>CM070790.1:24589222-25189222 GCA_036346955.1 Dipus sagitta | reverse complement strand
AGGTGGCTAAGTGCCATCAGAGTTCTGTGCCTGGGCTCACCAGAGTTCAAAGGCAGCTGCCAGGCAGGGCGTGGAGGTGCGTGTCCCACTCAGAGGAGCGGGTGTCATTTGACAGGGAGTGTCCTGGTTGGCAGAATAATGCCCCCTCCTGAGATGTCCTATTGTCTTCTTGCTGGTACCTCCCCTGGAGAAAGGGCTGTGCTGCTGGGATGGAGTTGGGGATGAAGGTAGCAGACAGACCTGGTTTTCCTATACAGACACTGTGTGGTCACCAGGGCAGGCAGCACAAACGCAGAGGGGAAGGGAGAGGCCACGCTGCTGGCTTTAAAGGATGGAAGGGGCCAGGCGCCACGGGGCCCAGGCGGGTCTCCTGAGCCTGCGGAGGGAGTGCAGCCTGTTTGCACTCTTGATTTTAGCCCAGCCGGATGCGCCTTGGGTCTGAACTATAAGCTGGCATGTATGTGACACTTTGTTACAGCAGCCACGGGACACATGTGGGGGTGCTTTGCTGGTAGAGTGGCAGGAGGAGAGAGGAGAGAAAAACACGACGCATGCTCTGTCCTGCGTGTGCATCACAGTGTCTGACTGTGGGGCTCATGAGCACTGCTTCCTTGTGCCCGAATCCCATTCATACATATTCATTCATTCATTCACTCACTCACTCATCCATTCAGTCAAACATTGTCCAAATGCCTCCTGGGGACACAGAAGAGCAAGACACAGCTCCTGGCCTCCAGGAAACCCTGGCGGGAGCTGGGCATGATGGTGCACACCTTTAATCCCAGCACTCAGGAGGCAGAGGCAGGTGGATTGCTGTGAGTTTGAGGCCACCCTTAGACTACATAGTGAATTCCAGGTCAGCCTGGGCTAGAGAGCAAGACCCTACCTTGAAAAAATGCAATTAAGAAAACAGTGACACTCTTAAAAATGGGACAGGAGGGACTGGAGAGATGCCTTTGTGGTTAAGATGCTTGCTGGCAAAGCCAAAGGACCCAGGTTCAGTTCCCCAGTACCCATGTTAAGCCAGATGCACAAGGTGGCACATGCATCTGGAGTTCAATTACAGTGACTAGAGGCCCTGGCATCTCTATCTTCTTCTTCCACCCCCCTCTCTCTGCCTCTCTCAAATAAATAAAACAAATATTTAAAATAAAACAGGACAGGAGAATCAGTCCTGTGGACCAGGACGGCCACTACCCAAAGCTGAGGCTTTGAGGATGATTGCTCAGCCAGCCTAATATTGGAACTCCAGGAAGCTGGCCCCTGCCCTGTGCCACCCTGTCACCCACGACAGGGACCGATTCTGGACACTTCCTCCTCCAGGAGGCAGAGCTGGCTGCGCATGTCAGATGTGCCTGAATTTAACAGGTCGGTACTCTCTGTGCCACCCCTCTGCTGCCACGTGCGACAGACCAGCCTGCAGGCTGATGCCTATGTGAACCCAGGAGGAACAAGACAGGGGCTGATGGTGGTGAGCAGAGGGCACCCCCCCTCTGGACTTTCTGTCTTCTGCTTTGTTTCTGAGCTCTGCAGAGACCCCAAAAACAGGAGAAAACCCCTTCCAGAGGGTCCATGAGCTTTAAGGAAGGAGTGGGGACCCCAGGAGTCCTGACATAGGCTCTGATGATCATCCTGACATCTTGTTCATATTGCCTAACACCTACAACATCTAGACCCAAGTTCCAGAATTTCTAAGCTAATCCAAGATGGGGCTGTGTCTTATCATTTCCTCAAACCCATAAGGTGCAAGGGTCCTGGGTGTGAGGAATAACATTGAAAATAACAAGGATGGAAGCTTGGGCTGGAGAGATGGCTTAGCAGTTAAGGCACTTGCCTGTGAAGCCTAAGGACCCAGGTTCAAATCTCCAGTACCCGTGTAAGCCAGATGCGCAAGGTGGCACATGTGTCTAGAACTCATTTTTAGTGGCTAGAGGCCCTGGTGCACCCATTCTCCTCTCCCCTCCTTAGTAAATAAATGAAATATTTAAAAATATATTTTGACAAAGAATGAAAGCTCTTCCCGCATTCACTTGTGTTTTTCCATAGCCAGTGACACTGGAGTATCAGTCAGCTTGGGGTCACTACAACAAAATGCTTGGCACAGTCCCCTGTAAGTAAAGAGAGGTCGAGCGAGTGCACAGTCCTGGAGGGGAGGCCCAGAGTCCTCAGTGTGACAGGAACTGCTCCTTGGCTGGGTCTCATGACAACTGGCAGAGGCCCGTGGTGGGGCCCAGCAATGACACCTTGAACCAGGAGCAGAGAGAACAGAGGCTGGGAGGCCCCAACCCCCTTTGAGGGCAGAGCCCCAATAACTTGACGACCTGCCAGTAGCTCTTACCTCCTAAAGGTTCCACCACCTGCCACAAGTTGGGGACCTAGCCGGGTGTGGTGGTGCACACCTTTAATCCCAGCACTCGGAGGCAGAGGTGGGAGGATCACAGTGAGTTTGAGGCCACTCGGAGGCTACATAGTGAATTCTAGGTCAGCCTGGGCTACCTCGAGTTTAAAAAAAAAAAAAAAAAGGTAGGGACCTAGCCTTGTCGCGTCCTAGGGCTAACATAGATGTTGAATAGATGTCGAACTAGAGCAATAATAATCTTGGCATTACCCTTTCTTTCTTTCTTTTTTTTTTCTGGTTTTTTGAGGTAGGGTCTCACTCTAGCCCAGGCTGACCTGGAATTCGCTATGTAGTCTCAGGGTGGCCTCAAACTCACGGCGATCCTCCTCCCTCTGCCTCCCGAGTGCTAGGATTAAAGGCATGCACCACCACGCCCGGCTTCTTTCTTTTTTAAAAAATCCTCATTTTTCTAAGTTAGGAAGCTGGAACTCAAGGGAGCTACGTCAGTTACAGACACTGCGGAGACAGGACAAAGAGCCAGTGAACTACTTCCTGAAGGTTGTGGAACTGGGTTGAAGAAATGTTCCTGACTTGTCAGGGCAGCATGCCTGTGAACGGCACACAGCTTGCAAGGAGAGAGGGCCAAGGAGAGAGGAGGGCTGAGACCCCCTGCGACCCTCTTGAGGTCTTCCTTGGGCCCGTTCCTGCAGGGTTGAGGGGTGCCAGACGCCCCCCCCCCTCAGTCCTAGAGAACAGAGCGCCCCCGGCCCCGCACCGGCACGCACGTTTGCACACACCTCAGTGCGCTCTGCCCAGCCTCCTCCTGTCCCGGCGTCTCCCTCACGGGTCAGCGCCCCGGAGCGCTAAATCATGAACAAATCGGCCACAGCCAGCAGGAAGCCGGGAGGACACCGGGAGGGGACGTGGCGTCAAGGCCATTAGCAGCAAGCTGGTCCGGCGGATGAGGCTTGACTGATTGGAAGGTGGCCAGCCTCCTCTTCAGGACAGAGCTTGCCGGGGCACTCCACGGTGGGACACACACACCGTGCATGGATCCCATGGCGCTCTGAAGATCCACAGAGCACGCATGGCTTGTGGCCTGGATGCCTGGCTCTACCTCTGCCAGGAAGACAAGCGTTCGGATAAAACCCATGCCTTCCTGACCAGTATGGCTTCGAGTTAGTCTCCCTTGAAGGCAGCAGAGAGGTGAGATCGGGGCGCCTGGGATAAGCCATGCTCACTGTGTAGTTCATCCTGAACCCCACCAAACAAGCTGCCTAGCTTCACCGGCCTCAGCCTTTGTCATCTGTAAAATGGGTACAATCGTAAAACCTGCATTAAGGCTACTAGGGTATATGTAAAACACTTGGGACAGGGCACGCTGCCTAGTAGATAATAAATGGATGAGGGGCCTGGAGACCCCTGCATACCCCCCAAGAGTAGCACCTGGATTCTTCCATGTATCCGTGGGCCTTTCTTCTTCCTGGGCCCCCTGCTTACTCATTTAGGAAGTGGGCTAAAAAGCTACAGCCAAGTCGGATGTGGTGGTGCACACCTTTAATCCCAGTGCTTTGGAGGCAGAGGTAGGAGGATCGCTGTGAGTTCGAGGCCAGCCTGAGACTACATAGTGCATTCCAGGTCAGCCTGGGCTGAAGTAAGATCCTACCTCGAAAGAAAAAAAAAATAAAAATAAAAAGCTACAGCCAGCTCTCTGGCTCATGGGGTGGCTATAAAAAGCACAGAGGCTGGTGGGTATGCATTAGCAGCAGAGTAATGGACAAGTTGCTCAGTCCTGACCCAGCTGCCCGATGCCAGGGCGTGACAAGGGACCTGGGTGCCATTCCTGTCCCCAGAGAAGGTAGTCAGGGTGGAAACAAGAGGACAACATCCTGAGCTTGTCACACTGAGGGGCCTCTAGGGACTCGGGGTCGAGTGTTTCCATCCCAGTGAAGGACAAGGGCTAATGACGTCCCAGCCGTCAGTGAACAGAGGCAAGGCGCCTGCTGGTAAACCGAGGCTTAGGACTTCACAGTCTTCTTGGCTCACCTGATGCCCCAGGACAGGTGTCTCCTCAGAGTGTCACCTGGTGAGGCCTGGTGGGGACTGTCAGCCGCATGGGCCCATCCCTTCTGCACGGCTGGCCTTGCAGCCGGCCTGCGGTAGACACAGCTTTTTTTTGTTTTTGGTTAAAAAGCCTCATTGGAGCGTTATGATATTGGAATGCGAGGGTAATTGAGCTGAAAGCTATTCTCTTCCTGCAACCAGCGCGATAGGAGTGATTGAGGTATGAGAGGCTCCACGCCAGCCTGGGATCCTGATGAAAGTCCCATGCTGCGACAGGAGCCACTGGCTAGGAGGGGAGCTGTCCCTACCTGGACTCAGGCCCAGGGACTCAGTGTCCAGCCCAGGTCTCTGCCCATCAGGAGCAGTCAGGACCCCAGATCCTAGGGCAGGTGGAGGGCCCCTAGCAACAAATCTTGGGTTGGGGGCTGGGCTCTGGCCTGAGTCCCCAAACCCTCCACACTGCTTCATCTTCTCACAGGAAGTATTCTTTCCACTTTTCCCTTCCTTTCCCTTTCTTCCCCCTCCCTCCCTTCTTTTCTTCCTCCTCTTCTGGGAACTGAACCCAGGACCTTACACTCAACTGCTGAGCCACACCCCCAGCCCGTCATTGGTGGAATCTAGGTTGGCCCTCTACTGCCCAGCCGCTCCAGCCCCTCAATGGTGGGTTCTAAGCCAGTGTGCCACGCCCCCAGCGTCTCACTGGCAGATTCTAGGCAAGAGCTCTCCTGCTGAGCCACCCCCTACCCTCGCTCACCCCTTCTCTGAGTCTCTCCCAGGTTCTGCCCCACCTCCTCCAGTGTCCGGACACCTCCGCGTTCTCTAAGACAGATGTTGTTATGCACCTGTGAGTTACTCGGGCATCTTGTTAAAATGCACATCCTGATTCAGCAAGTCCAGGGCGAAGCCCGAGGCTCAATGTGTCTTCCAAACTCCCGGGCAGTGCTAGGGTGGTCGGTTCCCCCTCGTTACAGCCATGGCCCAAGGAAGAGTCACCCAAATTCTCAGAACAGGGTCCAGCTGGGAGCGAGCCACCCAGAGTGACCACAGCTAGTTTCCTGAGCAGGGTATCCTTGTGTGGGGGTTCAGGCAGTGCGCTGAGCGCGGAGGCTTGTGCTAATGGGATGCAGCTGGGGTACTGCGCATGAAGCTGGGGACCCAGCTGCCTGGCTTGTCTGAGAAGGGAGGAGGAGGGAAGGAGGGAGGGAGGAAGAGAGGAAGGATGAGGAAGGGAGGGGGGGGAAGGAAGGGAAGAAGGGATGGAGGGAAAGTTCTTCCGGTGCCTGCCCTGGCACCCCATTGGCCTGGATTTGCTAACAGGGATCACGAGGATTTTGGCATAGCTTGGGTGGCATTTTCTGGGGGTGGGGGGGGAAGGCTGTTTTTCTTGACAGAGGGGGGTTGCCTACTTATCAAGCTATATACTCATGGGGTAAACTGAGGCCACCTGGAAGGACAGAGCCACGTGACTAGCCTCAACCCCAAACCTAAGAGGGAAGGGAGGATCCCTGAGAAAAAAAAAAAGAGATGCTAACCCATCCCAGCGTAGGCGACCACTCGCACACGCCGCCGCCATCTCTCTGCCTGGCCGGTTATTAATTGCCGCCAGGCTAAAGTGAACGGGGCCCATTAATATGTGCTCTGGCACGTGTGAGGGAGCCAGCCGGGCCGGGATGCTGTGCTTATCTCTGCCGGCCAGGCTCTCCACGCGCAGGGCTCCGCTGGCACATGGCCAGCGCTCCTTGGGCCCATAGGCTTGGCCCGGAGAGGGCAGTAAGGTCCCACTCTTCTGGCTGTGTTGGGAAGCCCAGTGGAGCTCGGGTCTTCCTCAGCTCCTGACGGGTCCACAGGCCCCGGGGGACCTTCTCAGCTGCAGGACAGCAGGGATGGGCCTCTGCAGTCTGCCAAGTCCACATTCATACCTCTCACCTGGCCCGCGTTCCCCTTCTTCTCGGGGCCCTCTGACAGGCTGTGGGAATGAATGGTGGCATTCCTTCTTGACAGGATGTATGTGCGTATAAAATATAGTTGGGGGCTGGAGAGATGGCTTAGCAGTTAAGCACTTGCCTGTGAAGCCTAAGGACCCCAGTTCAAGGCTTGATTCCCCAGGACCCACATAATGCCAGTTGCGCAAGGTGGCACATGCATCTGGAGTTCGTTTGCAGTGGCTGGAGGCCCTGGAGCGTCCATTGTCTCTCTCTCTCTCTCTCTCTCTCCCTCTCTCTCACTCTCTCTGACTGTCTGTTGCTCTCAAATAAATAAATAAAAATAAACTATATATACATACACACACACATATATATCCATCTTGTAGGTAGCAATGACATTGTATCTCCCTCCCTCTTCCCCAAAGGGTCCCTCATGTCACATCCGAGACCACAGTTGACGTTGTCCCCACCAAAACAGAATGGCACTCACAACTTCTGCTCACCAAATATATCGGGTGGCCTCCAGCTGAGCTCAGCATTTTCTAGGCTCCTGCTTCTTGCATCCTCTTGGAGAAAGGTGCGTTCCCTTCCCAGAGGCCCAGAGTTGGCACATGCGTACCCAGGGTCACACAGCGGGCTCACACACCCCAGAACATGCATGACAAAACAGTGCCTCTGTCAAGTTCAGACAGCTGTACATTATGAGAGTAGTCTGCCTTGCTGGGCACAGTGGCGCCAGCTGAAAACTCCCAACTAGAAGCGAGGCTCGACGGGCACAGATTTGAGACTCGCCTGAGAAGGGAGAGATGAGGGCAGGAAGGAGGGACGAGGGAGGGAGAGAGGGGAGAAGGAAGGGAGGAAGGGACTGAGGGAACGTTCTTTCTGTGTCAAGATAGTCTACGTCTCCCTGCCCTGGGCACTCCATTGGCCTTTAGGATTTCTCTCTCAGCGGGCACCAAGGTGGCCACAGGCTGGTACTTCCCCGTGGGGTCCATTAGCACGAGCGCAGGAAGTGCTGACCCGTTTGCGATGGGCCTCAGGCGGCCCCTTCCCCACGATACCCACCGTGTGGACCCTCAGCCTTCATCTCTAGCTCTTTCTGCATGTGTTAAGTGTGGGCATGTGGGCATGCGGGCATGTGCGCATGGAGGTCAAAGATCAATGCCAAGGGCCTGCCTGGGTCACTGCCCACCTGATTGCTTGAGACCGGATATTCCACTGTGTCCATTACCTTTCTCAATGCTGGGACAAAATGCCTGACAAAAATCAGTTTAAGGAAGTCAGGGTTTATTTCAGCTTACAGTTCCAAGGTGACAGTCCATCGTAGCGGGCAAGGCATGGCGGCAGGCGCTCACAGCGGCTGGTCACACTCAGCGAGGAGGCAGAGGGCCCTCTGCTCCTCACATACAGCCCAGAGCTCCAGCCCATAGAAGGGTGCCGCCCACAGTTAAGGTGGGTCTTCCCACCTCCAGTAACCTATCGGGATACTCCCTCACAGGCATGCCCAGAGGCAACTCAGTGTACATCATCTCTCACAGGTGTTTCTAGGTCCTGTCAAGTTGATAATCGGCAGAAACATCACACCTGCTGGACCTAGCCCTCACTGATTAGCCAGAGAGTCCCACGGTCTCCTGTCTTTTGCTTGGCCAGCACTTGGATTACAGGCATATGCTCCCACACCCAGCATTTTTTTTTTTTTTTAGTTAAGCCCAACAAACTGGCCTTTTTATGAGAGAGAGAGAGAGAAAGAGAATTGGCATGCCAGGGCCTCTAGCCACTGCAATCAAACTCCAGATGCATGCGCCCCCTTGTGCATATGTGCAGCATTGCATGCTTGCGTCAGTGTGCATCTGGCTTATGTGGGACCTGGAGAGTCGAACGTGGGTCCTTAGGCTTTGCAGTCAAGCGCTTAACCGCTAAGCTGTCTCCCCAGCCCCACACCCAGCATTGTTACCTGAGTCCTCACATATGCTCAGCGAGCGCTCCACCCATGAAGCCATCTCGCCAGCCCCACACTCCAGCTGTTAGTCAGCCAGGCAAGTCACTGGTGAGGCCCTAGCCCCATGCATGCCCTCTTCAGGATTCAGAGCCTATTATTAGGGGCTTTCAGTCTCCAGTGTGTCTCCAAGGCTACTGTATTTCTCCCATCGCATATGTCCATTCGCCTCCATCGCAAAATACACGAATTTGAGAAGCCATTTACCTGAGGTCTTTGCCAGCATGGATCACAACCACATTCTGCTCCCTGCGTAACCCCTCTGTGTCCCTTATCCTGGGGAGAGTGGGCAGGGCTTATCCTCCCAGCCCAAGGGACCAAGCAAGACCAGGAGAGGTGGAGAGCTGAGGGCAGAGTGGTCTCACTGTCTGATCCTCTCCCCACAGACAACACTCATGGTTGGCACTTCCTCTGTGGACAGGAAGTGTCAACCTTTTTGTTCTTTTTCCTGTTAATGCATGGTCTAGCATCAACATGGTACCTCACGGACAGCCCTTTTGGACCAAGAGTCCCCACATCCTCCGGCCTCTGAGTGTGGGGTTCAGAGTCAAGGAGGGGGGTGCAGTGTCCATTTTCCCACCCACTCACATAGTTGGTTTCCTAGGGGGGGCTGAAGAGTTTGGGGTTGGGCTGAATGTTTGTGAATGGTTGAAGACCCGTAGTCCTAGGAAAGCCACAGTCCAGCCCTTCCCAGAGCGGGCGTTGGGGTGGGGGTGGGTTCTCCCTCTGAGAGTGGTCATACCCACAGCAAAAGGCAGAAGTTGCTTGGGAGGCAGGAAGGAGTGACTGAGATTCCCCCAGGGACCTCCAGTCAGCTGGAGGCATTGGAGGGAAACTAGTGAGCCCCTCTCCTTCTATCACCACAGCCCTTCCTAGAAACCCTCGGGCAAGAAGGCTCTAATTGATGACCTTGTTCCCCGGTGGCTGTCACATGTCCTCAGTTCATTACAGCCTCTCAGGGAGGCTCCCCTGCCAGCTCCCACCTCGGCCGGCCCGTGGAAGATCCTGTCTGCCAGCCGAGCTGCGGTGTGTGGGACGGGGGAGCCCAGGTGTCAGGACGGGGGTGATGGGAAGTGTGTGGGAGCCCGTGGTGTGGGTTAACTCTGAGGCTTCAGATCTGGAAGCTGGGGCCATAGCCTGCCTCTGTCAACTGGCGCAGTACTGTGGCTGGGCGGGGAGGGGGGTGTCTTGCTAGGAGTCACTTGTGGCTCCCTGGGGGACTAGGTCGAGACTCAGACCCACGTGTCCTTCGTACCCCTGGCTCTGGGCTTTGTTTCCTCTAAGGACTAGAGCCCTTAGACCAGGAGGGTTGAGTGATGGTCACAGGGTACCCTCAGCTCTGTGCAGCACACTAGCGGCCACCGTGCTCGCTGCCTCCTTCATGTCCCGCCTTTGTCTGGTGGAATCCACATCTTGGTGGTCCACGGATGCCCCGACACTACCTGACCCCTAGAGAGCTTGCTGTGTGTGTGCATCAGCACGACATTACCCTCTGCTCCTGGGCCAGCCTCTGCCACCAGTGAGGTGATACTGAGAACACCCGGTGGACTCCAGTGTCTCCCTCTTTTTTGAGGGGAAGGGATACAGTTTGAGACAGGGCCTCACACTGTATAGCTCAGGCTGGCCTGGACCTTATTGCGTAACCCAGAGTAGACTTGAACTCATGGCGGTCCTCCTGTCTCAGCCTTCGGAGTGATGCAATCACAGGCACGCCCATGCGTGCGCACGCACACACGCACACACGCACACACGCACACACGCACACACGCACACACAGCAGGCTCCAGCCTCCTCTTCTGCCTGAGAAGGACAAAAACATCCTCCTTGCCACTCCCCCACCAGGCTACATCTAGTCCACTGCACTCACCCTGAGACGACATAGTGAATTCCAGTTCAGCCTGGGCCAGAGCGAAACTCTACCTTGAAAAACCAACCAAAACGAACAAACAAAACCAGCAAACAGACATGGAAGACAGACACAAAATACAACACACAGCGTAATGGCCAAGCTTTGGGAGGTTCTTTGCTATTTGCCCAGTGGGATGAAAGTGCTGGGAGAGTGGGGTGTCTAACTAGGTAAGTCTGGCCAACCACAGTCCATAATAGTAAATGGAAAGTTGCAGAAGTGAACTGCCTATTGTTTTGTTTTTTCGAGGTAGGGTCTCACTCTAGCTCAGGCTGACCTGGAATTCACTGTGCAGTCTCAGGGTGGCCTCGAGCTCATAGCAATCCTCCTACCTCTGCCTCCCGAGTGCTGGGATTAAAGGTGTGCGCCACCACGCCCAGCTCTAATTTTTTTTTTTTAATGGTGCCCTGAAGAGTGTGATCGAATGGAAAGCTGTCTTGCTCCTTTGGCCAAGAACCCAAACCACTTCTGCCTAGTGTATCCACTGTGTGTATGCTACCCGCCTGTGAGTCACTCAACCATCTTTGTTGTGCTTTCACAGTGCTGTCTTCAAATGACCCTTATTTTGCTTAATAGAGGAGTTGTTCTATTTTCTTTTTTATGTTTTATTTTTATTTATTTATTATGTGTGTGAGAGAGACACACAGAGAGAGAGAGAGTAGGCACACCAGGGCCATCAACCACTGCAGATGAACTCCAGACATGTGCACCACCTTGTGCATCTGGCTTACACGGGTACTGGGGAATTGAACCTGGGTCCTTAGGCTTTGCAGACAAGTGCCTTGACCACTAAGCCATCTCTCCAGCCCTCTGTTTTCTTTTATTTGATTCTTGTTGACCTCTTGTTTTGTATAAGTTATAAATTAGATATTGCCAGTATGAATATGAAAAAAAAAACATATATATGGGGCTGGGTGGTCTCGTATTTCAGACATCCATCTACTCGGTCACTTGGGGGTCTGGGATCTATCCCCACGGCCAAAGGGAGGGTTGGCTATCCTCTGCCCCCATCACGTTCATCACCGGTGGGCTAAACCCGTATTTCCGTATTTTAGAAGACACGCTGTCGCACTTCCCTGCATTTTTTTCCCTGAGGCTTCAGAAAGCATCTCCTTTGAGGCTCCCACTGTCCCCGCCTCATTCCCAGCCAGGGTCTGAATTTTAACCACTCTATTTTCTTTACCGATTTTATGATAAACAGCCCGATGTTTTCCAACGCCTTTCCTAAGTGTGTCAGGCTGTCCCTCGAGGCGCTGTGTGTCCCTTCGCTCTGAGAGGCCCAGTCTCACCCCCGCCCCAGATGCGTGACTTGTCCCCACCTCCCACTGGCTCCTTCCAAGTGGCCAGCGCATTTCTCGTCCACCCTAGATCCATAAGATTTGGGGGTAAACGTCCGTCATCTCGGGCTGAATCTGGGTCATGCTTCTACGCTGCCCACAGAGCGGGCCCCTCAGCCCAGCCCCTCCCTACCTCCCGCCTCTCTCCCATCCGGGATCGTGGCTGCTCCTAGCAACTGTGGGAGGGCCGTCACTCTTCAAAGAAAACTATTGCCCACCTTGGAACCCCTGCCCTAGCACGGTCCAGTCTTTGGACACTGATGCAGAAATGACAATGTTTTATTGAAACTTCTGTGAGCCTGATTTGTTCTTTTGTTATCCATTCATTCATTCATTCATTCATTTGAGCCAGAGCCCTCTCGACCTGCCTCGGCTTCCTGAGTGCTGGGATTACAGGCTTGTGCCACCATGCCAGGCTCTGTACTCTCTTGAGTTACCTTTTATTCTCAAGTTCAGAAGAAGGGCCAGACAAGCACACGTGTCTCTCTTCCCGTGCAAACTTTGTCACCACCAGCAGTCATGGACAGAGTTAAGGTCCTAAGGGGTCCGAGCAGTTGATGGGCTTACTTCACTCCTCTGACTCCTACTGCCCAGGACTCTGAGGGTGACACCCACTGCCTCTACTAGATGCCAAGAGTAGCACAGGCAGAGGCACAGACCTAGTCCCACAGCCTTGCTTAGCCCTTGTGAGAGAGCAAGGTTCTGAAATCTCTGGGGTTTGCTTGCTGTGAACTCCGGGGCCCCAGAGGCCCCACCTAGCTTGGCCAGGTAGAGGAAAAGCCCTCCGGGTCCCCCCGGGGAAGCCAACAGCGCAGAGCTTGATGCTGGAAGAGCTCTGTGCCCTCCCACCCCTGCTGTGCAGGCCCCCCAGGAGAGGGCCCTGACTCCCCAACTTGCTCTGCACCAGCCCGTGTCCTCGGGCGGTTCTCCGGGGAAGGGTGGCTGTCTGCCTGCTCCACGGCCAGTTTCCTCCATCCAGACTGCTCATTTTGCACTCTTTATGACTTGGAGCTGGAGGTTTATGGAGCGGGACAAAGACAGCATGGAACTGAAGGAAGGGCAGCCTGCAGGGCCGGGGGGCGGGTGGAGAGCGCTGATAACCTCTGCCCAGGCCCAAAGACACTGTGCAAATTATGGCCCGTGTCTCCCTTCGTCCCCACTTTGCATTCCTGATCGGATCCTTGTCTTGTGCTGGGGGTGAAGTGAGCTTGGGGACCCTTCACCCAGGGCAGACCCGTCTGCCTCCTGGAGCTTGCTGTGGAGCCTGAAGAACAAAGGGCCGGGCAGGCAGGTTGTGGCACACCCACTGCCTCCTGGGAGGCCAGTCAATGGGTCTTAAAAGCAGGAGGAGGGCTGGAGAGACGGCTTAGCGGTTAAGTGCTTGCCTGTGAAGCCTAGGGACCGCGGTTCGAGGCTCGATTCCCCAGGACCCATGTTAGCCAGATGCACAAGGGGGCTCATGCGTCTGGAGTTCATTTGCGGTGGCTGGAGGCCCTGGCATGCCCATTCTCTCTTTCTCTCTCTCTCCCTCTTTCTCTCTCTGTCGGTCACTCTCAAATAAGTAAAAATTAAAAAAAATATTTAAAAAAAGCAGGAGGAGCCAGGGGTGGTGGCGCACTCGGGAGCCAGAGGTAGGAGGATCAGAGAGAGTTTGAGGCCACCCTGAGATGACGACATAGTGAATTCCAGATCAACCTGGCCCAGAGTGAGACCCTACCTCGGGGCGGGGGGGGGGGGAGGGAGGAGGCATGCTTCCTTGCTGGACAGACACCCATCCTACTGGGCTCTTACTGCACAGAGCTCTGTGGCGTGGGATCTGACTTGTCTACCCTGGAGCCCACAGGGATTTCCCAGGCCCAGCGGTGCCCTAGTGCCCTAGGCCAGCTCTGGAGAGGACAAAGTCCTACTATGACTCCAGGGTACCTCTAGGCCCATCCTCCCCCACTTGCCCCACCCGAGACTGTGGCAGTTAATTGCAGGCAAGTGATACCACATCTCTACTCTGTTGTCCCCTGGATGTGCCGGGTGGCTCGCTGTCTGGGTGGCATTGAGCTGGAGCACTGTGTGAAGTACCCGTAACTGGGACAGACACTGGTCAGCTCAAGATAGTTCAGGACATCACAGGGCATGGACACATGCTTTTGGCTAAAGTCCTAGACCCCCAGTGCGGGGGACTGGCTGCCCAAGCTACGTGTTGTCCGAGTGTCAGAGTCACATGGAGAAGCAGGCTGTCAACTCCATGTGGCCTCTACTCTCGGGAAGCCACCCTCCCGCCACCGTGAGGAACAGAACCTGACACACACGTCAGCGAGGTGGCCGAGGGACAGTAAGACGGGGGGCAGGGTAATTCCGTGGGGTGCAAGCTGGGGATGGGGACAGAGAGGTGTCCTTGGGAGGAGGGGGGAAGGCACCTGAAGCCAAGCAGAGTCTGTGGCAGTAGAAATAGTGAAAGGTTGAGTGACAGCATGGTACAGTGACGGTGGGTGGGAGGAAGGCGGTTATGAAAACAGGAAATAAGTGGATGGCGTGACGTGGACGTGTCTTTGGTTTGGGGCGGGGCTATAGACTCCCTTCTGGCAGGGACAGAGCTGGAGGCGGTGAGTAACGGATCCACAACTGGTGATCAGTCTAGAGCCCTGCTAGCCAAAGGGGTCAGCGGAACAAGGCAGGCCTGCAGTGGGCGGCGACAGGGGCTGCCGAAGGGAATGAGCAGAGCCAGGAGCCCGTGGGTGGAGGTGGTGGGAGGGACCCATCAGAGTACAGTGTGTTGAAGTGGGCGATGGCTTGGGGTGGGGTGACCGTGGACCACTAAGAGCAAGTACCCTAGCCAGCCGTGGTGGTGCACACCTTTAATCCCAGCACTAAGGAAGGCAGAGGTAGGAGGATTGCTGTGAGTTCGAGGCAAGCCTGATACTCTATAGTGAATTCCAGCTCAGCTTGGGTTAGAATGAGACCCTAACTTGAAAAATCAAATATATATATATCAAAAAGAGTAAGCACCTTAACCGGGTCCTGCTGGGACTTCTACTGGTCTGGAAGCCCTCTAGAACCTCCAGAAGGAGCGGCTTTCAGTTGGAATGACTGCTGTCAGAAGTTCCCTGTTGTCTTCGATACCATACATTCAACAGAAGCACCCAATAGCCGCTCTCTACTCCATCTTTTCCAGCTTCCATGTTGGGGGTTTTGGGTGGGATCAAGAAGCAAGTGCCCCCCCCCACACACACTACTTTTTAGAGCCCGCAGACCTTACTTCCTCCCCTAGCCAAAGAGCTGCTCAGTTCTCTAATTGAATAATGTGTAGGAATAATAGGATTTCTCCCAGAACCATCACTTATGTTTCGGAGCCAAATCATAACGAGAAATTCATTAGTCGTAATAAACACAGCAGAGAGCCTGGGACATGATCCATCAAGGGATCTGATGACGGACGACACAGCGGGGGGGGGGGGCGGAGTCATCCTATTTCCATTTTTGTTAGCTAGCAGAATGTCACCAGCAATACCCCCCCCTCAAAAAAAGAAGTCAAGATGTAAGAAAACACATTAATATGAGGTATTTGTCCCTGGTGTCCCTGAAGCTGAAGACAATGTCGCCAGTAATGGCTCTGCATCTGCCAAGTGGCTCTTTGTATTTCCTTAAAAACTGAGTGCCATCGAGGTAATTGTCCCATCCCATCCCTCTTCACTCAATGCCTGTCCCCAAGGAGGCCACTAATGAGTGGGCTGTGCCCGCCGTGCCTCCCCCGGGCTCAGGCTCTGTCCCTGCAGCTAGCCTGTCCCATCAGACTGGCTGCCCAACTCCACAGTCCACCCCTGAAGAGAACTGGGCAGAGGTGACCATTCAGCTCATCCTGAAGCCCCACACAGACAGTGTCAGGGGCCATGTGTCCCAGCACCATGTTGTCCTAAAGCTTGAGGGGACAGTGATATTATAATGGTGTGTCACAAATGAAGAGACATAGGCCAGGAAACACTTAAATTAGCCACTCCCATCCCCTTAGCTGGCAAAGCTAAGAAATGTGTGGGTTCATTTCCCCCTAAACCCTCTGTTGTAGTCAGCTCCATGTTGCCGGAACAAACATCCAACCGGACACAGTTTACGAGAGGAAGGGATTTGTTCCAGGCTTACAGAGTCCAGGGGAACCCCATCAGTGGTGAAAGAAGCCGGCTCCTATTCGCAGATCCAAGCAGACAGACACCAGCAATAGCAGCACCACATGAGCAGCCAGAGCTCAGACTGCTCTCTCCACACCTTTGGAGCTGAATTTAGTCCCACCCCCACCCAACACACCTGAAGGCTGGACTCCACGCCCCCAGCCAGTGGGCTGGAGACCCAAGTTACAAGTTTAACTTGAGTAAAACACCCTGTGTCTGTGGGGGTCATACATTCACACTGTCACATTCAAACTACCTCACCCTCTTAGCGTGTGAACAAGCAGATGACTTTGTTCGTGTCACTGGGGCCCATTTTATTCAGACAGGAGTAACTGAGGGACTGTGGTTACGGGGCAAAGTAGAGGTCTGGACGTCTCCCTTCTGCCCCTCCCTACTCATCTCCTGCTGCTCAGGGAAGAGCAGTGGAAAAAGTGATTAGTTCGTTTTCAGACACACCAAGGGTGAACCCTTAGCTCTGAAGTTCTCGCACCCTCCAGAAGGTTCTAGTAACCTGCCATCCACAAGGGGATCACAGCGAGGACAAGGCTGACAGCCTGGCACCTGGCTATGCCCTCATTAGGAGAATGACCACCTCCGACCACCCAGACTCCCAGAGCCTTGACTCCTACCTCTCTGGCCCACCTTATATGTGACATGTGGGGGAAACTGAGGCCCAGACAAGAAACATTTCATATCCTGGGGACATGTGATTGGCAGAGCTATTGGTTCCCAAAGTTGTTTTATTTTGGTGGGGGGGCTGCTTTTTTTGTCGTGTCTGACATGGTTGTTTCTTTCTGATGCTTGGATGCATCTGATTTTAGTAAAGTGATACAAGGCAAGGGTGTTGGGACTGTCTGATGGTGAGCCAAGTGCATTCTATGGCCCAGAGGTCAGCAATTTAGTCATCTCCTTTTGGTTTTGCTGGTCTCCAAGTGCGCGTATTTGCGTTCTAAAAGTACACCAAGGTGCTCTGCCTGCCCGGCCCTGCCAAACCCTCTCCAAAACCTTGTGATGTTGGCAGGGTACCACGAGGAAACTGAGGCCAGAGGCGGGGACCTGCTGAGTTCCCACGGTGGATCAAAGAGCAGAATCCAAACTGGGGGAAGTGTTGGGATCTAAGGACTCCAGTCCTGAGCTGCGTGACAGTGCCTCTCACTTGACTGTGACCCTAGGAAGATCGTTCGTCACTGGGTGATTCAGAGAATTCCCGGTGGCACCCACTCTTTCCGGCCCAAACCTGAAGCCCGGGGAGAGTGGCAGGTGACCCCTCCCACACTGCTCGCCACTCCGTGGCTCTGTTTCCAGCTAACGGGTGGACAGGTGACAGCACTCGGAGGAAGGCAATTTCCTGTCCCCCTACTCACAGCACCCCAGCCAGGAACCCAGAGTGACCAGGCTGGAGGCTGCTGCTCCCAGGGCAGTGCTGGCTGTGCGCACGCTCAGTCCACCTGCAGCTTGGACGTTCAGACTCCTCTGAGCAGGGACCCCACCCTCAGAGTAGAAACAGGGGGTGTCAGCTCAGGGCCAGAAGCAGGACCATGCCCCCCTACTTCTTTTTTTCTCACTCTCCCTCCTTCCCGTCTTTCCTTGTTTGTAGCTTTGTTAGACACGTGTCAAGCCTGATGAACTAGGCGGTGCAAGCGTGCCGTTCTAACAGTGCCTTGTGTCTCCGTTTCCAAACTCAGTTTGCTCGGGGTCTCCTGAGGCCCCAACCCGGGTCCTTCCCACCCAGAACTCCTATCTAGAGGATATATAAGTTTCAGGTCCTCCAACTGCCCTCTGCCTTTCTCTTCTTCTCTGCCTCTTCCTCTGTATACCTGTGTGCCTCTTGGTCTCTCTCCTCTTTTCTCTCTTTCCTTCCTTTCTCCTTCCACTCACCCCTTTCTCTGACTCTTTTGGCCTCTCCATCTCTCTTCGTCTCTCTTCCTCTCTCCTGCTCACCCCGTCCATCCCTCCTTGTCCACCTCTTGAAGATGTTGCCTTCTTCCTCCGGACACATGAGGGAGGCGCAGGAGTCCTCGGGGGCTAACTTTCTTTGCTTCCAGGATCCTGATGGAAACCTAGGGGATCTGGGACGACAGCCTGAGGCTGTCACAGATGCAAGTGGCCAGGAGATGGGATCTCTCTTGGGGTGGTGGGGTGGCCTGGAAGGCCTGAAGCACACAAGGCCTTCATTGGGGAAGCCTCCCGACTCAGCTCTTCCTCTGCGTCCCCTGTGCTCACTGAGCATGAGCTGCTTGCTTGGGCTCTTCCTGTCCACTGTGTGGGACTGAGCATTTGAGAGCCCCACAGTAGGGCCCATGCGGGCATTTTCTAGACATAGGTCACCCCATCCTCCCTGGGCCCAGAACTGCTGGTCCTTAGGAAGGGACAGGAACTGGGTCCTTCTCTGTTTTGCCTCCCACTCAATCCCCACACATACGCTCTCGCTGACTGCAACGGTCTGCCTTCTACCCCGCCAAGAAGTCCCATACTTTGTTCCCTAGAAGACAAGGAGGCAACAGTATCTGCATTTCAGCCCTGGCCAGCCCACTTTGGACAACAGAGAGGAAGACCCGAGATGGGGGTGGGATGGAAAGTTCCTTCTATCTCCTCCGCCCCAGGAATCCCCAGCAGCCCACGGGCTGTGTACCCCCACATTCTTAGATAACTTCCTGTTCCCTGGGGGATCTTGCTGGGCTCGGGTCTGGGGAGACTGTGCTTGCTGGCCAGGGCCACCCCTGGGAGGGTTGAGTCGGCCTCAGGTCCATTGCTGTTTCTACCCCAAGCCCAGCTCTCGGGTATCAGGAGGTGCTTACAGAGAAAGCCTCGCAGCTACTGCCAGAGCCCTGCCCCCAGCACACAGCTCTCATGCAGCTGATGGTCCCCTTGGAAATAGACAGCCATCAGGATCCTTGCAACCCCTTCTGTCCCTAATATTCCCTCCTCTGGGGTGGTATCGATTCCTGGCCACGGGCTGCCTCTTGGTATGCGGGAGCCCGGTTTGGGGCGGATGACTCGCTGTGTTGTCATTTTCACGGGGCAATTACCCGCTCTGATTCTCCTCTGGCCACCCACGTATTGACAACACACTCAAGTCACGCCAGCCAGGCAGGAAGCTCATAGACCCTTTGGGAAGGTGTGTCTGGGGCTCTGGCTCTGGGCTAGGTGCAGGGGCAGTTGGGTTTCCCAAACTGCAGGCAGCTTCACGGTGGACAATGGGACCCCACCCCCCCATCTTTTCCTGGGAATCACACGCACGTGAAGAGGGAGGTCCAGGCAGGTGTTCCTTCAATGGCTCCCTGCGGGAGCGTGGAAGCCAGGCCCAGCGCAGCCTTTTACATCGGAGTTAGGTGACCATATTCTGCAGAGGGTCACCTACTAAGTATGCCACTCTCTGCTGAGCATAGGGTCTCTCTCACAACCGTTCGGAAGCAGCTGTAGACAACATATGATCCAGACATGTCTAAATGGCACAACTGTTTGTGGCCAAGGAAAGCCGTAACCTAACACAAAATCGCGACGTTACTTAAAACACTGTGAGGAGATTTATTTAGTGGGTTACCCCCACCCCGTTTTGGAAGCTCAGTTGTGTGGTTGACAATGTCCTGTTGCAAAGTCAAAAAGCCGGGCATGTCTGATGAATGGGTGTGACTGAGCTTCAGTGCTACTTTATGGACAATAGAATTAAACTTTATATAACTTTCACATGTCATGGAGTATTCTTTTAAAAAAACAATAGTTTCCCTAAACACACATGAGAAAACCCTTCCTTTAAAAAGTGTGTATGCGGTGTGTGTGTATAGGGAGGGCACACATATATGTAGAGACTGGAGGTCAATGTTGGGTGTCTTCCTCAATGGCTCGCCACTTTCATGCTTTGTGACAGGGTCCTTTGCTGAACGCAGAGCTCACCCATTCCACTAGACTGTCCAGCCAGCTTGCCTCAAGGATTCTGTCACCACCTCCCTGGCTTTGAGGTCATAGGCACTTACAGGTTTGTGCCCCGCATTTTCAGTGCTACTGGGGATCCGAACTTAGGTCCTCATGCTTGCGAGGCAAGCACTTTACCCACTGAGTTGCTTCCTCAGCTCACAACTATTCTTAGTTTGTGTCTGGAAGAAACGGGCAATAGGCCAACACTGGCCCAAATCTTAATTTGCTGACCCCTGATTTTGATCTGTGAAGGACTAAAACTTTTGCTCTCTCTACCCTACTTAAAAAAAAATTTTTAGTTATTTTTATTTATTTATTTGAGAGAAAGAAAGAGGTAGATGTAGAGAGAACGGGCACGCCAGAGCCTCCTGCCACTGCAAACAAACTCCAGACACATGTGCCACCGTGTGCACCTGGCTTACGTGGGTCCTGGGGAGTCAAACCTGGGTCATTTGGCTTTGTAGGCAAGCGTCTTAACCGCGAAGCTGTCTCTCCAGCCCGTGTGTGTGGGGGGGGGGGAGGTATTTTCGAGGTAGAGTCTCCCTCTAGCCCGGGTTGACCTGGAACTTACTCTGTAGTTCCAGGCTGGCCTCAAACTCACAGCGATCTTCCTACCCCTGCCTCCTGAGTCCTGGAATTAAAGGAATGTGCCACCACGCCTGGTTCTGCCCCCACTTTTCCAGACCAGGAAAGTGAGGCTGTGAGAGGAAGTGTCTCTCTTCTACATCATGGGAAGCAGCATTACAAACCAGGGGTCTCTCCACAGGTGAAGACCCTCTGGGAGCTTCTCTCTAATCCGTTAGAGTCATGCAGGTGCTATTACTTAGCGAGGACAGCCAGGGATCTGGACCCCATAGCTTGGTGGTAGAGGCAAGCTCTCACACAGGTGACCTCAGGCAAGTAATTACATTTCTCCGGCGCCTCCGATTCTGCATGGAAAGTGAGTGAAATTGCCATGAAGGATAAAATAATAGTTAGGGACATTCTCTCTCTAAGAATCATGACTACCGTGGCCCTGATTTTCAGCCCCTGAAGCCGAACCTTTAATGTCATGATGTGCTTAGTCCTAGACCACCACCTCCTACCACAGGATCCAGCCCACCTCCCTGCCAATGCCACAGGGATCGGCGTGCTCTGGAGTCCCCATCAGCCTATGAGTCTTGTCCCCAGAGCAGCCTCGCTGAGGCCTCTGCTGGGAGCTTGTGGGCCTGGGCAGGAGGCCAAGGAGATAAGGCCCCGGCCACTGATACCTGGCGTGAAATTGAAGAGCACTAGACTTCTGCCTCCACAGCCCAGTGCCCCAGAGAGAGAGAGAGAGAGAGAGAGAGAGAGAGAAGCTGGGAACTGTGGATGAAGGCGAGCAGCCGGCTGGGCTCCAGGCTGCCACACTTGAGCTCACCCTCCGAGGAGGGGGCACAGGCAGAGCAGAGTGTGGTTTGTGCTGAGCTCGGCCTCTGTAGGCACGCCGGCAGCTCTGAGCGAGAAGCACTGGCTGCAGTAGCTTAGAGGGGTTTAAGGAAACGGGTGGAGCCTCGAGATGTGGCTCACAAAAGGCCAAGGTTGCTGTGCACCAGGGTCGTTGCAAAACGTTGCAAATGAGTATTGACTATATAGCCTGCTATACAGACTCAGAAAACCTCCCCCTGCCACCCTGCCGTCTGTGGGTGAAGAATGGGGCTGTGAGCGCAGGGAGCTAAGCACTCCCTCCCCGCCCCAAGCGCTCAAGGAGTCGGGCAGCCCAAGCCCCTGACTCCTAAGACAGGGCTCCCGACTCTGTGGTCCAGTGCCAACCACAGCTGGTCCTCCGTCCACAGTTCCTGCCCCTGAGGTTTTAGGTACCCAGAGATCCTGGAAGAAATGCCATTGTTATAGACTTGAGGGTGGGTTCCAGTGACCCTGGCAGTAGTGGGGGAGGGGTGCCCTGGCCAACTGCAGGCTTATTAGATCCATACGCCGTGGGTGCGCTTGGCACTGGGTGAGTGAACCCCAGGGCTTTCCTGTGGCAGCACCTAGCTCTCCTGACGACTCTGTTTTACCATGTGAGCAAACAACTTGCCTTGGGTCATTAGCCTGAATCTTTTTAATATTTTTATTTATTTCTTGCCAAGGAGAGAGAGAGGGAGACAGTGGGCAGGCCAGGGCCTTCAGCCATTGCAAACGAACTCCAGATGCACGTGCTACTTTGTGCATCTGATTTTATGCAGGTCCTGGGGAATCAAACCCCAATCATTAGGCTTTGCAGGCAAGCGCCTTAACCACTGAGCAATCTTTCCAGGCCCCATTAACCTGAATCTTTACCACAAATTCTTGTACTTCTTCTGGCCACGGGAGAGGCTGTGTTTCCATTCGACAGATGGGAAGCTAGAGGCCGGTCCAAAGCATTGCATTTGCCCTCAGGTGCCACAGGAGTTGAGGGCCCCGGATGCTCCTGCTTCTCCTAGAACCTCTGCATCAGCCATACCCAGAGCTACTCCTTCCTATAGTCACTTCTTTCGTCCGAAGTGGCTGAGCACTGGAGGGCAGAGTGGACATCTGGTATATCTTTGGGGATTTTGGAGGACACCCTGACTTGTATGAACAAAGCTTGAGAGGGAGAGAAGAGAGTGAGAGAAAGCAAATTGGAGGTACAAGAATCTTTCCCTGTCCCTCCCACAGCCACTGTTTTTAAAGGGCCAGCGCCTGCCCATGCTGGCTGGGACGGGTCTCAGCTTTCAATAAAGGACATACACACAAAGCTCTCATCAGTCACCTGGTTGTACCACAGCTGTTTTTATTCTGAAGTTTTTTTTAAATTAATTTTCTTGGTTCCTTCCTCACCCCTGGGCTATGGGACTTGCCAAAGACACTGGCAAAGTGGCCTGGAGGAGAGGGGAAAAAGGGAGGTGGCGGAGGAAGAAATCAAATCGAATAAACTCACCTCGTCTCGTGGACCAAGAGAGTGGGCCACAAACAACCTTAATAGCAGAGGAAGGCTCCAGACAGAGGTAGGAGCGAGCTGGTGAAATGAGGCCTAATCAGTCCTAGCAGGAGAGCTTCCAATCACCCGTAGCCAGGCGGGGGCAGGCGGAGTGGAGGAGGCCGAGAGATGGGGGGCAGGCTGGGGGGCACAGGCGGCAATCAGCGCCTGGGCCGAGCCTGTTCACGCCCACCTCTCCTCTGCCTTCAGCCTCAGATAGGAGTGGGGACCCTGGCAGGGAGGTTAACTCATTAGGGACGAGCTTGGAGCCCGAGTGCATCGCCCTAGGGTGCTCTGTGTGCCCCAGGCATGAAATAGGGGCCCCAGTGCCATCGTCTAGACCCATGAACATTGGCCACAGCTGCCTGGGGTAAGGAGATAGGGCCTTGTTCCTAACCCTCTCCACCTCCAAAGGAGCCATATCGTTTTTACTTGCCTTTGCAGCCAGCTAGACCCCCATCAGGTGACCATTCCAATTTCTTCGTGGTCAGGGAGTCATTTTACAGCTAGATTTAGACTTAGGGTGGCCCAGCTCGGGTCTGATATCTGTTCAGGATTGGGATGGTATGTGACCTGGCCTTGGCTTAGTGCCTGAAGCAGGGGCAGAGCTGTCCCCTCTGGCCATGACAGTAGGAGAGAGAGAGACCACGCTACAGGCTGCTGGAAGAGGAATTTGCACCCACAGGACAGCCAGGAGGTCCGAGGAAGCAGATATGCGACATAAAAGACAGCGCGTCTTGCCTCTGCTCTCCTGTGGCCAATTGGCTAATGGCTTTAGTTCCTGTGTAAGGCAGAACTTGTGCGGGCTGCGGATGGAAAGGTGGGACAGAGCCAGGCTGTGGAGGAGTGAGATGACCAAGTCGCCAGCCCCTGACCATGACGTTCAGGCCATGACGCAGCATCAGCATCTTAACAAGCTTGTGTTTCCTTCACAGCCGGCCAGTTGACTGGTTTTAGGTGCCACATGGCACCTTCTAGATTGTTCTTTCTTGTTGGCTGAGTGGTTGGTTCATTCCTTCATTCATGAAACAGTTCTTTTTTTAAAAATATGTTTTATTTATGTATTTATTTGAGAAAGTGAAGGAGAGAGGGAGAGAATGGGTGCACCAGGGCCTCCAGCCGCTGCAAACAAACTCCAGACGCGTGGGCCACCTTGTGCAACTGGCTTACATGGGCCTTGGAGAATCGAACCGGGATCCTTTGATCTCTCCAGCCCTCCCCCCCACCCACAAAATAGTTCTTAAGGGCCTCCTGTGTGTCAGGCACTGTGCACAGAGCTGAGTGAAGCTGACAGAGTCTCTGTCGTGGGCAGCCTTTATCTAGAGAGGTGACATCTATAATAAGCCAATACATAGAATGGCATGCTGGCCATCGGGGCTTGAAGGAAGAATGAGATGAAGTGGGCAGAAGGGCTTCTCTGAGGACAAAACAGTCGAGACCCCGAGGGAGTGAACATGTTAGTTGGGGGAGGATAGCTGCCCATACAGGGGTACAGTGATTATAGAAGTCACCCTGGGCCCTGTGGAGTCACAGGCAATGCCAGGAGGGCATCCTGGTGGTGGTGACCACAGGGAAGTACCAGGACTAAACCTGTGTAAAGCCAAGGGCAGTGGGCACTGGAATCTTGCGGCGCTGGGGTGTCTAAGCTTGCTTGACAGAGCACATTTTTTTATCACTATATTGACACAGAGAAGCTATACATATTTCAGAGAACGGTGTGGCGTTTCAGCACGCGTGTGCAATATGCAGTGATCAGACGTCAGTAGTGGGGAGCCCACCACCTACCTGAGGCCCTACTTCCCTCTGGCCTTGTGGCCATGGTTTTCTCACACGTCAGGTGAGGAGACCCTGTTTCCCATAGTGCAGCCCCCCTTTTCCGTGTCTTATCCCAAGGCCCCTCCTCCCCTCCCCCATGTGGCTGCAGGCCTTCTCTGCGTTGATGCCAGCCCCAGGTGTCTCCCTCTCCACCTGAACAGCCTGGGCAGGCCACAAGTGGAAGCAAAAGAGGCCTGTGCCTCACGCCGAGAATATATTTAGAGTGGCTGCCACACGCCAGGCGAAGGGACGCAGCAGTCCCCAGGTGCCGCGGCGAGCCGGCAAGGCCACCGTGGAATATTAATACCATGCAGGCCATTTCAGTGCGGTGTGGCAAATGCCGAGTGACAGCAGAGCAGGGCGGGGGCTCCGGGGCTCTGGGGCCCACCGAGGAGGCGGCTGACCCAGGTTCTGGAAGTGAGGGGACCTGGATCCCTAGAGGGAAACATGACAGCATTTTCCCATATGTCTCTTGCCCCTCCATCACCACTTAACGCCTATTACACGGTCAGCAATTATGCAGCGAACAACTGAATAAGAGCATGAGGAAGAATATTCCAGGCAGAGAGGGTGGCGTAAGCAAAGACCAGCAGGTGCCAGGCCTGGGGGAGGGAGGAAATGGGAGCCAGAACTTAGGTTTGGCTGCTGCTGCTTTTTTTTTAAACCTTTATTTGCAAGCGGAGAGAGAGATAGAAGAGAGGCAGACAGAACGGGCACACCAGGGAGTCTCTAGTTGCTATAATAAAGTCCAGATGCATGCGCCACCTTGGGCATATGGCTTTATATGGGCAACGAAGAATCCAAGTCAGGTCGTTAGGCTTTGTGGGCAAGCACCTTCACCACGAAGCCATCTCTCCAGCCCCAGGTTTGGCATCTTTCATGTCATCCTGATGACCTAGGGAATGGCCTCATAGTCACTGGTGCCTGAAGACTTGCTAGATGGCCTGGCCTACCTGTGAAAGTGTAGGTATGGTCCACGTCCCTCCGCTGCCCAGCAGGGTCCAGCACATAGTAGGTAGTTGATAATACTTGTTGGATTAATAAAAGGAAGAGATTTCAGAGCTGGTGTTCGTCATCTGTCTCATCAGGTAGGAAAATGGGAAGAGGGTTGAGAAGGCACCCCGGCTCTCATTCATTCAGAAAAGGGATTTATTTTTTTTTCTTAATAGCAGTTTAATATCTTGGGCCCTGGGGACACCAAGGTGGGCAGAATCTGACATGGCCCAGTTTCAGGGGCTCGCAGTCCAGTGGGGAAGAGAGATGGTCACTGAGGAGTTCTATAATTGCAGAGTGAGTTCAGAGCCCCGGGGGAAAGTCCAGGAGCTCTGAGAAGACAGGAAAGGTTGCCTGGCCCAGCCTGCGGATCAGACGCGGTTCTGGGGAAACAGAACTGGGTTGCGATGTGAAGATTGAGTAGGCGTCAGTGAGAGTGCAGGCGAAGAAAGGGGGTTGGGGAGATGTCTCGGTGGGTCCCAGCGCTTGCTGTGTGTAGTAGCTTGAATAGCGTCAAACCTAATTTCCAGTGGGTGTCACTGTTTGTGAAGGTTGTGCTTTGGGGGGTGGAGCCTTGCTGGAGGGAGCGTGTCACTGGAGGGGGGCCTGGGATACTTCAAGCCCAGCCCCGTTGGCTGTCTTGTCTTCTCCTCCCTTCCCACTGGTGTGTGTGACGCTGCCTGTCCACTCCTGCCGTGCTTTCCCAGCCGTGATGAAACGTCTCCCTTGAAACCACAAGTGAAAATAAACTTTTTCCTTTCCAAAACTGCTTCTGATGAAGAACTTTCCAAAAATATTTTATTTATGTATTTAGTTGAGAAAGAGAGAGAGGGAGAGAGAATGGGCATGCCAGGGCCTCTAGCTACTGCAAATGAGCTCCAGACGTATGTGCCACTTTGTACATCTGGCTTACGTGGGTACTAGGGAATCAAACCTGCTTCCTTAGGCTTTGTAGGCAAGCCTGATAACTGATAAGCCATCTCTCCAGCCTCTGACTGGGTAATTTTGTCCCAGCCAATGATAAAGTAACTGAGACACTGGACAAGCATGAGGATCCCAGAACCCACATAAAGCTAGACGTGTCTGTAACCTCAGTTTGTCCATGGCAAGGTGGGGGTGGGTCAGGAGGATCCCTGGAAGCTAGCAGGCCAGCTAACCTGCATGCAGCAGTAAACCACAGTGTCTCAGACAAGGTGGGGGGGGGGACCAACACCCAAGGCTGTTCTCCAACTTTCTACACTTGTGCTGTGGTATATGTGTACTTTGAAACACACACACACAGGAAGGGACAATTCCTGGGCAGGCAGACAGGCAGGAAATGTAGGCAGCGGTCCAGGGGCAGCAAGGTTCCTGAGACTGCCACCAAGGCCAGATCTGGCAGGCAGGCAGACCATACAGGTCATGGGAAGAGTGTTCAGATATTGTGTCTGAGTCTGACCCGCCCCCTCCCCCCAAGGAAGCCTGTTGTGCTGGAAGCTTGGGCCACAGCCTGGCAGTGTTGAGGTGGTAGATAGAACCTGCTTAGAAGGGGGACCTAGCGGGAGGTTTATGGGTCCTGGGAGCTGCACTCTGGGAAATGATGAGTGCTGGTTTTGATGGTACAAGCTCTCTCACACACACAAAAGAGTTATAATGGTATCTATCCCTCCACGTGCCCGTTTCTGTACTCAGCTGCTTCCTCCAAATTCGTCCAGCATGTTGCAGCGTAGCCAAGGAGCCACCCATCTTCAAACTGTGAGCTAAAGGAACCTCTTCTCTGTATAAAGCGTGCAGCCTCTGGTATCTTGTTATAGCAACAGAAACCAGACCAATACAGGAAGAAAGGAAGAGGAGGGCAAGTCAGAAAGCCGCTGCTGTGTCCTGGACAAGAGATGAGTGTGGAAGGGAAGGGAGAGGAGTGAGCTGTAGTTTCCAGCTTAGTGGTCAGATACTGAGGGAATGTCTCAACACTCTCAGAGCCAGGGGTACAGTTTCCAGAGCATATTTGGAGCTGCTGCTTAAGTGTATTGAGATATACCTACGCAAGTATCAAGAGGGTGGTGTCATGTTTGGGACCCAGGGGCCTCTGTGAAGGTGGAGACCCCTCAGCTGCTGCGGTCAGGGCCCAGGAGCCTCTTGGCTTGTCTGTCCTCCCGCTCATAGGAACAGAAAAGAGGCCCGGCGCCTGGGGTCCGGCGGAGGCTCTGCCGCCCCTCCAGCAGGTCTGGAGCCTGTCAACTGTGTGGTGATGAAGTGCATTTCTTTGCAGGGATAGATTCAAGCCCAGCAGTTGGCTCTAAGTGCTTTCAGCCCTGACGTTTGGCAACGGCACACTGGGGGCAGCAGGAGGGCTGGGCGGGGGCAGGGGAGGGAGCCCGGGAGGCAGGGAGCCATCGTCCGTGGGGGCCCGCCGCGTGCCCTCACAAGCGCATGTTCACTCACCGATGCCCCTGTGCCTGTCACCAGGCGGCGATTTCAGGGACGGAGGATGGAGGACTGCAAGGGGCAGAGCGGCCCTGTGGCAGGAGTGGATGGCATCCCAATGCCACCCACATGGGGACAGGCATGCCCCACTTGTCTTTCCCCCTACAAGCTCTTCCTCGTCTGTTTTCATTTAGCAACGATCGTGGTCAGAGGCTCATGTGTCTCCTGGGAACAGGTTCTGGGGAAGGGAATCTGAGACCAGCACTATAGCAGCCTGGACAGAGGCCATGTTAGAAACCCACACTGGGGAGCCAGACTGGGGGTGTGATACCAAACCTGGCCAGACAGGGCATTAGACACAGAGAGAGACACAGGAAGAGGGAAGCGGTAGTGTTCCCTGGGTGGGACTTAATGG
The DNA here is from genome assembly GCA_036346955.1 of Dipus sagitta. NCBI lineage: Eukaryota > Metazoa > Chordata > Mammalia > Rodentia > Dipodidae > Dipus > Dipus sagitta. The sequence continues at coordinate 25,161,005 of CM070790.1, read as the reverse complement.
TTTCCTCTTCTGAGGATGCATTTTTTTTTGTCTAATAAAGATTTCATCTAGGAGAGATGGCTTAGTGGTTAAAGTGCTTGCCTGTGAAGTCTAAAGACCCAGGTTCAATTCCTCAGTACCCATGTAAGCCAGATGCACAAGGTGGCACATGTGCTTGGAGTTCTTTTGCAGTGGCTAGAGGCCCCGGTGCACCCATTCTGCGTGTGTGTGTGTGTGTGATAAATAAATTAAAAATAAAATATTTAAAACAACTGATGTGGAGCCAGAGAGATGGCTAAGCACTTAAGGCACTTGCCTGCGAAGCCTAAGGACCCAGGTTGGATTCTCCAGGTCCCACGTAAGCCAGATGCACATGGTGGAGCATGCATTTGGCGTTCATTTGCAGTGATTGGAGGCCCTGGCACACCCATTCTCTCCCTCCCCCTCACTCCCTCTCTCTCTCAAATGAATAAATAATATTAATAAAGCAACTGATGTTTAATCCGGTTGTGCATTCAACCTTGCCACAATTTAAAAAAAAAAAAAAAAGGACTTCACTTAGAAGCAGTGTTATAACCCCCTTGGCCTTAAATTGTTGCACCTGTCTCCACTGCCTTGGCCATGTCTACTGGCTGTAGCCTGAGCCCAAAGTCTCCCAGGAGTTCTCGAGACACTAACTCTGAGCCTGGCCAGGCGGCCCCTTTCTTGGCTGAGAGACTGGCAGGCCGCCTGTAATCACCATAATTGATAGCTTGGGAGGCAGAGACAATAAATAATTGTTCCACAAGTTTCGAGAACGAGAGTAATTAGTACAGTTAACAATGTCAGGTGATTAATGGGTTCATTCAGTACCGGTGTGAATGAGAGAGACCATGTGTGGAAGGGGCATGGAGCCCCCCACCGCATCCACAACTGTGGGCTCTGTGAGCTATGGTGCTGCTGATAAACCAGGGTCTGGCCTCCAGAGCAGCAGCTGACAGCCACATGGCCTTGACTTCAGATCGAGGTGGGCATCCTGGGACCAGAGTCAAGGGCAGACTATTGGCAAGGCCCATAAGGTGGTGGGGAGGACTGGACTTGGCATCCATGTTGTTTTACCCCTTAACCAGAGGTCAGCACACTGCTATAAGTCAAAGATTGGTATGACTGGTCAATACGTGACCCAACCAAGTCAGAGAATTCCAGGCTTCAGAGTGGTGGGGATCTGAGGGAGGTCACTTCATGATGATTCCTTGGTCACTGAATGGAATTCTTGGGCATTTCCATCAGAGGAGACTTTTAAAATATTTTATTTATTTATTTACTTGCTTATTTAAGAGAGAGAATTGGCACACCAGGGCATCCAGCTGCTACAAATGAACTCCAGATGCGTGTGTCACCTTGTGCATATGGCTTAGGTGGTACTTGGGTACTGGGGAGTCAAATCTGGGTCCTTTGGCTTTGCAGGCAAGAGCCCTAACCGCTAAGCCATCTCTCCAGCCCCAGAGGAGACTTTTCTGTTTGTTTGGTTGGTTTTTTGAGGTAGGGTCTCACTCTGGCCCAGGCTGACCTGGAATTCACTATGTAGTCTCGGGGTGGCCTCAAACTCACGGCAATCCTCCTACCTCTGCCTCCCAAGTGCTGGGATTAAAGGTGCCCGGGTCCAGAGGAGACTTTTTAAAGGTCTCCAGGGCACAATACACGGGTACCAAACAACTTTAAAATCACCTGAAAACTCCTACCCATTGATAACAGTGGCCTGGTGTGCAGGTTTGGGAAGAGCTCTGTGGTTGATTGGCACTGTCTGTCCTGAGTGTGGACTGAAGGAGAGAGGCAGCCCGTATGCTGGTCATTTGGAAAATCAAACCAGCTGATTCACTCAGGCCAGTCTTACATTTTCTTCCAGGGCTATTTCTTGAGGCCTTGCGTATTGCCCTAGAGAAGGAAGCATGACCTTGACTCTGGCTTTTTAGAGCATTGGGAAGGTGTGAGAGGAAACCAAGAAAACACTGGAAGTCCAAGCCGCCTTGAAAGGCTGCAGAATGGGCCGAGAAGAGGGCTCTGGCAGGTGACGTGCTTGCCATGCAAGCACGAAGACCCGAGTTCAGATCTCCAGAGCTGGGCACTATATGTGTGTACCCGTCATCCCAGCACTGAGGAGGCAGAGGCAGGGCATCCCTGGGGCCCACTGGGTAGCTGGTCTAGCAGAACCAGTGAGCTCTAGGTTCAGTGGGAGGCCCTTGTCTCAAAGAGGGCGACAGAGGAAGAGGCACGTGACTTCTCCTGTGACCTCCACGTGCGTGCGTGCACGTGTGTACCTATAATAACATGCACATATGAGCACACGCATACACAGAGAAGGAAGGAAGGGAGGAACGAATGAAGGAAGGAAGGGAGGGAAAGGAAAAAAGAACAAAAGAAGGAAGGAAGGAACAAAATGACATACTGAGCAAAGGAGCAGGGTTGGATGATACTTCCCGGTTCACTTGAATAAGCCTGGCACTCCCTAGGGTGCTGACCCACCCTGCTCAGCTAGGAGCTTCTCTTGGCAAAGACCTGGAGTTTGGGGGGGAGTTGTGGGCCAAGGCAGAGCTGTCTCCCAGGCCTGGCACCTCCTCTGCAGAGCTAAGTCCCTCGATGGGTACAAACTCAGGCGTACACTTAGAGCACAAGTCTAGCAACCGGACCCAGAATCCTCCTCCCAGGAGTGTGAAGTTTGGAGACACACTGAGACAAACGACTGTCGAAACCACACGCTCCTCAACGTTTGACGGCCTGAGTCCGCGAAGGGGCCCCTCTGTGGTTACCCATTCCTCACCCTGGCCCAAGTCCACCCGGCAACCCTCTGCTATTATCCCTTCCCCACCACCCCATCCGCAGGGAAGAGCGAGAATGTTGGATGGGTTTTACAGGACCGACCCCAATTTTGCTGTTGAGGTGGGGAGTGGGGGGAACTTCATGCTTGGGGAGGATTCTGGGAAGAGAAGGAGTGCCCTGGGGACAAGAGAGTGAAAAAGCAGAGAACGAGTGTCCACCCCCACTTCTCTCCCCACCACCTCCAGTCCAAAACACACACACACACACACACACACACACACACACACGCACACACGTATTTACAAGCTATGGTACCAAGGAGTTGAGTGCAAACTTAATGATTCGTGGTTGTTATTTGAAGGGTCCCAGTGTTACAGATTTATTTGTCATTTCTTGTAATAACACCGATGGTAATGAATTCATTTGTATTAATGCGAGTGTCACGCGGACTTCCGAGGAAATTCTGCATTAATTAATGTACCATTAAAACAAAGTGTCACCCAATTAATATCAGATGGAGGTGAGGCTGCCGGGGTCCTCTTCATCTGGGTTTCATTTGTAATTCATGGTGTTAACACCCTGCTCCAAGAAAAGCAGCGATGCCCGACCCCAGCTCTCCCTCTTCCAGAGCACTGGGCCTGGGAGCTGCTGAGCCCCACCCCGGAAGTTGCTGGGAGCCAGGACGAGAAGGTGAAGGAGCGAGAGGAGGACTGACTGTTGCTTGTGGAAACAGGTCTCTGTATTAACTCCAGGTAGGGTCAGGAAGGGTCTTGGAACTTCTTCCTGGGTTGATGGTCAGTTTGACCCACCAAGGAAGCACCACCTCTAGTCTGTGTATCATCTCAAGATCACTGAAGATCACCTTTGAGCAGCTACAGTCGTGGTATATCTGGGTCCCCATCTTTCTGGGGGACTTCTCTGGTTCCGTATGTGCCAGGACCCCCTGAAGTCCGTGGTGGAGTCTAGCAGGTCTTGGTTAACAAGCACAGTGTAACAAAGCACTGGATCCCTCTCTGTTCCTGCCACGGGCCTCCTCTCCAGAGGACCGGAGGCAGAAGCCCTGTCTCTCATCTTGCGAGCATTCCTAAGGTCACCCCTCTAGACAGTCCCCCACTCCCAACTGTGGTCCTCAAGGGAGTGGGTCTCCTCGGCCACCCCTGTACAAGCCTTAGAACCTGAGGCTGCTGATGCCAGGCAGTGGTGACGCTCGTGGGTCACGAGATGAGCTGAACGCTGCAGTTCTTGTTTACGTAAGACCCACAGCTAGCGGTTGGGACAGTCACCCCACTGGAGAGCCAGGGAAGCTGGGTCACGGGGGGGGGGCAGCTCTCTTTCCTGGCCCTCCGTGCTCTTTATTCACTTGGACAGTTCTTCCTCTGTGAGTGTCCCCACTTAGGACAAGTGTCTGTGGTCCCAGAGGGACCTTGGAACCTGTGCTTCATGGCCCTGAGAATGGGAGGGAAGGAAGGAGTAAGGGATAGAGGGAGGCTCTGGAAAAAAAAAATGGAAAGAGAAACACGCGTGTTTATTTCCCTCTCGGACCCTGCAGCCCTCACGTGTCCCGAGGAGAGCCCCAGAGCAAGTCTCACAGGACGAGAGCCTCTGCTTGGTTGTAGGAAGAACCTACAGTCACAGGTTTACAGGGCCCTGCCTTGTCTAGAACGTTCTGGTCTTGGTCCTGACTCCCCACACCTCATCCCTAGAGGTCAAGATTGACGTGTGGCTGGCCAAGCTCAACCGGGGAGTAAGCCCTAAAGTGGGGGTCTCTTTGCCTCACCTGGGTCTCAGCTTGGCCAGCAGTAGTGTTGGCTACAGGGTTGGGATCCTACGTCTCCACCCTGACGCTCTGCGGAAATTTTTTACATGGGTTCTGGGCATCTTTGGGAATGTAGGATTCCCAGTTTGCATCATAATTTTTTAGTGGTCCCCACATGATTTCAGTGCATAGCAAGGAAGCAGAACCTACTTCCGGGACCACTGTGAAATCTCCTTTACCTATGATGACGCCCGTCTCTTTCCACCTTGTTGAGGATGAAACCAAGTTCTCACCGCCCCCAGGTCCTTCCTTCGGTTGCCCTCTCTTGTACCACCCAGTGTTGGGGGGGTCAGGGCTCAGCGACCCTGCAACTAGAAGACCCTGGGCACCAAGTGACAAGTTTCATTTACCACATCACACCTGAAGCGGGGCAACAGTAGCTGGTGGGGACGGGAGAGGCACAAATCACACCACTGTGAGCCTTCCTTGCTCCTGCCGTGGCCCCGCTGCCTCTACACCTACCCCTCCCTTGGGATGGGCAGGCTGGCTAGGGACAGTGGGCAGCAGACAGGAAGGGTCCTGGGGCACACAGGAGGAGAGAGGCCGAGAAGTTGCTTTGCTTGAGCTATCCAGTCTCCTTATTCCAAATGTATTCATTAGCAGTAGCTTCCTGAAGCTGTAGGGCCATATTCATTTTGTTTAACATGATCCATCACTAAGAGAGGGAGTGAACGTGAGGGCTGGGAGATAGAGCCCCTTTGGGGTGGAGGTGGGGTGGGGTGTTTGCAGGAACCTAGGGGTTCCCTGGGCCTGTCATGTCTGCAGAGAGCTGAGCGAGGACCTCAGCCTCCAGAGCTGTCCCTTCACCGTCCACACTTGAAAGCACTCTACAGACCCTTGTCTCACCTTGCCAACCTTCATCCCTACATCTATCTGCCTATGAAGTTAGAGCCTAAGTTTGTTTGTTTTTTGGTTTATTTTTATTTATTTATTTGAGAGTGACAGACAGAGAGAGAAAGAGGCAGATAGAGAAAGAATGGGCGCGCCAGGGCCTCCAGCCACTGCAAACGAGCTCCAGACGCATGCGCACCCTTGTGCATCTGGCTGACTTGGGTCCTGGGGAACCAAGTCTCGAACCAGGGTCCTTAGGCTTCACAGGCAAGCGCTTAACCGCTAAGCCATCTCTCCAGTCCCCCCCCCCTTTTTTAACCTGGAACTCACTCTGTAATTCCCTGCTGGCCTTAAACTCACAGCAATCCTCCTACCTCTGCTGGGATTAAAGGCATGCACCACCATACCCCACCTAAGTTTTCTTGAGTGTCCATTATGCCCAGAGCAATTTGCATAAAGTGTTTCCTGTAAGCCTCACGCTAACCCAGAGGACAGGTTTCCTTATTGTGTCCATGTCACTGTTAGGACAGAGGCTCAGCAAGGCTGCCCAAGCTCCCTAAAGTCACAGAGCATAAAGATGTGCAGCCGGGGACTGGGGAGGTGGCTCGGTGATTAAAGGTGCTTGCTGGCAAAGCCTGCCAACATGGATTCGGTTCCCTGGTACCAAGGTAAAGACAGATGCACAGAGAGGGGCATGCGTGAGTCCCTGGCGTGCAAGTAATTGCATATTCTCTCTCTCTCTGCCCCTTTCTCTTGCTCACTTGCTCGCTCTCACCCTCGCCTCACAAATAAATAAAAATATCTAAAAAACAGCAAAGATGTACAGCTGGGACTCCAATCACAAACTCCCTCGCAGCCCCACTTTCCGCGGTTTCTTTCATGAAGAAACTTATGGTTGTGGGTGTGTGGGTGCATGGAAATTGTGTGTGTGTGTGTGTGTGTGTGCGCGCGCGTGCGTGTAAGCTAGAGGACAACTTCGGGTGCTGTTTCTCAGGTATTAGCCACCATTTTTTTTTTGGTGGGGGGAGTGCTGGAAGAAGACAGGTTCTCTAACCAAATTGGAACTTGCAAAGTGGCCTAGGCTGGCTGTCCAGGAAGGCCCAGCGATCCGTCTTCACCTACCCAGCACTGGGATTATAAGTGTACATGACAACACCCAACTTTTTTTTTTTTTTTCAATTTAATGTAGGTTCTCAGCATCAAACTCAGGTCTTCGTGCTTGTAAGGCAAGCACGTTATCACCCATTTTCCAGATGGGTAAACTGAGGCCTCCCATATCCCCAGTGATACCCTGCAGAGACAGACATGTCAGAGAGCCTCGGGAATACTACTCAGATTTTGGGACAGTTATTTCTGGCTTTTTCCCAGTCAGCCAGTGAATGGGAAGCCCACGGACCACAGATGGATCCCTCCATCTCCTTGGAAAGCAGAAGCTGAGCAGGGATGTGACAAAGCAAGGACATCTCACTGATAGCTCGGGCAGGGACCCGATGGGGGAGTTCCCAGCCCCGCACACCGCCTCCACGCATTCTGTGCATCGTCAGTCCCCCCCACCCATAGAAAGGACGGGGGAAGCCCAGCCCACAGAGAGAGATGCCCACGCCGCCTGCTGTGCTCTGCCCAGTGTTGAACGCGGCATGTCTTGGGCCTGGGCTTGTGCAGACACTGGGACCGTCCAGGTCCTACCTGTCTTTTCCTTTCTCTTTTTTTAAAAACCCCTTTATTTTATTTATTTATTAGAGAGAGGGGGGAGCAGAGATAGAGAGAATGGGCACACCAGGGCTTCTAGCCACTGCAAACGAACTCCAGATGCATGCTTCACCTTGGACATCTGGCTTAACATGGCTACTGAGGAATCGAACCTATGGATCCTTAGGTTTTGTAGGCAAGCACCTTAACCGCTAAGCCATCTCTCCAGCCCTTCTTTTCTTTTCTTTCCTTTCCATTTTTTAAAATACATGCCCTTCAGCCAACTGCTGGGCAGGTCTTTCAGCCCCCTATTCCCAGAGGCACAGCGCCCTGCACTGGCACATGTCTTCTCCCTGCGCCCCTGCTGGCTCCGGTGAGGGTGCTGAGTGGTCTGGAAGAGGCAGGAGTACAGACAACCCTGGCGTAGCTCTGTCATTCACGCCACAGGAAGGTCACTGGGCTTGTGCGGAGTGAGGCAAACCATCCCAGATCACCTTAGTGGGAATAGGAAGGAGCCGGGGCCATTTCACACTTGATGATTTTACACTTGACTTTGAAGAGCGAGCTGAGGGGAGGGAGGGAGGTGGCACCCCTCCCCGGGGCTCTGTGAGCCCTGGGTATCCAGGGACTGGGTAGCAGTGTGGGTCATATATACATGGAGGCTGAGGAAGGGTCTCAACCCAAGCCTGGACAGGTGTGCTAGAGACCTGAGAGGAGCCAGAAGGAGTGTACCGCAGGAAGGAAGAAAGAGAGAGAGAGGGAGAAAATGGGCACATTAGGGTCTCGAGCCCCTGCAACCAAACTCCAGACGCATGCGCCACCTTGTGCATCTGGCCTTGCGTGGGTACTGGGGAATCGAACCTGGGTCCTTTGGCTTTCCTGGCAAGCACCTTAACCACTGTGCCATCTCTCCAGCCCTTCTTTTTACATTTTCATATTCATTTTAATCAAAGTCATACCCAGATGAGCTTAAAAGCCTCACAGGGAAATGGGGGGGGGGGATGGCTCAGTTGGTAAGGTGCTTATCTCGAAAGCCCGAGGGCCTTCGGTTGATCTTAGAACCCATGTAAAGAAACCAGCTATGGTGGCGTATACTTACAGTCCCAGTACTGGGGAAGCAGAGTGGGGTGGATCCTTGGGGCTCACTGGTCAGCCAATTGAGCCTAATTGATCTCTAGGCCAATGAGAAACCCTGTGTCCAAAATTCAAAGTGGAAGGCATCTAAAGAATGACACTCAAAGTTGTCCCCCGGCCTCCATATATATGCGCACACGTACAAACACATGTGTACATACGTATCATGGCTTATGATAAACGCAGCAGGACTCCGCTCCATCCTTCCTTCTTTGCCCTTCCGTCTCTCCTGTTGTATCATCTCATTCCTAACTCACATCCTTGTAACTTGTTTTAACATTATCTAGTGACTTTTGACAGTGGAGGAGAGAGTTACAAGCTTACACAAGTCCCACGTTATCTTTGCTACAAACACACACATGTATTCACACACCCCGCTCTTAACATCCCCTACCCTCCTTCCAAACAATAACTGCCCCCCTTTTAGCTAAAATAGCATTTGGTATATCTGGTGTGATGATTCTGCAAATTGTGGCCACAACTCAGTCACATAATGTTATTAGTAATTATCTGAAAAAAATTTAATTTAAAAAAAAATTTTTTTTTGGTTTTTTGAGGCAGGGTCTCACTCTAGCCCAGGCTGACCTGGAAGTCACTCTGTATTCTCAAGGTGGCCTCAAAGTCACAGCGATCCTCCTATGTCTGCCTCCCGAGTGCTGGGATTAAAGGCATGCACCACCATAACCAGCTAAAAAAATTTTATTGACAACTTCCATAATTATAGACAATAAACCATGGTAATTCTCTCCCCCCCCCCGACTTTCCCCTTTGCAACTCCTCTCTCCATCATACCCCTTCCCCCTCTCAATCAGTCTCCCTTTTACTTTGATGTCATCATCTTTTCCTCCTCTTATGATGGTCTTGTGTAGGTAGTGTCAGGCACTGTGAGGCCATGGATATCCAGGCCATTTTGTGTCCGGAAGAGCACATTGTAAGGAGTCCTACCCTTCCTTTGGCTCTTTACATTCTTTCTGCCACCTCTTCCAAAAACTGCTTTTATTTTATATTTATATTTATTGATAGTTTGGCTTGGTATCCAAATAGTTTTCCCCATAAGGTGAAGTTATTTCTTGCTTTGTATTTCAGCCTACTGGTGAGGATTTTGGTCCCTTCTTGATGCTCAATTCCTCATATGTGGTCTTCCGTTTGCTTTCTGAAAGTCTCTGGGTTTTTTTTCCCCATACATGTTCAGTGTTTTGAAACTTGTTTGTCTATCTGAGTGGATCTGTCTTCTATACAATGTGGTGGTCTCTTTTGATCTTGGCTCATGGCCCTTCGATCTGGAAGGCTTTCCTATGTCCCTTCCCGTGTCACTACTGTCCCCTGTTTACCGTTACCTCTCTCTGAACTTCTGTCTGCTGGGTGTTGAGTTGGGTCTTCAGAACAGCACCTATGATTCACTTTTCTCCCCTATGTTCATCTTCAAGTTCTTCTATTTAAGGAGAAACTTTTTTACCTTCCAACTCTTTGGCTGCATGTATTTTTCTTTGCTTGTTTTGCTCTGTTAATGTTTTGTTTTTGTAGTACTAGGGATTGAATCCAAGGCCTCACACATGTCAGACAAGCTGTCTACCCAGGCCCCGGTCTTCATTTTCACATTTCACTTTGAGATAAGTTCTCACTAAGTGGTCCAGGCTGGCCTTGAACTTGTGATCCTCCGGCTTCAGCTTCCTGAGCTGAACTTTAAAAATATTTTTAATTTATTTATTTGAGAGAGAGAGAGAAAATATATATAAAGAGGCAGATAGAGAGAGAGTGTGTGCACCAGGGCCTCTAGCCACTGTAAATGAACTCCAGATGCGTCCACCGCCTTGTGTGTCTGGCTTTATGTGGGTAATGGGGAATCAAACCCAGATCCTTAGGCTTTGCAGGCAAGCGCCTTAATCACTGAGAAATCTCTCCAGCCCCCTTGAGCTGAACTTTTACTTTCTGCTGGGTCTTCTTCCTCCTGGAATGTTCCACTTTGAAGAGGCTATGTCCTGTCTCTTTTCGAGTGTTAAGTACTCCTTTCTGGTTTCTTTTCTCTCTCACATTGGAGACTCTTCCCAGGTGTTAGCAATCCTTAGTCCTCATGCCCTGCCTCTGTCTGTCTGTCTCTGTTTCTCTCTGTGTGTTTCTGGTTTTTTTTTTTTTTTCTCTCTCTCTCACTCCCTTGAAGCAGAGTCATGCTATGTAACCCAGACTGGTCTTAAAAACCTAGCTATCCTCCTGCCCCAGTCTCCTGAGTGCTGGTATTACAGATGTGTGCCACCACACCTCGCTTCTTGGTCTCTCCACGTATATGATGACACGGTCAGCTGCCTGCTCTGGGCGTTGAGGGTAGGTGGTCTTCATTTGGAGGTGAAGACCTTTCCAGGAACCCTGACATGTGACTCCTTGAGGTCTCTCTCTGGCCGGTTTTCCTGCATCCTGCCTGGCCACCTATCTTCCTGATGTTGGCTGACTGAAAGCCGGGTGGGTATGGGAATGGTGGGGAGGGGCCGATCTGCTCAGCCACCTGGCCCAGCTCCCCTAGCCTGGAGTCTACAGCCTGCTAGCCCAGCTCCTCCAGTCTGCTGTAAGAGTTGGGGATCAACCTTGAATTTCAAAGACTTTCAGCGCCTCTTCCCATCCCTAACCCTGTCTGTCTCCCCCCCCCCCCCCCCGCGGTATGATTTGACATCACTAGGTCGTGGGCTGTCCCAGGCTCCCAGAAGCAGGAATCTCGGCCTTCCCTGCTTCCTCAGGCTGTGGAACCCACCTTTCTCCAGTTTCCAGAGTTGTGTTGATATTTCTCGTCTGCTCTCATCTCCTCTCCTGTTCTGTGTGCCCTTGCGCGTTTATGCATTTTTAATTCACTTATTGTCACTTTGCTGAGGGCTTGGGACAGAACCACAAATAAATGGATGCGACCTGTCTGCCGTGTTTTCTGGGAAGTCCCTGATCCTTTCAAAACATTTATCAAACGTCTTCTATGGACAAGCGGCAATACGAGGACAGAAGAGGGGGTGGAGGGTGGAAGGGGAGCTGCGGGGAGTCCAAGGCCACCCCAGCAGGTCCCAACCGTGAGTCAGGCAGCCATTGAGTAAGCACTCGGATGAGTATCTGCAGCGGTTTGAACAGAGCACCCGCCGTCGGAGGACTGTGAGGGAGAGATTGTCGTCAGGAGAGCTGAGTTGACTCCGGGGAGATCTGAATTTCCTGGGAGGACCAGCCCGGGGAAGAGTCTTCCAGCCTTGTGTGCTGGTTTGATTCCGGTGTCCCCCATAAACTCAGGTGTTCTGAATACTAGGTTCCCAGCTGATGGAGATTTGGGGATTAACACCTCCTGGAGGCGGTGTCTCATTGAGGGCGGGCTTATGAGTGTTATAACCAGTTTCCACTTGCCAGTGTTTGGCACACTCTCCTGTTGTTATTGTCCACCTTATGTTGGCCAGGGGGTGACGTCCACCCTCTGCTCATGCCGTTGTTTTCCCTACCATCATGGAGCTTCCCCTTGAGCCTGTAAGCCAAAATGAACCTCTTCTTCCCCACAAGTTGCTCTTGCTTGGGCGATTTCTACCAGCAATGAGAACCTGACTGCGACACCTTGTCAGGGCGCAGGGGCTCTCAGAGCATGCGTCCATCACCTGAGAGAGCAGACACTGTCCTGAAAAGAGATGTCGTGAAGTTCCACAAAGGTGGAGCTCAGCTGTGCACGCGTGGCCTGTACAGATAGGAGAGGGCCTTGTCTTGACCACCATGGTACCTCAGAGACCTCCCCGCAGAGAGGCCTTGTACCCCCAGAGGGGCCTGTCTCCCCGTGCATAGTCTTCCGTGTAGACACACACCGTCTCTTGTCCTTCCCCGAAGCCAACACATGTCTTCTGACCCTGGTGAGTAAGGACCAGAGAGCCCACATCTCCTGTAGACCCAATTCCTCTTCCTTCATGCCCCACCCCAAACTGGGATGCCACAGGACATCTAGAAGTGACACTGGCGAAGCACCAGTCACAGGGACCTTCCTGGCCCTCTGTGGAACCCAAACACAAGGGCGTCCTCTAGCCCCGGGGGTCCTTGCTCAGAAAGCACTCTTTTACTTCCATTCTTTCTGTTACACCAGGAGCCCCACTCCTTGTTCTCTAAGAAAATGCTGGAAATCGTAGGTACCCTCTTGCTTCTGGAATTCCTTTAGGGCTAAAGCACACGTTAGCCCTGCCTTCTCTAATCAAGACCAGCCCCCACCCTTCCAGAGAGGAAAGAACGTGAAGTCATCTCACCTGTGGAGTGGCCTGAGCCACCCGCTCCATCCTCAGCTCTGGGGCCCTGAGGTCTAGGGAGAGAAAGGTGACCTGAATTTGAATCCCAGTCCTTCCACTGACAAGCCGCTGTGACATCAGACAAGTTGCTTCACTTCTCTGAGCTTCCAGTATCACGTCTGGAAAAGGAAACAAGGGTGTTCTTCCTACCCTGAGTCCCCGGTTAGCTGCGCCCCCACCTCCTCACCCCAGCTCTACCACCTCTGAGCAACATACATGCATTCCAGAAGGATCCATTCCCAGCTTGGATCCACCGAGGTGCCTGCACCTTGTCAGAACTCCATCTGTCGGGAATTTATTACTAATGCATTTTATAACAGGCTCTATAATAAGATATTAAAGGCTGTAGTAGTATCTAGCAAGCCTTCCATCAATATTAATAACACCTTCAGAGATGGCACCTGATTGGAGATGGGAGTGGGGCTTTGCGGGGTTCGGTCAAGGCTATTGAATTAATCTAATTGTGGAGGATCCCCATGATCACGAGCTGTGCACCCTCTTTCTTTCCTTCCTTGTGTCTGTCTTGCCATAATTTAATTTTTAACTTTTAAAAAAAATTGGGGGGGGGGTTGAGGTAGGGTCTTGCTCTAGCCCAGACTGACCTGGAATTCACTATGTAGTCTCAGGCTGGCCTCGAACTCACAGCGATCCTCCTACCTCTGCCTCCTGAGTGCTGGGATTAAAGGTGTGTGCCACCATGCCTGGCTTTAAATATATATATATATATTTATTTATTTGCAAGCAGAGAGAGATAGAAGAAAGACAGAATGGGGGCATCAGGGCCTCTAGCTGTTGCAAACAAATTCCAGATGCATGTGCCACTGGAGAATTGAACCAGGGTCCTTAGGCTTTGCAGGCAAGCACCTTAAGCTCTGAGTTATCGCTCCAGCCCCATTCTTCTTTAATTTTTGGTATTTTTTTTTTCTTCCGTGAAGCCTTGTCATCCCGTTTTGGTTGGTTCCTGTCCCAACAACTGTCTCCCTGGCTCCATCCACAGTCTCTTCCCCCACAATCCCTTTTCCCTTTGGACCTCAGCTGTGTCCCTTTCATGGTCCCTAATGCTCATTTCTTGGTGTTTTTCCATTCTCTCCTGTGTCTTTTAACCACCATCCCCACTCCCGTCTCCCCACCTCCCTCTGCTATTTCCTTGGCTGCGTACCACCCCCCTACCCCATTCCGGTGAGCACCAGAGCCATCCCGAGAGAAGCCTGGAGAGGAGTGTAACTCGCCCTGCATGCAAGAAGTGAGCCATTCATCATTATTATTAACGAACAAGATCCTTTGTACGGCAGAACTTTCCAGAGTCTATTCCCTTGTCACCCCAAGGAGTAGCAACAAGATTTATTTGCCTCTGAATTGCACAGGGTGCCCCATTTATAGCAAGCCCATCAGAAGTGACGGGGAGCTTAAATGGGGGCCCGGAAGAGGCAGGGGCCTTTGCCCTGCCGGTGACCTGCGTGGTGTGGGCCACTCACTGGGAGGGACAGCCTGACAGGCGCGAGGGCTTTGAAGGTGGTGAGTTCCTCACGCAAAACCCTCTAGATTGACCGCGACAAGTGCGTGAGCAGGCGGCTGTCCCCTGCCCGATCCTGACACCTCCCCACACACACTCCGCTCATTGCCAGTGAGCCGTGTGGATTTACATGTTAAAAAGAGTGCGGGCTGGAGAGATGGCTCAGCGATTAAGGCACTTGCCTGCAAAGCCAAAGGGCCCAGGTTCGATTGGCCAGGACCCACGTTAGCCAGACGCACAAGGTGGCGCACGCGTCTGGAGTTCGTTTGCAGTGGCTGGAGGCTCTGGCGCACCCATTCTCTCTCTCTCTCTCTCTCCTTGTGTCTTTCCCTCTCCATCTCTCTAATAAATAAATAAAAATAATTTTTTTTTAAAAAAAGAATAGTGTCTGTGGACCCATATTGCGCAGAGGGGGCCAGCATTCATGGGGTAGCTACTCTTCTCCCCACCTTTTGGCTGCAGTTGGGTGGCATGGCCGTGTGGCTGGCATCCACAGTGGCCTCCTTAGCTGGAGAAGGTAGGGGAGTCTGGGGCAGAGCTGCGGGAATGCCAGGCCTTGCCCATGTCTGAGGCATGTTCTAGGGAATGCCAGGTGAGAGCAAGGAACTGAGACCCACAGAAGTCAGTGGGAGCAAGAGGAGGCCCACAGGGGTGCCACACAAGGGTTGGAGAGATGGGTCAGTGAGTGGTTAAGACATTTGCCTGCAAAGCCTAACAACCCGGGTTTGATTCCCCAGTACCCATATAAAGCCAGATGCACAAAGTGGCGCATGCATCTGGGGTTCGTTTGCAGTGGCTAGAGAGGCTCTGGAGTGCCATTCAATCTCTCTCTCTCTATCTGTTTTTCTTCGCAAACAAATGAAAATATTAAAAATTCATTATTAAGAAACAGGGCTGGAAAGATGGCTTAGTGGTTAAGGTACTTGCCTGCGAAGCCTGAGGACTCCTCATGTTTGACTCTCCAGGTCCCACACAAGCAGACATACGGTGACACGAGCACGCAATGTCACACATGCACACAGGGGTGGGCGGCGCATGCATCTGGAATTCGATTGCAGTGGCTGGAGGCTCTGGTGCACCATTTCTCTCCCTCCCCACCCCTACCCCCTGAATCATAAAAAGGCCAGTCTGTTGGGGTTGCCTCAAAAAAAAAGTCACAGGTTGGTCACACACCACAGCCAAATGCAGGAAAGGAAAGGAAAGGGGCGGGGAGGGGGGAAGCAAGGCTTTGGCTGTGAGGACCATGAAAGGGAGGCTCCCAGAGAGCCCCGCCTCCTCCCTCACTGGGTTGTTTCCCTCAGTGGCTATTTTAGCCTGTCCTAATGCCCACCCAGCCCTAACTGGACAGCCAAGGTCTTTCCATTAGAATTCCCACAGCAAGGTGACTTCATTTCCAAGGCCCCATCTGACTGGCCTCTGTGGGTCAAGGCAGCTGCACCTAGACCAATGAGACGCACTCTGAAGCCGCTTGGTGCGAACCCGTTGGAGAGGCCCCCGGGCCCCAGTGGGTGTGGTAGAAAGCGCTCATCCAGGACTCGAAGCACCTTATTTGCAATCACAGCCCCCTGCCCACGCGCCTCTCTGGGCTCGCTTTTCCCATCTATGAAATGGAGAGAGTGAACTGGATTGTCCTGCAAGTTTGTGGCGCCTCTACTGTGCACCCTCCCAGAGTGGTCCATGGTTAGAACTGGCCTCCTAGCTTAGGGGTATCCCTGGCCTCAGGACCTCACTAGGCCTCACCCCACTCTCATTATAGACGACACGCACGGCAGGGTCACCTGAGGCTTCCCCCCCCCGCTCTCTGCCTCCCTCCTTTCTACAGGAACCGGGAACCAGTCCATGGCGCTACTCTCTCCCTGAACTTCAAGGTGTCCTTTTGTCCATGTTCGTGATGAGAAGAGTCACTGGTCACTTATTCTCTGCTATCTCCTCCTTGGACGTGGGGCTGCTGGCCCACTGCCTGCAAAGGCGTGTTCTTACCAGACTAACGATCACAGTGACCATCTATGAAGTCTTGCTGAGTAGTGTCACGTGGCTGGCCTGGCAAGAAGAATTTCATCTCACATTTTTTCCTCATAATTTATTATTATTTTTTTTAAGGCAGGGTCTCGCTGTAGCCCAGGCTGACCTGGAATTCACTGTGTAGTCTCAGGGTGGCCTCGAACTCGCAGTGATCTTCCTCACCTCTGCCTCCCGAGTGCTGGGATTGAAGGTGTGCGCCACCGTGCCCGGCTTTTTCTCACAATTCTTTCTCACAGAGGCCCTGGGGGATTGGTTGAACTGTGCATAGCTCCGTTTTACAGACGAGGAAACAGAAATCAAACGAGGTGTGACAGCATTTGAGGCCCTGCAGATGGAAAGATCTGGATTCAGAATAATAATAGGTCCTAACTCCCGCATTCATGCTCTGTACCTCCACCATCCCCTGCCTGCAGGACGCCTGGACACTAGGTGCACCTGGCCCCCAGGAATCGGCTTGTGCCGAGGCCCGGGCCTCTGTGCACGTCTGTGCGCCCACGGAGAGCAGCCGGGTGCCGAATAACTTTCCTCCCTTATTTCCTTGGTTGAGCCTGGTGCCCAGCACCTGAAATTCAGGAGGTCAGCACTCTTTTCCCTCCAATCATCTGTCTCTTCTAAGCACACGGATGGCTCTGTGCCAGGCCTATTTAAAACCCGTCTTAAGTTATGCAGAAATTAGATGGGTTTTCACTGCAGGGCATGAAACGTAATCCAAGAAGGTCAGGCATGGACTGTGTTTCTCTCCCGCCCCTCTTTCTCCACCATTTGCTGGGTCTCACTCTTAAATCCTCAGATCTGATGCTCAGGGAGCCTCTGTCTGGACTACGAGGAAAGGATGGGTAAAAACGCCCTCGTATCCCTGATCCCCGAGGCAGAGGCTGGAAAACGGGCATCAGGCAGGAAACATGCTACTGAACCAGACCGCTCTGAAATGTGTCCATCTCTTCTTGTGGCCAGAGCCGTGGGCCACCGCGGAGCTCTTTGTTCCGATCTCAGGAAGCCAGTTGTGACACTTATGTGCTTTAGAGGAGGTGGGCGAGAAGCCAAACAGGTCTGCCATGACCTCAACAGGGTCTCCTAGGGGCCAGTGCCACCCGAGTGGACATCAAGATAGCGTCTGGGTCCACTAGGCCCTGCACCAGAGAGCTTAATCTCTCAGACGGTGGGTTACGTAGGTGACTGTGGACATCAGCGTCCCGCAGGAGAGAATTTATCTCAGGTGGTTCCAGTCAAGATGCATCTGTGAGGAGCCAGGTTTTTAAAAAAATTATTTATTTTGACAAAAAGGAAGAGGTCTATATGGATAGGTAGATGATTGATAGATAGATAGATAAATAGACAGACAGACAGACAGACAGAGAATAGACACACCAGGGCTTCTAACCGCTGCAAACAAACTTCAGACACATGTGCCACCTTGTGCATCTGGCTTACATAGGTCCTGGGGAATTGAACCTGGGTCCTTACGTTTCGCAGGCAAGTGCCTTAACCAAGCCAACTTACAGGAGGGTAATGTGTTAGCTTTCCATTACTGTGACAAAATGCCTGAGGAGACCACCTTCAAAGGATGACGTCATTGTCCATGGTTGCTTGGATCGGTCTGGTCGCTTTAAGCCCTTGGAAAGGTGGAGCATCGTGGTGGATGCGTGTGGTAGGGAAAAGCTGCTCTCCTCATGGTGGGCAGAGAAGAAAGGGAGCCAGGCTCCCAATATCTGCTTCAAGGACACACACACACACACACAGAGGAGCCTAACTTTAACTTTCTCCCACCAGGTCCCACCCCCGCTACCTCCCTATTGTGCCGCGGGCTATTGACCAAGCCTTCAGCACACGGCCTCTGATGGACTCTGATCACCGAAACAGGGCAGCAGGGTTGGGAAGAGAACAAGGGCTGTTGAGGCCAGGGGTCAGCCACAGAGACAAGCTGCACCTATTCTGAGGTGGCAGAGGAAGAGGAGGAAACGGTGTTTGAGAGCCAGGGAGGAGAGAGATGGCAGGGCAGCAGCTGGAGGGAACTAGGCCCTCACACCCCAGGCTCTCCTCCTCTTTCTCAGCTCGGCTAAGGCCCCTCATTGGTAGAGCCCAGCAGGAAGCGAGTCAGCAATGGAGCCTTGGGGTGTCGCCCCTGTGGTCTGGGGTGAGAGGGAGGCAGAGCAGGGCAGGAGCGCCCACGGGGAACACTCAGCATAGTGCCTTTGCCACTCAGTGTGCTTTTATTTTGTGTGTGTGTCATACATGCGTATGTGTTCTTGTATGTATGGGTGCGCGTACATGTGTGGGGATATGGACGCCCCAAATCAACACTGAGTGCTGTGGTAGTTTGAGTGGATGGCTCCCCCAGTACATTTGGGATTTTATTAAAGTTTGACGCTGAGATCCGCAGCCACCTGGCTGGAGGAGGTGTCACTGCGGGTGGACCCCAGAGTCCAGCCCTCGGGTGCAGGGGGTGGACTTGAACTTCCTGTGCAAAGACGTGTGAGGTGCCAGAGCTTTGCCCGCAGTTCCTGAAGTGCGCTGTGCAGTGTGGCTCTTGGGTTTTGGCTTGTGGCTTGTCTCTCCGTGTTTTGGATCTGTGAAAGCTTCAGCTGCCATTGTGGAGCTTCCCCTGGATCTGTAAGCTTCAATGCATCCCTTCCTCCGTAACTGTGCCTGGTCTGGACGTTCATCTCAGCGACCTGAAGCTGTCTGCTACAAGTGCCTTCCTCGGTCGCTTATTTATTTATTTATTTATTTTTTGAGACAGGGTCTCTCCCTGAGCCTAGAACTCACGGATTCAGCTTGAGTAGTTAGCCAGCAAACGCTAGTCATTCTCCTACCTTCATTACCCAGTGCCGGGGTCAGAGGCACACACCACCAAACCCAGCTTTAACATGAGTGCTAGGGATCCGAACTCAGGTCCTCATGCTTGTGCCGCACCTCACCCACCGAGCCATCGCCCCAGCCCCCTCACTGTACCCCTGGGTGCCCCTCCTACCCGGTCCTGTCTGAACCTCTCCAGTAGCCGCTGTGAGCATACAATACCGTCTGCTCTCTCCTTGCCATTTATGTGCTGGGAAGTTTACACTTGTGAGCTTATGTTTTCTTCCCACCAGTTCTGTTGTTTTTATTTTATTTATTTACCTATTAATTATTATTTATTTATTTGGGAGCCAATAGGACAGACAAAGAGAGAGAGAGAGAAAGTGGCAGATAGATAGAGAATGGGCTCACCAGGGCCTCCAGCCACTGCAAACAAACTCCAGATGCATGCGCCCCCTTGTGCATCTGGCTTAGGTGGGACCTGAGAAATAGAGCCTCGAACCGGGGTCCTTAGGCTTCACAGGCAAGCGTTTAACCACTAAGCCATCTCTCCAGCCCATTTTATCTTATTATTTATTTATTTAATTGCGCCAAAGGCAGAGAGAGAGAGAATAGGCACACCAGAGCTTTTAGCTGCTGCAGACAAACTCCAGACACGTATGCCACCTTGTGCATTTAGTTGACATAGGTCCTGGAGAATCAAACCTGGGTCCTTTGACTTCACGGGTAAGCACCTTAACCGCCAAGCCATCTCTCCAGCTCCGCACCAGTCCTTGGAGACAGCATTAACTTCGGTGTACAGAGAGTGATTAGGAATCAGAGAGCTTAGGTGACTGATCCAGAGACACACAGTGAGACGAGGATGCCAACTGATGTCCTGACCCACAGTGCCCGAAACCCTGGCGCGCGTGCCCTCTGCTCCTGGCATCCATGCCTGTTCTTTGGCAGGGAAAGAACATCTGCTTTGCGAGCAGCCTAGCTGGGGAGGACAGACCTCGTGGAGGAAGAGCCTGCTCAGAGGCCCAGGGCTGTGAGGGACCCACTGGGCTGGAGCAGTACAAATGGTTGGACGCCACCAGGAAACAAGGCGTGAAGGGCAGTAGAGGACCAGTCCGTGCAGGACCTGTGTTCCGTACCGAGGGCGCTGGGGAGCCAAGGATGATGGGCAGGAGAGGGGCCTCCCGCTGTCCGCCTTCTGCCCCTGTGGGCCACGTGGCGGGGGATGGGAGGCCTGTGCATTCAGCCCCACTCTGTGGCTGTGTTCTCTGGAAGCCCCCAGTGGTAGGGTGGCAGAGAGGCCTGCACCGGGGAGCTTGAGAATCGTGAGCTTACAGTCGGAATCAGCTGTGTCCGAATTGACCCGGATGCGTGACTTTGGGCCAGGCGCCCTTCCCGATCTGTGCCTCAACTTCCTTTTCTAACTGCCGCCCAGAAAGCTACCTGCTCACAGAGCTGGAAGCTGGGAACCTGGGACCTAGAATGTCGCAGCCAGTGGGTGTTTTTTTTTGTTTTGTTTTGTTTTTTAACTCTCCTCTAACGGGTCCAGAGCTTCCTTCAGTATGAATAGCCCCGTGCAGCCAACACTGAGCTGGTGAAGAGATGAGGGGCAGACAGAGGACAGAGGTGCAAGCAGACCCTCGGAACATAACCAGCTAGTGCCATGGGCTATCAGTCCGCATGGTCATCTGTTTGCTGGCCACCCACCGGGTGCCAGGCACCTTGCTAGGCAAGGCGGGCAGAGCTTGTGGCTTCTCAGGAGCCCTGAGAGAAGCTGGGTCCCGCCTGGGACGTTCCCTTCAGGATGAGGTGTAAAACAGTGGCAAGATAGTGACTGCCTGAGGGGTCTTCCGGAAGGTTCCACTGAGGGAGCAGTCTTAACTAGAGACCTCATATCAGAAAGGGGGGCTGGGCACATAACAGAGCAGATGGCGTCACAGAAGGCTCTCAGGAGGTGGGGGAAGTTGAGTCACCTATAGGTCTTTTGCTGGCAGGCTGCCAAGGCCTAGGGGTAGCATAGATTCCCCCCTCCTAGCAGAGCCCCCAGGGCCCCCTGTCAGACCCAACTGAAGCCCATACTGATCACTCCTGCCCTTGATTCCTCCTGATGTTCAGGTAACCAGTCTCCCTCCAAGATGGCCCGCTGCAGCTTGGGCAGCCAAGGGCAGCGGACAGAAGATGGTAACCTTCCTTCCAAGAAATAGGTTTGGGGACCAAAAGGTCCCTCTTCTAGGACTCTGGGGTAAATGGGTCGTCTTTAGAGCCAGTGCTCTTACAGCCACCAGGAGGCCATCAAAAGGGGGGGGAAGGGGCTGGAGAGATGGCTTAGTGGTTAAGCGCTTGCCTGTGAAGCCTAAGGACCCCAGTTCGAGGCTCGATTCCCCAGGACCCACGTTAGCCAGATGCACAAAGGGGCGCACAGGTCTGGAGTTCGTTTGCAGTGGCTTGAGGCCCTGGTGCACCCATTCTCTCTCTCTCTCTCTCTGCCTCTTTCTCTCTCTGTCTGTCGCTCTCAAATAAATAAAATAACAAAAAAAAATTAAAAATAGGAAAAAAAGGGGGGGTGGGAAGGGGCTGGAGAGATGGCTTAGCAGTTAAGGTGCTTGTCTGCAAAGGCTTATGACCCAAGTTCAATTCGCCAATACCCATGTGAAACCAGATGCACAAGGTGGCGCATGCATCCGGAGTTAGTTTGCAGTGGCTGGAGACCCTGGCGCACCCATTTTCTCTCTCTGTCTCTCTAATAATAAAAAAGTTAAAAAAAAACTTTTTAAAAACTAAACAGCAGGGTGGGATGGTGCACGCCTTTAATCCCAGCACTTGGGAGGCAGAGGTAGGAGGATCGCCATGAGTTCAAGGCCACCCTGAGACTATATAGTGAATTCCAGGTCAGCCTGAGCTAGAGTGAGACCCTACCTGAAAAATAAAACATAAAAGGAAGGGGTGTCTGGAGAGATGGTTAAGTGGTTAAGTGGTTAAGGCACTTGACCACAAAGCCTAACGACCAGAGTTCAATTCCCTAGTACCCATGTAGATCCAGAGGCACATGCATTTGGAGTTTGTTTGCAGTGGCCGGAGGCCCTGGCGTTCCCGTTCTTTCTGTCTCTCTTCTCTCTATCTCTCTGCTTGCAAATACATAATATTTTTTAAAGGAGGCAGAAAAAAGAAATCGTGCATCTTGAGTTCCTCTGAACCCACAGAGAACAGAAATGAGAGGGTCCAGGTCGGCTTGGCTGGAGGGGCGCCACTAGTGGCCTTTGGGGAGATGGTGGCAGCTGCTTTGAACCCAGCATGGCTTACTCTCTTATTTGCTTTGCTTTCACCCCAGAACACGCCGGTGGGGACGCCCATCTTCATCGTCAACGCCACAGATCCCGACCTGGGCGCGGGTGGCAGCGTCCTCTACTCCTTCCAGCCTCCCTCCCAGTTCTTTGCCATCGACAGCGCCCGTGGCATCGTCACCGTGACCCGAGAGCTGGACTACGAGACTACGCAGGCCTACCAGCTTACGGTCAATGCCACGGTGAGTCAGCCCAGAGCCCGGCCGCCTGCCTCCTCCCACCTGGAAGAGGGCAAGAGGAAAGTCCAAGGAGACTGACTCAGCTCTGCACCCCTCAGCGATTTAAGATAAGGACGTAGGTGATCATGATAAGAGGGAAGGCTGACATCACTGTGTCCCCCAGCACTGTACCACGACCCCAAAGGGACTGTCTCCGCGCAGACTCAAACAGCCCTGCCTCATGAAGATTGTTCAGACAGCATTTTACAGGTATCCAGGAGAGTGGTTCAGTGGGTCATCCTCTCCGTGTTACTTTCCTCGTTGCTGCGACAGAAAAAGCGATTGAAGGAAGGAGGGCTTTACTTTGGCTCACAGGTGTGAGGTGGCGAAGGCATAGCAGCGGGAGCTTGAGGCAGCTGGTCATATCACCTCCACAGTCAGGAAGCAGAGAGAGAGAGAGAGAGAGAGAGAGAGATGGATGATGGTCTTCTGCCCTTCTGCACTTTCTCCCTGGTATTCAGTCTAGGACCCCAGTCCCCGAGATAGTGTCACCCAGTTAGGGTAGGTCTTCTCACCTCAAGTCATCTAATCTGGAATATTAAGATAGGCCCATCAAGTTGACAAGATTAACCGTCACACCCTCGGTCATCCGGGAGCAGTACTGGTCACTTCCTTGGGACAGTCATAGTACCAAGTGTCCTTACACTCCCTGAGTCACAGATCAGAGGTGTCAACCCCACTGCGTCCTGATACTACCCAGCAATCAGGGGCAGAGGTCCAGGCCTCCTGGCCACTACCCTGTAAAGTAGTGACACTTATCCACCAGGGAGCTAAGCAGTCCTCCAGCCCCTGGTAATTCCAGGTGGAATCAGCCCATTTTATGAATGACACCATTGAGACTTCTAAAATCAGTGGATTGAGGGGGAGCCAGAAGCCAAACCTAGGTTGCCTGACTCCCAATCCTGGACGCTGATCACCACACCCCATGGCCAAGAGTCTGTGTGTCCCCAGAATATGAAAGTAGGCCTGTTTGTTTGTTTGCTTGCTTGCTTGTTTGAGACAGGGTCTCACTGTAGCTCAGGCTGAGCTGAACTCACTCTATAGCTCTAGGCTGGCCTCAAACTCATGGCAATCCTCTTACGTAGCCTCCTGAGTGTTGGAATTGAAGGCATATGTCAGCACGCCCAGCGAAACCAGGCCTTTGATGCCAGCTGTTCTTGAGGGCCCGAGGGACAGACATGGCACACCCTAAGTGAGGTTGCAGCCCTGCATGCTCTCCTTCTCCCAGCAGCCCTCGGGTACAGCTGTGCCTTTAGCTGGTGGTAGGGCGAGAAGCGCCCTTGTTCTCCTCTGCATGGATTTGTATAGCTCAAGCTGAAAGCAAAAGACACCACAACAGGAGACATTTCTCCCTTAGGGGCCTGTTAGCCTGGCCCGAAGCACCCAGCCCTGGCGTCCGGTGCGGCAGCCAGCCCAGGGCCTCCACATAGCAGCTCACGGCCCAGATGCAGGGAAGTAGAGCTAGACTAGGTTGCGGTGTGGGGGGGGGGTTCTAGCTGTGAAATCCAGGGCTTCCCCCAGGCTTGACAGAGACCTGAAGAGGCCCCAAGAGCCAGGAAAGGCAGACGTCTTGCCTGGTGCTGGCCCCATGACTCCGGGGGGAGGGGAGGAACCTGCAGAACCCTTCCTGCCTTCTCCCAGTTAAGTATCAGTTTCTCCAGGAAGAAGCCTGCGCTGATATTTGGAAAACTGACTTCTGGAGTAGCGGACAGTTAGAAGCCTGGAATTCACATTCAGGGCACACCCGTCTGTACCTGCTTTGTGCCCCCTAAACACACACACACACACACACACACACACTACCCTTTGCCGAAGTTCCATGTATGCTCCTGCATTCAGAGACATGCAGGCACGTGCCCTCTTTCCCTAGGAGCCTGCCATCCAGCATACAAAAAAAGGGGGGGGGCCCTTGGGTTTTGGGGACTAGAGTTTAGTGGTCACAAGCAGGTTGTGGGTGGCTGGGCCATCCAGAGGCTGGCCTCACGTTGGGACAATGAATGCAGCCAGATTGCAGCTAATCTTTCAGCCAAGTTGAGTGGTGGAGGGGGAGGGATGGAGGCTCCCAGGGAGATGGCCTCCCACTTGCTCCAGGACCAGCCGACCCTTGGGCTGGCACTGTGCCACTGGCTATGCTAGCATTTCCCCAAAGTGAGATGGATTCTCAAGGCTTGCAGGGCCACTGCTGGGTTACAGGCCATGGTCCTGCCCAGCTAGGTGTGTGTGAGAACATCACCTTTCCTTGTCATACTCGGAGTCCAGTATGAGCTGGATGGCCTTAGCTGTGGCAGGAATCAGATTGTAGCCTGGGGGACAGCAAGTACCAGGCTGGTCAACTGTCAACTGCCCACAACAGGCTTGTAATAGCAAGTCAGAGCCACTGGCATTTCCTGCCCAAGAAACCAGGCCTCATGCTGGATGCCTTCCCCAGTGCCTGCCGGTCCTTCGGGTCTCTGACTCGGCAGGGCACCCTGGCTCAGCCCCTCCTGCTGCCAGACCTCCCTCCCTGGGTATATACTCATGCCCCTCTTCCCTCCCATACCCTAGGGTCCTCCTGCCCCCTCCTTGGCTGTCCCAAAGTCTCTGAAGCCACATCAGGAGAAGGTTCCCCTCCCCACCCTTGGCTCCACAGTGCCACCTCTGAGGGCAGGAGCAGGTTCACATAACACAGCAAGCAGATGCCCCAGACGGACCAAGATGAGCTGACCTGGAAACAGTCACGGGTCACTTCCCAGCTCAGAGAATTTGTGAGCCCAAAGCCAGAGAGGTCATTCACTAGAACTGTTCACCTCATAAAGAACACGGAGCTGGAGAGATGGCTCAGAGGTTAAGGTACTTGCCAGCAAAGCCTAACAATCTGAGTTTGATTCCCCAGTTCCCACGTAAAGCCAGATGCACAAAGTGGCTCATGTGTCTGGAGTTCATTTCCAGCGGCTCGAAGCCCTGGTGCACCCATTTTCATTCTCTCTCTCTCTCTCTCTCTTTCTCTCTCTCTCTCCCTCCCTCCCAGGCATGGCGATGCATATCTTTAATCCCAGCAATACTTGGGAGGCTGAGGTAGGAGGATCGCCATTAGTCAGAGGCCAACCTGAGATTATATATTGAAGTCCATGTCAGCCTGGGCTAGAGTGAGACCCTACCATGAAAAACCAAAATAAATAAATAAAATAGACATGAAGACTCCTGGGAAGAAACGAGCTTACGGAGCTTGTCCAGCAAGTTGGAGATGAGGCTGATGGTTAGGCCCCAAGTTAAGGGCAGATTTTTATGTGAGCTGACCTGCGTTTGGGTGCTGGCTGCCCCCTTACCAGATGAGGGGCTCTGGGCAAGTCACTGTCCCCCTCTGACTCCATCAACCCTTCCGAAGGAGGAGTGCGTTTACACTGACAGCCACATGTGCGAATTCAGGGCTGGGAGGCACGTGGTGGGGAGGGCACCAAGGCCACTGCAGTTGCTGTTATTATCGGCTTTTATTAGCCAGGAGCATCAGGCTGCTGCTCTATCCAAAGTCTGTGGGACCCTCAGGGTCCTAGAACACAAGCTTCAGGGTTCTCCCCTTAGTGGACCTTCATAGGACCAAGCGTCCAGCTATGACACTTTTAAATAAGCCTCCTTGAGGCCCCAGGTGGTGCAGGCTCTCGAGCTCCCCCTGCTGGTTTGACCGGAAAGTCACTGCCTAGTAAATGCAGAGCCTAGAGCAGGGACTTGGGTCCTAGGCAAATCACCTCTGGGGTCACACGGGCCTTTCTTCTGAGGAGTCCCCATCTTAGTGTCCTCTGTCCCGAGATGTGTGGCCAGTGGTGACTGATGAACACAGCAAGGGGCTGAGAGCAGTTTCAACTCTATCCCAAGCCATGCCATGTCCAGGAGAGCCAGTCCTGGGCCGGGCTGGGGCTCGCAAACCTTCCTCCTCCCCCAGGCCCTTGTTGTGACGCTAAATAAACCACCATCCTCTGGGCCTTAGGATGGTGTCAATTAACCTGACTAGCTAGTGATCACAGGAGCGCCTCAGTGTTCTGGAGTCTCCCTATAGGAGTCCAAGAGTTCGCACGTAAGTGTTTGTGTATACACGTGTCACAGGCTGAAGGCATGGGTTTGTCCACACGTGTGTGTGTGTCCACAGTGTCCCTTACCCTAAAGCTGCGCACTCTGTCTGTCTCCTAAGGATCAAGACAAGACCAGACCTCTGTCCACGCTGGCTAACCTGGCCATCATCATTACGGACGTGCAGGACATGGACCCCATCTTCATCAACCTGCCTTACAGCACCAACATCTATGAACATTCTCCTCCGGTAAGCCTCGCGCCTGGCCCCCGTGGCGGTCATTCCCTGCCCATGATCCCCGCGAAGGCAGCTGTAACCCCAGGACCTTCGCATACCACACCCCGTCTGCGGTCCCTCTCACTCCTCCCCAGAGGGCTCCACGCAGCAGAGACAGATCTAGCTCGTGACGTAAAGAGAGCCAATTCAGAACATACCATGTGTGACGGTGGGGACAACTGTGGGCATTCCAGCCTGGGCCACAGAATGGCCTCCACGGGCCCACTGCTGCCTCTGTCAGCCAGGAATGCCACCCAGAATTGCTGGGTCAGTTATGGTATTCAGGGGGGCTTTGGGTTTCCCAGTCACTGCTGCTTTGTGAGACAGTCCACAAGACTACTTCCTCGACATGAGATTCTCTACCAAGGACAGTGCCTGCTTAGCCTACCACAGGAACCTGTTTTGTCCATCCAGACATTTATTCGTCACTTCAGCCTTATAACCCTTCCTTAGTCATTGGTCAGTCTCTGCTGTGCACAGGGTTGAGTCATACCCTCCTTTCTAGATGATTCCATGGTGCAGACTGGACCTTCATCCACCTTCATGCCACCCACCCCCATGTCTGACATAGTTGTCCCCTTTCAGCTCAGGGATCTTAGTATTTCTTAGCCTTGCCAGTATCACCCTTGGGTCAGTACCTGGGGTCTGCTGTATCCCTGTTCTGGGAGGCGGGGGCAGTCAAACCCCTCCATGTGGGTCATGGCGAGGCTGTGGGTGAAAGATGAGGTACTAAGGTGGGGTTTCCACCTCTCCTGAGTGTGGAGCAGCCCCTCCAAGCCAATTCCCACACGCCCCAGGCCCAACATCTTCCGGCTTCTAATTGGTTTCTGCGCCTTGATCTGGGTCCCCATGTCTCTTTGTGGTATGGGGCTCTGATTTAACACAGCTATTTCCTAGCCGGCCTAAGACCATAGCCTGTTCAGGGCTCCCGGCCCGGAGGACCCAGGCAGCCCCCATGCCTGGCTCTGCCTCTTCTCTGCCCTGCCCCGCCCTCCCAGCTCCCCGCTTTATCTGCGGCTCCCAGCATGCATGCCTCCCTGTATCATTGTATCAGGCTAGCACGCCCCATCTAAAGTGTATATATTACCTAATAAAATCCTTCTTATTTGGGATTATTGCATCAAATTTTAATTTCCTCACTCGAGCAGTGGCATGTCGGCCTGCCCGTCAGTGAGGGGCCGATAGAAGGTGAAAGGAGCGGATAGACCGCACAAATTACTGCCAGTGATGCCTATCGGCCCTTTGACTGGAATTGACTGGAATTAAGGACTGAGAAATAGGATTTTCTGCCTCAGAATCTGCTGTGGCAGCTCTCGTCGGAAGTCCCCGCCCCCCCCCGGGCAGCCCCCACCGGCTGGCTTCCCCCCCCCCCAAGGGCGCCCCCAACTTCCGAAGCAAACTGCATGTCACCTTTCAAGTCTTTAATCCTGTCATGGACGTGGGGGCTGGGGTGTCCCAGCTGAGCTGTCAGGGAAGGAGCTGAGCCCTCCCTCCCCCCAGAGTGGGTCCAGTCCCCTGCTAGGAGAAGGGAACATGCCAGAAAGGGCAGAGACATCCTTTCCAGAGAGACAGGGTCTTTCTAGAGAAGCCTAGCTTGTCACCACTTCCTGTCTACAGACACCGAGCCCCAGGTCCCATCACCCAGCCGGAGGACAATCCCACGCACCTGTCTCCCGCTCACTTGTGACCTCAAGCAAACCCCCGAGTGCCCGGATTCCTGCCGTGTAGAGTCACGAGAACCCCTAAGTACCCCAATCCCTGCTTCTCCTGGGAGGGGAGAAGGGAGAGAGAGAGAACTCTTACTGGGGACCCAGGGTGGGCACTCAGTAATGTCCAACTGATGCTAGTTCTTCTCTGTAGGGCCTCAGCCGCTCGGATGTGCTAAAAGTCCTTAGTACGAAACGTGCTGAAACTCCTTGCTTTAAAAGTGGAGCTTTTTCTGTCGGGCGTGGTGGCGCACGCTTTTAATCCCAGCACTCAGTAGGAGGATCGCCGTGAGTTCGAGGCCACCCTGAGACTACAGAGTGAATTCCAAGTCAGCCTGGGCTAGAGTGAGACCCTATCTCGAGAAAAAAAAAAAAAAAAAAAGTGGAGCTTTTCAATCTGGGATATAGAGAAGTCTGAATTAGCTGAATTGTTTAGAAATATTGTGTGTGTGTGTGTGTGTGTGTGTGTGTGTTTATCGCAGCTGCTTAATAGTGGGTGCTATTACACCCATTTCATAGACAAGAAAACAAGGACTGAGAGGTAAGACTTATTTACAAGACTCCAACTCAGTCGGTCTGACACCAGTCTTGAACCCGTAATCATCTCCCAACTCCTTCTGCGATCATAAAGAATTAGAACCTGGCAAACCTATAAAGGTTTCACCTGTCCGGGGAAAACCTTATTTCCCCGGAGGCCGCCTCCTCCCCACAGCATATGAGGGAAAGAGACCTTGGCAGGTTGGGTCTGTCTGTAGCCCTGAACCCAGACCTGGGCTTCCCACCTAGTCCCCTGGCCATATACTAGTGGCCTCGCTCCTCAGAGAGCCGCTGTGCGGGGGTCGTCCCGGGAGGCCAGTTCTGCAGAGGCAAGACTGCCACCACTTCCTCATTCCTTCATCTTTGGAAATAAGTTGCTGTATATTGAAAATATAATCACTAAGACTCTGAAACAAGAGCCGTGGGCTCCCAGGAGCCCCCGTGCCTCCCTGTTAATTCCTTCTCATAACATTTCCAGTCTTTCCGTCTGCACTTGTATTAAAAGCTCAGGGTTTTATTAAAAGTGGATTTATTTACCCAAAAAGAGATGAAACCCCAAACCTGCTTGGGAGCCTGGCAGAGTTGGTCCTGCAGAAGCTGGGGTTCCAGTCTTGCTGGGGGAGGGGGTTCCTTGACCTCTGGGTCTCATAGGGCCACTGGCCCCTGGGGAGCCCCAGAAGGACATTGTCTACCCCAGGCATGAATATCCACGAGAGAGATGCTCACGGAGACCTGAGGCTCTTGGACCACAGGCCTCTCTGGACATTGCTACATTGTCCCACCCCCTTGAGACTCGCTGTCTTTTTTTTTTTTTTTTTTTCATTTACTTATTTGAGAGCGACAGACAGAGAGAAAGAGGCAGATAGAGAGAGAATGGGCACTCCAAGGCCACCAGCCACTGCAGACGAACTCCAGATGTGTTCGCCCCCTTGTGCATCTGGCTAACGTGGGTCCTGGGGAATCGAGCCTCGAACCAGGGTCCTTAGGCTTCACAGGCAAGCGCTTAACCGCTAAGCCATCTCTCCAGCCCAAGACTTTCTGTCTTACAGCCAGACCAGTCTGCCTTGATATGCACCAGTTACACAACTGTTCCTTGAAGTATATTGCTTAAGTGACTTTGCCCTGGAACTCTGGTGGCCTCCCAAGCTGGCTACCCTGGCAGGATGGTCCCTGGCCTGGCAGCCCAGGAGGAGCTTGGGGACCCTCATGTGGGGGACCCCTGGCAGGATGGAGCTGCTCTCATGTCCAGTAAGCATACCCTGACACCTGGAGCTCCAGGCTAGATTCCTGTACCCCAGGACCTCCTGCTGGGGACAGAGCTAGGCCTTTCGGCGTGGGGTCCCCTATCAAAGAGCCTCCAGTGGAGTGTCGGGGGGCGCTGTGCTTCCCAGCGGCCTCCGTGGTTGCCCAGGTCTAGGGCTGCCCATTCTCTGTGAAAGGAAATTGTTTGCAAATAAGAAAGCCACACACGGGCACAGTGACCATTCTATCATGCGATCACCCCTCAGCCCCTGACCAGGGAGAGCTCACAGCAGCTTCCGGGAGAGCCGACATGGCCTTCCTGCGTTCCCTGGGAATGTTTACAAAGTGCTTCGCACTGCGCCTGGCACAAGAAAGTGACATTCATCAGTGACCTTAGCGTTGCAACAGAACCCTACAGAGGCGGCATGACACACTTTGGAGCCAGGGCTCCTGCATGTGAGTCTTGGCTTCTCCGCTTACTTCCTCCCTGCCCTGGAACGTCACCGAGTCTCACGGCTTGCTGCTCCGGCCAGCAGGGCCCTGGGCGCTCGGGAGGCTGGGCTGTGTGTCTACCTGACCAGCCTTGCTTCACAGCAGACCTCTGCACCCCATGTTGCCTTTTTGCATTGCCTCAGGCTCCTCCGGGGCCACCTAGGGCTTGGTCTTTTTTTGTTTCTTTGGTTTGTTTTGGTTTGATTATTTGAAGTAGGGTCTCGTTCTAGCCCAGGCTGTCCTGAGATTCACTGTGTAGACTTGAACTCACGGCGATCCTCCTACCTCTGCCTCCCGAGTGCTGGGATTAAAGGCATGCGCCACCACGCCCGGTGGGCTTAGTCTTTGTTGACATGTCTATATGTGTGTGCTGTGTACATAAGTATGTGTATTTGCATGCATGGGGGGAGACACACGTATGTGTAGGGTCACATGTGTATGTGTATGGAAGATAGCTGTCAATGTAGGATGTCTTACTCCATAGCTCTCAACCTTAATTTTTTTAAAAAACTATTTTATTTTATTTGTTTATTTGACAGAGAGAAAGGGAGAGAATGAGTGTGCTAGGGCCTCTAGCCACTGCAAATGAACTCCAGATGTGCGCCCCCTTGTGCATCTGGCAAACGTGGGTCCTGGGGAATTGAACCTGGGTCCTTTGGCTCTGCAGTCAAATGCCTTAACCATTAAGCCATCCCCCCAGCCCTCGACCTTAATTTTTGAGACAGGGTTCCTCACTGACTCCTGATCACACTGATTGTGCTATACAAGCTACTTGGCATCCCCAAAGGATCCTCTGGTCTCTTTCTTCCCCAGAATTGGGATTACAGCATACACCGCCACACCTGGTATTTTATGTGGGTCCTGGGGATCCGAACTCAGGTCCTCATGTTTGCGTGGCAAGCCCTTAACTACTGAGCCATTCCCCAGGTCAAGACTTGCTCTTTTCCTGACATCTTTCTCTGACTTCACACCAGGCCTGTTTTACCTCCAGAGGATTGAGCCAGAACTCTGCCTCCCCAGGGACTGGGCATGCCCCCCCCCGTCATGGCCCCTGAGTTGTGTCCACCTCTCTGTAGAGAGGCTTCTCCTGGGATATTATCACCTTTCCTCAGCGAGGCTGGGGGAGTCCCAGCTTCTGCTCCCTGAACCGAGAGGAAGGACTTCTATTGCCCAGGAAGGGAAGAGGTGGTGGCCTCTGCTAGACCCTGTCCTGCAGGGGGACCTGGAGGAGTTGAATGGGTGCACTTGTCCTGGGACAGAGAACTGTGTGTCAGGGAGTGGGCAAGATCGGGCCATAAGAAGCCTTCATGAGAAGTGCAAAAGCAAGAGTGGATGTTTCTCCTCAGGAGACGGGGCGAGCCTGTCTGCTGTCCATTATCCAGAGGAAACTACCTGGGTAGCTTGAACCTCCAGCGCGGGCTGGTCAGGGGCAGTGGTGTGATACAGCCTGGGGAGCAAGGTAGAGGGTGCCCCTGACAACGGGTAGCTAGGCAACTGGTGGCTGTGGTGATGATATCCATTCCCCACATGTGTACACTGGTTTATTTTATTTTATTTTTATTTATTTATTTGGGGGGGGGTGCAGAAAGAGAGAATGGGCACACCAGGCCCTCTAGCCAGTGCAAACGAACTCCAGATGCATGAACCACTTTGTACATCTAGCTTTACGTGGGTCCTGGGGAATCAATCCCGGGGCCTTTGGCTTTGCAGGCAAGCGCCTTAACCACTAAGCCATCTCTCCAGCCCTGTACACTGGTGTATTTTTTTCTTCTTTTGAGAAAGTGAGCCCCTGTATTAACTGGTGCTTGAACGAGCCTGCAGCACGCTGGCGCCTCCTCCTGGAAGCCCTGGCCTGTGCCGTGTCTTCTCCTTCCTCACAACCCATCCTCAATGCTAACACCTGTAATGCCCCTCTGCCAGTTCCTCCAGGCGACCCCCTGCACTTTCCTGGACATTTCTCCATCCGAGCCCCACCCAAGTGTATTGGGCAGCGGTCTATACCTGCACCCGTTTCTTACTCCCTGACAGCAGAGCCGGTACCTTCCATCCTGGTTGTCACAGCCCCTGGGCCCTCCTCTGTCAGCGTCGCAGGGGAATGAGAAGATTGGGAGGGAGGGGCAGGATGACTGGAGTCAGAAACCGCCAAGCGCCATGCCACCCTGTGGCTCCTGCTTCCTAGACTGGCCTTCTGTGCCAGGACAGCTACAAAGAAAGACAGCAGCCTGGGGTCTGGGCGACAGAACTCAAGTTCTTTCTGTCTCCTACCCAGGGTACGACTGTGCGTGTGATCACCGCGGTGGACCAGGATAAAGGGCGGCCCCGGGGGATCGGCTACACCATCGTCTCAGGTAAGAAGAGTGCCGTATTCCCCCATGCGAGCCACCGCACAGCTCACGGGCTCTGAGACGGTGGACAGTCTATAGACGCGCAAGACAGCATATGAGGCTGTGTTCAGGGGCAGACCTTGCCAAAGGGTCCCAGGAAGGGGGCGCATGAACACAGGAGGGAGGAATGCGGAGAAGAGGCTCTTGGGAAATCAATGTGTCTAAGGGAAGCGTGGGTGGGGGCAGAAATGCGGGCTACCGTTCGAGGTCTGAAGCTCTGGACCCTTTGGGGCTCCGAGCCTGGGATGCGGTGACCCCCATCTAACCTCCTTCAGTAGTGTTGGTTTTCTAGTGTCACCTGATGCAAAGGTGGCGATTTTGACATCACTTTAGAACAAGTAGAGCTGTCGCTTCAGTTGCTCTCCTCACACTTCCAACCATCAGGAACTCTGGTGCCATCTGGAATGTTGCTGGCGGGAAGGTGGGGGGGCACCTCAGCGCCCACCCACCAGTAGATCTCTTTTTGTTTGTTTATTACTTTAGAAAAAGAGAGAGAGAGAGAATGGGCACACCAGGAGCTCCAGCCACTGCAAACAAACTCCAGATGCGTGTGCCCCCTTGTGCATCTGGCTTATGTGGCTCCTGGGGAATCGAACCTGGGTCCTTTGGCTTTGCAGGCAAATGCCTTAACAGCTAAGCCATCCCTCCAGCCCCCCTTTTATTTTAGTAGATCTTGTGAGTGAGCGGGAGAGCAACTGACTGAAGTTGTAGCTGTGGGTGAGGGGCCCCCCCAGTTCATGCGCCCGCCAAAGTCGATGAATAACTGCTCCACGGAAGTGTCCAGGGCTGAGGGTTTCAGGAGCCAAGCTCTTCTACAGTCTGTGCTTTCTGGCTCTGTCCCTGCTCCGTACACAGCCGCTCGTGGAGTTCAGCTTGGTGCATCAGGCAGGCCAGGTAGATGGCAAAGAGGAGATCAGACCAACTAGCCATTGTTCCCCCCCACCACCACCACCACCATAGGGCATACCCCAAGAACTGGGAGTGGCATGGCGGAAGGTTTCCCAACTAGAGCTCAAAAAGCAGCAAAGCATGGAGGCCAAGAAGGGGGAGGAGGCAGTCTTCCGAGCCCAGTGTCCTGTGTGGCTCTCTGCCTCTGTCACTCATAAATAGGGAACAGTAATGACACTTGCGGTCAAGGTGGCTTATGTGTTAGACAACTTCGTGTATGTGAGGAGCATAATTGATGTATAAAATGGACTTTACACGTGGTCACTGTTGTTATTGTCACCAGCAGCTAATAATGTGGGGGAGGGGGAGGGAGACCCCTCACATCCTTGGGATCGCAGGAAACAGGGGACATCCTGAGTCCCCTCCAAGCTGCAGCTACTAGCATCACTCAAGTTGTGCCTTTAAGCCCAGAGTACTCCAAGACGGCCGGGCAGGTGCGGCGAGGCCAAGGCCACGCGAAGCATTGGCAGAAATGTAAGCTTAGATCTCTGGTGCCTCCCACAGAGTCTCCATTCTGGTGCCCAAAACAGAATCCTTGCACAGAGTAAACCCTACTGCATATTTACGGAATGAATGAGTGTCACTTTGAGGTCATGGGTTTTCAAGTCTCAGTGTGTCCCAGCATCACGTGGGGCTCCCACTTTCAGTACAGAGTCCTTGGGGCTTTCGCGCTGTAGGTCTGGGGTGGGGCCTAGCAGTTCAGAAGTGCTCAGGTGAGTGTGGTCCTGAGGACAGGGTGTGGGACAGCTAGTTCTAGAAAGGTACCCATTCTTCAGGGCGGCCGAGTGCCCCTGAGGACCTGGGGCTTGTCCAGGTCGCATAGGCTGCAGGGCTGGGGTTACATTCTGCCTCTCAGCACCTTCGTGATTTCCGCAAGCAAAAAGAAAAAAAAAAAAACAGGGGTGGGGAGATGGCTCATCAGTTAAGGTACGTGACTGCAAAGCCTAGCGACCCAGGTTCAGTTCTCCAGTATGCACGTAAAGCCACATGCACAAAGTGGTGCATGCTTCTGGAGTCCATTTGTGGTGGTTACAAGCCCTAGCGTGCCCATTCTCTCTCCCCTCTTCCCTCCTTTCCTCTCTCTCTCTTCTTGCAAATAAATAAATAAGGTGAGGGCTGGGGAGATGGCTGAGTGGTTAAGGCACTTGCTTGCACAGCCTGATGGCCTGGGTTTGATTCCTCGGTACCCACAAAAAGCCAGGTGCACAGGATGGTGCATACATCTGGAGTTCATTTGCAGCAGCTGGAGGCCCTGGTTTGCCCATTCTCATTTTTTTCTCTCTCTCTCTCTTCTCTCTCTTTCTGTCTGCTTGCCAGCACTCAGGAGGCAGAGGTAGGAGATTTGCCATGAGTTCAAGGCCACCCTGAGACTACATAGTGAATTCCAGGTCAGCTTGGGCTAGAGCAAGACCCTACCTCGAAAAACCAAAAACAAAAACTATCCCCCAATGTCAAAGCTTGCTTTTGCTGGGCATCTGGGAGCATGGGTGAGCTCCACATAACAGGAGCAGGGTACAGAGGCAGCATGCAGGGCCTCTGGGCTGGGAGGAGACAGCCTCCTCCTGGCCTCGCTGCTACTACACCCCGGCCTGGAAGGAGGTGAGGCGCAGGACTCCGAAGCGGCACTCCCACAGTGACACCTGCAGCCTGTCCTTCAGGGTACTGGTCCCGAGCAGCTCATACTGGGTGCCAGGCTTCCAGCCCAGGCTGCCTGCGATGACTCCAGCCAGCCCTCCTCCTCTGCCCCTGCTCTTGGAGCAGAAGGCGGAGCACGGGGTCGGTGATTCCAGCTGGGCCCTGGAGCTTGGGGTCACGGGACATCCACCTGAAGCGCAGCACTCTGGGATTCCCCATTGTCCCCGGGGACAGGTTTCCCAGTACCAAGAAGAGGATGAAAAGGGAGATCTAGGAAGTAAACCAGAAAGGATAAGTGTGTGGAAGTTGGGACAGGAGATAGAAACTTCTAGAAGGCCAGAGCCTTCTTAGCATATCTTTGTAGGATTCCTACTGCCAGCACAGATGAGCCTTGAGGACTTTTGGAAAGGATGACAAATGGGTTTCCTCGCACATGCCAAGTTTGATTGATTGGTTATGGCTGCCTGAAGGAGACTCAGTAAGCTGAAGGAGTGCGGTATTCAATTGATAGAGTCTGCAGTGGGAGTGGAAAGGAGACGGGAAACATCTGTGTCAAATGCTTGCTAACCTGGGCACCTGGACCTTGGTGACACTTAGGTTTGTCCCCACCCCTTAGATAGCGAGAGGCTTGGGGAAAGGGCTATCCTTCTTTTTCTGCCTATCTTCCTGGCTTAGCAGGGCTGGCCCCGTCCTTTTCCTGCCCACCCTATGCTCCTGCCAGCCTGGGCATCCCTGAGAGCCAGTCTCTGAGTGAACCCAGAACACAGATGAACAGGAGAACCAAGTCCCCGGGGAAGAGGAGAGTGGCAAGCTGGGGTCTGAACACATCTCTACTTCCTTGGCCACTGTAGACTCTATTAAAATTTGTTTTTTGTTTTATTTTTATTTATTTATTTGAGAGTGACAAACAGAGAAAGAAAGAGGCAGATAGAGAGAGAGAGAGAGAGAATGGGCGCGCCAGGGCCTCCAGCCACTGCAAACGAACTCCAGATGCGTGCGCCCCCTTGTGCATCTGGCTAACGTGGGTCCTGGGGAATCGAGCCTCGACCCGGGGTCGTTAGGCTTCACAGGCAAGCGCTTAACCGCTAAACCATTTCTCCAGCCCCCACTGTAGACTCTATTGAAAGCAAGATTGTGTGCCAAGGTCTGCCCCCACACCTGCCTCTCTCCAAGGACAGTTAAGTTCAGCCCTATCCTGGGAGGGGTGGGACTTGACTGTGCAGTTAGTCTGAAGCAGCTGCGAGGACGGTTCGGGTCCCCCTGTCATTCCCAGGGCGCCTGTTGCAGTTACCTACTCATTGTCGGGGCCAGACACCCAACCGGAAGCCGCTGATGGAGGGAAAGGGTTCGTTTCAGCTCACAGTCTGGAGAGGGAGTTTCAGCACGGCAGGGAAAGTGCGGCAGCACAGAGGCTGAGCGTCACCTCTTGTCACATCAGCTGGGAGGAAGCAGCCTAAGTAAGCTGGCTCTGGCAAGGGGGATAGCTGGGCTATAACACCCCAAAGCCTGCCCCCCAGCCTCACACCTTCCCCAGCAAGACCCCACCTCCCCCAAAGTCCAACAACTTTCCCAAATTATTAGCAGCTGCGCATCAAGTAGGCAACCCCCCCCACTGCCCCGAGGCTAGAGGGGGCATTTTTCATTCAAAACACCGCAACGCTCAGTACTAATGCTCCTCCTGGGACCTGCTCCTGTCTCAGGGTCTTAGCAACCTTTTTCCCACTGAAAGCAAACCCTGAGGGCCTGCCGCTGTTGGAAGGGGCAGACGAGGGTCCTGGAAGCACTGGCATGGTAAGCTGCATCTTAGACACCTCAGCAGCCTAGTGATCCGCGGAACACAGTTAACCTGCCTAGTTCCCCGGGGCCCTGTGCCCCTACAGGCTACTTACCAGCCCACAGGAGGAGGGATTTATATCTGCACACACATGATCTCCCCACGACTAATGACCCCTCTGTTTTGCCAAGAACAAAGAGGCCTTCAGCAGTAAGTTATGGCTCCATTGCCGTCAATTTGTTCTCAGCCCCTCGTGGCCAAGCTAAGCCTGAGGAATGACAGGGTTCTTTCCTAGACAGGGCTTGGCAAGAGTTCTGTCTCTTCCATATGGACATCGTTGCCCCCAGGCCCAGATACACGGGGCTCTGCAGGCTCCCCTCCCAGCCTGCAGTCTGACGATACACACCCCCCCCCCGACCTCTTCCCACCTCTGCCTGACGAGACGGTTCTTTGAGGAGCAATTGTGCCCCAACCCCATGCAGAGCACTGGACTAGGAGTCCAAGCTCGTGGGTTTGAGGCTATTCTCTGCCACCTGCCCTCAATGTGTTGAAGAAAGATGTTTGCCTTCCTGCAGCCCCACGGCCTCCTGGTGGGTACCTATGAAACTGAGTTAAGGATCCTAGGGCTGGAGAAGGGGGAACTATGTTTTCCAGTGGTGTAGTCACTGGAAAGTTGCCCATATTCCAGTAAACAACCCCCCACCTATGCTTATGCAAGCAACCCTAATTTCACTCAGTGGGTCGCAAAAACATGAAAGGAGAAATGAGGATTAGTTAGGAAGACTAAAGAGTTTAAGGGGGAGGGGGATACGATACAGTAATAAGGATGAATATGATTTAAATACATTATAAACATATATGAAATTTTCAATAATGAAACATTAGCTGGCTGTGGTGGCACACGCCTTTAATCCCAGCACTCAGGAAGTCAAGGTTGGAGGATCACTGTGAGTTCAAGGCCAGCCTGAGACTACAGAGTGAATTCCAGGTCAGCCTGGGCTAGAGGGAGACCCTACTTGAAAAAAAAAAAAAAACATTAAAAAAATAAGACTCCTAGGGCTGGGGATGCAGCTCAGTTTGTAGGGTACTTGCCTAGCATCTATGAAGCTCTGGGTTTGGTCCCCAGCACTGCATAAACTGGGCACTGTGGCACAAGCCTGTAATCCCAGCACTCCGGAGCTAGAGGCAGGACAATGAAAAGTTCAACTAGAGAGCTGGCTTAGCAGTTAAGGCGCTTGCCTGCACTAAGGACACATAAGCCAGATGCACAAGGTGATGCATGCACAAGGTCACACATGCACACAAAATAGCACACACGTCTGGAGTTCCAATTACAGTGGCTGGAGGTCCTGGTGCACCCAATCTTGCTCTCTCTCATTAAAAAAAAAAAAAAAAAGGCCAGTCTATTGGGCTTGCCTCAAAAAAAGAAAAAGAAAAAGAAAAAAAGTTCAAGTTTGGCTACATAACCAGGTAGTGAGTTTGAGGACAGGCTGGGCCACACAAGACCCTTTCTCAAAAAAGGAAAATAGCCAGGCGTGGTGGCACACACCTTTAATCCCAGCTCTTGGGAGGCAGAGGTAGGAGGATCGCCATGAGTTTGAGGCCACTTGGGACTATACAGTGAATTTCAAGTCAGCCTGGGCTAGAGCGAGACTCTACCTCATAAAACCAAAAAGAAAAGGAAAATAATGCCCATGTGGACTCATTGATGCTGGAGAGACCCTGGGGGACCCTAAGACATTCAGGACTAGTAATCATTACAGAAGGATCCTCTAGACTGGTGTATTTCGGGGGGAGTGTTGAGTATGTACCCTACAGCTGCCTTCCAGGATGGAGGCCTCCAGGTATGCTGGCCAGTGCGGCAGCCCCCAGGGCTGCTGGGCGCTTGACATTTGGCTCCTCCCAGTATTCCTACAGCAAGATGGAAGACAGAGGCAGGACAGTTCCTGGAAGTTCGCCGGCCAGCTAGCCTGGGGAACCCTGCCTCAAACACAGTGCATGCGGAGGACCAACATTTGAAGGTGCCCTCTGGCCTCCACAAACACGTCACGGCACATGCGCACCCGCATTCGCACCCACAAACACATACACAGGTGAAGAAAGAAAAGTGCCACCCCAAACCTACTGAGTTAGAAGTGGGGTGGGAGGGCAGCTGGAGAGATGGCTCAATAGTTAAGGCACTTGTCTGCAAAGCCTAATGACCCAGGTTCAGTCCCCCAGTACCCATGTAAAGCCAGAAGTACAAAGTGGCACATGCATCTGGAGTTCATTTGCAGAAGCCAAAAGCCCTGGCATGCCCATTCTCTCCCTCTTTTTCCTCTCCTCTCCTCTGTTTCC
Source organism: Dipus sagitta (assembly GCA_036346955.1). Lineage (NCBI taxonomy): Eukaryota > Metazoa > Chordata > Mammalia > Rodentia > Dipodidae > Dipus > Dipus sagitta. Next base: position 25,121,223 of record CM070790.1, on the reverse strand, counting down.
CTCCCTCCCTCCCTCTCTCTCTCTCTCTCCCTGCAAATAAATAAATAGATATTTTAGAAGTGGGGAGTGGGGACAGATGACACTGATGCTGCTAGACTGGGGTCCACCCTTTGAGAAGCTCTGACCCAGAAGAAAGTGAGGTTCTCCACAGGCACTATTGCCCCCCCCCACACACACACACCGAGGGTGTGATGTTTCATACTTGGGAGGGTGAAAAGTATGTCACTCTTTTTATGTGCAAAGCAGATACGGGGGGTGGGGGGCGGATCTGCAACATCCAAGTTGCACAGGTGATTAGGAGCAGATGTCTCCAGGGACTCGTGGTGCTGTTCAGGACTGAGTGGGCACTGAAGGGAAAAAAAAAAAAAAGAAAGTTGAGAAGTAGTGGTTTGCGATTAAGAATAGGTGAAAAGCATTGGGGCCTAAACTTTTCATCCCACCTTAAAAGGCAGTGGCCTCACTTACGGGATCACACAGGGGATAAGCCAGGCACATCAGTGGAGGACAGAGGGTCCCAGGCTCCTTTCTGGATTTGCTACAGGATGGAGAAATTCTTTGAAAGTACATCGAGTGTTAAAGGGTAGGCTGTGCGTGGGTGCACGTATGCATGCACATGTGTGTAGGGAGAATCACCATTTACAGTCAGATTTGGGTGAGCGCCGCGCGCACACGCACGCACACACACACACACGTGTATGTGCGAGTAACTGTATCTGGACCCTGGCATGGTGTGGTGGGGTGAATGCAGTGCTCCTCACAGACTCGTGTGTTCGAGTACTTGGTCGCCAGCAAAGTGGTGCTATTCGAGAAGGTTGTAGAAGCCTTAGGAGGTGGAGACTTGCTTCAGGAAAGATGTCATGGGAGCTGAGCCTCTAGAGTTTCAGCTTGCCGGCCTCCTCCCTGGGTATGGGTGAGATGACGCGAGCTGGCTCTGTGCCTCCGTCACGCCGTCCCTGCCGGGACAGACTCCACTCTCTGGAGCTGTCAGCCAAATTCAACCCCTTCCTTCCATTAAGTTGCTCCTGGTTGGGATATTTCGTCATAGCAGTGAGAAAGTAACTAAGACGTATGGCCTGGTGGGGGCAGCTATGTTAGGAAACCATTGAGGGTGGCCTTAGCCAAGCCCTGGGCATGAAGCTGCACCTTAGACCCACATTAGCGCGTGCGCCAGAGCGCTGCGCCCCTCGCCCAGGCAGACATCACGAGGGGAGCCTGGCACGCTGATGGGCACCCAGGCCTTCCCCGCCCTGCCCTCTGCCGCTGCCCTCTGCTGCTATGCGTTCTCTCTCAAGCTGTAGGGAATGTGACGGTGAAGGCTTGGGTATCCCCTGGGTCTCTTTCGTAGCCAGGAATACAGACTGGGGAGAATTGAATGACCTAAGCACACCGCATATTCCTTACGGTCCTCTGTCCCCTCCGTACCAAAGCAACGAGAGTATTTCTATGGCAGCCCACCCTTTCCTGGAGGGTCTCCAAAGCCTTGAATTCATGCTCCCTCCTGGGACACCCCCTTCCCGTCTCCAGAGCCACCTTCCTGCCAGCTTCCCCACCTGTGACTCTCTGCACGCATCCTCTGTGATTAACTGAGTCTTTACTTCCACCTGCGTGGCCAGGCTCTTCCGGTCCCTTTAATGGGGTCCCCAGAACCTGGGGATAAGAACCACAGCCTGAGGATCGCTTTCTTCCCATGGATCACGCTGGCCAGGGGACTTTCCAAAGGTCTCAGGGTGACGGTCTGAGATCCTTTGTAACGGTTACTTTCTTGTTGCTGGGACAACATAACCCGGCCACAGATAGCTTAAGGGAGGAGATGTTTATGTCCAGCTCACAGTTTTGGGGGATCGCCTGTCATGGTCGGGGAGAGCAGATCAGGAGCGGACAGCCAACATCACCTCAGCAAAGAGGAAGTGGTGTGAGCAATGAATGCTGGTGCTCCGCCAGCTTTCTTCCTTTAGAAAAATTATTTATTTATGAGCAGATGGAGACAGAGAGTGAGTATGGGTGTGCCAGTTTGCAAACAAACTCCAGATGCATGTGCCACTTTGTGCATCTGCCTTCTTGTGGGTCCAGGAGAATCAAACTTGGTCTGGCAGGCTTTGCAAGTAAGCACCTTTATCTGCTGAGCCATAGCTCCAGCCCCAGTGTTTTTAATTTTTTGTTTCTTTTTGAGACAGGGTCTCATGCTAACTCAGGCTGACCTGGAATTTACTATACAGTCCCACGTTGGCCTCAAGTCACAGCAATTTTCTTACTTCAGCCTCCTGAGTGCTGAGATTAAAGGCATGTACCACAATGCCTGGTCCTTTCTCCTTTTCTTGTTAGTTTTTTTTAATTATTATTTTTAGCTGGGCGTGGTGGCGCATGCCTTTAATCCCAGCACTCGGGAGCCAGAGGTAGGAGGATCGCTGTGAGTTTGAGGCCACCCTGAGACTACATAGTGAATTCCATGTCAGCCTGAGCTAGAGTGAGACCCTGCCTCAATACATATATATATATATATATATATATATATATATATATATATATACACATATTTTTTTTTTTTGCAAGAAGAGAGAGAGAGAAGAGAGGCACACAGAGAATAGGCAGGCCAGAGCCTCCAGCCACTGCAAACAAACTCCAGATGCATGTGCCACTTTGCGCATCTGGCTTTACGTGGATACTGGGGAATCGAACTCGGGTTGGTAGGCTCTGCAGGCAAGTGCCTTAACCACTGAGCCATCTCTCCAGCCCCCTTTCTCCTTTGCATATGGTCCAGGACCCCTAGCCCTTGAATGACACCACCCACAGTTAGGATAGGTCATCCCTTCTCAGTTAATTTAATCTAGAAAATCCCTTATGGACATGACCAGAGATTTGTTTCCATGGTGATTCTAAATCCTGACAAGTTGACAACCAGAGATTCACCGTGACACTTTCCTATTTGCATCTGTTACAGGAAGGAATGTCCTTTACTTGGGAGACAATGGTCTCTCAAAAGTATCCTTGGGCATCCCCTGCTACTAGTCCTGAGGGTCACTTGCCCAGCTGGGCAGGGAATGAAGCCATGGCCCTTAAATTGGCCAGCACAGCCTCTTCCCTTCAGACCCAGTCTTGGCTGAGATGCTTCAGGCTCTGGGGGATAAGGTTCAAGCTCATGGTTGGTGTTTGCTTGGGATGGAGACTCTAGTCTAGCTCACCTGTGCCCACAGGAAAGAGTTGTTTTTCTTCTTTGGCGTTCTTCGTACTGTCTTCCTCTTTGCATCAGCTCCCAAGGGCTTTCAGGATTATAAAATCAGCCACGGTGTCATTTGAGTTCGCGCTGTCTCTCTTAACTTGGCATACCTCTGGTCCTCGGAATTGGCTTAGACAAAATTGGCTCACCTTCAACATCGGTCCACTCATGGCTCTTTTTTATTTATTTGTTTGTTAATGTTGTTCTTTGAGGTAGGGTCTCACTCTAGCCCAGGCTGACCTGAAATTCACTCTGTAGTCTCAGGGTGGCCTCGAACTAACAACGATCCTCCTGAGTGCTGGGATTAAAGGCATGTGCCACCACACACGGTCTTTTATTTCATTTGTAACTTCAACAATACTGTGGACACTTGAGAACTTGCCAGTCCCCAAGATGGCCTCCTGGACCTTACCTCAGACTGTGTGTTCCTCTGCCACCTCATCCCCTTCTGCCTAGTTCCCAGAACCACACCTCTCAGTCTTTCACTTGCTTTGCAAAAATACCATATCTTTTCCATGTATATAACCTATTTCTTGGACTTTGTTGCCTTTTGGGGGTTTTTTGTTGTTGTTTTGTTTTTTTCCAAGGTAGGATCTTGCTCTAACCCAGGCTGACCTGAAATTCACTCTATATTCTCAGGGTGGCCTTGAACTCACAGTGATCCTCCTACCTCTGCCTCCTGAGTACTGGGATTAAAGGTGTGCACCATCACTCCCGGCCTTGGTTGTTATTGAACTTTAGTTTTTGAAATATCGTGTTATTAGAGACATAGTCTAATGGAATGTGTTTTGTACTCAGTATCTGAGATCCACACATGTCATTGGGGGTTGAGATCCTGTGCTTATTTTATTATTTCATATTATCTCATGCCACAGTCTGTGTATCTACCTCCCCTTTGATTAGCATGGAATTGGTTTTTATTGTTACAAACCATGCTGCCTTGACCATCTTGTCTGCCTCTCTCCCCATGCAAGGAATACTTTGCCCTGGCCATGACAACCCATTCCCCAACGACCCAGTAGCCTCCAAAAGTAGATGGATAAAAACAAAAAGAAAAAGAAAAAGAAAAAAGAAAAAAAGAAAAAATGGCCTGGCATGGTGGCGCACGCCTTTAATCCCAGCACTCAGGAGGCAGAGGTAGGAGGATCGCTGTGAGTTCAAGGCCACCCTGAGACTCATAGTGAATTCCAGGTCAGCCTGGGCTAGAGTGAGACCCTACCTTGGGGGAAAAAAAAAAGTAGATGGCTAGCCCCCTTCTTCAGAACAGGAGGCTAAAATACACAGAACATGCAAAGCCTGCTTAGGCACATGTGTGGTGACCCAGGATTTAAAATCCAGAACCTTCTGCTTCTCAAACCCACATTCTATCTGTGAAGACATCGTGTCAGCCAGCATGTCTGTATGAGGGACTGGAGATTAGGATCCATTCATTCCCTTGCCCAGTGCATATTAACTGGGTAGCGACTGTGTGCTGGGCCCCATGCTAAGCCTTGGAGACCAACTGTAAAGCGAGAGCCTGCATCACTGTCTCCGTGGACTCACATTCTGGAAGAGGTAGAGGGATAATAAATAAATACATCAGGGGCTGGAGGGATAGCTTAGCGGTTAAGGCGTTTGCCTGCAAAGCCAAGGGACCCAGGTTCGATTCCCCAGGACCCACATTAGCCAGCTGCACAAGGGGGCACACGCGTCTGGAGTTTGTTTGCAGTAGCTGGAGCCCCTGGTGTGCCCATTCTCTCTCTCCCTCTCTGTGTGTGTGTGTGTGTGTGTCAATAAATAAAAATAAAAACATCAGCAAAGGCAGTGCAGCTGAGCTGGGTGAGGGGCATCAGGAACAAAAGAGCAGGTAACAGGCGCTCAGGTGTATAACAGGCGCTCAGGTGTTCAGGAGCCTGTGTTTCAGTGGTCTGCTGCCCCTTCCCCTCCCCAGCTGTGGGCACCAAGGAAATCCTTGTCATGCCCACCTCAGAAAATGTCTCTGATATCCTTATGGGTGACTGTGAACTTGAAATGAGCCCCCTCTAGGCAGTTCAAATCCCAGCCTGCTTGCTTGCTTTTTTTTTTTTTTTTTAATCAGATTCCTTGAATGACTGCCTGGCTTTCAAGGCAGCCCCCAGCTGGGGCTAATCCGAAATAAAAGTTTTTATTTATCTAGCTTGATACCTAGTGCAGGGTGAAGTCATACAGGAGAAAAAAGCAATAAGAGAGAAAGCTTAGGCATCAGGCTGTGTCTTAGGCCTGCCCTTTTGCAGTGTGGTTACAAAGATATTAAGCCCCAAGTCACCCAGGGCTCCACAGTGCGCTTCTCTGCATCGCACTGGGTTCTGCTGGTTCGGGAGATGATGGGAGGGAGGCCGTGCAAGGGGACGCCCTGGGGTTTCCAGAGGAGAGGGTTAAGCCACCAGATGGAGCTGCGCTCGCTCTGCCCAGCCGCCACCTCCCGCCCAACGCAGATCTGATTCATGGCTTCCCCGGGGAAGCAAAGCATTTTGACATCTGTACCCTCATGCCTGCCAGTGCGCTCCTGTCAGCAGTATTTATTATGCGCCTGCTGTGGGCCACGCACCCCGGGGAAAGCGAGGAGGTGGGAGAAACTGTAGCCACAGACTCACCCACAACCGCCCTGGGCTCAAATACCTGGTGACCTTGGGCGGGCATTCCTCCTGGTCTATACCTCGGTTTCCTTATCTGTAAAATGGGAGTGTTCGTAGGTATTTAAAGACTTCGTATAGATGAGGGCCTGGAGAGATGGCTCAGCAGGTGAGAATGACCCCAGCACAACCATGAGGACCCAAGAGGGCCTGGGACCACAGGACTTTGGTTCCCCAGCTGAACGTGGCCACACATGCCTGTAATCCCAGTCCCCGTGGGAAGTGGAGATGGGAGAATCACTGGGGTTCGCAAGAATGGTAACCCCGGGCTGAATGAGAGACTCCATGTCAAGGAAATGAGCCAGATGTGTGATGGAGGGGACAATAGACATTTTGCAGACACACATGTATACACCCCACATACTATACACACACACACACACACACTCTAAAAAAGTTCATGCAGGCAAAGCTGTCAAAATACCCAAGAAATGTTACACACATCAGCCTCAGGAGAGTGCCAGTGTGGTTGTTGAGGAGTACCTACAAGAAACAATTCCTAGGTGCCTTAGCATGAGGTATCAAAGGGGCCCTCAAAGAGAAGGCTTGGCACTTAAGGCACTTGCCTGCAAAGCCTAAGGACCCATGTTCAACTCTCCAGGTCCCACGTAAGCCAGACTCACAAGGTGACGCAAGCATGCAAGATCACACATGTACCTAAGGTGGCACATGTGTCTCAAGTTTGATTGTGGTGGCTGGAGGCCCTTGCATGCCAATTCTCTCTCTCTCTCTTGCTCATAAAAAAAATGAATGAATAGGGATGGAGGGATAGCTTAGCAGTTAAGGCATTTGCCTGCAAAGCCGAAGGACCCAGGTTCAATTCCTCGGGACCCACATTAGCCAGATGCACACATCTGGAGTTCATTTGAGTGGCTGGAGGCCCTGGCATGCCCATTCTCTCTCTCTCTCTCTCTCTCCCTGTCAAATAAATAAATGGGGAGGGCATGGAACAGACTTCTGGACCCAGCAGGAGATCTCTAGGGTTCAGTCCCAGCTCCTCGCCCTGCCCAGCTGCTGCCTGCGTAGACCCACGCCGTCAGGCTTCTGACCCGTCATACCTCTCTGTCTCCCTCACTGCGGAGGGCTGGGCCTGAGGCAATTAACTAGCTGCCACCCATTCAAATATTTGACCAATATCTGGAGACAAAGATTCCGGAGTAGATATTACCAGGCATTGATTGAAATGAGCAAACACGGTAGCCCAGAATGACTTTCTTGCTGCATAGCCACAGCAGCTGTCTGCATTCTGCCCAGGCCCCCAGAGGGGCTGCTTTGTGGTGGAGGTGGGTGAGATCAGCCACCTCTGTTGTCCTGCTTCCTTTCTGGTCCTGTTTCCCGTCCTGCTGCAAGGGGGTATGACAGAGGACCAGACCAGTAACACACCAGGAGCCCAGGAGCCCAGGCTGGAGGCAATTCCACAACTGTGAAACACACCAAGGGTGGGTTTAAAGGGACAGTAACTAGACCGTTCCCACAGCAGCGGCATGATTCACACGTGGGTGAGTGTGTACGCGCGTGTGTGCCCGTGCATGTGGAGGCCAGAGGTCAAGCCTAGGTGTCTTCCTTGATTGCTCTCTACCTTGTTTATTGAGACTGGCTCCCCCACTGAACACAGAGCTCGCCCATTTGTCTCATCTGGTAGCCAGTAAGCCCCAGGAATTCTCCTGTCTCTGCATCCCCGGCGCTGACGTTGCAGGTGTGAACCACCATGCACACCTAGTGTTTACACAGGCGGTGGGGATCCAGATTCGTGTCCTTGTGCCTTCGTGGCAAGCGCTCTACCGTCTGAGCCATCTCTCCAGCACCATGGTGTGATCCTAAAATGTTGGCAAGAGCCACTTGAGCCTCATGGGGGCCCTCTGCAAGGGAGGGCTTGTGGTCCCTGTAGAACTCTGCAGGGATAGGAAAGTTAGCCAAGGAGAAACAGGAGGGACCACGGGAAGTAACCTAGAAGTTGCTTCTCTGCCCTTCTGCAGTATGGCCAGTGACGTCATGTATTGTCACCAAAACTCAAGGAGTCTGAAAGTGGGGAGAGGCCAAGGCAGGGACCCTGGCTGCACCCCAGTGCTGACTTCCCAGCTGGAACATGATACCTCGAGAGAGGGTTCTAACGGCACACGTACAGGTGGGGCGTGAAATGACATCGACTCACGTGGCGAGCCCCGTGTTCCCTTCTCGAGTCTCTAAAGAGTTACCGTTCCTGTCGGTTCTACCCAGTAGGAGGTTCGATTGGGTGCTCACGTCTGTAACACCTCTCAGCCTCGACACATGTCCTCCCGGAGCAAAGGGTGGATGAGCTAGGCCTTTGGAGGTGACGCCACACAGCTAGCCACAGAGATGAGCGACGGGGCCCGTTTCTCACCTTCCAGTAGCCTCTGGAGAGGCTGATGGACTGCCTGGCTGCTTGTGGTACTTTTGCAGTCAGGTTTCGCATCTCTGGTAGAACATCCAAGAGTAGCTTGTGGGGAAAAAGGGGTTTATTTTGCCTTACAGGCTTGAGGCGGAAGCTCCATGATGGCAGGGGAAAACGATGGCATGAGCAGAGGGTGGATATCAACTCCTGGCCAACATAAGGTGGACCATAGCAACAGGAGAGGGTGCCAAACACTGGCAAGGGGACACTGGCTATAACACCCATAAGCCCGCCCCCAACAACACACCACCACCAGGAGGCGTTAATTCCCAAATCCCCATCAGCTGGGAACCTAGCATTCAGAACACCTGAGTTTATGGGGGACACCTGAATCAAAGCACCACAGGTACTCCTACACAGTTTCCTTTAGAATGACCGTTAAAGGGGAATACATTGAGCTAGGATCAAGAAAAATAATGCGTAAATAATACAGATTGTGCACAGACATGACGGAAGCCGCCGGCGGGTTACGTAAAGGAGCAGGGGCTTGGGGAAAGCCCGTGTCGGTGGGACCGTGGCCCCGGGGCCTCGTCCTGATCCGGACAGTGGGAAGTACTCACGGGGACTTAGAGTCACCTTGACCCACGCGCAGTGCTGACAAATGTGCCTGGCACGGAGCAGGCACTCGGCTATGCCAGCCGTGTGTGGGCGGACGTCACCTCGGGGTGGCATGTTTCCAGGACTGAGGGGAAGTGCTTGGGTGGAAAGGAGGGCATCCCGGCCAGCAGGGGCCTGAGATGGGTGAAAGCTTTGAGGGGGGACGTAGGGGGACGGCCCAGTGGGGCTACGGAGGAGAGAGGTGCAAGGTGAGGCGAAGTGTCATGAAGGGCAGGCTGAAGCGACAGGGTTTAGTCCATTCCTCAGCTGGGGCAGGGGAATTTGAGGTCACCTGTAAAGCTGGCAGGGCACCTGTGCCCAGGGCAGGCCTACCTCAGAGCCGTGTCTCCTGACATCAGGAACAGGCACACCAACCAAACCTAACTGCCCTTCTTTGTATTTCTTTATTTTTAAACTTTTTAGTTAGCATACAAATCGGTTTCACTGTGACATTTTCATACATACATAGCATTGTGTTTTGTTTTTAACTACCCTCCCTCATCCCTCTCCCATCTCTTGGCAGTCCTCAGCCCCCCTAAATAGCCCCCTTTTCTTCTTTCATGTCACACACACATATGCCCGTTACCTTTTCTGGTTCCCCTGGCTCCCTGCCTTTAGACCTCCTGCTCCCCATCTTAGAACCCTTTCTAATCTCGTGAGCCTATATTAACTTAAATCTAGTTTCCACATATTTGTCTTTCTGAGTCTGTCTTACTGTGCTTAATAAAATGATTTCCAGTTCCATCCATTTTTCTTTTCCTGCAAATGACATAATTTCATTCTACCTAAAGTTGCACAAAATTCCATTGTCCGTGTACCACATTCTCTCTATCCGTTCATCTGTTGACGGGCATTTAGGCCTGATCCATTTCTTAGCTTCTGTGACTTGTGCTGCAATAAACATGGATGTGCAAGTACCTCTGTGGCAACGCAACTTCGATTCCTTTGGGTTAGTATCCAGGGATGGTATAGCTGGGTCGTAGGGTAGTTCTGTTTTGAGTTTCCTGAGGACCTCCATGCTTGACTTTCAGAGTGGCTGTACCAGTTTACATTCCCACCAGCAGTGTATAAAGGACCCTTTGTTTCTCGACAACATCCCTACCAGAATTTGGTGTGGTTTTTAAATTTTATTTTATTTTTAAATTTTTATTTGAGAGAGGCAGCCAGAGACAGAGAGAGAATTGGCACGCCAGGGCCTCAGCCACTGCAATCGAACTCCAGATGCTTGCGCCACCTAGTGGGCATGTGCAACTTTGCGCTTGCCTCACCTTTGTGAGTCTGGCTTACATAGAATCTGGAGACTTGAACATGGGTCCTCAGGCTTCGTAGGCAAGTGCCTTAACCACTAAGCCATCACTCCAGCCCTGGTGTTTTTTGTTTTTTGGAGTTTTTTTTTTTTTTTAATGACAGCTGTTCTGATGGGGGTGAGGTGGAATTTCATTGTAGTTTTTTTGATCTGTGTTTGCTGATGGTGAACAATGTTGGTCATCTCCTTGTGTATCGATTGGTCATCTGTACTTCATCTTTCGAGAACTATCTAGTCATTTCATTTGCCCATTTACTGATTGGCTTATTGAGGGGAGGACCTGTGTTTAGTTTTATGAGTTTTTTCTACAATCCAGACATTAACCCTCCATCGGTGTGTAGGTGACTGCCCCTCCTTTCTAACCGAGCCCACATTTGTTTCCTGTCCCTTCCTTTTTTTTAATATTTTTTGTAATTTATTTGAGAGCAACAGACCAAGAGAGAAAGAAGCAGAGAGAGAGAGAGAATGGGCATGCCAGGGCCTCCAGCCACTGCAAACAAACTCCAGACGCGTGCGCCCCCTTGTGCATCTGGCTAACGTGGGTCTTGGGAAATCGAGCCTCGAACCGGGATCCTTAGGCTTCACAGGCAAGCGCTTAACCGCTAAGCCATCTCTCCAGCCCCTGTCCCTTCCTAAGTAAACTGCTGGAGGTGTTCCTGCAGCTCTGGAGATCAGAGTCCTGGGATGAGTCATACTGGCTGAGATCTGGGTACTCATAGGGTGCTTCCCTCTGGGGGTGAGGGGCCTAAGCCTTTCCTTCAGCCTCCCAGCTCCCGGTAGCTGCTGGCCTTCCCCGGCTGTGGCTGCAACCACTCCAACCCACCCGCACACTCACACAGCCACAGAGGACCCACAGTTGTCTTCCACCTTGGGGTTCTTCACTGACTCGTCTCTGCCAGGTCCCCTCGACCTTGTCACGTGATAGCCCGCAGTTCCAGGGATTTGGACCGGGAGGTCTTTGGAGGCCATCGCTCGGCCTTCCTCAGCATCTCTTCCCCTCATCCTGTCCCCACTCATCTCTCACCACGCCCCCCAAGTTCTCTGTCCACACTGGTTCGAGGGCCTCTTCCGAACCATTGCCACAAACCATCTCTACGTTTCAGTTTTCCAATTCCAAGTTTCCTAGACAGAGAAGATGGGTCAGGTTGACATCAGAAGCAGTGTCCACAAGCTGCGGGTGGCTGACTGTGTGAGGTAGTGTCACTCTGGACAGCTGGTTAAAAAAAAAAAAGAAAGAAAGGAAAAGAAAACTCCAGGTCCCCAAACACACTGTCACAGTTGCTTTCTCATTGCTAGCATAAAACACCCAACGCAAAGCAGCTCATGAGGGGAAGGCAGGGCATGAGCAGAGGCTGGACAACACCTCCTTGCCACACCAAGTGGCAAACAGCAGCAGGAGAGTGAGGCGAATTCTCACAAGGGGCAGCTGGTTATAACACCCGTAAGCCTGCCCCCAACTACATGCCTCCTCCAATAAGGTCACACCTTCCAAGTTTCCACCATCTGGGGATCAAGTATTCAAACCACATGAATATATGGAGGACACCTAGCTCAAACCACCACACACACCCAGGATGCTTTTGTTGTTTTGTTTGGTGGTGGTGGTGGTGGTGGTGGTGGCGGTGTATTTTTGAGACAAGTTCTTTCTGTGTAGTCCAGGCTTGCCCCAAGCTGACAGCAATCCTCCTGCCTCAGCCTCCTGAGGGCTGGGATTGGATTATAGATGTGTGCCACCATGCCCAGCTCACCTAGGGCATGTTTAAAGATAGAGGGATTGACCAGTGAGACAAACTGGAGCTCACAGAAGCACACCCAGATATAAACATGAGAACTTGATATATAACACAGGTGGAGTCACAAATCAACGGGGTGAGTTGTTTAGTGGCTGGCTCTGGGGGAACTAGTTCCCTAACTTGAGAAAATAAAGCCGGATCCCTAGCAGACACCATATACCAAGGTGGACTCTGGATGGATTAAAGACCTTAGTGTGAAAGGAAAAATATAAGTGTCATAAAAGGTAAGGGTATATCTTCATGACCTTGTCGTAAGAAAGGACTTCTTAGCACCTAAATGGTACAAGCCCCAGAAGAAAAATGGGTGGATGTCTAAGGCATTCCACGCCACTGGAATGTACAGGCAATGTCCACAGCAGGTGACATATGAGGAGAAGGTTTCTACAGCAGTTAAAAAGCATCAGGGGCCACATGGGTAGATTACATGAGGAATCGCTACAAATCAACAAGGGAAAGTCGAGGAACCCGGCAGAAACACAGGCAGAGGATCATCGTGGAACGGGAAGCCGCCGTGGCTAGTGGGCAGATGGAGAAAAGCTGAAACCACTGGAAATTAGAGAAATACAAAGGGAGGCTCTTAGAACCAGCGTCTGTGTTCCACATCCACACGGGGACCACGTCGTCTCTCCGTGGGCTTTGTGTGGCCTGCAAGCCAAGTGTGTTTTGTTGTTGTCGCTTTTTGTTTTGTTGTGTGCACGCATGCGTGTGTGTGACGTGCACATGTGTTTGCTTTTGTGTGGACACCCTTGGGGGTGCATGTATGTGTGTGTGCATGCATGTGGAGGTCAAGGAGGTTGGCATTAGGTATCTTCCTCCATCTCAATCCACCTTATTTCTTGAGACCGGGTCCCTCATATGAACCCAGAGCTCATCGACTCAACTAATCTAGCTAGGCAGCTTGTCCTGGGGGATCTGCCTGCCTCCATCTCTCGAGGGCTAGGATTCTGGGCAGCCTCCATGCCTGCCTCTATTTATGTGGGTGCTGGGGCCTTTGCACTCAGGTCCTCATGGTTGTGCAGCAAGCAATTTACTGACTGAGCCACCTCCCCAATCCCCAAGAGTACATTTCAAAGATGGAAGTTTGGGGCTGGAGAGATGGCTTAGCGGTTAAGCGCTTGCCTGTGAAGCCTAAGGACCCCGGTTCGAGGCTCGACTCCCCAGGACCCACATTAGCCAGATGCACAAGGGGGCGCACGCATCTGGAGTTCGTTTGCTGTGGCTGGAGGCCCTGGCGCGCCCATTCTCTCTCCCTCTCTCTATCTACCTCTTTCTCTCTCTGTCGCTCTCAAATAAATAAATAAAAATAACAAAAAACATTTAAAAAAAAGATGGAAGTTTGCTGTCAATCAGAGGGTCACAGGCACTGTGAGTAGGCTCATTAAACAAAATGTCACCCCTACCCCCAAAATCCCATTTTCCTCATCAATGGGCCTGCAGTATAAGAAATCATGCTTGATAAGTCTATTGGGAGCCAGGGGTAGAATGTGGTAGTTTAAATGTGTGTCCCCCCCCGATAGACTTGGGTGTTTTGAAAATATTTTTAGAGGCAGAGAGAGAAAGAAAATTGTCATGCCAGGGCCTCGGCCACTGCAGTTGAACTCCAGACACTCATGCCACCTAGTGGGCATGTGCAACCTTGTGCTTGTCTCACCTTTGTGCGTCTGGCTTATGTGGGATCGGGAGAGTAGAACATGGGTCCTTAGGCTTCACAGGCAGGTGCCTTAACCGCTAAGCCATCTCTCCAGCCCGACTCAGGTGTTTCATCAAAGCTTGTAACTTGGGAGCCAGGTGTGGTGGCACATGCCTTTAATCCCAACACATGGGAGGCAGAGGTAGGAGGATTGCCGTGAGTTTGAGGCCAGCCCTGAGACTACATAGTGAATTCCAGGTCAGCCTGGGCTCTAGCAAGACCCTACCTAGGAAAAACAACAACAACAACAATAACAACAATATAAAAAGCTTGTAACTTGGGTCTCTAGCTGCCTGAAGGAAGGAAGTATCACTGGGGGCTGATCCTGGGGTCCAGCCCTGTGTGTTGGGGGTGAATCTGGTTTCCAGCCCAAAGGTATGCAGAGGTTTGAACTCTGCCTGGCTCCTGCTTGCTGCTTTTTGATGTGTGTGCTGGTGTCCCGTGTTGGAGTTTTACTTCCCACATTTCTCTCTGCTCGGATGTTCAAAAGCAGCTTTCTCCACCACTGAAGGAACTGCCCCGGATCTGGAAGCTTGAACTAAATCCCTTCCTCCCACTAAAATAATTAAAAGAAGAAACCATGCCTGATTATTACTATATTTCAAATTCACTGAATATTTTTGTAGAAATTGGATTTCTCTCCTGCTAAAGAGGGCCTAACATAATGTCCTCGGTTTTGCCTCTCAGCCCACGACATCTGAAATATTTCCTACGGCATTTTACAGAGAAAGTTTTCCGAATCCTACACAAGGAGTGTTCTGTATCAATGAGAGGCCACATGCTATTAGGTTAAATCACATAAAAATCACCACTTTTGTAGGTCAAAAATGGTTGAAATGTCAGCTCTTTCCTATGGTCTGACTTAATAGCTGTACCTACAGCAAAATAGATAAATATTTAAAACCTAGTGTCGAGTAATAAAAGAAACAGAAAGCGATAAGATCATTCCATTTCTGCAGGGTTAGAAAGGAAGGCATCAAGCCGGGCATGGTGACGCATGCCTTTAATCCCAGCACTCGGGAGGCAGAGGTAGGAGGATCGCCGTGAGTTCGAGGCCACCCTGAGACTCCATAGTGAATTCCAGGTCAGCCTGGGCTAGAGTGAGAGCCTACCTCGAAAAAACCAAAAAAAAAAAAAAAAAAAAAAGAAAGAAAGAAAGAAAAAAGGCATCAGAGAACGCTTGCGTGTTTGGAGACAGGTGTGTAACAAAGCACAGGGTGGATCTTTGTTTGGGAGGAGGAGGGGGATGGGCGAAGAGGAGAACCTGCCTGCAGTGACTTTCACCGGCGTTTGTCGGGTGATCCCCTTGCACCCGCTCTGCTTCAAGCAGCTCACACGACTTCTCTCCTTTACTTCTCGCAGTGCACTGGGGAGGAAGACGTCATCGTGCCCACTTTAGAGATGAGCAAACTGAGCTCAGGGAGGTTAGGTAACTTACCCAGAGCCACTCGGCTTGGCACGTGTCAGAGCTGGGATGTGAAATGCCAGATAGCAAGGGGAGAGTTCGTGGTGTAAAGAGGGACTCAGCACGTCTGGAAAAGGAAGGCCTTTCTCACCTGAATGAGCACCCTACCCGTCTCCTGGGCACCCAGGAAGTCCCTGGCGCTTCCTTCTTGTCCCGCATCTCCAGGAGCCAGTGTGTGGGCCTCAGCCTCTGACTGTCCTGTGGGCACAGGGTCCGGAGGGCCAAGAGGTGTGGACCCTGTCCCTGCTGAGATCCCACCTGGAGGGACAGGTGTGCCACTCACAGTCCAAACGACCGGCCAGTGCTCCCTGAGAATGGCTCAGGCATGAGGACACCGGGGTGTCATTGCTTAGTAAGGGCTTTTAATATTCATTTATTTATTTATTTGAGAGAGAAGCAGAGCGAGAGTGGGCACCCCAGGGCCTCCAGCCACTGCAGAGAACTCCAGATGCATGCGCTACCTTGTACATTCGGCTTCACGCGGGTCCTGGGGAACCGAACCCAGGTCCTTTGGCTTTGCTGGCAAGCGCCTTAACCACTGAGCCATCTCTCCAGCCCTAAGTAACGGTTTTAGAACAAACAGGGCCAAGTTCAAATCCCAGCTTCACAGTCACCTTTCTGTGGCATCTCCACAAATGGCTTCTGTAAATAGAAGTAAAAACCTGCACCTCAAAGAGGGGCTGTGTGGGGGCAGCGTAGGTGCGTGCTGGGTGCTCGCTGAGTTATCATTCCCAAGCTCCTCATCGGAAAAGCAACGTCTTTCTGGTGATTTCTTCAAAGCACAGCGCTTCCTGTTCAGTCAGCCCCTCTGTCTCCTACATGCTTCCCTCGTTAGGACTTCCTCCTCCAGGCAGTCTCCCCTGACCACCGAGCTCACATTATCGGCTCAGCTGACTGAAAGGAGCAGGCTGGCGGCCTCCATTCCCCACCCCGTCTCCACCAGTGTGGCTACCATGTACCCTCTGACCCACCATCCTCTCCCATTCCGCGCCCACGATATTGCCGCCTCTGGCATGGCCCCCTGGTTGGTGTAAGGTTCACAGGTCTTTGTGTTATTTTCCTCATTCTCTACTCTGCCATCGCAGTGACCGGTGAACCCCCCGGGTAACCCACAGATCCACAGGCCCCTGCAGTGTGGGCTGCTGAGGCCCCAACTATACCCTCTATCCACCCAGTGAGGAAGGGGGGGTCACGTGGGCCTCACACTACCAGCCGCCTCCATCCGAGTAGCTGGTCCTTGAGCCAACACTTGGAGGGGTCTGACTTACCCCTTCTCCCACGAGAGTATAAAGGCTTAAGAGGCTCTGCCAGCCTGGTGGTCCAGGCCAAGTGTGGCATCGATAGCGATGGTCACCAAGCTACCTGATCTCATGTCCGGGGCTGTCCTGTCAACCCCAGAAACCTCCAAGCTAGGATGACTCCCACCCCAGCCATGAAATCCCTATCTACCCTCATTTCAGCACAGACAGCAGAGCCCACACGGCCGCCTGGCCTCCATAGCCCGATGACTCAAAACCGCTAACTGGGCCTGGCTGGCATGGCGCCAGCTCTAGGCGGGCCTCTCAGGTGACTGTTGACTTTCTCTGGCACCAAAGAGGGTGCTCCTGCCTGGCTCTGCCCACATACTGCCTGAGCTCAGTAGAGAAGAAGCACCAGTGTGGGGTGAGTGCAGGAAGCACCCCCCCCACTCTCTCGCAGCCATAATGAGGTGTGGGAGGTACCAAACAAGGATGTCATGTGACACCCTCCATTCTACTTCTATCTGATTCTTCTTTTAAAATATTTCATTTATTGCCAGGCGTGGTGGCGCATGCCTTTAATCCCAGCACTTGGGAGGCAGTGGTAGGAGGATTGCCATGAGTTCGAGGCCACCCTGAGACTCCATAGTGAATTCCAGGTCAGCCTGGGCTAGAGTGAGACCCTACCTCGAAAAACTAAAAAAAAAAAAAAATCATTTATTTATTTATGAGAGGGAAAGAAGGAAAGAGAGAGAATGGGAGCC
Source organism: Dipus sagitta (assembly GCA_036346955.1). Taxonomy (NCBI): domain Eukaryota; kingdom Metazoa; phylum Chordata; class Mammalia; order Rodentia; family Dipodidae; genus Dipus; species Dipus sagitta. Next base: position 25,104,092 of record CM070790.1, on the reverse strand, counting down.
CCAGGGCCTCTAGTCACTGGAAACAAAGTCCAGATGCATGTGCCACCTCGTGCATCTGGCTTTACATGAGTACTAGGGAATCGAAGCCCGGGTCCTCAGGCTTTGCAGGCGAGTGCCGTAACTGCTGAGCCTTCACTCTAGCCCCATCCACCTGATTCTTATGGTCGCAAGCATCATGGTGTCTCCATTACACAGATGAGAAGACAGGCTCAGAAAGGCCAAGACATGGCGGTGCCACGCTTCAGACCTACACCTTTGGGGGTCTGAAGTCCCTGCTCAGGGCCACCTGCCTCACTGGAACATCAGCCAGCCCTGCCATGTGTGGGCCTTACCTGTGTTAGCCCATTTTACAGATGGGAAAACAGGGCCCAGAATATTAAAAAATATATATAACACCTCAAGGTCATCTGGCTGGTAGACACAGTGGAAGGAGGAACTGAGTTGGCTTCTGAACAGTCTCCGATGAATCTGTCATTCTGTCCATCCATCCTCAGACCCCGCCCATCCACGCCCTCAAGTCAGGCGAGCCACCGGGAAGGAAGACAAGGTTACGGTTGCCTTGGGCTGACACAGGAAGCAAAGCGAAGGCCTGGCACGGTGGGTCCAGAAGTGCCAACTTGGGGCTGGAGAGATGGCTTAGTGGTTAAGGCGCTTGCCTGCAAAGCCAAAGGGTCCAGGTTTGATTCCCTAGGACCCACGTTAGCCAGATGCACAAGGGGGCGCACGTGTCTGGAGTTCGTTTGCAGTGGCTGGCAAGGCCCTGGCATGCCTATTCTCCCTCTCTCTCCCTTTTTCTCTGTCAAATAAATAAATAAATATTTTTTAATAAAAAATATATTTTTAAAAGGGCCAAATCGTCGAAAAATGTTGGGAGCCAGGTAGCTTGCTGCGCAGGCCAGGCAGAAGCCTTGTAGGGTCACAGAGGAGGGAGGACCCCCCACACACACACTCACTCATGTCCTACCTGCCTCATCCCGCCTCCCCTCCCTGCCTTGCCTCTGCACCGCTCAGTGCTCCTTCTCTCCCTCCCACATTGGGGACATGCGGTGGCTGAGGTCAGGTCTTTGTTTGAAGGACAGATAATTAATCCCTACAAAGTAATCCCAGCGCACTCTGGCAGATTGATGGAGATCGCCTCTGTCCCAGGAACACAGCCTGATCATCTTTCATCTCCAGGCAAAGCAAGCGAGAGGGCTGGCTGGAGTACAGCCCTGCCCGGGAGCTCATTTAGGGAATCTTCCCTCCCCTCCGGCGGACAGATTGATCGCCTGGCTGGTGAGAGAGTCCTACGGCCCTAGGGGCCGGGCAGGGAGCAAACAGGCACACAGCCCCTCCTTGCCCCTGGCCCTTTTCCTGCTCCCTCCTAACATGGTCGCTGGCACCCAGATATCACACCTAAGCCCTCCAAGTCTTCCCCAGGTCACGGGCAGGAAAGCCGAGACCGAGAAGCGAGTACTTGCTTCTTAGATGACTGCGTCATTACTTCCTCCCCACGTCTACCTGCTTGACAGGTGAAGCTGCCATCTGGTGCTGGTGGGGACTTCAGAGCCCCCAGGTGGTCCTCCGAGCTCTGCCCCAGGTGGGGGAAAGGGACACAGCTATAGGTGTTTGTGTTTGGTACTGTTTGGTACTCTGGGTGGTTGTAATACAAAGACTTTGAAGAGAGAGAGTGTGTGGTGCACACACTTCACTGGAGACTGAACCCAAAGCCCTATACCTGGCCCCCAGCCCCTAATTTTTTTTTTTTTTTTTTTGAGACAGGGTCTCACTCCGTAAGCCTAAGCTCACCTAAAAGTTATGATCCTCCTGCCTCAGCCTCCTGAGTGCTGGGATTATACGTGCATGCCACCGCCCCCTCCCCACTTGTTTTGGCTACTTTGCTGAGACATCAGCAAAAGCCACTTTGGCCTGGGGCACGGGGCCAGAGGTATCATGTGACATTCAGGGCGCAGGGTCCCTTGTGCAGGCAGGATGAGGGCATCTTGGAGCAGGGATGCTGAGACAAGGTGGTCGGTCACCTGCTCACCCCATCTGCCTCAGCCCTGGCCCTCCCTTACCACAGAAGCACCCAAGATCCTGGTGAATGTGGAATGTTGGGTACCCATAGATGCCCTCATATGCGCCACTGGTGACGGGCAGACAGCATACCACTTGCCTCTGGTCCTTTTCACTCTGTTCTTGTTCTTGTTTAAGAAATGAAACGTGGCCGGTGTTGTTAAAAAATAATGATAATAACGTGCTTCATTCATATCCGTGGCGTAAGAGGTTTCTGGTGACAGGCTTGGGGCAGAGGTCGCTGCTGAGATGCTGTGTGGCTTCAAAAATGGGCCATCAACTTGGACTTGAATGTGGACCAGATCTCAGGGCACAGTGAGGAGGACGCATCGTGCAGAATGGCGGGACACTGGCACATGATTGCATTTTGAAAGTTTTTAAAATATATTTTCTGGTTTATTTTTATTTATTTATTTGAGAGTGACTGAGAAAGAGGCAGAGAGAAAGGGAAAGTGAGAGAGAGAATGGGCGTGCCAGAGCCTCCAGCCATTGCAAACCAACTGCAGTTGCATGTGCCACCTTGTGCATCTGGCTTACATGGGTCCTGGGGAATTGAGCCTCGAACTGGGGTCCTTAGGCTTCACAGGCAAGTGCTTAACCGCTAAGCCATCTCTCCAGCCCAAAAGTTTTTATCTAAAGTACTTAATGATGAGGGGCTGGGACTGTAGTTCAGTGGATGGAGAGTTCACCTGGCATGTATGAAGCCCTGGGTTCAATGCCAATACTGCATAACCTGGGTGGTGGTGCATGTCTCTAATCCCAGCACTGGGGATGTTGAGGCTAGAGGATCAGAAGTTCAAGGGTTACATCGAGTGTTCAAGGCCAGCCTGGTCTATATGAGACCCTGTCCCAAAATAATAAGTACTAAAATTTGGTCTGATATTACCATAAACAATTGGTGAGGGTGTGTAAGATTGGCAAACATTGATGCTTGTTGAGCTCAGGTGGTAAATTCATAAATCTTTAGTGCTCTTTTCACTTTATTTGTTTATTTAATATCTTTTAAATGTTTTTTTTAAGTTTTATTTATTTATAAGTGGAGAGAGAGAGAAAGAGAATGGGCACACTAGAGCCTCCAGCCACTGCAAATGAACTCCAGATGCATGTGCCACTTTGTGTATCTGGCTTTATGTGGGAACTGGGGAATCAAACCTTGGTCGGCAGTCTTTGCAAGCAAGTGCCTTTAACTGCTGAGCCATCCCCCAGCCCCGTTGTTACTGATTTTTAAGCATGTGTGTATATGTATGGGTACAGATGTATGTGCACATACGTGCATGTGAGTGTGGAGTCCAAATGACCATCTCGGGTGACATTCTCAGGTGCCCCCCACGGTTTTGAGACCGGGTCTCTTACTGACATTGAGCTGTCCAAGTAAGCTGCCCAGTGAGACCCCAGGGCCCATCTGACCTCCGCATCCTTAGAGCTGGGATTACAGCATGGTGCCCCCCATGCCAGGTAGTTTTACGTGGGTGCTGGGGATCCGATCCGTCTCTGGACCTTATGTTTGCATGGCAAACACTTTACCCACTGAGCCATCTCCCCAGCCTGGCCTTTAGTGCTCTTGTTTTTACAGTTGTTCATGCCTAGAAATTTCCATAAGACAGTGCGCTCTCTCTCTCTCTCTCTCTCTCTCTCTCTCTCTTTCTGTGTGTGTGTGTGTGTGTGTGTGTGTGTTCCCCAAAGCTTCCAGGGGACTCACTGTAGGCTTGAGTCCCCATGTGACCCACGCCTTGAAAGGCGCTCACACTCGAGCCACTTTGAGGTCCACTAGTCTGGGCTCAGCTCTGAATACACCATTGCTGCGTGTCGCCGGCCAAGTGATTCCCCAGCTCTGATCCACACAGTGTAAACCTGATGGGCCTTGAGCTCCTGTCCGCTTTCACCTTTCACCTGTCCACGTAGCATACCTGACCTGGGTGCTCGGGGACCCTGCTAGAAGAGGATCACTGTCCTTAGCCCTTTAATCTCTTCAGTAGTATTCCCAGACCAGCAGCTTCTGGACTTGGCCTTTTCCAAAAGGATCACGTAGCCTGATAAATCAGAGAGGTGCTGTCGTAATGACCTTGGCCTGACCGAGCCACCGTTAACACACTCAAGGCTCTGGCGTGTCTTGCAGACTCCTGCTGGCTCCACCTAGTCCTCCCGGCTCCAGTGTTCTGGAAAGTGTCCGTGGCTTTGGGATGCTCCGGCCCAGTGGGACAAATTGATAGTCTTTTCTTGTGATTGTGACAGCTCTGACTCATCGTCGGGAGAGTCCAAGTTCTTCGATGTTTCCCTCGCTGCCCGCTGGGTCTGAGCTCAGCTCAATCTGTTGGCTTTTCCCCTGAGTCACTCCTGACCAGGAACATCTGCTCTGATGTTGTTACGTGCTGAGTCACCAACCAGATCGGAAACAGTCCCTTTCCCATCCAGCCCGCTGCTGGACCCCAGCGTCAGGAAGCAGGGCCCGGCACAGTCTGTGGCCTTCCGGGAGAAGAAACCTAGCTTTGGCTATGGAGGGTTTGAGTTCAAATCTCCTCTCCGCCACAAGCAAGCCCTGTGGCTCAGAGGGGTTCCTTCACTTGCTTCCTCCTGTTCTTAGTCACCATGGTGGGGGCTGAGCAATAGAGTATGTCCTCTTCCTCCTTCTCCTGAAGAAGTGAAATAACGCCTACCATTCAACATGCACATGCCATGGGCTGGACACTGTGCTGTCCTGGCTAAGTCCCACGACCTTTCCCTTCCATACCCCAGGAGACTGAAGCCCAGGGTAAGTGTGTAACTGGCCCAGTCACATAGCAGGTGAGGAAGGATGTTGGGACTTGAGCCTTGGCCTCAGCTGCTACAACACCAGTCCCTTGTAAAAGATCAAATCCTGGGCTAGAGAGATGGCTCAGCAGTTAAGATGCTTGCCTGTAAAGCCTAATGACCGGGGTTTGATTCCCCGTTACACCCATGAAGCCAGATGCACAAAGTGGTGAATGGATCTGAAGTTCATTTGCAACGGCTAGAAGCCCCAGTGTACCCATTCACTCTGTCTCTCTCTCTCTCTTCTTTGTCTCTGCTTGCATATAAATAGGAAAGAAAGAGAAAAAAAAAAAAGAAACAAGGTCAAATCCTGCTGCAAGATTCTGTGAGCCTCAGACACCTGGCCTTACCTGGTCAGGGTTCCTTGTTCCTAGCAGGGCTGGGTGAGCACGTGGACCCCACCACGGCAGGTTGAAACCAGAAGATCCAGAGGACTTCTCAGTGTGCTGAGTACCCAGGGCTCCTGCAGCCCCTTCTGCTTCAGCCAGGGTGGCAGGCTGGGCCCTTGGGGACTCAGCTTCTGGGGCTGGGAGATAGCTCAGTGGGTAACGTGCTTAACTTGCCAACATGAAGAATGAGTTCGATCCCCAATACTCCACGTGAAAATACCGGGCGTGGTGTCGCACACCTATGATCTCAGCGCTGGGAAGGTAAGAGGAGAATCCTGGAGCCCACTGGCTAGCTGCTCTGTCCTAATGGTGAGCTCCAGGCCGGTGAGAGACCATGTAGTGGACGGTGTTCCTGGATCCTGAGGGGTGTGTGTGTATACGCACGCACGCGCACGCACACATACAAATTCATTGCTGTAGCAGACATTTAAATGATCTCTGACATTGAAAAGCCCCCACCCTTTTAGTTTTTGTTCATTTTATTTGAGAGAAGGAAAGGAGAGAGTGTATGGGTGTGCCGGAGCCTCCTGCCTCTGCAGATGAAGTTGTGCACCACTTTGTGCGTCTGGCTTTACGTGGGTACTGGGGAATCGAACCTAGGTAGTCAGGCTTTGCAAGCAACTGCCTTTAACTGCTGAGCCATCTTCCCTTTATTTTTTTTACAATAGGAAAGGCCTTTAAGGCCCAGAGAAGTGAAGTGACTTGTCCATGGTCACCAGCTGTCCTGTCAGCCCCAGGCACACCCCTGTGTGCCTTTTAGTCTTAGAGCAGTGCCCAGGCTGAGGGGGCCTCTGCGGCCCCTCTGGAGCCCTCAAGGTCAGTGCTGGCCGGTTCCTGACAGCTGGTAGCCAGCGTCTATGAAGATAACTATGTCTGCGTCGGGCTCCCTGAACCTCGTCCGACCACATCTATTTCTGGGCCACGGGGCCCTGACGGAGCACAATTTGATTCATAAATTACCCAGCTCAAGGTGTGTCGACGGGCTCTCCTTCCGCACACTTGAAAGTCATTCGCTGTGGAACGTGCAGCCTGGGGGCGGGAGGGGCCGTGTGGTCTGTAGACTGGTGCTCGGCCGAGGCGGAGCAGTGCAGGGAAGGGCAGGTTGGGAAAGCTTGGCACGGCGTACCAACTCTGTACCAACCCTCCCACGGGTGAGGACACTGGGGCACTTAAGGGATGTCACTTGCCCAGAGCCACTTAGCTATAAGCGGTGACACCAGTTTTCAAAGTCAACGGTCCCAGTTGCCAGCGCTGCCCACGATGGTGGTCTGCACGATAGAAGGAAGAGGACCAAAGAGACGGGGCTCGGTCAATAGGATAAGAAGGGAAGGAGAGGGGCGCACGCCTCCTCATCCCATGAGCCTCAGCCTGCCTCTCTAACTGCCCTACTGGGCCACAGCCTTGTCTGACTCAACGCCACTACTTCATAGTTCCACCCTCCCTGCCGTCCTCAAAGTGCACCTAACGTGTGCTCAGCACCTGACAATTTGAAAAGTACCTCAGATACCCTGTCACTAAGCCACCAAACAGCCCTGTGAACAGGGGCTAGCAGTCTCACCCCCAGGAGGAGAGCGCAGCTCAGAAAGGCCCATAGCCTGAAAGCCTGAAGCCACCATCGTCACCCTCATGACACGTGTGCCCATCCTGCCCTGGGAGTGGGCATCTTCTGCATCAGATGGTGGGGCTCCTGGGCTACCTCATAGCGCTCCTCCGCTCGCACCCAGGGTGCGGTGGGCGCTTGCTGAACCCCACACACTTCTCCACAAGCCCCGTGTCTCCGTTGTGGGATCCAGAGGTGGGGGCCACTGTGGCAGGATGACAGACAGTGCGCCCCTCTCTCTCGGGCTTCCTCCACCTCATCGTCCTCTCTGCTTCCTGAAGTGTCTCCCTCCTCCTTCCCCCTCCCACTCTCCCTTCTGAACAAGGCCTTCTGAGCAATCAAATAGCAAGCACTGCTTAGGCGAGCCCCGAGATGGCTTTATCGGAGCTGTAAATCTCCCCGAGGCCCGACCTGCCCGAGTGCCAAGATGTGGGAGAGTTATGTGGGCCTCGCGGCGTCTGGGGACCAGGGCTCGTGCCATAGGCCCAGCAAGGGGCCCAGCTGAGAGGCACACGGGTGTTCTACTCACCTACCTGTCCCCAGGCCAGAGGGGAAGGTGGGTAGTATGGGGGAGGGCCTGCAGCCCCCACCTTCCTCCTCCTCACCGGAGTCCTCTCCAGGGAGGGAGGGGCCTCTCCCGACACAGCCAGCAGGACTATCTGAGACCCACGAGGCCTGGGCAAAGAGAATGGCAGTAATAATGGAGAGGAGTGAGGATGAGGAGGAAGGACAGCGCTGCACCCATTTGAGTTCCTGTGACGTGTGATTCATGTGTGAGAAGTGCTGAGAACAGGGCCAGGCACGTGTGGACCTGGGAGACACACGCTGTCCCTCCTGGGCACCCCTTCCTCACTAGACCCTCCTGCCTCAAGCTGCCTCCAGGGCACCCCTCGCTGCCCACTGCCTTTGGATATGAATGTGGACGTAGCATTCAAGGCATCAGCCTTCCCTGGCCCCACCCGTCCTGGCTCCCCTGGGAAGCCATGACCTCCCATCACCCTTTCATTCATGCTTAGCCCCCTAGCAAGCATGCCAATCTCCACTGTGCCCAGCGCTGCCCTGCACTGCCCGCTGCAGGGGGTCTGTGTCCCCCAGGGCACAGTGATAGCCTCACCAGGCGCAGGGCCACACGGGGACAGAGGCCTTGTCTCCTCCCTACAGAAGGACACATGGGGCTGTGGCAGGACTGTCCTGGCTCTCAAGGGATTAAATTCAGGAATTGTCACGGGCGTAGTGCTCTGGGAGAAGAAATCATTCTGCACCTCACACCAACCGAGACTCCAGATTCACACACCCTCAAATAGTGGGGGGAGTGTGTGTGTGTGTGTGTGTGCGTGCGAGCCTGCGTGCGTAGACATACAAAATAAAATTTTCCTGTTTTGTTCTTGTTGTAGTGGGATAGATTGTGGAGCGGTTTGGGTGGGGGTGAGACAGGGTCTCATGTAGCCCAGGCTGATCTTGAACTTTGTAAGTAGCTGAGGAGGACCTTGAACTTGTGATCATCTTGCTTCTACCTCCCAAGTACTTGGATTATAGACATGCACTACTATACCCGGTGCACACTGTGCTGGGAATCCACCGAGAGGCTCATGGTACTAGGCTAGCCGTCTATCCCACCGAACAACAGGAGGTTCGGTGGCCTTGATTACAATCACCATGTGTCAGCATCATCACTCTCTACTAGCGGAACTTTAGGGCTGATTTTTTTTAAAGGAATTCATATTAACTCTGATTTTAATCTTTTTTGTTTATTTTTATTTATTTATTTGCGAGTGACAGAGAGAAAGAGGCAGATAGAGAGAGAGAGAGAGAGAGAGGGAGAGAATGGGCACACCAGGGCCTCCAGCCACTGCAAACGAACTCCAGATGCGTGCGCCTCCTTGTGCATCTGGTTAACGTGGGTCCTGGGGAATCAAGCCTCAAACCGGGGTACTTAGGCTTCACAGGCAAGCACTTAACTGCTAAACCATCTCTCCAGCCCTGACTCTGATTTTACAATGCAAATATAGGGGCTGGAGAGATGGCTTAGCAGTTAAGGTGCTTTGCTGTGAAGCCTAAGGACCCAGGTTTGAATCCCCAGGACCCACATAAGCCAGATGCACAAGGTGGCACATGCATCTGGAGTTCATCTGTAGTGGCTAGAGGTCCTGGTGCGCCCATTCTCTCTCTCTCTTTCTCTCTCTCTGCCTCTCTATGTGTGTGTGTCTCAAATAAATAAATAAATGCAATATTTATTTCTTTTTAAAGAATGCAAATATGGGGGCTGGGGAGATGGCACAGTGGTTAAAGGCACTTGCTTGCAAAGCCTGCTGCCTTGGGTTCAGTTCCCCAGTACCCACATAAAACCAGATACACAAAGTGGCACATGCATCTGGAGTTCATCTGCAGTGGCAAGAGGCCTTGGTGTGCCCATTCTCTAAATAAATAGCAAATATAATGCAAAAAATAAGTCCAAAGGAAAAAGTGACTGTAGTTACTGGGTCCCCAGGCAGGGAGAATTTTGCTCCCCAGGGCATTTGACAACTGTTTTTGTCCTCTGGAGAAGGTGCTGTGTAGGGGACGGAGCCAGCACCCCTGGTGACATCCTCCATGTGCAGGGCAGTCCCCACCACGCAGGTCAGGGGCAGCGCCGAGGTTGAGGAACCGTCAGAGAGGCGAAGTGGTAACATTGTGTTACTTTCTCTCCTTTTCCTGTGCATGTATCTTTTTGTCAACAAGGTCTCCAGGTACACTGTGCTACTATGTATCTCCCTTCCTTTCACGTCTTAAACCTACTGTTTTAAGCGACAGACTTCTGTAGATTCTCAGCAGCTGAGTAAACTTTGCGTCTTTTTTGGGAGGGGAGGAGGTTTGAGGCAGGGTCTCACTCTAGCTCAGGCTGACCTAGAATTCATTATGTAGTTTAGGGTGGCCTCGAACTCTCAGCGATCCTCCTCCCTCTGCCTCCCGAGTGCTGGGATTTAAAAGCACGCCTGGCTGTGAACTTCGTGTCTTATTTAACCACTCCCCTCTCGCTGGACAGCCTGGTTGTCCCTGGTTCTCATAAGGAAAGACAGCCCTGTGTGGAACCTCATGGCACATCTGTAGGCGCACCCACAGTTCCCATCGGAGACAGCCCCTAGGTTGCAAGGGGGTGGGGGAGAGTCTGACTTTAGCCACAGTGCCTGTTGGTGTTGTACCCAATCGCCACTCAGATGTCCCCATAGGATCCAGGGCTGCAACTGTCAGACTCTTGGATCATGGGGAGCCAAGCACCGCATGCGTGAAGGTGGGGGACTCACCCCTGGCAAGGCCGACGTACTAGGCTGGGCTACCCTTGGCTAATCAAGTTAACATTTCCATAAATCCAGGTCATCTTTAGCAAATGAATAAGAGTCGGGTGTGCAGTGTCATTAGGGAGGTCATCGTTGTTGGTTTACGGGAGGTGGTGAAGGACTCCCGGTGTGACATGCCCAGAGGACCAGCAGCCGTGTCATGGTGCCAAGCCTGGCTCTCCCTGACGGACAGTGGCAGATCAGCTCAAGCAAACACATCGCCACGGTGACATCAGGAGGACATGATGGCCCTCGACTGGTGTCACCAGTTGGCTGGTCCTCCTCATTGACCCTGACGCAGTTGTGTTATCATTATGTGTGACATAGACACCCCAGTATTGTCTGCACTGCAGCCTTCTAAGATGGCCTCGGATATCCTTGCTTCCACCCCACTCATGCAAAAAGCATCTATTGAGCCAGGTGTGGTGGTGCATACCTGGAATCCCAACACTCGGGAGGCTGAGGCAAAAGGATCACAAGTTCAAAGCCAGCCTGGGCTACATAGTAAAACTGTATCTCCAAAAGAAAAATTATTGGTCACCTAGTGTGCATCACCTGAGCATTGAATCAGTCGCTGCACTCCTGGGCTTATATTTCAGCGGGTTAAATAGACACTATGAAACCCACTGAAAGAGACAGACTAGGGAAATGGCTTAGAAATTAAAGGCGCTTCCTTGAAAACTTGATGAACCAGGCTCCATACTCCCGGGCACCCACATAAAGCTGGAAACAAAGTGACACATTGTATCTGTGCCGACAGCGATGGGAGGCAGAGCCTGGAGAATCCGGGAGCTCACAAGCAGCAGGGGTTAAACGACAAGGGAGACCCCGTTTCAAAAGAAGATGGAAAGAGATGAGAAACACCCTGAGGTTGACCTCTGACCTCTGCATGGGCACCATGGCATAGGAGGACCGCACCCACATAAATAATATAAGTGATATACAAACAAATAAAAAGAGGGGTTCAGAAAAAAAGCAGAAGAGTGATACAGCCAGATACAAAGGTAGGGTGATGGGGGGAAGGCTTCATTGTCAAGTGACATTTGAGCTGGGACCTGAACACAGATGTCCCTCCCCAACAAAGACCCACAAGGAGCCGCTCCAGGTGGCTTCCCTGGACGTTCTGGGCCAGGGAAGGAGGCTCCCACCCCCAACCCAGGGGCATTCAGGAGAGGCGACATGCCCTCATCTCTGTCTGCCCAGGCTGACAGCCTGGGTAACCCACACCGCTGGCTGCCATATGTTAGTCACAGCTCTGTTGAATGAAGCCCAGCCCAGATGCCACCCAGGACGCAGGCCCCTTTTGTCAGCAGGCAGCTGAATAGCAATTTTTAATTCATAAGCTATCTTGCCCAAAGCCTGTGTCTCAGACGGACTCGCGGTTTTCATTATACAGTGATAAAATTCTATAGCAGCTGGAATGATCTGGCTGCACTACACAGAGCTGGGCCTACAGGCCGGGCCGCCTGGGGCCCAGGGATCGTGGCTGCTTGTGTGCCTGCACTGTGGCTGTTCCTGGCAGGGCAGGTGGCCCACCAAGGGCCCCAGGACAGAACAACCTGGCCCCTTTGCCTCATGGGTACAGTTCTTAGCTCCTTGCCACACCTCTCGCTACCTGGGTGACCTACTGTTCATCATTTTATTCTCTCTGTCTTAGCTTCCGTGCCTGGAGAGTGGGGTATTAGCACCTGTCTCCCGTGGGTGCTGGGAAGACAGGAGATGGCGTGCGGCTAAGACAGTTTGCATAGCGCCCAGGACAAGGAAAGGACTCGGCGTGAGGTGGCCATTGTGGGAGGAGCTCTGTAGGAGTCCGCTGAGGTGGTGAACTGGGGTTCACCAGGGCTGATCACTCTGTGCGCCACACTGGGGCCTGTCCTGACACGGTCACACGTGGTCCTGGGAGACAGGCTGTGTGACTGCTGAGGGGATGAAGAGGCCGGAAGTGGTTTCTTGCTTTTGGTTCCTCCATCTTTTCTTTATTGTATATGGGGATGTTCAATGGGAGACCATCCACACGACAGACCCCAGGCACAGACAGAGATGAGGGCAGGAGAGAGTAGGTCCCTGCTCTGCTCTGGATCTGGTGACAAGGACAGAGGCAAGGGGGGGTGCAAGTCAGTTCCCAGCGGTGACTTCGCAGTAGCAGATGGGTGCTCAGGCCCAGAAAGTGAGCAAGTCCCTAGCCGTGGGCTTTCTAGTCCTTTCTCTGCGACCCTGCCCAGTGCTGGACACCAGAGCTGCCCTTCCTCCTGTGTGCTGATAGCTGTCAAGGGAGGAAGGCAAGCTTGGGCCAGCGAACAGACGTGTAATAAGCATCACACTGGGAGATGAAGCACGACTCCGCGGCCCTTATCCTCCGAGACTCCCCAAGCCCAGAGCGATAGCTACAGAGTTCTGAGCACGCCAGCCCAAAGCTGTGGGGCTCAGAGCCTCGGGTCAGAAGACCGGAGACCTGCTTCCCATGTGGAGCAGGCCACTCTGGCTCTGAGGATCCCACTGGCAGGACGGGGAGAAGGTGGGGGGGGGGCCTTTAACTCAGAGTGGAGCGAGCGAGCAAGCTTAGAGAGCCAGGCAGGGCCGGACGCAAGGCTGTTAGGCCAGCAGAGCAGACAAAGCAATTGAGAATCGGCAGCCTGTGTTCCCGCATGCACCAGCGGCCACGCACTACACTGCTTTCTGCCCAGACCCGGCAGCTCGGGTCAAGATGCTGCGGCAGGCGTGGTAACAAGGGGACAAGTCGTGGGAGTGATGAGATCTGGCAGCTGGGGGGGCGGAAAGGGGGAGCCCGCCAGCCTGGGAGGGACAGAGAAAGGGAGCCCCTCCCAAGGCTGACCTCCTGCCCTCTGCAGCCCTACTGTCCCCCATTGCTCTTGCTCCCTCCCTCCCTGGTCCATCCTGGGGACCAACCCAGACCCCCCACCCTGCTCGACTCCATGGCGCCCTCTAGCTGCCATTCCGCCTCTAACGTGGCTTCCACGCCACAGGGCAGCGGAACCCAGGTTCTTCCTGCCGTCCTTCCCTGCCTCCCCCTTCCTCATCTTAAAATTGGACTCTGGGGACGCTCAAAGACCAAGTTAGTGTCCTTGGCTGGAGCCTCACTCTACGAGAACCCCCTGAGTATCTGCCAACGTCTTTCCGGGGACTGTCTTCTCCTACCTCGGGGGCACCTGACACGGGGGTGGGGGTGGGGGACAAGTACTGGCTGCTCACTTGCGCTTTCTGACCATTCCTACTGCTTCATGGGCTCTGTCCTAAATATCCCTGGTTGTCCCCAGTGGGGACACAGAGCGCAGCCCAGGCTTCTGCATGATTCCTGAATGCCTGATGTCCGTCACACCACCATTCTGCTAGTCCCTCCCCAGCCCTTCTGTCCTCTAGCCCCACGGGAAGCCATCTCTCCAACTGCCTGGAAGCCACTGCCATGTAGATATTCTGCTGTGTAAAACTGTCGTGTCACGGAGAATTTCAATTAGAACTTTCCAGAATGTGTGACTTTTTTATTTAAAAAAAAAAAAAAGAAAACATCTAGAGTTGGCTTCATTTTTAATTGACGCACACAACTATGCATATTTATGGGGTGCAGCGTGATGTGTTTCTTGTGTAATGATTCATGGAAGATTAGCATATACGTCACTTCAAACGTTCATCATTCCTGTGTGGCAAGAACATTCGAGGGTTCCCTCCCCTGGGTATTTTGAAATATGCAACACATTGTTTTGGTTCCCTGCAGCCACCCTGCTGGGCAGTGGGCTACGTAACTGCACTCTTCCCATCTAACTAACTTTGCCCCGTTGACCAGCCTCTCCCTGTATATGTCTCCCACCAACTTTCCCCTCTATGGTAATCATTATTCTAGATAAGATAGACTTTTCTAGATTACAAATATGAGTGAGATTATACTGCCATTGGCTTCCTGTGTCTGGCTAATTTCACATAATACCATGTCCTCCAGGTTCACCCATGTTATTCCGAAATGATAGGATTTTATTTTTATGGCTAAATAGTATTCCATCGCATATACCATATTTTCTTCATCCATCTGTCCATTTCTTCTCGTCTGTTGATGAACAATTGTTTTTTTTTTTTTTTTCAAGATAGAGTCTCACCATAGCCCAGGCTGACCTGGAATTCTCTATACAGTCTCAGACTGGCCTTGAACTCACAGCAGTCCTCCTACCTCAGCCTTCCGAGTTCTGGGATTAAAGGAGTGCGCCACCACACCCGACGAACACTTGGTTTGATGAACATCTTGGCTGTTGTGACGTGCTTTGCTCAGGTCTCTTGGGCCTACTGATTCTATTTCCTTCAGTTGTGTGTCCACAGTGGGGTTGCTGGATCCTATGCTGGCTCTAGTTCTGGTTTCTTGAGGACCAGCCATACTGTTTTTCATAATGGCCGTACTGGCTAACATCCCCACCCACAGTGTGTGTGAGTTCCCCTTTCTCCCATCCTCACCAACACTTTGTGTGGTTTGTCTTTTTGTTAATTCGTTTAAAAAACAAACAAATTGTTAATTTGTTAATTGTTCATTGCTACTCCAACTGGAGTGAGGTGGCGGCTCACCATGGGGCTTCTGGGGTGTGCTTTGTATGTGCTTGTGGATGTGCGGGTACCTGTATATGTGTATGCATATTTGGGGGGGGGTGTGTGTGTACAGGTGTGCATGCACAAGTGCACACATGTGTATATGGAGGCCAACATTAGGTATCTTCCTCAATTGCTCTCCACCTTATTTTTTTTAAGTATTTATTTATTTGCAAGCAGAGAGAGAGAGAGAGAGAGAATGGGCATGCCAGGGCCTGTAGCCACTACAAACAAACTCCAGATGCATGCACCACTTTGTTCACCTGGCTTTATGTGGGTACTGGGGAATCAAACCCAGGTTGTTAGGCCTTACAGGCAAGCACCCTAACTGCTGAGCCAGCTCTCCAGCCCACCTCCACCTTATTTTTAAGACTAGGTCTCTTAGTGAGTTCAACAGTTTGGCTAGATTGGCTGACCACTGAGCCCTAGGGCTCCTCCTGTCTTGGCCTAACTAGGGCTGGACTGACAGCTGTCCACCACCATGCCTGGCTTTTCCATGGGGGTTGGGATGGGACTCGGGCCCTTCTGCCTGCACAGCAAGTGCTCTACTTGCTGAGCCGCCATCCCAGTGGCCCGCTGTGACTTTCTGTGATGGCCACTCTTCTCTTGTGAAACTCTGACACACCACTTCCCAGAATCCAGGGCCCTGTGGATACAGCCCCCTCCACGCTCAGGAGCAACCACTCCCCCCTACTGGGGGCACCCCGCCACTCACACGCTCAGGATAGCACCTGTTAGCTAGGGGAAGCAGCTGTCCTTCTGTTCAACAATGGAACTAAACAGGTGAAAGGTGTCCCCATGAGCCACTGCCCCCACCCCGGCCCCCAAGGGACTTGGACACAGAGAGCTAGCATGGTGGGATCCATTTCCAGAGCAGCAGAGAAGCGTAGGTGTGTGGGGGGGGGGCTTGCATGTGCCTGCAAACCCACAGCCTCCCGGAAGGGAGGTGGAAGGGAAGGAGTAGGGCTTGGGGAGCTCAGGACAGTGAGGACCCACCCCAAAGGCGAGTGGTGGGAGGAGCAGAGGTCAGTGTATAGTGTCATGCCCTGTGGGCCTGAGGGCTTGTTCCCAACTTATAACCAGCCTGTGGGCTGGAGAGACGGCTTAGTCCTTAAAGCACTTTCCTGTGAAGCCTTAAGAACTCAGATTCAATTCCCCAGTACCCATGTAAGCCAGATGCGCAAGATGGCGCATGTGTCTGGAGTTCATTTGCAGTGGCTAGAAGGCCCTGGTACCCCCTCCATTTATACACTCAAGATAGCACCCATTCTCATATATATATATATATATATATATATATATATATGCATATGACTTACATGTATGTATATATATTCTGCCTCTTTCAAATAAATAAATAAAATATTTTTTAAAAATAAATAAAATGGGCTGGAGAGATGGCTTAGCGGTTAAGCGCTTGCCTGTGAAGCCTAAGGACCCTGGTTCGAGGCTCAGTTCCCCAGGACCCACATTAGCCAGATGCACAAGGGGGTGCACGCATCTGGAGTTTTTTTGCAGTGTCTGGAGGCCCTGGCATGTCCATTCTCTCTCTCTCTATCTGCCTCTTTCTCTTTCTGTCTGTCGCTCTCAAATAAATAAAAATAAAAGTAATTAATTAATTAAATAAATAGCTGATAAACTCAAACCACTCCTTGCAAGAGTGTGACTTGCTCAGTGTCCCCATTGAGCTGTCCCTGCTGTGCCCAAACAGCTACAGGAACAGGGTCCTCAGGCAGAGGGGAAACTGCAGTGGTCACCTTAGTGCAGTACAAGAAGCCAGCATTGGTGCAGAGCATGAATGAATGAATGAGTAAATGAATGAATGAATGAGATCACACAGCCCCTTGTTGCCTAGAGTAAGATTCCCCGCTCACAGCACGGCAGCTCGCTCCTAACTCACCCCGCCTTCCAGCGACGCTCAGGGTGGATCCCGACGTTACATCCGTGTTACAGACTAGGCACCGAGGCCCAGACCCGCCAAGGGACACGAGCCAAGTGTCACAGCTAGCAGCAGAACAGCGCGTTGAGCCCATGCCGTCGGCCTTCCAGGGCTGTGAGTTTAAACTTCCCTCCTGTCTGTTGCTTTTCCCGTGGGGCCTTCGTGGCACGTGGGCTCCTGTGCCAATGCTGCGATGGTCTCACGAATGTAACTGGGGACGGGACCCTGGCCTGCGATTTCTCTGCCGACGCGCACGCGGCTTGAGCATGGTCAGAACGCAGCGTGAACTTGAGGCGCTGAGTGAACTAGCCGGTGAGTCTTTGAATGAGACGTGCCCTTGGTCTTCCACGCACGTGGCTCACCTCAAGCCCCTGCCAGAGCCCCCATGGCATCCCAGTGGGTGCTGACGTTGCCATGGTAACAGCAGCACCATCTAAGTCAGCACCTCACTCAGTTGCCCATTTTGGCCGCAGGTTCCCGGGGAGCTTGCCATTCACGCCCTCATGCCCGGCAGGAGGTTAGAAGGTGAACGCAGAAGTGTGCAAAGCACATGTGAAGGTGTGTGTGGTGTGTGTGTGTGTGTGTGTGTTAGGGCAGGGTCCCCAAATCTGTTCAGGTATGCACCTGTTGGAGGAGGTGCTTTGGTGTGGGGAAAGGCTGCCTTGGGCGCAAAGGACAAGCTCAGTGACGGGCACTGACAGTGTGACCAGCAGCAGGGTGTAGGTACCAGATGGGGAGACAGACTTGAGTGTACCGGGGTCCGCGGCCCCATTCTCCTAACTAGAAACTAAAGCAGGTCATCCAGCAAGGAGCTTCTGCCTTCTGAATGATTCATGGGAAGCGTTGCACAAAGATAAAAATTGAATCGCATTTAGTCAAACATTTGATAGGCCCCTTTATTGGAAAGAATAAATTTATATAAAAATCTGGAATGCAGGGCTTCTGGACGTAGGGCCTGGAGAGGACCAACCCCCTCCCTGGCCAACACCACGTCTCTTCACCCACCTCAGCCCTGCTTGGCTGGGCCACACTGTGAGGGATTAGTAAGGGCTGCTCCCCCCAACGGAAGATGTCCCCCACATGTAGCAGATGCCCAGTAATTTCTGATAAGAACAGACACCACACTTGATCTTAGCCAAAAGGCCGAGAAGCGATGCCCAGTAATTTCTGAGTGAGTGAGTGAGTGAATGAATGAATGAATGAATGGGTGAGATCGCACAGCCCCTGGTTTCCGATAGTAACATTCCTCACTATGAGACTCCCTGTGCTCCTCGCGCACCGTCATGCCCTGACACAAGCACAGCCACACTCACCAGCGGCTAGTGATGACGGGAAGCCATGGGAGGAAAGCCTTAGGTAGCTGACAGCATAGGCCCACAGCTCGGCACAAGCTGGCTCAGGATAGCCTGCGTACCTCAATCTAAGAGAAGGGGCTGGAGGTTCCGGCCAAGATGGCGACCGCCTAGCTGCGCTGCAAATCCTGGGGAAAGATAGATGTAGATCCTAAGGAGAGAGCCACCCCATCATACCTCAAAAGGGCCCCAGCTGAAACTAAGAAAAATTGGCGAAACAAGCAAGGGTGCTGTTTTCCTGATGAACCGGATACCAGCACAAGGGGGAAGGAGATCAGCACAGAGAAAAATCAACTCCTACCAAATCAGAGAGCCAGAGCCTCAGAGGCCCCCAACACCTCATCACTGAAGCAGACCAAAAATGAACCCAACATGGCTCAGGGAAATTTTGCGGAAGAGGTGGCGGAAAGAATGTCAGAGCCACATGTTGGGTCATGATATGCAGAGACATTTATCTTACCCATAACTGTGGGCTAACTCCACAATGCATGACCCATATACCTCAACAAGGAGGGGCCAAGGGGAGGGGGTAGGTCACAGATGAGCCTAATAATGGTACCAAACTGACTGTATTTGCTGAATACAAAACTAACTAATAAAGAAAAAAAGAAAAAAAATAAAAGAAGGGGCTGTTTTCCCTTGGCCTTCTCCCTTTGCGTCCTACTGTGTGCAGATCCCCTTGGAGTGAGGAGACAGCATGTTTGACAGCTTCCGTGGTAGCCGTGCCTTGTGTGTTAAAGGCTTTAGCCTTACTTCTGTCCCTCGGAGACAGAATCGAAGTCCATCTGTACTTGTCCCAGACCTGCCTGTACCCCAGCTGCCCCCTCCCTCCAACTCTCCCAAGCCGGTGCATCTCCTCTCTCATTTTATCCTCATGGCCCTCAGGGACAGAGGCCAGTGTCATCCCTGCTCTCCACGTGACAGAGCCAGGGCACAGAGGGGTTGGCTAAGTGGCGCAGGGTCACACAGCAAGTCTCCGAGTCGCCTGCAGAGGGCAGAGCGCTCCTCTGTGAAGGCGCATGAATAAGCAAGTCTGTTAAGTGAGGACCCCAGAGTGGGACTGGGGTGCTCCCAGATGCGCTCACAGGAAGGAGGGTGGGGACCTCACAGGGCTGGTCCAGGTGACTAGGGAGCAAGTCCCCTTCCACAAGACGCCTTCCATCCTGTGTCAGCTGTGGCCTGATACAATAGGGGGACAATTCATGCAAAGTCCCCTGTCTTCAGGGACCTTTTAAACTGGGCAGATGGACGAGATTTACCCAGAAGCCACCGAGGAAGAGTGGCCGCCGCCTGTGGGCTGGGAAGCGTTTGGCTGGACAAGCAGATGGCCCTTTGAAGCTGCAGCTGGAGGAGAGGCCGGCTGGGTGGAGCGGCGGAGAGAGAGAGGACAGAGGGGGCCAGGCACTGAGAGACCAGGCGATGTGGGGAAACCCTGGGAAGCCAGTGCCAGGGCACAGTGCCACCAGGGGAAGCAGAGGGCATGGTTTGCAGGGGAGGGACAGAGGCTGCAGGGCGTTGGCTGGAGACCAGCCTCTCTGTGTGAAGTTCTTGCCAGCAGTTTATATAAACACATGTTGTTAATGTAGTAAGTACTTAAAACATTTTTAATTAAAGGACGTTCCTAACACATGTATTTAAAAAAAATATATTATCATCGCCATAAATAGAAAGTCAGGATGGAGAGAATGGGAGGGGATGGAATGGGACGGCGTGGAGTAGAGTGGAATAGGTGCTGGGGAGATGTCTCGGTCGGTAAAGCACTTGGTATGCAGCATGAGCCCCCTAGTCTGGATTCCCAGAGCCCACATAAAAGCAGGGCACAGTAGCTTGTGCCGGCCATCTCGTCGCTTAGGAGCGAGTCTGGCTGAATTGGTGAGCCAGCCTGAGCTACATGAGAGTGTCTCTAGATGGGGGGGGGGCAGGTAGAGCATTAGCTGGAGTTTGCTGGCCAGCCAGTCCAGCTAAATCAGTGAGCTCCAGGCTTAAAGACTAAGGTCTCAGAGAGCCACTGAGACAAACACTTGACGTCAACATCTGGCCTCCACATGCATGTGCACACGTGTGCACCACACACACATGTATACCCCACACATGCAACCCCACGAATTTTATAAGAGAACGTAACGGAACCAAAGCATGAACATAAAGGACAAGAGAAACTAAGCGAGTGCGCTGGGTCCTGTCAGGGTTCAGCTTCCTTTGCAGCTCACACAAAAGGCAAGCAGGGCCTGGGACGTAGCACAGTTGCTAGAGTGCTCGTGTAGCGGACACCAAGTCCTGAGTTCGATCCCCGCCAGCGCTTATATCAGGCGTGGTGGCACATGCCTAGAATCCCAGCACACCGGAGGGGGAGGCAGGAGGATCAGGAGTTTGAGGCCATCCTTAGCCACATAGGGTGCTGGAAGCCAGCCTGGGATACATGAGACTCGGTCTCAAAAGAACAGTGGGGAGCCGGGCGTGGTGGCGCACGCCTTTAATCCCAGCACTCGAGGCAGTGGTAGGAGGATCGCTGTGAGTTCAAGCCACCCTGAGGCTACATAGTGAATTCCAGGTCAGCCTGGGCTAGAGTGAGAACCTACCTCGAAAAACCAAAAAAAAAAAAAAAAAAAAGGCACCCAACCCCACCCCACCCCCTGGCTGCAAAGGACACTGGCTCTGCCTGTGATTTGAGGCTGTCATTGTGTTGCTGTGAACTCCTACTGTCCGGTGCCCATGGCAGCACCCCTAAGGCCCTGGTTGGTTCTTTCACCTGGAGAGGAGCCCACCTCTCATAGCCCACAGGTCTGTGCCCACCTGCCCTGGCCCGTTCACATCCTCGTGTTTCTTTATTACAGGGAATACCAATAGCATCTTTGCTCTGGACTACATCAGCGGAGCGCTCACCCTGAATGGCCTGCTGGACCGGGAGAACCCGCTGTACAGTCATGGCTTCATCCTGACTGTGAAGGTGAGGCCTGGCTGGCAAGCGCCTCACCCGCGAGGGGGCCTCTGGAGCCTGAGGTCGTCCCTCAGCCATGCAGGGCACAGCCCGGAGGGGACCTGCTGTGATCAGGATAGGTCTGCTGGCCCTTTCACATCCAGGACCAGTGCTCCCACTAACTGGAGCTTTTATTCCCTTCTTAGGGGTGGTGCCTCCCCAGTTTAGAATAGGGCAGCACGGCTGGGCGAGGTGGCACACACCTTTAATCCCAGCACACGGGAGGCAGAGGAAGGAGGATCTCCGTGAGTTCAAGGCAACCCTGAGACTACATAGTGAATTCTTGAGCTGGAATGAGACCCTACCTCGAAAAATGAATGAAAGAAAGAAAGAAAGAAAGAAAGAAAGAAAGAAAGAAAGAAAGAAAGCAAGCAGGCAGACAGGCAGGCAAGCAGGCAGGCAAGAAGAAAGAAGGAAAACAGCAGAACAGGGATGGAGAGATGGCTTAGCAGTTGAGGCACTTGCCTGTGAAGCCTAGTAACGCAGGTTCGATTCCCCAGGACCCACGTAAGCCAGATGCACAAGGTGGCGCATGCGTCTGGAGTTCGTTTGCAGTGGCTGGAGGCCTGGTACACCCAATCTCTCTGTCTTTCTCTCTCTATCTGCCCCCCTCTCAAAGTAAGTAAATAAATAAAATATTTTATTTATTTATTTATCACAAATAAAGAGGAGAGAGAGAGAGAGAGAGAGAATGGATGCGCCAGGGCCTCCAGACACTGCAAACGAACTCCAGACACATGTGCCACCTTGTGCATCTGGCTAACGTGGGTCCTGGGGAATCGAATCTGGGTCCTTTGGCTTCGCAGGCAAATGCCCTAACTACTAAGCCATCCCTCCAGGCCTAAAATATTAAAAAAAAAAAAAACAGCAGCACACCTACGAGGACACAGAGGCTGGGGGATCCCCACCCGGAAGGTGTGGAGGACCTGCACCCCCATTCCCTGCAGCCACCTGCCATCCGTGGCTGGTTTTAATTAAAATCAATGACTTGCTGAGCCATTTTCTCCCTGAGGAAAACCACTTAGGGGTACGGATTCTGAGAGGGGGACCCAAGGACCTCCCAAACCCCAGCCATGCATCAGTGCAGGAAGGAGCGAAGACTGAAGGGCCCCAGGAACGCGCTCCTCCAGTTAGCGTGGGAAGATACACAGCACAGTGGCCCCCTTGGCTTGGAGAGGGTCTGAGTCAGCAATGGGCCTCTCAGAACTCACTGTCCACTGCTCCTTCCTCTCACCTGGGTCCCGGTGACTCAACCATAGAAAGATGACCAGAGCTTCCACATCCTCCCAACTCACCCCCTCCCAGGCCTCCCTCCTGTTCTGGTTCCCTCCCACTGAGGCTAGTGGGGTCCCTTCCAGAGGAAGAAAGCTGTCCTTAGGCCCAGTACCACCTGCAGCTCACTTCAGAACTCTGCACCCCGGGTTCCCATGTTTGTATAGGTGGGAGGAGGGCAGGGGAGACAGCTTAATCGGTGAAGGACCAGAGCTCCATCCCCAGCACTTGTGGAAAATGCCGGCCGGCCGTGGTGATGCACTTTGTAATCTCAGAGCTAGGAAGGTGGGCCTCACTAGCCAGCCAGTCCAGCCTTCTTGTGAGTTCATGGCCAGTGTGAGTCTTTGTCTCGATAAAGGTGGACCGTGGCTGAGAAGCAACACCTAGGACATCCTCCGGTCTCCACGTACTTGCACACACGTGTACCCCCACACATGCAAACGAACATGCATACACATGCACGCATACATAAAAGCTGTAAGGTAGGGACCCCCTAGCAATTCTGGGCACCCTGGTCCCTGCAGCATGTGGGAGACACCCCTTCCAAGATCTTGTTCAGGGGATCTGGCACAGAAAAAGTCAGAACCTGCAGTGAGTGTTTTGAACCTGGGACCCTGGGCCATCAAACTTCCAGATCAATCCTTCTGTTCCTGCAGCTAACCCAACTACCACCCCCACCCCTGCCAGGACCCCGCAGTGTTCAGCCTCGGCAGGTGCTCTGTGAAGTCTTGACCCATCACTGTGCCAAAGCTCTCTGCCTTAGTTTCATGCTGAGGGACTCCCCCTGCGCCCCTCAGTGAGCCCCAAATGTGTCTGACCCTCCTGCCTATCTTCTGTCAGTTCTAGAGTCCCATTACTTCAGTTTGAGGCCTACTCGGGCTGTCCGATCTTGCGCAAGTTACTTAACCTCTCTGGGCCTCGGTTTCCTTAACTGTAACATGGCTTGTTGAAGATGGGGCCCTCACCCTGGGGCCCTGGTGGGGATTCAGTGGGCTAATTCCCACTGATGCTCCCTGCCTGGCATCAGGCACGTCCCTGGTGAATGAATGATAGCTGTTTCCGATTGTGGGTGACTGCCGTCTGTCTGCAGGGCACAGAGCTGCATGATGACCGCACCCCTTCTGATGCGACAGTCACCACAACCTTCAACATCCTGGTGATTGACATCAACGACAATGCCCCAGAGTTCAACAGCTCCGAGTACAGTGTGGCCATCACTGAGCTGGCGCAGGTCGGGTTCGCCCTCCCTCTCTTCATCCAGGTGGTGGACAAGGATGAGGTGAGCCCCCTGAGCACGTGACCCTGCCCAGGCCCACTGCCTGTGCCCCCGGGCTTCCAGGTCCTCAGTCACACACTAGACATCAGCATCATTGCACGTGCTACCCCGCTGTGTTCTGCAAAACTCTAAGTACAGGATGGCATCTGCGTCCTGGGCGACATGCATGTATCTACTTCTCTTACCAGTGGGCTCTTTCTCTCTGAGTATATCCAGGCTCTTGGCATCTTACTCAAAGAATCAAGGAAAGGCACACACACGTAGTCAAGCGTCCAGAAATGTTAAGAGCAAAGCAATAGTGCTGTGGGCCACTTGAGTGGAGAGTATGCCAGGTGTACCAGGAAGTGGTCTGGGGCTTCTATTTATAGGATTTTTTTGTTTTGTTTTGTTTTTGTGTTTTTCAAGGTAGGTTCTCACTCTAGCTCAGGCTGACCCGGAATTCACTATGTAGTCTCAGGGTGGCCTTGAACTCATGGTGATCCTCCTACCTCTGCCTCCCGAGTGCTGGGATTAAAGGTGTGTACTACCACGCCCGGCTTTATCTATAGGATTTTAAAAATTTATTTATTTATTTGACAGAGAAAGAGGGAGGGAAAGAAAGAGAGAGAGAGAAAGAGAGAGAGAGAGAATGGGTGCCCCAGGACCTCCAGCTATTGCAAACGAACTCTAGATGCGTGCGCCCCCTTGTGTATCTGGCTAACGTGGGTCCTGGGGAATCGAACCTGAGTCCTTTGGCTTTGCAGGCAAACACCTTAACCACTAAGCCATCCCTCCAGCCCTATTTATAGGATTTAAAAAAAATGTTTTTATTTATTTGAGGGTGGGGGAGAGAAAGAGGAGAAGAGGCAGATAGAGAGAGAATGGGTGCACCAGGGCCTCCAGCCACTGCAAACGAACTCCAGACACATGTGCTACCTTGTGCATCTGGCTTACTTGGTTACTGGGGAATTGAACCTGTGTCCTTAAGCTTCGCAGGCAAGTGCCTTAACCACTAAGTCATCTCTTCAGCCCCCTCTTCATAGGATTTTTAGGTGAGGATGGATCGGGTTGCAAGGGGCATACTTTGGGTGATCCTCTAGCTTGATTGACTGGTTTGGGTTATGTAACATTTTTTCCACTGTGTATATTCTTTCCATGATGTATCTGATTTCGATCATATGTATGCTTTGTTATACATAAGATGGTAAGTAGGGGTTTCTCACTAAATGTTCACTTAGAGGACACAGTTGCTGTAGGCTGGATGACCGCCTACTGTTCTGATCCCTGATCTACCCAAGAACATATTTGAATAGGACTGATCAGGAATGGTGGTCTCAGGCTGGAGAGATGGCTCAGCACTTAAAGGTGCTTACTTGCAAAGCCTGATGGACCTGAGTTTGATTCCCCTAAATGAATGTAAAACCAGATGCACAAAGTGATGCATGCATCTGGAGCTTGTTTGCAGAGGCTAGAGGCCCGGGCTTGTTCTCTCTCTCTCTCAAATGACTAAATATTTAAAAGAAAGGATAGTGGGGCTAGAGAGATGGCTTAGTGGTTAAGCGCTTGCCTGTGAAGCCTGAGGACCCCGGTCCGAGGCTCAATTCCCCAGGACCCACTTTAGCCAGATGCACAAGGGGGCACACGCATCTGGAGTTCATTTGCAGTGGCTGGAGGCCCTGGCGTGCCCATTCTGTCTCTATCTCCCTCTTTCTCTCTCTGTCTGTTGCTCTCAAATAAATAAATAAATAAAAATAATTTTAAAAGGATAGTGGTCTGTAAGGGAAGGAGAAAGCTACTTCATTGTATTGAGGGAAGTGTACATGCAGCTCACTACAGGTGGGGGTCCCAGTTTCCCAACAAGTTGCGAGGTGCATTGTGTAGGAGAGGGGTGGGTATCCTGCCCAAGCCTAGCAGAGTCATGGGTGGCTGAAGTAGTCCCTCTGCTTGCCTGCCTCTGCCTCTCTCCCAATATGTGTTTGTCCATGTTGAGCTGTGTACATGGTCTCTGGAGTGCTCTGAGGTGGACAGTACCAAGCATGCCCAAAAATAGCCACTTAGGAAGCAGAAATAAGCCTAACATGTACTCCCAGTTTTCTGAAGGACCAATCGCTCCATGCCCTGTCTGGGACATATGTGCCCAGCTTGGAGACTCCCGTATAAAGGCTGACTCCTGCTTTCAGTATAAAAGAGACCCCCTTTCCCACATGAGGACTCTCCTCCCTTTCCCTTGCCAGCCTTCATGGGCTGCTTCCAGCCAGACACGTTCCTTGGGACCCAGCCTCATGGGTAGCCAGATCCACTGTGTGTGTGTGTGTGTGTGTGTGTGTGTGTGTGTGTGTGCGCGCGCACGCCATATATGAGTGTGTGCACACCTCGTCTCCTGCCATCACCCATGCCAGTCTGTCTGAAAGAGCTGAAGCATGTATTGAGCTCCTGCTATTTTCTGAGAGCTAGGTTCAGCCCCACGGGGGGGCTGGGGGTCAAGTATAACACAAGATGTCTGCTCCAAGGGGCCCAAACTGAGTTTGTGCAACAGGTTGTGTACATTTTTAAACAGCTACCAAAATGTAGACCTTTCAAAAGGTAGAGACAGGGGACTGGAGAAATGGCTTAGTGGTTATGGCGCTCGTACGCAAAGCCTAAGGACCAAGGCTTGATGTCCCAGTACCCACATAAGCCAGATGCACTAAGTAGCACATGCATCTGGAGTTTGCAGCGGCTGGTGTGCCCATTCTCTATATATATCTGCCTCTCTCACTCTCAAATAAATAAATAAAATATTTAAAACAAAAAAAGGCAGAGGTAGCTTAGCAGGCATGAAGCCGGGGGTTTGATCCTCAGCAGCAAACAAACCAGACATGGTAGCCTATGCCCATAATCCTAACATTTGGGAGGTAGAGGCAGGAGATGCAGAAGTTCAAGGTCATGTAGCTGAAGGTGGTTTGAGGTCAGCCTGAGCTACGTGCGACCCATCTCAAAAGAGAGAGACAGAGAAGCATATATAAAAACCAGTTCTAGCCACACATTGTGGTCCACGCCTTTAATGTCAGAACTCAGGAGGCAGGGATAGGAGGATCGTCATGAGTTCGAGGCTACCCTGAGACTACATAGTGAATTCCAGGTCAGCCTGGGCTACAGCAGAGACCCTAGCTCAAAAAAAAAAAAAAACCGTTCTAACATTTTTCACATACCCTAGTGGGTTTTCTTATATGCCTGGAGTGCTACATGCCCTTCCTACCATATGAATGTGAAAATCCCCCCCCACTTTTTTTTCTTTTTGGAGAATATAATGACCAAGGGAAAAGAGGCACCCATGCCCACAAGGTGTCTCAAGGTCCAGCGACCACGGGCTGTGAGGGATCAACCTAGGAGTGATCGGCCTGGGAGAGGTCCATGGGCTATGGAATCGGGGACCTCAGTCTGAACCTTGGGGCACACAGGAAGGCCAGTATCCAAGGAGCAGGAAACCCCAGAGCAGGCAGTGACCCACATAGACAATACAGGGCTTGTGCTATAGGAAGGTGGGCAGGAGGGTCGGGACTCAGGCAGGGAGCTTGAACTTGGTCTGAGGGACAGACCTCGCGTGTCCACAAGGACTGAATTTAAGTCCAGTCATTCAGTTTACTAGGTCTGTGGCCTCGGGAGAATTAATGACCCTTTTAGAGCCCGTCCATGTGTTTAGGAAGAAGTGATAGCGACAGTATATCTGTCAGTCTCTACCGTGGTCAATGCAAAAAATACACCTTTCGCCTCAAAGGGAATAAGAGATAGTTGATTTTGGAACCATATATGAGTGACCATTGCCCAGAAACATAGATTGTGTCCCCCAAATTCCATGTTCCAGTGTGAAAACAGTTTCACAGAACTAACATAGTCATAAATCAAGGCTTGTTTTTTTTTTCCAAATACATGGGTGGGAATATCAGGTAGGTGGTTATAGAAAAAAAAAATAGTGAGTGAGGTCTGTTACAGAACTCAGATGTTATCTGGTGACATTCTTAGTCTTTTTTTTTTTTTTTTTTTTTTTTTTTTTTTTTGGTTTTTCGAGGTAGAGTCTCACTCTAGCCCAGGCTGACCTGGAATTCACTATGGAGTCTCAGGGTGGCCTCGAACTCATGGCGATCCTCCTACCTCTGCCTCCCTGAGTGCTGGGATTAAAGGCGTGCGCCACCACGCCCGGCTCATTCTTAGTCTTTGGATTGGTGGAAGCATTTTACCTGACAGTCACTAGGATGTGAGGGCACACACGGAGTGAGGAATAAATGGCTATGTGTGGGACTGGAGAGATGGCTTAGCGCTTAAGGCACTTGCCTGCAAAGCCTAAGAACCCATGTTCAACTCTCCAGGTCCCACATAAGCCAGATGCACAAGGTGACACAAGCACACAAGGTCACACATGCGCAGAAGGTGGCGCGCGTGTCTGGCGTTTGATTGCAGTGGCTGAGACGCTGACATGCCAATTCTCTCTCTCTCTCTTTCTCTACACCTGCGTCTGGAGTTCAATTTCAGTGGCTGAGGCCCTGGTGTGCCAATTCTCTCTCGCTTTCTCTAAAAAAAATAAATAAATAAAAATAAAATAAATGAATGGCTATGTAAGGGACTAAAGATAGCCTAGGATAATTTGGCTTCCAACCTGTAATATCCCAGCTCTCCCCAATCACATGTGTTTTAATCCATCAGCCTTATAGTACGTTTAACATAGGTGTGACTATTTTTTTATTTTCCTGAGAACTTCAGTTCACACCAGCTGACCTCAAGACACCAGCAGATTCTGACTCATAGACTACTCACTGGGCAAGGAAGCCTCCCACTGGATGGGATCTGCCGCTTCTTGGGTCCCTCCACACTTGTAAGAGGTGTCAAGGGACAGAAGCAGGCTTGAGATGTCTCCTCTATGCTGCATCCCAAAGTGGCCTGTGACCGCTCCCCAGTGACCAGTCGGCCCCATTGAGTCTCAGGCCCCCACCTCGCTGTTTGGAGGCTGAGGAGCGTGGGGAGGCAGTTAAACCTGTGTTTGCCCCAGAGGACGGGACATGAGCCCGTGGTGCCACGGAGGACACGGAGGACAGGAAGCGCTGACCCTTGGCTGCTTTAGCTGTCTTCTGGGCTATAGCCAGCACTCCCCACTCCAGTCCCACACGCACGCACGCACGCACGCACGCGATGTGGACGGCTCTAGCCCCGGTCAGCATGGCCGGCTGGGGCTTCCGAAGTCACCCTCACCAGCGGGGGTTTGTTCAGGCGCTCTTCTGCAGGGAAAGCTGTCTGCAGTGTGTACAGGGACATTGCATCAGATCCTTTTTTGTTTGTTTGTTTCTCGTTGCTGTAACAAAGCAGCTAACAAAAGCGGCCTAAGGAACGAAGGGTGTCTTTCAGCTCGTGGTTCCGGGGACAGTCCAGCGTGGTGGGGAGGTCATGGCAGCAGGAACTTGAGGTCACATTGCATCTGTAGCCAGGAAGCAGGGGCCGATGGGTGGCGGCACTCGGCTTGCTTTCTGCTTTCCAGTCAGTTCAGGGCCCCCCAGCCCATGGGGTGGTGCCACTCTCGTTAAACCTTTCTGGAAGCACTGCAGCGGACACACCAGAGATGTATTTCTGTGGGGATTCTAAATCTCATCAAGCTGACAGTTGAGATGAACCTGTCACAGATGTGGAAGGTCCCAGCTTGCCTCCAGGGACCACCCACACACCAAGCACAGCCAGTGGCAGGCCGTGAGAAACCACTGCTTTCTCCTGAGAAGTGACCACTGTCTCTGAGAGGCTGGCTTCCATGTCTCAGAGTCTCCTCTCCTTCAGGGCCTAGTAATGTGCAAAGAGGACTAACAAGGGGGAGAGAGAGCCCGGAGGCCCACTGAGGCCATAGCCTCGCCCCTCAACTCTCATGGGACCCCGACAGTGGCTTAGCCTCAGTCCTCTGGTAGGAGTGTAAGCATTGCTTCCTGCCTCCCGCTTGGCTGTTCTAGAAACTCACTGTGCCGTAGAATGATGAGTGTAACCAGAAGGTGGTCCAGAGGTTTTTCGTAGCTGGGGCCCAGAGTCCGTTGACAGGGTGACCTCAACAGTCCAACTGTGGTGCAATAGAGATGGTAATGGGGGTGAGGGGGTAGTAGAGGTGGTGATAACAAAGGAAGGAAGAACAAGGAGGTTTTAATATATTTTTATTTATTTATTTGGTGGAGAGAGAGAGAGAGAGAGAGAGAGAGGGAGTATGGACGCACCAGGGCCTCCTGCCACTGTAAATGAACTCCAGATTAAGGGGCCACTTTATGCATCTGGCTTTACATGGGTACTGGGGGAATCAAACCCAGGCCTTCAGGCTTTGCAAGCAAGTGTCTTTAACCACTGAGCCATCTCTCCAGCCCGGAGGAAGCAAGTTAGCCTCTCAGTCAGAACTTTATGGCAGAACTCAGGATGCTGAGCTAACTCAGAGAAACTCGATGTCACCTTTAGCCCCACCTCCAGACTGTCTGCAGTCCCCCCAACATCTAAGATTCTATGCAGCCACTCCCGGGATCATGGGCTCTGTCCGTCTAACAACAGAGGGGCTAGAAAGAGGCCCTTTGTACCCGCAAGAACTCTGAAGCAGCAAACCTCCTTGGTAATTTCTTGTCCTTTGCTGGACTACAGAAAACTCACAGAAGGCGAAGAAGAAAGGGGCCAAGTGGGCTGGAGCGGGCAACAGCCCCTTTGGTACCGTGTGACAGTTAAGATCAAATAGGTAATATAGCTGTGATAAAGATTGGGGGAGGGGGACCCAAAGGCATAGAGGCCCCAGAAGTCAGCCTTGGTAGAAACTCCTCTGTGATTCAAACTGAAGTCTGTGGTAGCATGGCTCCCTTGCACACTACAATTTAGGGTGCCCTCTCCCACCCACGCTCTAAATAAACAGGGAGGGCCTGGCACACCCATATTCTCATTCTCTCTCTCTACATATATATATAAAATAAATAAAAATAAAATATTTTAAAGTGAGCCCAGCAGGTTGGGATATGGCTCAGAGGCAGGGTGCTTTCGTAGTATAACACAATGCCCTTGCTGGAGCCTTCACTCAAAGCATAATTTCAAGCAAGCCCCATCTGTCTATGCCTGGTGTCCCTCGGAGGCACCCTATAGGTTGGAACAGTATTTATGACTCTAAAAATCCTCGGGTGGTGGGAGGTTATGAGACAATGTCTCTCACAATGGAGCTAAGGCTGGCCTTGAACTAGTGATCTCCCTGCCTTAGCCTCCCAAGTCCTAGAGTCTCAGGCGTGTACCACCACGCCTAGCTCCAACTCTATGGACCTAGTGCTGTTTCCACTGAGGACCTGGAGGAAAAGGGAAGGGTGCAGGGTTTCTGGTGCTCCCCAGGGTGTAGACCTGGAGATCCACGCAGCCTCCCCTCCTACTGGGGTCATCAACTTCATGTCCTCCCAGTCTGCCCCTGTCTTTCTGCATGAAGGTGCATCTCTCACAGGAAGGGTGAGGGCAGAAATGAGGGTTTTGATGCCAGACTGCCTAGGTGCCAACCCTGGCACTGCCACATTGTGTGACCTCTGGGCATCGACTTATCTTCCAACTCAGTTTTGTTATCTGCAAAATATAGTGACCATAGATAGCTACCTTGCAGAACTGCTGTCAGCAAATATTAATTCCTATGTGCGTCTAGAATAGTATTTGGCCCATTAGTACCCCCCGTCCTAGGAGTTAAAAGTGTGCTTTATTATTACCATCATTATTCATTTGTGTATGTATAGGACGATCTCCAGGTATCTCTCCTCTCTTTCTTTTAAGCCAGTGTCTTTCTTTCAAAAAAAAATATTTATTTAAGAGAGAAAGGCAGATAGAGGAAAGAGAGAATGGGTATGCCAGGGCCTCCAGCCACTGCAAACAAACTCCAGATGCATGAGCCCCCTTGTGCATCTGTCTTACGTGGGTCCTAGGGAATTGAACCTGGGTCCCTAGGCTTCACAGACAAGCGCCTTAACCGCTGAGCCATCTCTCCAGCCTAAGACAGGGTCTTTCTTACCACTTCTGCCTGCAAGCTTCTGGATTCTCTTGGCTCTACTTCCCCGTCTTTACAGGTGCCTTGAGATTACTGATGCAGGTGCCACCTTGGGTCCTGAGAAAGGTGTAGCTCAGGTTGACAGACTTGCAAGCAAGTACCTTTAACCATGAGCCGTCTCCCTTGTCCAAGTTCACATAGCAAGTGCACTGCAGAGCTTGCCTTCTTGCGTGGGCTACAGTCTCCCCGTGTGCACATGCCTCCTTAATTTCTCCATCCCAGTTCCTCAAGCCCCATTGATTTTCACTCCCGTGCCCCTGCTGAGGAGATGGACCAAAGCCCAGCACAGAAGGGAGGGGGCACATCTCATTAAAGAGGTTGCAAAAGGTGGTTCTGCCTCGGCTTTAAAAGGAAGCAAAACCAGGCATGGCAGAGGTAGGAAGATCGCCATGAGTTCGAGGCCACCCTGAGACTACATAGTGAATTCCAGGTCAGCCTGGGTTAGAGAGAGACCCTATCTTGGGGGAAAAAAAAAAAAAGCAAGAATGTTCTCTGTCCATGTGGGTCAAAGTAGTCTCCTTTGGCCCCAGGCTGGTGGCCTCAAGGTGGGAGGAATACAAAAGTAAGAACTGGATTTCAGAGTTTGGAGCCATTGTGCGACCACCCCTGCTGAATAGTGGGGTCCTCCTAGCTTGTGTGAGGCTACCAGGAGGGGTTGGAGGAGGAGACAGAGACCAGAGAGGTGAGTAGGGACACATCTGGCAGGACTGTGTTCCTGTTACAGGCAAATGACACGATCCATTTGTTTGAGGGGTATAGAAAAAAATAAATCAGAATTACCCACCTCCCCACGGAGACGACATCACCCACCGAATAAATAAAAGAAAGCGGCTGACAAGAGGAAAAGCCACATTGCAGGATGCTGGGGGGTGGGCGGGGATTGTCCCTGTCCTGCCAAATCTCGGCCTTTCTTTTTATCCATCACCCTCATTGTCCATTCCACGTGTGTACCAGGGCTGTCAGGGAGCCGCAGCCACAGCCTTGTATTTATTTAAATTTACTTTCTCATTTGTTCTGTTAGTCACTTTGTCCCGGCCCCCCTGCGTTCTCCTCTCGCAACTCTGCAGAGGCTGTGCCTGCTGCGGGGTCCCCCCTGGGCCTTCTAGCAGCTGCCTTTCCACCCGGTTCTCAGCCCTTGGGAGTGAGCGGCTTATTGACCCCCCCCCCAAGGCATCCGTGGCCCTGGGTGGAGACAAACCCTGCACGCAGCTGTGGTTACCAACATCTAAGTGCATTGTAGCTTCCCATTCGTTCCAGGTCTGCAGTGTCTGTGACCTTGACCCCAAGAGAAAGCTCCACCACCAGGCGTCCCAGGAACCTCAAAATACCATTTACACATCACGGCTCTTTGACGTTAGGGCAGATATGAGACCTGCTGCTAAATTTCCTTGTTGGGCACATTCTGAAGTGCGTATGTGAACACACTAGTCCCTTTTGTTTGTTTGTTTTTCAAGGCAGGGTCTCACTCTAACCCACGTTGACCTGGAATTCACTGTGTAGTCTCTAGGTGGCCTTGAACTCACAGCGATCCTCCTACCTCTGTCTCCCTCCCCAGTGCTGGGATTAAAGGCGTGCGCCACCACACCCGGCTCACACTACCCCTTTTAAATACTTGGAGAAATAACTGTATTTCAGAAGTCAGTGGAAGCCGAATAGGGTGGCTCACCCCTTTAATCCTGGTATTGGGGAGGCGGTGGTAGGAGGATGGCTATGAGTTTGGGAAGTGACCAGAGCCATTTGTTAGAAACCAAAGTCAAGAAGCAGAGAGGGGGATCTGGAGAGATGGCTTAGCAGTTAAGGTGCTTGCCTTCAAAGCTTAAGGACCCAAGTTGGATTCCCCATGTAAAGCCAGATGCACAAGGTGGCACATGTGTCTGGTTTGTTTGCAGTGGCTAGAGGCCCTGGCTTGCCCATTCATTCTCTCTCTCTCAAATAAATAAGTAGAGCCGGGCGTGGTGGCGCACGCCTTTAATCCCAGCACTTGGGAGGCAGAGGTAGGAGGATCGCCGTGAGTTCGAGGCCATCCTGAGACTCCATAGTGAATTCCAGGTCAGCCTGGGCTAGAGTGAGACCCTACCTCGGAAAACCAAAAAATAAAAATAAAAATAAATAAAATATAAATAAATAAATAAGTAAGTAAATATTTTTTAAATTAAAAAAAAAGAAGCAGAGAGGAGTGGGCAGGGCAGTTGTTGGCACCCCAGGTGGGACAGGTGGAGGCGCTATAATTCTTTCAGCAGGTGGTCACCAGCCCCTTGACCCTTGCTAAACAAGTAACTGGTGTCTGACTGGAAATCCCACCCACAGACACCCCCTCCCAAGTGTAGAGGAAGTGGACAGAACACCTCCTGCCTATGAGAAGAGATGGGGTGGGGGGAGGCAGGGCCCCTAGTCCAGGGAGAAACCAGGCAAGGCATGCAGGGAAATGAGGTGCCCGGCCAGGTGCTCATTCCCAGTGGCTCTTCCTTCTGGAAGGTTCTCTGGTGGTTCTGACCCTTAGCGGAGATAGTCATCTATCCAAAGCAATGTCCGCACAGGCAGCAGCCAGGTGTGCTGGTGCCAGGATGTCCCCAACTGGCAGAACAAGAGTCCATTTTCAGGGCCCCTATTATCCCACTATCACGGGGTGCTCCGGGTTCAGTAAACCTTGAATCCCAAGCCCTAGATTTCTTTCTAATTTTAATTAAAGAATTGAATTTAAAAAAAAAACTGAGAAGGATAATTATTAAATTATTATATTTATTTAGGGAAGTAGAAGCCAAAACAAAGGCACCCAGGTGGCTGGAGGTCCCACGTGGAGGACCTGGGAAAACCATGGGAAGAAAAGAAAGTTTAAAGAGCTCCTGCCATGTGGGGAGCTGGAGGGGGTAAAAAACCCATGTGGAGAGTAAGAGCAAGGGGGCGGGGGGGAGCTCCCCTCAGCTGGTCCAACTGGGGCTGGGCCAAGCCAAGGGGAAACTCACCAACAGCTAGAAGTTCCCAAGCCATCAGGCAGCTCAGAGAGGGTGCCCTCCCCCCCGCAATGGTATTTATAACCTTATGGTGGTGGACCCTGTCTTCTGACTCAGGTGAACCAGAGGGAGAACTGGTTGGTTAGGGCTAGGGGCTGTCTCAGGAAGAGGCTAGCCCCGACACCAAATTCGAGGGGGGCGGGGGAGTTGCTGAACTTGACCAGCCACAAAGTTTAAATCAAAGACCACCCTCCCAGGAGGAGACCCAGGTTGTTTGTGGAAAAACAGGTCTAGGGAACCTAGGCAAGAGATAAGAAGTCAAGTCATCCTTAGATCTGTAGCAAGTGCAGATTTTTCTGCATTTTTGACTTTCAGGGGCCCAATCACCCCAGCTGCCTACTCCCTCTCACCAGACCTTCTGGTCACATGCCCAGGGTCCCTTCCCCCAAGATTGAGGCTCTCCAGGAAAATATCAGTTGCCTCCAGAGCCCATCAGTTCTAGAAAGGACGCCGTAGGAGCGGGAAGGCCCCGTCTGCGTGTTTCCCATTAATTTCTCCCCAGTTGCCATGGCTGAGACTCTTCTCACCGCGTTGGTGTGATGGCGATTATTAGAATTTTTCCGTCCTCAGCTGCGCCCCGCTGTGTGATTCCTCCCAGCTCGCTAAGCTCCATCCTCCCCGGGGACCAGAGGGCAGCATGGCGTGACTTAGACACCTCTTAATTTAGTCTCATTGGCAAATGTAATTAGCATGGTATCTACACTAGACCCGAGCCTGGTGGGGGGTGCAAAACCAGCCTGTTTGGCAGCTATGATGCTAGGGCGGGTCCCTCATCCCAGCACCCTCAGCTTTGCCTGGGAAGCATCGTTCAAAGGGGATCTGGTCCCCTTTCATCCAGCATCTGGTGTTGCCCTTCCCACCTGCACCTGAGCAGGACTCTGGGATGCACTGAGAATCATTTTATGGCAACAGCCATGCCCCTACAGCAGACTCCGTCTTCCTGAAGCCCCGAGGAGAGATATTAGAAGCAGAGCTGGCGGACCTTTCCCTCCACCCTCACCATGTCTCCATGCACCTCTGGACTGGCTCATGGCGGCCACTGTGCCCTTCTCTGCATCCCGATCTCCTACAACATAATGTCTTCCTTCCACACTCCCCCTGCCTACCCACCGCATTTGAAGTGCCTCCCTCACACCCCTGGCAAGGCCCCTCCCCTCCACATCTTGGAGGTAGGGTCAGCACGGCTCAGTTCGGTGGTGAGCCTGCATCACCCATCACCAGGGTGTCAGGCTCCTCCCGTAAGGTGCAGGAACTGCGTAGTTCACTCTGGCACAAGCCTGCTCCCAGAACGTGTGCTCGGCTGTTTCCCTGGCCTCCTGGCACGGGAAGGAGAGGTGGGGCAAGATGGGGACAAAAGAGGAACATGTTGTGGCAGAGCCAGGCGAAAGGTCACACTTGTGTGATTCCTCCATAAAGGCTTAGAGTGAGTATACATCCTGTCACCCTCTCAGGCCTCAGTTTCTCCAGCTGTTAAAAAATAAAAAAAAGAGGGCTGGAGGGATGGCTTAGCGGTTAAGGTGCTTGCCTGCGAAGCCTAAGGACCCCAGGTCCCACGTTAACCAGATACACATCGCAGCGCATGCATCTGGAGTTTGTTTGCAGTGGCTAGAGGCCCTGGGGTGCCCATTCTCTCTCTCTCTCTCTCTCTCTCTCTGTCTCTCGCCCTCCATCCCTCTGTCTCAAAAAAATAAATAAAAACAATTAAAAAATTAATATAAAAAGAAAGAAACCGGGGGCTGGAGAGATGGCTTAGTAGTTAAGACACTTGCCTGCAAAGCCAAAAGACCCAGGTTTGATTCCCCAGGACCCACAGAAGCCAGATGCACAAGGTGGCACATGTGTCTGGAGTTTTTTGCAGTGGCTGAAGGTCCTGGTGCATCCATTCTCTCTCTCTCTCTCTCTCTCTTTTTCTCTCAAATAAGTAAAATTTAAAAAGAAAAAGAAACAGGTACAGTGGTGCATACCATTAATCCCAGCAGAGGCAGAAGTAGGAGGATCGTTGTGAGTTCAAGGCCAGCTTGGGACTACAGAGTGAGTTCCAGATCAACCGGGGGCTAAAGCGAGACCCTACCTCAAAACAAACAAACAAACAAACAAAAACAGGAAGGTAAAAAAAAATGTGGCAAAGGAATTAAGGGTGAGGAGTCAGCATGAAGGTGTTCAGGTGCTCAGAGGGTGAAAGGGAGCCCAGTGCCCAGCACGGTGCTGGCAAGCACCAGTGCCCGTGGGCAGACAGAGCACTATCTTTTCACACAAGCAAACCTGGGCCACTGAGGAAGAGCTGCCCCAGGGAAGGGAGGACGCAGAGGGAGCATCCTGTGTAGCGCAGGAAGAGGACGTGGTGCCCTTCCCACGTGTTCCGTACTCACAGGTTAGCACTGGGATCTGTGTTAACGCTTCCATTTGGGGCAGGATAGTGTCTTTAAATGGCCCTCATTAGAAGATTCCCCCAAAACCTTCTAACTTCTGCTCAGCATAACCTGCCAGGCTTGTGAGGGAATGGCTAGGGGGAGGACTGGGCTTAAAGATACAGACTGCTAGGGCCTGGGGAGTCAAATGGACTCAAAGCGCATTTTGTCGAGAGGCGCTGGTCTGAAGTGCTACACTCTGCGTGATTCTGTTACTCCCGCGCAGCCCAGAAGCAGAGAGCAGACCAGTGGCTACGAGGGGCCCAGGGCGAGTGTGAACTACAAAGAAATAGAACAAGGCAGTGTTTGGGGTGTGGAACTGCTTGGAGTCCTGGTTGGGGAAGGCAACAAGAATCCACACGTGGGGCTGGGACGACGGCTCCGTGGCTAAAGGTGCTTGCTTGCGAAGCCTGCTGGCCGGGGTTCAATTCTCAAGCCACTTACATAAGCCGGATGCAAAAATAGTGGCATTCCTTTGCAGTGGCTAGATGCCCTGGCATCATGCCCATACACACACACACAAAAAAAAACAGAAAAAAAGACAGAATTCTGTAATTAAACATATGACCACAATAAAAAAAGAATCTGCACATGTGTGAAAAATCATGGAACTATATACCAAACATTGTTAATGACACCTCATGCTAATTTTAAAAGTAAGTTATGGGCTAGAGAGATGGCTTAGCGGTTAAGACGCTTGCCTGCAAAGCCTAAGGACCCACATTCGACTCTCCAGATCCCACATAAGCCAGATGCACAAAGGTGAGGCAAGCGCAAGGTCGCACATGTCCACTAGGTGGCGCAAGCGTTTGGAGTGCGATTTCAGTGGCTGGGGCCTTGGGAGCACCAATTCTCTCTCTCTCTCTAAAAAATTTTTTTTTAATTTTTAAAAAGTAAGTTATGAAGTATTGAAGACATCCCCAACCACCGCCAAAAAGGCGAGGAGAGGGGAAGCCCACCTCAGCAGCATCCGTGGCGATACCCCAACAGCGCCATCCTCCTCACTGTTGGGGATCAGCAAACGTGGTAGGCAGCCTTCCGTTCAGACAGGAAGGCAGGCCGGAGGCTTTGAATGCCTCTAGGAATTTGAGCCTGATTCGGGAGCCGTTGATAGTTCTTGAGTGTGAGCGACACATCCTAAGAGCTTCTGGTTGATGAGTCTAGACATGTGACGGGTGCGGTGACTGAGGTGATGATAAGCATTGAGGGACGGGGACTGGGCCGGGGGTGGAGGCTGGAGAGGGACAGGTTGGCGGGGGGCGGTGACAGGGGCTCCCACCATGCTGATAGCCAAAAGCTTCGTCTTTCCCAGACCTGTGTAGCCACTGCAGTCCTCGCCTGCTCGCCTGCTCTCAGAGTCCTGTTCTGGCTCCGGTCCTCTCTCTGGATCCGAGCCTCTGGCTCTTTCACCCGTCCGCCCTCCTCCCCTCTCCTCCTCCCGCGTGTCTGCCTCAGTGTTCCACGGCCGTCTCCCCTGCGCATGCCCCCAGCAAGCACACCCCAGACTTGCTGCTTCCTCGTGCCTGCGTGTGCCCTGTGCCCGCCCTGCTATGGCCCCCACGCAGCCACACAGACACCTCGAAGGTGGTAGGTATAGGCCAGACTGCGGTGCCCAGGGGCAGCTGAGCGGTAGGCATGGCTGTCACTGGGTATGATCGCCCTCCGTCGGTGGCCCCGTCCTCTGTCCCACCCCAAGACAGCGGCCCTGAAAGGGCAGTTTCAGCAGGGGACCTCCAGAGGACATGAAGTTAAGAGTTACTGTTGATGAGTTTCCCATGTTATCACAGAGTCCTGTGATTGGTGGACGCATAGAAGGCTAGAGAGAGAGAGAGAGAGTCAGGAGGCCATGCTCAGTACTTCTTGCGTTGCATACCCGGTGTGTGACCCTATAGCTGGACCCCTGTCCACGTGAGTTACTGCATTGTCACTTGTCCCTGCTGGATCTCCCTCACAGGATTGAGAACTGGGGACCAGCCATCCCCATTTTGGCTCTCAAAGTTCCATATTTTGGGGTCCTCCTCAAACCCATAAGCTGGTCTCCCAAGGGACAATGGCCCATCATGTCTGATTCAGACCCGAGAGTGGACCCACTACCAGGCTGAGCCCCACACACCAGAAGGCAGAGGAGAAAGAAACCGCAGGGCCGTGGGTGCCGTGCTGGGTCTCTGGGGCTGGGACTCATCCCCGCACCTACCTTAATACACACATCCAGGATGAAAACGACGGCTCTCTGGTATTCTTGCCCCCAAGTGTCAGCTGCCAATCAGATTGAATTAGATTTCACGGGGGTTTTGCAATACATGGAATTCACCAGCAAATTACTCCTAAAGAGGGGAAAAATCAATCATTTGGAGCAAAGATAAGCTGAAGGCAAGGCAGCCTTGGATGGACCTGGCGTGTTTGGAATCCAACAGATAACTTGGGGAGGAGGGGGGACAAACTGGGAGAGGGGGAGAAATACAGAAAACTGTGCCAAGGGGGAAAGGGAGAAGAAAGAGAGGGACCCAGGAGGGGAAGAGAGTATGTCTTAGTCTATCTTTTTAAAATATATATATATATTTTACATTTATTTATTTATTTGGGAGAGAGAATGGGCACGCCAGGGCCTCTAGCTATTGCAGAAAAACTCCAGATGAATGCTCCACTTGTGTACCTGGCTTACGTGGGAACTGGGGAATTGAACCTGGGTCCTTAGGCTTCACAGGCAAGCACCTTAACTGCTAAGCCATCTCTCTAGCCCTGGCTGACCTGGAACCAGGAACTCCCCCTATAGTCTCAGGCTGGCCTTGAGCTCACGGCCATCCTCCCACCTCCTCCTCCTGAGTGCTGGGATTAAAGGCATGCGCCACCACGCCTGGCCCAGACGTGTCTGGTTTTATATGGATTCTGGGGAATCCAAGTTCAGGGTGTCAAGCTTGCATGGCAAGTGCTTTTCTGCACCGAGCCATCTCCCAGCCCTCCATCTGGATTTTTCACAACTGTCATAGAATGGGGTGTGGGGGGGATATCAAAACAAGAACTGGCTTACCTCACTATTGAGGTCTGGGGAGTCCAGGATTAAGGCGCTGGCTGATTAGGCATCTGGTGACAGCCGCTTCCTGGTTCATAGAAGGCCGTCTCCGCCCTGTATCCTCACATAGCAGAAGGCACAAGTCACTCGGGGTTCCTTTGAGGAGGGCTCAGAACCAAGTCTCCTTCCAAGGGCCACCTCCTTGGAGATCAGGATGTTTAGCATGGGAAGAGGGTCAGGGCTTGTGGCAGTCTATAGCACAGGAGAAGAGATAAACCAAGGAGGTGCAAAGAGAGAGACAGGGGAAACAGTGGAAGGAGAGGTGGCCGAGAGGCAGGAGAGAGTGCTCCGCTTGGACGGATGAGAAGCGGTGTGGAGACGCGAGTGTTCGTGGATCCTGGGAGAAGAGCCCAGGGCAAGCTTCCTACGTTTGCAGATCGAGAAACTGAGGTAGAGGAAAGGGGTCTCCCCGGCCATGAACTGATGAGTAGCTCCTGGGAAAACAGATTTCTGACTCCGAGCCCAAGTGTTCAAAGGGCCCAAACCCTGGAGGAACAGGAAGGAGGGTCTTGGGATAGAAGTCAGAAGCGAGGGCTGCAGTCTTCTGGCTGGACGGAGACACAGTCTCTGAGCCTCTGGTGGTCGGCACACCTGAGATGCAGGCGAGGGGCCAGCAGGGCCAAGCGACTGACCGTGGGAGAACAGCGTCCCTGCAGGACTGGAGGGAGTCAGAGGTGGAGACAGTGACCTCCACAGGGCTCCTGCACGGCCCGCTGGACTCTGACATCCAGACGGATGGCCTGGGTGCCGTGGGTGTAGGACAGTAGCCCGGGGAGCAGGTGGGGGACAGAGCGCCGTGGCCCTTGGGTGCTGGGGTGGGAGCGAGAAGCAGTCAACTCTGATGGACGACGGGGGGCGGGGGGGCCAGACTTCTCCCCGCCAAGGCCGCTTCACCATGCCTGATTGGGGTTAATGAAACGCGAGGATGGACAGAGGAGTGATAAAGACCACATTTTCGTGGGCTTTGATTTTCTGCCACTCAACAACAGAAAAGCACCGTGGAGGAGGAGGGAGACCTACGGCCTCCCAGGGCGCGGGCAGAGAGTCCCTTCACCCTGCACACATCCAGCCTAGGCCTTCCTATGACTACCCTCCTCGTCCCCGGACAAGGTCTCAAGCCAGCCACACCCTGAGTGTCTCCTCCCCTCCCCTAGGCCTTCTAGAATAATGAAGATGGCTCTTCTGTGTTGAGATTTTTTTTAAAAGACTATATTTTAGTTTATTTTTATTTATTAGAGAGAGGGAGAGAGAAAGAAAAAGACAGAGAGAATGGGCACACCCGGGTCTCCAGCCACCGCAAACTCCAGACACATGCGCCACTTTGTGCATCTGGCTTAAGTGGGTACTGAGGAATCGAACCTGGGTCCTTAGGCTTCCCAGGCAAGTGCCTTTACCACTCAGCCATCTCTCCAGCCCTGTATTGAACTTTTACTCTGTCCAGACACCTGACTGGGATTTCACAGCTTGCCCCCAGTAATACATCCAGTGGGCAACATTCTCCCTGTTTTGCAGATGAGCAAACCGAGGCTTAAAGAGGTCAAGTAAGGGCTGGGGAAATGGCTCAGTGCTTGACAAGTGCTCACTGCACAAGCCTGAAGGCCAGGGTTCAGATTTCCATACCCCATTAAAGCTGGACACAAATAGCACAGCTTCTGTAATCCCAATGCACCTCGTCACGATGGGAGGAGGCGTCAGGAGAATTCCAACGCCAGCTAGTGTGGCCTTCCTGGCAGCAAAACAAGAGAGCCCTTGTCTCAAACAAGGTGGAAGGAGAGGACAGGACACTTGAGCTTGGCCTCTTTAGTGCCACCTGTGCACTGTGGCACGCACACACAGAAGCAAAACCATTTGTGTGGCAACCACAGACCCAAAGAGGGAGCGTCTGAGTGTGGCTGCAGCTCTGGCTCTTGCTGGGTGAGCTTTTAAAATTTATTTATTAGAGAGAGGCAGAGAGGGAGAGACAGAGACACATCAGGGCCTCCAGACACATGTGCCACCTTGTGCATCTGACTTATGTGGGTCCTGGGGAATCGAACCTGGGTCCTTGGGCTTCTCAGGCAAGCGCCTTAACCACTAAGCCATCTCTCCAGCCTGCTGGGTGAGTTTTAATTACCATGAAAGCTCAAATGACAGCCCTTGGACTCGTGGTCACCAGGCTCTTCCCTGGCAGGCTTGAGTTTTTGGACCATTTCTAGACGGTTGGCACTGACCCTATAGGCCCTCCCTGGCATAAACTAAAGGGCTCCCACCAGCCCACTGAGCTCCCTGGGGGCCTGGTGTGGACTCTGCCTCTCTGTTGCTCACAACATCCTCCGGCCTCATCACCTCAACCTAAAAGTGGCCTTGGTCTTTGCTGCCCTAGTCCACCCTGGTCACATGACCCTGATCCTTCTTTTGAGAGGAACTAAGGCTTCCACCCCCTCTCCCCCCGGGGGCACAGTATAGTTCCTGGGGAGGGGTGATGACCCCTAGCATTTGCAGTACAAAGGGAAGAACTCACGCGGCCCCGTCTTTCTGGAGTCTCTTGTCTCAGGCCAGAGAGTATGGTTAAGACAGGGCCAAAGCACCGCACAAGCTCCTTCACAGGTGGAGAAACTGAGGCTCCAGAGTAGAAGCCAGCTGCCCAGGTTCACCACTGGGAAGGAACTGGCCCTGGTGTCCTGCTGTCTCCTGCATCACACCACCAGGCCACTGGCCGGGGCACCACCCCAGAGGACACCAGAGAGCGGGCCCACCGTAATGCCACCATAGGGTGTGCATGCTTGCGATGGCAGGGGATGGAGGGGGACATGTCTGCAGACCCAGAGGGTGGTCAGGCCTTCCTCACTTTAGGGGACCTGCAGGGGAAAGGGACTTTACGGAGATGTCAAAGGAACCCCACCCAACCCACATTCAGGCCCCTGTGCCATCCCCACGAGGGACACTTAGGAGCTGGCATTTACAAAATGCACCATAACTGTCCACAAAGGGCTGAGAGCAGTCCAGAGGACTCGGTGGGCCCAGGCAGGCTAGCTGTAGGGGCCTCAAAGGTCCAAGAGGGAGGGGAAGGCAAGGCCCATTCTGGCCCTGGCCACCCTCTACCTCCAGGAGCTGCAGGTGGGAGAGCCAGGTTACAGGAGCTGGCCAGGCAGCCCCTTCTGGCAGCAGTCAGATAAGGGGCTACCCTCTGTAGGGAGGGGGTCCCCTGCAAAGGCTGCAGACCCCAGGAGTGATTGGGAACGGAAGGCGGGGAGCCAAGAGCGACCCCACGTGTGTGTGCACACCCTACCAACAAATAAAGTAAAGCCTCGCCTCGCCTCGCCTCAGTGAGGTCCCCAGCCAGCAGCTGCGGCTCCCCAGCCGGCTGCAGCTCAGCTCCGGGGCTCAGTCCCACCAATCAGCTTTCTCATCGCTCGCCCAGCTGGAGCAGAATTTAATCCCCGGGCTCCTCTCTCCACACACCCGAGCTCCTTTTGATGTCCTGTTTATCTCCTTTTCCAACAAAATCGCCCCTCCACAGCTCTGGAAGCACCATGTTGACAGCCCCCTTCCACTGCCAGGCCTGAGCTCACCCTCCCCACGCCCATGCTGTTTCCTCGGTGCCACTTGTGACGTGGGAGAGGGGACAGCCGCGCTTCCCCATGCCAGCTCAGAGCAGGGAGACTGGAGGGCCAGCCGCGGGTTAAGAGCTCAGACTCAGCAAGTGGCGGGACAGACCTGCGTTCAAATCCTTCCTGGAGAGCTGGAGATGTGGCTCAGTGGTTAAAGGCACTTGCTTGCAAAGCCTGAATGCCCAGGTTCTGTTCCCCAGTACTCACATAAAGCCAGATGCAACATCCTTCCTAGGTAGCTGTGTGACTTGGACAGATACCCTCTCTGGCCTCGGTGTCGAGCACTGTCAAAGGGGCGGACTAAGCCAGGTGTGGTGGCGTACCCCTTTAATCCCAGCACTTGGGAGGCAGAGGTAGGAGGATCACCATGAGTTCAAGGCCACCCTGAGATTACCTAGTGAATTCCAGGTCAGCCTGGGCTAGAGTAAGACCCTACCTCATCAAACCAAAATAATAATAATAATAAATAAATAAAATAAAATAAAATAAAATAAAATAAAAGGGGGCGGACTAATATGCTAATGCCACAGGGCTAGGAGAC
Organism: Dipus sagitta; assembly: GCA_036346955.1. NCBI lineage: Eukaryota > Metazoa > Chordata > Mammalia > Rodentia > Dipodidae > Dipus > Dipus sagitta. The sequence continues at coordinate 25,059,904 of CM070790.1, read as the reverse complement.
AAGATCTCTGATCTCTGAGGGGTGACTGATGACCAGAAGCCATATCCCTAAAAAAATAAAGGGCTCCAAGCCAGGGCTGTGGTTAATGGGGTTTGCACTGACTTAGCCTTAGCCAATGGAGTGGTTTCTCTCATATCTCCTCATCCCAAGGACTGACAGTGATAAACCAGGCCCAGGAAGAAACTTAGCCTCTGCAAGAGGCAGAGTGAGCATCTTTAGAGGTGACCCTGGGGGTATGTTGTGTGTGTGTGTGTGTGTGTGTGTGTGTGGCGGGGGGAGGGGTTTCCTCAGGACAACAGCACATAGGATCCAGGTGACTGCAAGGTCAGGCCTGGAGCGCACATGCAGCTCCTGGGGGGCAGGGAGGATCTAGGGAGAAGGGAGGAGGAGGAACAGGCGACGTTCACTGAGACCCTCAAAGCTCTGCACAAGAGACCAGGGGCTCCTGCATCACCAGGCGCTGACCTGTGCTCTACAGAGCTCACTCATCCTCCCAGGGGACAGTCCAGTTCCCATGGTGGACCTCAGCAACCGGCATGGCCCCACCCCCACGCGGTCACCTTCTCTGTGCCTCAGGCTCCCTCCGTCCCCATCCCATAGCCCAGAGCACTAGATGAAACTTTAAAAAGAAGAGATAGCCGGGCGTGGTGGCTTACGCCTTTAATCCCAGTACTTGGGAAGCAGAGGTAGGAGGATCGCCATGAGTTCAAGGCCACCCTGAGACTCCATAGTGAATTCCAGGTCAGCCTGGGCTACAGTGAGACCCTACCTTGAAAAAAAAAAAAAAAGAAAGAAAAAAAGGAAGAGAGGAGAAAACCAGCTAGCTTAGGCATCTTCTCGCTGCGTTCCCTATCTGTCCAAAGGTGTGCTGCCCTCCTCTGCTCTGCTCTGCCATGCCCTCCCCACCATGACGGACAAAAGCCTTCTGAAACAGTGAGCCAAAATAAAGCCTGCCTCCCTCGAGTTGTTCCTGTCAGGCATTTTGTCCCAGTGACAAGATGGTAGCCATATTGCTCGCCCCATGGCTCGTGTGTTCCTCACTGTGCTCGCACACTGCCGTGGGGGAACGCTCCCTCAGACCCGAGCCCCACTCCCTGCATCCTGTGAGGGAGGGTGCACTAGCCCGGGCTTCTACCCTCCACCCTCCAGCTCTGCGCCACCCAGGGCAGCTCACTCGGCTTCTCGGTGGCCCTCGGGAAGAGAAGCCTGTGAGGAAGGAGCAGTGGGCCATTGCTTCCTGCACACCCACGGTGTGTCCAGGCTGGAGGTGGACTCACACCTGTGACAACACTCTAAAGTTCCACAAAGGGGCCGGAGCATGCCACAGGGGTACCCTGCAGCCCTTCGGACAAGCGAGGCAATCCTCGCCTTTTTCAAAACTTTTTTTGTTTATTTATTTATTTGAGAGTGACAGAGAGAGAAAGAGTCAGAGAGAGAGAGAGAGAGAGAGAGAGAATGGGTGCGCCAGGGCCTCCAGCCACTGCAAACGAACTCCAGATGCATGCGCCCCCTTGTGCATCTGGCTAGCGTGGGTCCTGGGGAATCGAGCCTCGAACCGGGGTTCTTAGGCTTCACAGGCAAGCGCTTAACCGCTAAGCCATCCCTCCAGCCCAATCCTCGCCTTTTTCAAGTGTTTAGAGCCGATGTCTGGCAGCAGGCGCTCGGTAAAGTGTGCTGTTGGCTGCTGTTCTTGCCGGCAAGAGCGTCTCTGTGTTTGGTTAACACGTACCGAGACGGAGTCAGCGGAAAAAACCCAACCCAGCAATATGCCTAGTGCACTACTGCTCATGTGAAAGGGGAAGGCATCATTAACTGTGCTTAGACAGACGCACGCATAGCGTGGGTTTCCTGAGATAGCGGCCCGAGAAGGGGCTGACACGGCCACCTCTGGGGAGGGAGACGTAAGTCGTGCCTTTTCCAATTTTGAGCTATGGGAAGATTTCCGGTGTCTACTTATCAGGTCTCTGGCATGAACTTTTTCTTGTTGTTTTTTCTTAATTTATGAAAGACAGAGAGAGAGAGAATTGGCACACCAGGGCCTCAGCCACTGCAGATGAACTCCAGACACCTGCACCACCTTGTGCGCATGCGTCACCTTGTACATCCGGCTTACATGGGTTTTAGGGAGTCAAACCTGGGTCCTTGGGCTTCGCAGGCAAACACCTTAACCGCTAAGCCATCTCTGCAGCCCACATGAATTTTTAATTTTTTATTCATTGATTTTGTTGAATTTTTTGTTTGTTTTATAAAGAAAAGGTTGTATTCATACCCCATCACTCCCGCCCCCATTCTGCTCAGGGTCATTCTTTAGCAGGATTATTGGTATTCATCGTGGGGATCAAGAGGCCTCAGTCTCTGGGTGCTGAGGGTGTGCCTCAGGCTATTCCTGCCCACTCCAAGGCTCTTATAATCTTTCCACCCCCTCTTCCACAACAATTTTTAAAACGTGCATTTATTTATTTATCTATTTATTTATGTGGGGGGTGCAGGTAAGAGAAAGAATGAGTGTACCAGAAAGTCCAGCCACTGCAAAAGAACTCTACCTAGTGCATCTGGCTTTACGTGGGGCCTGGGGAAATCAAACCTGATTCCTTAGACTTTGCAGGCAAGTGCTTTGACTGCTGGGCCATCTCTCCAGCCCCTACAATGATTTTTCTTTAAAATATTAAGAAAATTAAGAGATGGAGGTGGTTGGGGTTGTTTCCTGCAGGGGTTTTATTCAGGCTTCTGGGAACGGAATGCTGGTACGCAGGGCATGGCCCCTCGCCCCCCAGTTCATCCAGTTCACTCCAGAGCCTGGGCAGGAGGAAGAACAGAAAGAAGGATCTGTCCTGAGACCCCACCCCCGTAAACCCCCCCCCCAGCCTATCCCTCTTCTCCTGCACCTTACGGCACCCCGATCTCAACTATGGCTCCTAAGGCAACAGGGGACTGTTCGTCTAGCATAGGCCGGGGTCCTGGGTCCCTCTCGCCCCCCTTCTTTACCCTGATCCACAATTCACTGTCTTTTTCTTTGATTCCTTCCTCTCCACCTGTGTGGCTCCCTTTCTGGGCTTCTTCCTGTCTCCGCCTCTTTGACTGACTGCTCCCACTGACAGAACTTGGTAAGTGAATCTCAAAGGGCAGGGCGGGCTTGGGGTGGGAGGGGGCGTGCTGGGCACAGTGGGCAGGGGGCTTCCCCTGTGGGCACAGCCCAGATAGCTCCATACTCTCGGACCTCCGGACACCTCGGTCGAGGGACCAGGGTACCAGGGAGAGAAAGAGGTACTGGCATCACCTGTTCGGAGCTGTCACACTCCATTGCTTTTGGCTATTAGTGCCCCTTCGGGCATTTAATTGGTCCCCTCCATGGGATGGAACAGATCCCACGCCAGACAGAACTGACAGTTCTGCAGCCCGAGACGCCCAGACAGGAGAAGTGCTGTCCTCACAGCCCCCAGGGACTTGCTCTGGCCCGGGGACTCTGCAGCCCCTGACCTGCCTAGAGCCCCAGGATGGGTAGAAGGGGGACTGTCTGTCTCCTTGTCCTATTCACAGCCCCTGTGCCAGGGATGGGCATGGCTGCCCCAGGGTCTGGGAACAAAAGGATGCAATAGGCACCTGGGTTGCCAGTTCAGGGAAATGGAGAGAGACTAGTGGGTAGGGCCGACAGCTATGTGGGGCACGAGGGGCCAGATCCATAGGGCTTTCTGAAGGCTATGTCCTCAGGATGGACCAGGTCAGCTCTGCCAAGAAGGTCTGGGACCCAGAGGTGCCTGGTTGCCCCTTCACACCAGGAAGAACTCCCCAATGGAAGCCTCCCACTAGTGGCCCCTGGAAAGCCAAGAGGAAGTTTCACCTGCACTGTGGCTAGACACTGAAAAGTGATAGTGAGACTGTGTCGCCCAGGAATGACAGCCCAAGTTGGTAACTCACTGGGCATCTGTACGAGGGTACACCCGGCTAGGTACATGCACCAGGTCTCATGCGGGTTGGTGGGGAATGTGGGAGTAAACTCACTAGGAGGCAGGCGAGGCCAGAAGACTCTGGGAGTCATCATGCCTCGTCTCCTCTATTAGCCTTGGTTCTGACCCCTGAGCTAGGAACACGGCGGTGCTCTGAGTCACAGCTGTGGTAGAACCATGAGCCAGAGGGAGATCCCCACTTCCTTGAACCCCAAGCAATAGACTTGGGCTGTGGGTTGCAGCGGAGCATGTATGGTATGGTCTCACTGGGCTCCAGGGTATGGGGCACAGAGTGGTCCACTTTGCCACCAGGTCATGCGGAAGCCCACCGGTGTCTCCCCAGTAGCACGTCCTTCCTGTCCTCTCCTGCCTCGGCCCACTGTGGCCGTTGATTTGCTTCTCTTTCCTCGCCATCTTTTCACCTGCCCCTCTTGCTTCCTCCATCCTCCCCTGGGTCTTACGCTGACGGTTCCCTCTCCCCAGCTGAGGTCCCTTGGCCAAGAAAAGGGACCAGGAGATGAGACATAAGGTAGACGTGGGAAGAGACACAGTGCATGTGACTGGATGTCACAGCCAGAGGGGAGTCACTAGGTCTAGACATAGAAGCGGGGACCTAGAGCCCGCCGGCCTCCCTCAGGTGAGGTCAGGATCTTCCCCGGCCCCCGCACCTCTTCCATCGCCCCACAAGGCAGCGTAACTGACCGCCAGCGTCCTCTGTTCCTCCAGCCCAGCTCTGAGCCTCCCGCTACACTCTTTCTGACTGACTTCTTCACTCTTGCCAGGGCCTGAACAGCATGTTCGAGGTGTACTTGGTGGGCAACAACTCCCACCACTTCATCATCTCCCCCACTTCCGTCCAAGGCAAAGCAGATATCCGCATACGCGTGGCGGTCCCCCTGGACTACGAGACTGTGGAGCGCTATGACTTTGATGTAAGCCCCGTAGGCCATGTGCACGGGTCACGTGGGGGACTGGCAGGGAAGGCCCGAGTAGGGTGGGCACCATCCCTTTAAATCCCACCTCCAAGCTTTCCCCATCTCCCTAGGCATCTGACCCAAAGGAGCCACTGAGGGATGACAGGAGTTAGGCAACACCTTCCCTTCTCAAGAAGGACAAGAATATGCCCAGGAATGGGAGAAATTCCCCAGTAGCCTCTGTGGCCCATTCTGCCAGCCCAGCCCCCCCCCCAAACATACACTGTTCCTACCCCCCAGCAGAAATCAGTGGCTACCCCCTGTCCCTGTGGAGAGACTTACAGCACACAACTGGCATAGACCATGACTCCAGCAGTCTTCTGGGTTAGGACCACCAGCCAAGGCACAAGGTCACACAGGGCTGAGGGCTCCAGGTACATATGGGAGCTTACCTAGGCCTTCCCTGCTCCCCCAGCTCTTTGCAAACGAGAGCATTCCCGACCACGTGGGCTATGCCAAGGTGAAGATCACCCTCATCAATGAGAATGACAACCGGCCCATCTTCAGCCAGCCGCTGTACAACGTCAGCCTGTATGAGAATGTCACCGTGGGGACCTCCGTGCTGACGGTCTTGGTAAGTCCTTGGCATCCACAGGGGGACGCTGAGCTCAGAGTGTGTGTTGGTCAGTGGATTCGCAGATCTCATCTCTCTGGAATAGAGCTTCTTGCAACAGGAGCCAGCCTAGAAGGCAGGGAGAATGGGCAGGGGCCTAGGTGTCGAAGCAGTTACCTTCTCATTCATAGGACAAAACACCCGACCAAAAGCAGCTTCTGGGAGGAAAGGGTTTGTTTCCAGTTACAGTTTCAAGGGCAAGTTTCATCGTAGCAGGGGAAAGCATGGCCAAGCAGACGAACAGAGCATCACTTCTTGTCACATGAGCTAAGAAGCAGCAGCAAGAGTGAACAAGCTAGTGCTGGCAAGGAGGGCTGAATTATGAAGTCCCAAGGCCCAACCCCCCGGGGCACACCTCCTCCAGCAAGGTTCCACCTCCCAAAGGCTCTGCGGGCTGAGGATGACGTGTGAGGCTTAGTCGCAAACACACGAGGCTATGGGAGGCACCAGTACCACCAGGCTTACCTCTTACCGGTTTATCAACCCTAGTGGAGGAAAGAATTCATTTTCCACAACTCTAGCCAATGTTCCAGGACAGATTCTCAGCACACTGGGCCGTCTTGGAACCACTCATCATGATGCCAACGTGCCAGGGATGGGTCACACTCCTCCAGATGGGGTGAAGAGCTGGTGGCGGGCCGTATGCGGGGCATAGGGGCTGGAACTGGGGAAGAGGCGTCTATCATCAAATCAGATTCAACGCTGAGCACATCAACACAGTAGATGCTGCTACCCAAGCTCAAGGTCTGACCCACTCATAGGCGCTCAGTAAATGTGAAGGAATTTAAAGTCACTGCAGATCTCTCCCTGTGTGTGGGAGACCTGCCGTCCTCACCGCCATGTCTTGCTCCAAGCTGATGTCGCCTGCCATAGCAGGGGGGGGGGGGGGATGCCTGCTCTGAAGTGTGTTTACTCTGCACACAGATGGTATGGAGCGGTGCTGCGCCCCAGGCCCTTCCCATCTGACAGTTATTAATATTTCAAGCAGATGTTTAGCTAGTCAGGCCGTCAGACAGAAACAGTTAAGTTGGCTGCGGCGGTTCGTCGCATCTCCTGCTCTGCAGCCTGGGGCACCCCCATCTTCTTCACCATGGGGTCCCAGCAATACCTCACCTGACGCCTCAGGCTCCCGCGCCCCCTCCTCTCGCACTTCCCCTGGGCCCAGCCAGGCAGCACGTGCCAGAGACTCCCACCTTCGGGACCCAGGAGCGTATGTGGTCTCCCCCTCACCCAGGAATGTCACAGGGGAGGGCACCGAGGGGCCTGCACTTCCGAATCCAGGCAGGGGATGAAGGCCAACACCCCCGCCCTCCCTAGTAATCGGAGAGCGCCTGGCAAAGGCTTCTAGTGCAGGATCCAGGTCTTGGGGGGCAGGTCTCAGGGGAGTCTTTTCTGGGGCGTGGTCTCACTTTGCAGTTGGCATTACTGTAGCTGGGGGAAGAGTTGGGGACACCCATTGACAAATGAGCTGGGGCATGCATGCCCCACCTGGTGGTGCCAAGGACGGATGTGTGGGAGCCGTCTCGCGTGGGGCTGGCCCTGGAAGCAGCGTCCGGTGGACACGGACGAGCCGCGCATGGTGGCCTTCATCCGCAGCTGCAGCAGGCTCTGGGCCCGCCATGGAACCACGTGGCTCTGCCTCTAGTCTCGCTCTTGGCCTGTCTGCTTTCCGTGTTCGGAGACAAGCCTAGCCTCCCTAGGGTTTGTGAAGAGGCCCTGGCTGGGCAGGGACATTGAATTCAGCCTCTGGTTTCCATCTTCCCTCATCCCAGCCTCCCTTCCTTCCTCTCACCCCCCACCCCGAGTCTATGGAACCATGGAAGCCGTGGGTAGGAGGGAGCTTTTTCACCTGGTGGACTTCCGTCTCCTATGCCTATCGTTCCTAGCCTTCATATGCTTACCTGCAAAATGGATGTGACGCCTCCCAAGGTGGGGGGCAGAGGATACGACCCTATCCCCGGATGACTTCCACCCACCATCGTTTCCCCATCTTCCCCAGATGCTCACCAGACCCTGGCAGGTAGCAAGTTTCCTGGCCAAGCCCCAGGCTCAGGCCCCGCCCCCATGCTCAGGCTCCGCCCCACGCTCAGGCCCCGCCCCATGCTCAGGCTCCGCCCCCACACTCTGGCCCCGCCCCCACGCTCAGGCCCCGCCCCCACGCTCAGGCTCCGCCCCCACGCTCAGGCCCCGCCCTGGCCTCCTTAGCCATCCTCTACTTTCTGTCCAGGTCCTGTCTCCGCTTCCTCCGCTGCAGAGGGGCTGCAGTTATAGTTACGTGCTCAGGGACTGTGAAATTCCTTCTCCCTGACCTTTCCTGTAATGTTATTAAAATGTTTCATGGGCAGTTGTGCCAGGAAAAAAAAAATTATAAAGAAAAAGGAAGATGTTTTAATTGGCTCTAAAGGCTGGGCAGAGCCTGCTGCACAGGGTTTCCCCAACCCTCAGACAGCACAGCCCTGTTTCTTTGGCTGGTCACCTTTGATGGGGAGGCGCTGGTGCGATAGTAGCCAGGGGAGGTTTGGAGGACTCTATAGAGCCCAATACAACCAGGAGAGTGGGGACCTGGCGGTCACAGGGTGACCAAGGTTAGGATGCCTAGGTGGTGATGTGGATGTGCACAGAATAGGCAGCTTATATTCTTGTTATTATTGGCCTAAAGGACACTAATGGACTGGTTAGGGCAAGCCCAGGTCCACCGCAGTGGGCCCTGCAGAAGCCACTGGGGACCAGGGGCGCTGTGACCCCACTGGAACGGTTCCCCCATATCTTCCTGGACCCTTGGTCCCAGCAGAAGGGCTGTTACTCCACAGCCTCAGTGGATCTCCTGGCTTTGTCAGCCACTGCGGCGGCGGTGGTGGTGGGGGTGTTAGGGGACAGAATGCTTGCTAGGAAAAAGATCCAGAAACCGGAGACCCAGGTTCAAGGCCTGCTGCTGGATATGACTGTGTCCATAGGCAGGTCCTGTCCCCGCCCCCAGCCCCAGATTCTAGAATGTGCCGCGGAGTTGACGGAACAGTCGTCCCATAGTTGAGAGACAGGACACCCCCAGCACAGAGTGCATGAAGGCCGTGACTGCAAGAGCTGTGACTGGAATCTTCTTCCATCACAGAGGCCAACGTCGTCGTCCTCGGGGACCAGAGAGCTTGAGAGCGGCGGCTCTCATGTTTGGGTCTCCGGATGTCGGCCTGCCCGCCTGCCTTCCATGCCAACTTCCCTGGGTTCTGGGTACCCTCACTTGGCACACTGACCGAGCTCTTGCCTGTGCCCAGCCCTGGAACCCTACCACACAGGCTGTGGTCTCAAGGCCCCAAATATCGGGGAGGGTTACGCAGATCTCTTGGAGGGAGGCAGACAGCAGATGCTGCGAGGTCTGGGGCCTGTGTGGTTGTTCAGGGAGCTGAACTTAGATGGTCCCCAAGGTGGCTTCTCCTGAAACTCTTGCTGTTGTTTGAGAAGGAACCCCCTCGTGTTCCTGCTCTGCCCCAGCCCTCCTGCTTGTAGGAGTTTCCTCGTTCTCCACTTCAGAACAACTCAGTGGCTCTCTGTGGCTTTTACCCACTCCTGCGTCCATCAGGACCTCTGTAAATGCCCACTTTGTGCCCACTCTGAGAAGGGGACCGTCTCTCTGTTCACACATGAAATCGCCCAAATTCATCCACAGCCACTTAGTCACGCTTGTGGATTCGATAGTCAGAAATATGGAAAGATTGTGGGGTCTGGTGGGGTATTCCACCAGCCGGAGGCCGACCCAGCAGGGACTGGGGGGATTCATCTCCATGGTGGCTGTTATGCCCAGTTCTCGGCGCCCCCAGTGACCACCAAGGAGAACCAAACACGTATGCAAGGGCAAGGAGCTTTATTTCGGGCTTAAACTCGGTCTCTTGACTTCACCAACGCAGTGGATCTGTACAAGAGCACCGAGTAGCGGGAGGGTGGGGTTTTTATATGGATTTGAACATAGAAGAAGGGGATGGGTACATGATTGGTTGATTTAAACAGAAACTGCACTTGTACTCTTCTGATTGGCTTAGGATTTTGGCAGGCAAAGTTGGCGGGCTAAAAGTTGGCAGGCTGGGGCTAGGGGAATTGAATTTATCTATGACTACAGGAATGTATGGCGTAATCAGTTTCCAGTAACTGTTAAACCCACCCTTACCAGAAAATAAAAACTTAGACCTTGCTGGGAAACAGAAACTTAGGCCTACTGAGGACTCTGAAGCCTGTCATGGCGTCCATCTGGTTCCTGAGTCCTTCAGTGGCCTCTCTGTCCTGGTACCTGGGCAACTCCAGCTGAAGGATGGGCTTAGGCAGATTGTCTCTTAGGTATCTCCTTGGGACCCCTTTATGGGGCAGAGGGTTCTGAGCAGGAGTGTCCCAGAGGAGGCCTCCTCTGGGACATGAGTGTCTCAAGAGATACCAGGTGGAAACTGAGGAGTTTTCTCTGACCTCTCCTCCAAGTCACCCAGCATCATTTTTGTTGAATACACAAGCCACAAAGGCAAGTCCAGATTCAAATGACCCCAGCTCCCAAAGAGAAGACTGGCAAGGGACGACGGCTCATTGGAACTTTCTTCCATGGTGCTGAGGCCTGGGGCTGGGGAGACAGAGGTGCTTGTTCCACAAGCCTGCCAGCCAGAGCTCAGCTCCCCGGCACCCATGGAAAGCATTGCTCCTGGGTGGGATGTGTGGGTTGGGGGGTGGGGGGTTAGAGTTCCTATGTCAGCAGGGTTGTGAGAGGAAGTCACAGCTCAGGGATTGCAAGCAGCAAGCGCTCGCTCCCAAACCTGTGAGAGACAGTGGCCGAGGCTGTCCTTGGCTCTCTAGAAGCTTTTCTGGTGGCTTTGGTTCAACTTGATTCCATCCTTGTATAAAGCGGGTGACAGAAATTGCAACATGAATTATTAGTGAGTCTGAGAGACGCTAACACGGCCCGATGGGTACACCCCATCTGGATAGTTTAGCAAACCCTAAAAAGGACAGGCCTACGGTCAGCGTGGTGCTGCGGGCCGCTGCGGGCCTTCTCCACAAGGCCCCAGCCTCTCTCTTCCCAGCCTCGTTCCCCTCCCCCACCCCTCCTGCCACCCCTCACCGCTGGCATCTTAATTGATCTCATTGTTCTCAAGCCCCTAGAGACCTGAGACTCCAGCTGTGCTTAAACAGAACAAAATCTCTTCCAATTTCCCACCGTTTAAAAGAAAATTGAATTCTTTATCTGCAGCCTGGGGAGGGGAAGGGGAAGAAGAGGAAGAGGGAAGGAGAGGTGGGGGGGAAGGAAGGGGAAAGAGAGAGAGAACAGAACAGGTCACACCCTGCTCCCAAGCTAACCTGGAAGAAGCCTTTGTAGACAGCCTCCCCCATTTTGGGAGGGGAGTTCCCAAGGTTGTCCTTCTGGGTCCCTTTGGTCAACTCAGGGTTCTTGTCTGGTCTGCAGAGCGTGCGTGCGTGCGTGTGTGTGTGTGTGTGTGTGTGTGTGTGCGTGTGTGTGTGTGTGTGTGTGTGTGTGGCTGGGGCGGGTGAGCAGCAGCTGGCAGTGATTGGCATGGGAAGTGAGTTCCTCTGGCTGTCAGGCCTCAGTGCTCCTGGCCCTAGTTTATCTCCTTAATCTAAATATCAGTCCTAACACTGAAATAGGTTGGCGCTTGAGGTGTAGGCAGGTGCTAAGGAGAGTTGAGGATGGGGCACAGGGCTGGACCTGTTGGGCCGGGGGGGGGGGGGCTGCAGGGTCAGCATTTGAACCCCAGCTCCGTGTGGTCCTGCGCCTTGCGGGAGCACGTTGCACGCACGTTTGCACGCGTGTTGATTGACCTGACGCCCATCGCTGCCGGCTCTGCGGCGCGGCGCAGCTTGTCACAGGTGCCCCCAGGTTTCACCAGCCTAGATGACGCAGGCTCCGGCTGGTCCTCAGCCGTTCGCCAGAGCAAGTGGACACTCTGGTGTCCACATCTAAGGCCTGCCGATGGAGGCTGGGGGCTTAGTGACTCCTGGGCACGTTATAGCATGTACCCATTGTACAGAAGAAACGAGGCCTGGGATAGGTAACACGCCTGGAGCACCCAGCTCCCCAAGGACCAAGCCGATTCTAACCCCTGTCTGACCCCGAGCTTCAACCTTCCTTCCTGTGCTGATCATATCCGGAACATGAGCCCCAAAATCTGGCGAAAGTGAAAGTGAGCCTGCCCTCGGGGTGACCTTGAGCAGGGCCCTCAGTCTTGTCCTCACGTGGAAAACAAGAGGACTGGGCCCAGTGCTCTCCAAGCCCCCCTCCCCAGTGCTGGCGACATAACATGTGACCACCGGCCACCAGCCAGAACCCTCCTGCGCCTGGCTGTTGTTTCTGCTCAAGCAGTTGCTCGCAGGCCACCACAGAGCAAAGAGGATGAAGGAACGCAGGACTTAGAGGGCTGATGGCAGCCGTGTGTGTGGCCAGAGCCCGTGTGAGTTTTGAAGGCTGCAAAGCAGAGGCCTGCTCCGAGGCCGCCTGGGCCAGGTGCTGGGGAGGGTGTCTGCTTGGGCTGGGGGGATGGGAGCGTCACTGGCCAGGAGACCCACCAGGGCCACCCCTGAGCTTGTTCAGAGAGCAGTCGGAAGAAAGGCTCCGGACAGCTGAGGGACGCACAGAGGGCCGGACAAGCAGAGCTGGGCTGTGGGCACCGCGTGAGGGAGCCTGACTTTGCAGTCCCTTTACCAGAGCCAGGGAGCCATGCGTCCCACCAACACATCATTTCTGGAGTGGCTCAAAGTTCCCGTAGGCACTGGAGTGTTGGGTTTTCCAAATTTCTTTTTTTTTTTAATTAAAAAAAATTAACGGAGGGCGTGGTGGCGCACGCCTTTAATCCCAGCACTCGGGAGGCAGAGGTAGGAGGATCGCTGTGAGTTCGAGGCCACCCTGAGACTCCATAGTGAATTCCAGGTCAGCCTGGAGTAGAGTGAAACCCTACCCTGAAAAACAACAACAACAACAAAAGAAATTTTTTTTAATGGCTTAGCAGTTAAGGCACTTGACTGCAAAGCCTAAGGACAAATGTTAACTCTCCAGGTCCCACGTAAGCCAGACACATAAAGTGACACAGTGCACAAGGTTGCACATGCTCACAAGGGGGCGCACATGTCTGGAGTTTGATTACAGTGTCTGAGGCCCTGGTGCACCAATTCCCTCTCCCTCCCTCTCTCTTTCTCATAAAAAAAAAGGGCCAGTCTGTTGGGTTTGCCTCAAAAAAAAAAATATGGATAGATATATAGATAGATTGATTGATTGATTGATTGATTTGGGGTGGGGGCAGATGGAGAGAGAATGGGCACACCAAAGTCTCTATCCACTGCAAATAAGCTCTAGACACATGAGCCACACCATGTGCATCTGGCTTTATATGAGTACTGGCAAATTGAACCTGGATCCTTTGGCTTTGCTGGTAAGTGCCTTAACTACTAACCCATCTCTCCAGCCCCCAATTTTTTTTAAAGCATGATCAAAAAAATGTTTTTTTTTTTTTTAAAAAAGACAATGAGTGTATGACACCCCCCCCCCCCCGGACATACTCTCATAGATACACCTACCTAGACCACTTCCTTCCTACTGATAATGGAAAAGACACAGCTCTCACCTCAAAGGGGACAAGAGATAGTTTATTCTGAAGTCAAATATGAGTGACCATGGCCCAGGAACACAGATTCAGGTTACTTCAAGTCCCATGTTCGACTGTAATAACAGTTTCATGAAGGTTTTATAGTTTCAGAACGACAGAAAGCGTCAGTCAAGGCACTCTCCAAGTACTTTGGTGGAAGCGTCAGGCTGGCAGGTTACGGCAAGGCGGGGAAACCTCTGCTATAGGCCTCAGAGGCTGTGGAAGGACATCCTTAGCCTCTGGGTTGGTGGAATCTAGGAATCTGTTCTCACATCACAGATTGGGATTTACCTAATAATAGTCAGCTGCAGGATGTTCACACACACACACACACACACACACACACGCACACACACACGTGAGCAATAAATGACTAAATGATAGCCCAAGATAATTTGACTATGGTCCTGCAACATTGCAAGTCTCCACTTGATTATTGCCGTTCTAATCAATCCATCCCTCAGCCTCTTGAACCGCATGTGTGTCTCCTTTCTGGACTAGGGCCCACATAAGGCAGATGCACGAGGTGGCGCGTGCATCTGGACTTAGTTTGCAGTGGCTAGAGGCCCTGGAGTGCCCATTCTCTCTCTCTCTCTCATCTCTAATAAATAAAAGAAAATTTAAAAAAAAAAAGCAGTACTAAGGTGAGCCCTGAGTGGCTCCTTTAAGCTGTCTTCCGCACCATCTCTAGTGTGTATCCTGCATCATCACATTACAAAGTGACTGCTACAGGGAAGTTATCACATCTGTATTTCAAGATATAGAATAGAGAAAGTGAAGAAAAGCATTTTCCTTTTCTTTAATTTTTTTTTTTTTTTTTTTTTTTTTTTTTTTTTTTTTTTTTTTTGTCTTTTGAAGTAGGGTCTTGCTGTAGCCCAGGCTGACCTGGAATTCACTATGTACTCTGAGGGCGGCCTTGAACTCACAGAGATCCTCCTACCTCTGCCTCTCGAGTGCTGGGATTAAAGGCGTGCGCCACCACACCCAGCTTAAAAAACATTTTTTTAAATATTTTATTTGTTTATTTGAGGGGGAGGCAGATAGAGAGAGAATGGGCACTCCAGGGCCTCTAGTTGCCACAAATGAACTCCAGATGCATGAATGACAGGTGCCAACGTGAAGCACCATCTCTAATATGTATCATCTTGTTAAATCCCCATGGCAACCCGATGAGGCCAAAACAAGCCGCCTTGTTTAGTAGAGAGACGATGAGAGTCAGGGAAGACCGCTGGGTGCCAAATGACACTCCTTCCCCTACGGGCTGGGTGAGTTCAGAGCTGAGGTCTCTAGGATGCCAACCTCCTTCCTCTTAAAGAGCCTGAGCCCCTCCCTGTGAGCCTGACAAAGCGGAAGTAGGGGTGAGGGCGTGAGATGAGAGTCATCTCTTATGATGAGATCAGAAATGGAACCAATTTGTCAGCTCCCAAAGTAGAAGCAATCAGAGCTCCTTCTGCGGGCCCAGACCCCTCCCTACAGCGCTGGTGGTGAAGGAGGGGACCCAGCCCATGTCAGATGAGCCATGTGGGCTCCCACTGCATGTGACAACATCTGCAAGCCTAGTCAGGTGATCCAGGTCTTTGGGTGAATGACCTGGAGCCAACTCTTTTTCTCTGCAAACCTCACTTTCCCTATCTGCAAAATGGGGAGAATGCTATTGAACCCTCTCCACCTTCAAAACCAAGTTTTATTTATTTATTTATTTAAAGACAGAGAGAAAGGGGCAGACAGAATGTGTAAGGGTGCGCCAAGGCCTCGTGTCACTATAAAGTGAACTCCAGATTCACACACCGCTTTGTGTATCTAGCTTTATGTGGGTACTGGGGGATCGAACCTGGACCATCAGGGTTTGCAAGCTAGCTCCTTTAACCACTGAGCCATCTCTCCAGCCCTCAAGGCCACGTTTGAAAGAGTGAAGCTAGAGCGTTTTCGCCCCATGGGCAGCAAGTCCTTATATCCCAGGAGGCATGCTCTATACGCTCAGTGGGCTTTTCCTGTCCGTTAGGACCTTCTGATGGCTGAACAGGAAGTGAGCAGAGAGTGTAGGAACCAAAGTTCACAAGGCCAGCCCAGGGCTGCTTTTAGGGTTCCCGCAGTCAGCCTATGTCTGCAGTGGACAGAATCCTATGGTTTCTATTGCTGGCAGCTGTCCTGTCCATTACTGATGTAATGATAAGCAAGACATAAACGCTATATCCAGCCGGGCGTGGTGGCGCACGCCTTTTATCCCAGCACTCAGGAGGCAGAGGTAGGAGGATTGCCATGAGTTCAAGGCCACTCTGAGACTACATAGTGAATTCCAGGTCAGCCTGAGCTAGAGTGAGACCCTACCTCAAAAGAACCAAAAAAAATAATAATAATAATTTTTTAAAAAAGTGATAAGCAAGGAGCCAGGACTGCAGCCCCTCTGTTGAGCTGGAATCTGAGCTGATATACACTCCCTGCCCCAGACCTTAACCTTAATTTCTCCTGTCCCATGAGGGCTGTAAAATTCCCCCTGCGGGCGGGCGGAGTGATGGAGATGTCAGGCGGGCAATCCTTTGGGTATTCTTGCCAGTTAGGGAGCCAACAAGAGAATGTGGGATCAATTCCTTCATCAGGGACAAGAAATGCTAGCCCAAGCCAGGCGTGGTGGCGCACGCCTTTAATCCCAGCACAGGTGAGAGGATCGCCAGGAGTTCGAGGCCACCCTGAGACTACATAGTGAATTCCAGGTCAGGCTGAGCTAGAGTGACACCCTACCTCCAAAAGCTAAGAAGAAAGAAAGAAAGGAAGGAAGGAAGGAAGGAAGGAAGGAAGGAAGGAAGGAAGAAAGAAAGGAAGAAAGAAAGAAGAAAAAGAAATGCTAGCCCATTCAGTGCCCACCAATGAGGGCAGGTATGAGAGGGTGCCACCCAGGCACAAAGTCACCTTTGGAGAAGAGCCTGTCCCAGGTGACTCCCAGCACCCCCGATTTCCTCTCCACACAGTCCCCGTGGACTAGGAGCTGCCGGTCACGGTCACCTGTATAGCCCACAGATGCGGGGGTGGGTGGGGGATGATGCAGGGAGGGGCCCTGGTGAGCTGGCTACAGTGCTGGGGGCGAGCTGCTCCCCCAGGGGGTTGATTACACTGTCTTTTCCTCTCCCTCTCATCTCCTGGGCACATAAGGTCCCACTTAACTGAGCTTCAGAAGTACGTCTCTCCCCACACCTCTCCTCTACCACATAATCCCAGCTTGATAACTAGCCGCAGAGAGGCCCTGAGTCCTGATTGTGTGACGCCTCACTGTCCCCAGCCACCCCGGCCCCCACCCATCCCCAGGAAAATGGCTTTCTGAGCTCAGTTTGCTTTGCTCAATGATCAGATGTGATTGAAAAATAAAAAAATAAAAAAAAAAAGCAGTCGCTCAATCGCATCTTCTTCAAACTCGAGAGCGTGAGAGGAGGGAACACGTGATGGGGAGGGCCGGGGAGATGGCACTGTGTAGATCAAATACTTGCTGCCAGGCTGTGGAGACTTGAGCTCACACTCCCCCTGCACCCCCCGCCCCCGCCTGCAGCGCAGCACCTACGTAAATACCAGGTGAATGTGGCGGCCTGCCTAAAATCACAGTGCTCTGGACGTGGAGACAGGGTGTGGGGGGGGGGGGGCAGGCTGGCTAGCTAGACTGGTGGAATTGGTGAGCGCTGGGTTCAAGTGAAAGACCCTGTACGCCATCAATGAAGATATGCAGTGTTAACCTCTGGTCTACACACACATACATACACACACACTGTATTTACACACATATATCCATTCACACATACGCAAACACAAAAAAGAAGTGGTTTATTGTTTTCTCCCTCTCTCCCTTCCTCTCCCTCTCTGTTGTGTTTATGCAAACGCCAGATCAGGGTTCAGCTCTCAGCTCTGACTGCAGGACCCTGAGCCACATGTGGCTGTAGACCCCACGAGAGCGCTGAGCACGCCGTCATCCCATGTCTCCATCCAGCCTGAGCGCTCCGTCTCAGGTCAGCTTTCCTGGAAGCCAACCCTGAGATGCTCCTCGAGGGTGGGCAGCTTGCTTGGCAGGTGACCCAGGAAACTCAGGTGGCAGAAGCCACATGAAGCCCAAGATATTTTGGGCAGCCAGAGCAGAGCCAGTGCCGTGGAGGCATTGGAGTGGAGGGCCCAGGAAGCCAGAGTGCTGGTCCGTGGTCTCCACTAGTGAGTGTAGCTCCAGGGGAGGTAGACATCCGCAACCTTCTAGCAGCTTCCCCCCTACCCCCGCGCCCCCCCCCCCCGGGCAAAAGTCCACAAGCTAAGAGGCAGACATACAGGATCCCAAATAAAACCGCCCCTGGGGTCCAGTAATGAGCTCAGAGCCACCATGGCTCTGTGACTTCTGCTGCCTTGGGCACTTAGGAGATGCGCCTGGGCACTTAGGAGATGCGCCGTGGGCGCGTGGGGGGGGGGGATGCAGTGCTCAGTGGCCTCTGGGAAGCGTCCGCGAACAAAAGGCATGTTGACTCAGGCCACTTATCAGAGTGCTGGTTCCTGGCTGCTATGGTAGGGGTGACACCCACGACGTGACAGGGAGGAAGGTATGCTGCAGGAGGTGCTGGTCCTTGTGTACCAGAGATTCCAGTTTGGGCCCTGGCCTCCTGTGAGGGAACTTTCACAGGTCAGACCTTGGCATTGTCTTGGGAAGTGCGGTCCTCCCCGTGGGCTCCCAGAAGGCCTGCTTGGCCACTGGCTCCGCCTGGCCAGCTCTGAAACCCAACTCTGCCACCTCCCCTGGGCTCGTGAGCACCTTGTGAATGTGGCCTAGCCCGTGACCTGCAGCGGGCATTATAAACCCACTCACCCTCTCCCGTTAGCTCCCAACAGGCGACCACAAGTGAAGACCTTGAAACAATGAAAACGCTTCCTTCCCAGTTCAGCTGGGGAGGGCAGCAGGGAGAACCCTCAGGGGCTTTCGGGTAGTGGTCTGCCTGGTCTCTTCTAGCTTCTGGAGCCCAGGCGCCCCAATCTCTGCCTTTATCTGCAGGTGGCCTTCTCCTTCTCTTCCTCCTCCTCCTTTTTTTTTTTTTTTTTTTTTTTTTTTTTGAGGTAGGGTCTCGCTGTAGCCCAGGTTGACCTGGAATTTACTATGTATTCTCAGGGTGGCCTCGAATTCAAGGTGATCCTCCTACCTCTGCCTCCTGAGTGCTGGGATTAAAGGAGTGCACCACCACACCCGGCACCACCATCTCCTCCTCTTCCTCCTCCTCCTTCTTCTTCTTTCTCTCTCTCCCCCCTTAACTTAGTTATACCTGCCAAGGCCATTTTTTTCAAGGCTGCCTATACATACAGACATGTCTTTTGAGAAGTCACCATTCAACCTATGACACCACCCTCAGAGGTGACTTGGGTGGAATGCCATACTCAGGACATAGGGTCTGGCCACATCACCTGGCAGCTCTTCCAATGTGGGCTTTTTCACATCTTTGCCATGGCCCAGTCCCACCCACCCAGTACCATCCATGCCGGGACTGTGGCCCTCTTGACTTGATCACTCACAGTACCATCCACCTCTTGGGGGGCTCTCTGTCTCTCTCTGTCAAAAATAAAAATAAAAATAAATGTTAAAAGCAATTAGGTGGCTGGGCATGGTAGTGCACGCCTTTAATTCCAACACTCGGGAAGCTGAGGTAGGAGGATTTCCGTGAGTTCGAGGCCACCCTGACACTCTGTAGTGAATTCCAGGACAGCCTGGGCTAGAGTGAGACCCTACCTCGAAAAACCAAAAAAAAAAAACCAATTAGGTGAAGAATGGCTAAGGAAGGTACCCAGTGTTGACTTCTGGCCTCCATGTGCCTGACAACCCCCCAACACACACCATAATATGTATATGTATATATATATATATATATGTGTGTGTGTGTGTGTATGTGTGTGAAAAAAAAAAACAAAACCAAAAAAATAGTAGTTGAAATATCTTATGTAAACCACATGCTTTTATGTCTGCCTGATAGCTGAATCTCAGCACTACTGTGTGGCTGCAAGCATCTTGTATAGCCTCTCTGAGCCTCGCTTACCCCATTCACATGCTAAGGACCATGTTAGGAGTGGAGACTGAATCGGTATGTGTACATTTCTCAGAACAGTGCTGGCACCAGTAAGGGCGCGGTGCCGTTTCCTTAGCTCTCACCAGCCGTGAGGGGTCGGGGAGAAGTTCGTCTGTAACGTGGATTCTGACCCTCGCCTCGCTGGCTCTTCTAAGGACGGAGGCAAGTTGTTCGGGGCAAGCGTCCCCACAGTGCCAGTCACACAGCTGGCACTCAGCAAGGGCAGGGACTCCGTGACCCCTTTGGCTCTAAGAAAGAAAGAGAGGCCTGGGGACCGCCAGGCAGTGGGCACATGCTGGCTTCCCCTGTCCCCCTGACAGCCTTTGACGTTGCATAATTGCTTCCCCACGACAACTCCTTTAAGCACAGAGCTGTTGGCCGGAGCAGTTTGCTCCCCGTCAGTTTTTATTTCCAGATTTTAAAATAAAATAAAGGGAGGTAAAGTAGGGGGTGCCGGAGAGCAAGAATGTCATATCTTCAATAATAAACACGCTGGGCCCCGGGGCTCAGCAGGAGCACATGTACAAAGGCTGAAGAGAGAGAGAGAGAGTGAGTGCACTTAGTCCTGGGGTGGGCACTGGGATGACTCAAATGGCATCGTAGTGCTGAGAAGTGACAGGAGTGCTCAGCACTGCAACACCTCTATCACACCTTCCAAGGCTCAGGGTCCATTGCGGAAGAGGTGGCGCAAAGAATGTAAGAGCCAAAGGAAGGGTAGGCCTGCTTATAATGTGCTCTTGCAGACACAAAATGGCCTGGATATCCATGACCTCACAGTGCCTGACACTACCTACACAAGACCATCATAATAGGAGGAAAAGATGATGACATCAAAATAAAAGAGAGAATGACTGAGAGGGGGAGGGGAGATGGTGGAGAGTGGATTTGTGAAGGGGAAAGTGGAGGAGAGGAGGGAATTATCATGGTTTATTGTCTGTAATTATGGAAGCTGTCAATTAAAAATGAACTGGGGTGGGGGGTGCTGAGGAGGACAACTCTGTAGATAAAGCGCTTGTCACATAAATGTGAGGACAGCAGTTCATATCCCCAGCACCCCCTTAACTGAGTAAATGCCACTGGACCATAGAGGTCCCATCTGTAATCCTAGCAATTGGGGGGTATACACAGGGGGGATGTGGGGTCCTAGGACAAGCTGGCTAGCTGGACTAACTGAATCTGTGATGTCTGGGTTTATGTGAGAGAACGTGCCTCAGCAAACCCTGGAACACGAACAAGAAAGTCAGACTGGCTTCCACATGCACCTGCACACACGCGGACCCATTGCATGTCAATACACATGCCTGCACACTTAACACACAAAAATGCTTGCTGAAAATAAATCTAACAATTTAAAAAAAAAAAAAAGAAACTGGGTGCTGGAGAGATGGCTCAGCAATTAAGGTGCTTGCCTGCAAAGCCTAACAACCCAGGTTCGATTTCCCAGGACCCACATACAACCAGATGCCCAAGAGGCACGTGCATCTGCAATTCGTTTGCAGCGGCTAGAGGTCCTAATGTGCCCATTCTCTCTCTCTCTTTCTCTCTCTGCAAATTTAAAAATAGGTGCCAGGCACAATGGCAAACAGCTTCATAAATCTCTTTTATCAACCCTCCACAGACCTACAAGGTATTGCTACTCTCCCCACTTTACAAATAAGGAAACTGAGGCCCAGGATGGATGTTGATTGTTGTGGTCCTCCTCGCCTCTTTTCTCCTCTCCTCTTCCTCGACCTCTCCTTCCTTCCTCCTCCTTCATCCTTCCGCATCCTCCCCTGGCTGTCCCCCTCCGTCACCACCCCGTCCTCTGAGGGCCTGTCCTCCGGAGGGTCTTTCTGTCCACACAGTGTCTGAGACTCCTGGCTCGTCTCTGGGTCCTGGAGTCACCACCAGTCACCTCTCTCCTTCCCTATGGTCAGCCTCAGGAGCCAGGTACTGCGTGCATTCTGGGGGGTCCCTGGGGAGCAAGTGCTCCTCTCACCCATCTTCCCACCATGCCCATCTGCCAGCCCTCACTCTGGCTGATGCCATGCCAGTCTCTAAGCTTCCCTGTGCCCAGGAGCCTGTGCTCTGCGGTGGTGGTGGGGAGGGGTCAGAGGTCTCTTTTACACTTGTAAATACAAAGGCAGGGTGAGGAGACCACAGGGAGAGAGTTGCCAGTAGAGGGCGCTGCTAGTACCCGGGTGGTGGTGAGCCCGAGACCCTGAGGACAGAGCGGCAGGAAAAAGGGACTGTTGGCAGGAACAGGGGCTGGGTGGACAGTGGTCTGCTGGTGGAAAGCAGAGAAGAAGTGGACAGACAGCAGCACACAGGCCCTGGGTCAGTCAGATGGCTTAGGGCCAGAACCCAGATTGTATTGCCCCCCTGCATGGGTATCAGCGTGACTCTGTACTTAGTCACAAGTCCCCTGTGAGAGGCCCTTCGTGCCAGCCTTGCACAGAAGTCTCCAGGAAGAAGAAGCATGATCCTCACCTTCAATGAGCAGAGAGCCGGGCAGGGACAAGAAAGACGCCTACACACGGGCTCCACTGCCCCAGTTGTAGGCAGATCTCAGGAAGACTGGATCAGAGAGGTGCAGAGGCCTCTCAGCACACAGTGCTGTGATCGATTAGTGATGTCTGCCACGGACGCAGGTGGCGGGGTGATGGCTGTCCAGCCCAGGTCCCCAGGTCCTAACTGCCCTCCCACTTGGCTGCTGCTCTCCACCATGGGCTCTGAGCCTCCCAGATAGCACCCTCGTTCCAGAGCCTTCCACATGCTCAGAAGACCCCGAGTAGGTGCCAGGGGCTTCCCTGAATGTGTCTCTTTCCCCGTGATTCACTTCCTCCTGTACCCCACGCACAATCCCTAATACCACTGCCATCCCAGACCACTCATGCGATGGCTCACACAGGGTGCTAACAGCAGCAGCTCTTACCGCAGAGTGGGACCGCCCTCGGGCGCACACAGGGAGGCGCTCAGAACAGCAGCATCCTGCTACACGTGACCCTGATCCATCTTAAGCTTACTGTGTCCACACAGGTGTACATGACCCATGCCCGTGCATGTGGAGGTCGGAGGAAAACATGGGATGGCCTCCTCCATCACTCTTCCACTTAATTTCCCTGGGGTCATTGTTAAAAAATTAATTTAATTTGTTTAATTTACTTTTTATTGACAACTTCCATAATTATAGACAATAACCCATGGTAAGTGCCTCCCTCCCCCCCCCCACTTTCCCCTTTGCAACTTCACTCTCCACCATATCCCCTCCCCCTCTCAATCAGTCTCTCTTTTATTTTGATGTCATCAGCTTTTCCTCCTATCATGATGGTCTTGTGTAGGTAGTGTCAGGCACTGTGAGGTCATGGATATCCAGGCCATTTTGTGTCTGGGGAGGAGCACGTTGTAAGGAGTCCTACCCTTCATTTGGCTCTTACATTCTTTGCTGCCACCTCTTCTGCAATGGACCCTGAGCCTTGGAAGGTGTCATAGAGATATTACAGTGCTGAGCACTCCTCTGTCGCTTCTCAGCACCATGGTGCCTTCTGAGTCATCCCGAGGTCACTGCCATCTGAACGGTTGTTTGTTTTTGAGGTGGGGTCTTAACTCTAGCAGAGGTTGACTTAAAATTCATTCTGTAGTCCTAAACTGGCCTCGAACTCACAGCAGTCCTCCAACTTCTGTCTTCCAGGTTTAAAGGGTTTAAAGGTGTGCGCCACCACGCTAGCTTTACTTTATTTCTCTGAGTCTCTCGCTGACCCGGGAGCTCCCCATTTTTTATTTATGCTGGCTGACCAGGGAGCCCTAGGGATCTTCCTATCTCCGTTCACCTCAGGGGTTACAGGCATATGTGACCACGCCCAGTTTTTTATGCGGATGCTGGAGATCCAAACTCGGGTCCTCATTGCCCTCTTAGCCACTGAGCCATCACCCAGGCGGTGAGCCTCAGACCCTGAGGACCGAGCGGCAGGACAGAGGAACTGCTGGCAAGGACAGGAGCTGGGTGGAGGGTGGGCCCACCACTTCCTCCTGAGTTGAGAGAAACTTCCTGATGTTCCACACGTTGTCTGAGAAGCACCAACAGCCTGGGTGTTTACTGGCCACTGCCTTCCACCTGACGTCCCAGGAAGAAGGCCGGATGGTTGGCCATAGCTCCAAAGGAGCACGCAGAAGGCTCGGGGCTCACAGCAGAGCCCCTTGCGTCTCCGCCAGCCTCTCTAGCCCCGCAGAGTTTGCCAGAGCCTGTGCCTCTCACGCCGTTTAGGGAGCTGCTCCAAGGGGCTCGCTGATGATGAATGCGGAGAGCGTTACGGGTGCAGCACCAGTGCAGCTGTTTAAAAATGCATTCTCCCATGTAAATTTCTGCTCCATCAATCCTTATGACATGTCAAACATTGCTTTTGTTTCCTGAACAAATTGTGCCAAGTGCCCTTCTTTGCAGATCTGTGCACAGGAGCAGAACCGCTCGCCGGCACCGGCCGCCTGCCACGTTGCTGGGACCCAGCACTTCCCGGGGGGTCGCTGGGCCGCTGGGCACACCTGGCTTCACGGCAGAAGCCCCGTGCGCACGTGCAAGGTGCGCAGGCGTGACCAGAGTGCAAGAACGGGCAAGGGAAGGAGTGACTGCACACCTGCCTCGATTGCAGGGAGAGATGTCAGGTGGCTGGGGGGGTGGGGGGAGGGACCCTTGAGGCTGAGAAGGTGTGAGTGTAAAGTGTGTGGTTCTTTCTGCGTGTGAGTGTACAATTGGTGAGGGGGCGACTTCTGGATGGGATCTGCCTGTACCAGACAGAGAAAGAGTTTTCTAGAAGAATATGCAAGGGGAAGGGTGGATCTGCCGGACACTCAAACAGAGGGGGGAGAGAAAAGGCTTGTGGGGATCTGGAAAGAGGTCAGGTACTGTCCTGGACAGAACACTCAGGCTCCAGGAAGATTGGGGGTGATAGATGGGGCCACCTATCCTAACAGGGAAGGGGTCAGATGTCAGAACCAGCATCTGGGAAGGACTGTATTTGGAGGGAGACTAGCTAGGACAAAACCTAAGTGAGCAGGTGGTGGCGGGTGGGGGGGGGGGTCTAAGGCTGAGCCTCACCAGATGGAAGTTCACAAGGCTAAGTGAAGGGACCACAGTGAGGTACAGGCAGGGATGTGTGGGGACAATGAGGTGGCAAGGCACCTCCTCATACCGTGCAGGTTCCATTGTTTAGGTCTTTCTTTCTTTTTTTATTAAGAGAAAGAGAGGGGGGGAGCTGGAGAGATGGCTTAGCAGTTAATGCATTTGCCTGCAAAGCCAAAGGACCCCCGTTCAATTCTCTAGGACCCACGTATGTATGTCAGATGCATAAGGTGGCGCATGCGTCTGGAGTTCATTTGCAGTGGCTAGAGGCCCTGGTGTGCCCATTCTCTCTCTTTCTTTCTCTCTCGTCTCTTTCTCTCTCTCAAATGAATAAATAAAATATATTTTAAAAAGAGAAAGAGAGAATTGGCATGTCAGGGCCTCAACCACTGAAATTGAACTCCAGATGCTTGTGCCACCTAGTGGGCTTGTGTGACCCTGTGCTCCCTTGGGGGTAGCGGGTGCTGGCTCTGGGGCGGAGGTGAGAGACGTTCATCACAAGACCATCTGGGCAAGGGGACACTCACAGGGAGAGCACATGTCCCGTGCCGGCATGAGCGGGCCGCTGGGAGTTCCTCCGAGAATCATCCCCTCAGAAGACAGAATGCAGACTCAACATGAGTGCTGAGCCCATGGGTGCAGACAGACCTGTACCCTGAGGGGCTCAGGTGGGTCAGGGGGCCCCTGCAGACAGCTCGGCCACCCTGACCTCCAGCAGAGACCTCAGGATGAACCGCACAGCATCCCTAGATGGGGCCTGAACCACCTACACAGTCCAAGCATAGGCGGGGTGAGAGAGCCTGCTTTGGGGAGCGGGGATTCTGCGGAATGGACCTGTCTGTATGCCTGAGGACTCTGGTTGAGGGGCTGCAGCTTGGAAGGGCCAAGCCCCCCAGTGCCTGTGGTGACGGGCTCAATTCTGCCTGTGGAGCCACCAGCTTCCCCAGGAGCAGAGCACTGGGTCTCATGGCTGAACTGGCAAACTGCACAGGCTCCCCTCCCCCACCCCCGCCTGAGGAGAAGCAGAGAAGGGCCGGGCTGGGAACTGAAGGGTTCATGTCTCCCCCGCACTGTCTCACTGTGTGACCTTGGACAAGTTGATTGGCTTCTCTGAGCTCCAGTTTCCTCCTTCATTTGTAGAACGGGGGGGGGGGGTGTCCCACAGAGCTACTGGGAAGATGGAATGAGGATGCAGAAAATACTTGGCAAATTTTGTGCCTTCCAGGGAAATGCTCCAAACAAGAAGGCAGAGGCCACCCCCACCTCCTCCCCTCCCTGTATTCAGCAGAGAGATTGGCGGGTTCTGACCTGGGCCTGGCCAATCTGGGGACGTGGCCACTCCCCCGCCGCAGGCTCCCCCACTCACCTTGTCTTAACCTTTGGGATTTTCTCCCCATGTGTATTTATTTTTCTCTTTTGGCCAGCAGCAGAAAATTACCCTTGTGCCGGCATTGTCCATCACAGGAAATAAGCACTGTGGACGTAATTATGAAGCGCAAACGTGGACTGTGCTTTGCTGCGGATGCAGTGTGGAGCAAGTCCAAGGAGATGCCAGACCCCAGCAACCTGTCCTGGCCTTGTGCTGTCCCCATGGGTTGGCCATGGGGACAGGCACTGATCGTGGGAACAGGTGCTGGTCACAGGGACAGATCCTGGCCACAGGGATGGGCACTAACCTTGGAGACAGGTGCTGATGACAGAGACAGGCTCGAAGCGTGGGGCCAGAGATGTGGGGTGCTGATCACAAAGATAGATATTGACCAGGGGAACAGATGCTGACCAAAGGGACGAGTGCTGAGGAACAGGCGCTGGCTGCAAGGACAGGTGCTGACCGTGAGGAACGGGCGGGGACCGTGGGGGACAGGCACTGCCCGTGGAGACAGATGCTGATCTGCTTCAGCTCCTCTGGGGCTGCAGGACTCCCATGAGAGAAGCAGAGGCACCCTGAACCCAAGGCCTGGATGTCCACAGGGCACATAGTCCCCCCCCCCCCCCAGGCTTCTGGCTCCCGTGTGCCCAGCCAATGGCTGTCTTGCAGACATCCGGGCTTCTTGCCCCAGAACCTTCTACAGATCAGACCAGCCTCAGTGAGCATCTCTCCCACCACAGAGCCCATTCTGTGTCACACCTCCTCATACCGTGCAGGTTCCGTTGTTTAGATCTTTTTACCTTCCTTTCTTTCTTTTTCTTTTTCTTTTTCTTTTTTTTTTTTTTTTTTTTTTTTGATTTTTGAGGTAGGGTCTCACTCTAGCCCAAGCTGACCTGGAATTCACTATGTAGTCTCAGGGTGGCCTCGAACTCATGGCGATCCTCCTACCTCTGCCTCCCGAGTGCTGGGATTAAAGGCGTGCGCCACCATGCCCGGCTTTACTTTCTTTTTTTAAGAGAGAGAGAGAGAGAAAAAGACCGAGAGAGAGAGAGAGAGTTGGTGCTCCAGGGCCTCAGCCACTGAAATTGAACCCCAGACGCTTGCGCCACCTAGTGGGCATGTGCGACCTTGTGCTTGCCTCACTGTTACGTGTTTGGCTTACATGGGATCTGGAGAGAGATTGAGCATGAGTCCCTAGGCTTCTCAGGCAAACTCCTTCACCACTAAGCCATCACTCCATCCCTGTTTAGATCTTGCTTTCCTTGATCGTTCTTCTCCCCATTCGATCGTACGTCACCTTCCAGAGAGGACTAGCCCTGCGTGTGTGGTGGTCACTTGAGCATCTGGCATTACGGCAGGCACATTGGGAAGCCAGAAGGCATTTGCTGAGTAGTAAACAAGTGAGAGCAGGTCACCCTCAGGAAGCTTTGGGATGTGCTAGCATCCTCCACCTGGCCCTCCATGTCCACCGTGCCCTTCCCCACTAGGACGCCACGTGGCGAGTCCCTCCGGACTCTGGCACGTGTGGGGCTTTGGCAGTGGTCAGAGGTGGGCATGCTTCGTGAACCCCCGCTTGCTCATGGCCCACCTGTATAGCTGCATGGACGACCTCCACCCGCTGTGATGTCTACCGGTGGGGCAGAAGCCCCTCAGGAGGGAAACGTGTTCTGGCCCTCAGGCTGGACATGAGATTTCACTCCATTTGGTGCCCCGTTTGAGCCCTATACAAAACACAGAGTGAGAAAGTGAGTTGCATACCAACTTCTCCTTCCTAAGAGGGAAGTAGTGAGCAGAGATGGTTTCAGAAGACCAGACCGAGCCATGCCTTCCAAGAGAGGTGTGACCAGGGGCTCTTGGGCGGAACCCAGTGGACAGTCAGGGAGATCTCTAAGTGAGAGGGTAATCAGGGTGAATCTTGAGGTGTATACAGAGTTTGGACAGCAGGTATGGAATGCGGGGACGGGCTGACCGCCACAGTGAGACATTCTGTGGGTACAGGCAACACATGAAGGCCACCTGGACTATGACCAGCCTTAATATCAGATTATTGGTCTGGAATTATGTATCCACTGAAGGCTATTGAGCAGAGGAGGACAGACATTTTTGCCCTTGAATTTAACTTCTTGACCCCGGGCCCCTTAGAGAACCTTGACAACTAGGGAAATGTACTAGTGTACACACCCCTGCGGAGACCAACCTGGCACCGGCACCTGGGGGAGGCAAGGTGGGATGGTGGCAAGGATCTCATCGCCAGGGAGGAGCCTGGGTCCGGCTGAGATCTTCACCTGGAGCTCCGGGTCAGCAGGTCCAATATGAGAGCCAAGGGCAGGGCCAGCGGGGCCGTCCCCACCCGCACCCCAGGTGCCATCTGCCTGGCCTGGGAGGCCCCAGGGGTCCCCTACAGGAACGTCCATGGGCTCATTGCCAGAGGTCTGCTTGTGACATGAAGTGGACAGCTGGTTCTCTCCCCGTGGGCCTCTGGCAGCTTCCTCACACGAGGCACGCAGCTCTCTGTCACTGCATGTGGCTGCAGCCTTTCGGGTGGCTGCCACGGGCCAGTCTAGGGACGGAGACTGCAAGTTGAGCTGGACCGAGTGGAGACTGTGCGCAGAACGGGGCAGAATGGAGCCTTGCCAGCTGCTGCCTACGTGGGCAGGATGGCAGGTGGACAATGACTTGCTGGGTTGGCCAGCCCTGTGGACAGTACTCAGGGGTCCTGTGGTCCCTCGAGGTACCAAATAGCCAAATAGTGCTGCCACTTGATCTTGGGAAGGACACATAACTTGATTGATCCTGGGTCCTTATTTACTTTTGTCTTTGTTTTTTTTTTAATATTTTATTTTATTTATTTGGCAGAGAGATTGTGGAGAGAATGGGAACACCAGGTCCTCTACCCACTGCAAACAAACTCCAGATGCATGTGCCACCTTGTGCATCTGGCTTGCGTGGGTACTGGGGAATCGAACCTGGGTCCTTAGGTTTCACAGGCAAGTGCCTTAACCACTAAGCAGTCTCTCCAGCCCCTGTTTGTTTGTTTTTGAGACAAGGTCTCACGCAGTCCAGGCTAACATTACTCTTTAACTCCTTGAATTCCTGATCCTCCTGCCTCTGCCTCCCAAGTGCTAAGAGTCACCACGCCATGTTTATATGGCACTAGAGATCGAACCCAGGGCTTCATGCGTGCTAGAAAGCTTTCTACCAACTGAGCTCCACCCCCCTGCCCTGTGTTCTCATTTGAAAAACTGACTTTGCCACCATGGGACCCAAAAGGACAACTTGAAGGAGAAAGGGTTTATTTGGGCTCACGGTCGCTTAGCCTCATGCTCTCGGGAGGAATATCACGGTGATGTGTGACAGAGGCCGTTCCTTACTTCCTGGCGCACAGGACATAGAAAGCATGTGAGGAAGAAGCAGAGATAATGTGTCCCAAGGACCGGCCCCGAGGTAACCTACTTCCTCCAGCCCCACCCCCTAACGTTTCCACAACTTTCCATCCGGGTAACAAGCACTCAACACATGAGCCCATGGAGACGCTTCATACTGAAGCCATGATGGGATGGATTTTGGGTGATGAGTGCCTGCCTGGCAGGGACATGGTCACCGTGCAAGAGATTGATCCATTACTTCATGCTGCCCAGAGATGCAAGAGGCGATCCAGGACCCCGCTAGCCTTTGACACATCTAGTCAGTCTGACCCCACACTGTCCTCAGGGACTCCCAGGCCAGAGATGTGAGGACTCTCCAGTGAGCCCAGCGTGGAGTGCTAACCCCAGCTGGAGGTCACGAAGGATAAGAGCAGATAAACCAGACAGGGGAGGGGCCCTGAACCAGGAGAGGGAAGGAAGGATGGGCCAGCTGGTTCCCAGGGGCTCATCACCAAACTCCCCAGGCCTCAGTTGCTCCAGACCAGGGGACCCCAGAGATTCTTCCTGTCCTGAAAGAACAAGAGCAATTCCACAGGGCCCCCTGAGATATGAAGGGCCAGTCCCCAGGTCCACATGGAACCTTCTTCCCGCATGTAGCTGCGGACTCTCCTCTTCCGTCTGCCCCCTCTCCCTTGACTCTCCCTCTTCCTTCTCTCTGCAGCTTCCCTTTCTCCTCTCGACCTCTTTTCCTGCTAGGTGACAGCTCACTCGTTTTTTTAGGGGGTGCAAAGGTGCTGCCAGGTACCCGACCTGAGGTGTGTCAGGGGAGCCTAGCAGGTAGTGGCCCACCTTGCGGTCACCCCGACCCTTTCCTCCAGCAGAGGCTTGAGAGTGTGTTATTTGGTTCCAGAGCAGCCCGGTGGTGACACTGGCCTGGAGCTGGGACCTCTGCCCACGCCGTCCCCTGCCAGGCGGCTCCGTGGCTTGATCATCCATCGCTTCTTTCCAGGACAGTGTACAGTGACACCGTGTGCCATCCGCTGGAAGACCTGCAGAGCCCCCATGCCTCTCTTCTTTCTCCTTTCCTGGAAGGAGACAGTGAAGGCTGTCACCAGAGGGAATTTTGGTGTCCTCTTCCCAGCAATACCCAGGCTCTACTCTCTTCTTTAATATTTATTTTATTCATTTGAGAGAGAGTCAGAGAGAGAGAGAGAGAATGGGCACACCAGGGCCTCCAGCCACTGCAAACGAACTCCAGACGCATGCACCACCTTGTGCATCTTGGCTAACGTGGGTCCTGGGGAATCAAGCCTTGAACCAGGGTCCTTAGGCTTCACAGGCAAGCGCTTAACCGCTAAGCCATTCCTCCAGCCCCTCAGGCTCTACTTTCTTCTGGAACGATCCTCCTCTTGACTTATAGGTAGCCAGGGCTGTGGCAAGTGACACGGGTCTCAAAACCAGCTCAGTTCTCTTTTGAACCAATCGCCTTAGGTGAACGATGGACCCTTGTTGTGCCCTCAGCGTCTCTGTCACTTGCATTGTTCAGATGAAAGAGGAATATGGGGCTGGAGAGATGGCTTAGCGGTTAAGTGCTTGCCTGTGAAGCCTAAGGACCCCGGTTCGAGGCTCGATTCCCCAGGACCCACGTTAGCCAGATGCACAAGGGGGCACATGCGTCTGAAGTTCGTTTGCAGTGGCTGGAGGCCCTGGGGCACCCATTCTCTCTCTCTCTCTCCCTCTCCCTCTTCCTCTCTCTGTCACTCTCAAATAAATAAATTAATTTAAAAAAAAAAGAAAGAGGAATATGTGTGTTTAGTAAATGGCAGTAGCAGTTGTCTCAAGGAGTAGCTTGGACGGGGGTGGGGGGAGCCACTGAGAACCCAACCTTGGCTTAGAAAGTTCTGTGGTCGGGTGGGTATCTTCCCCTGTACGTACTGAGCATGCACCCTGGGTAGGCACGAGCAAGTCTGAACCCCACTGGGGCTATAGTGGGGCCAGAGGTCTGTGCACAGTCTCCAAGACCATAGCTGTGGGGACGTTGAGTGGAAGTCGGGCAGAAGAGGTAGTGCCCTGAAAGCTGGCAGTCCCCCAGAACCTCCGGAAATGGCATCTTTATGAATAGGCACATTTTCTGGTTAACTAAGATCTTAATTCTTTGGGTATAAACATATTTTTCATTTCATTCATTTGGGATCGAAATATATTATTCATCTCTCTGCCTTCCGGAACTGAATATACGGAACACGCATTAGCTTTCTCATGAAAATTCAGGTTTATTATAAAGAACGTAGAATTTAATAGATTTCATAGAATCTGGGAGCTTTAAAAAAGGGACCTCGGAAAATATTGAGTAGAAAGGCATTAAAATGTATTTTTAGCTGCAGAGCCTTTTATCCACATTTGATCTTACAGAGAAGCCCTGAGCATAGAGCAGGTGTAAGTGAGCCCCAAGGTCAGCCAGGCCTGTCCTGCTTGGCACCCGGGGGCAGGAAGCAGCTGGCTAGTTCCAGGGCAGTGGTCTGGGAAGGGACCAGAGGTCTAATCTGTGACAGTGACTGGACAGAGTGTATGCTGATTACTGCAAGATGGGAGGGGAGGAGGGAGAGAGGCAGGGAGAGAAGGTAGGAGGGAGGGAGGGAGAGAGGAAAGGAGGGAAAGAAAGAAAGAAGAAAGAAGGAAGGAAGGAAGGAAGGGAGAAAGAACGAAAGGGAGGGAGGAAGGAAGGAAAGGAGGGAGGGAGAGAGGAAGGGAGGGAGGGAGGGAGAAGAGAAGGAGGAAAAAAGGAAGGAAAGGAGGGAGAGAGAGAAGAAGGAAGGGAGGGAGGGAAGAAGGAAGGAAAGGAGGGAGGGAGAGAGGAAGGAAGGAAGGAGGGGAGCCTTTAGTCTTACAGTCATGTCACCTATGAAATAGAAGCCAACCATCCCAAATTCACCCACAGAATTCCTGGAGAAGAGGATGAGGAGGAGACCTTACTAGGAGCCTGGAAGACAGACTCAGGGAGTGGGGAACCTAGCTTGCTCGAATCCAGCGAGACCTTGCTGGCAGATGTGGCTCCAGGCAGCTCTGCTGGGGCACAGGAGTTGTGTGGGAATGGAACGGGTTCCCCAGGGACCCTTTCTTGGGGAGCTCAGGAGCCCCCATGGGTCCAGCAGTAGCACCCTCTCTGGTTCAGCAGTCACGACTTCTTGTTTCCCCTCCACAGGCAACAGACAACGACGTGGGCACCTTCGGGGAAGTTAACTACTTCTTCAGTGACGACCCTGACAGGTGAGCTCCTGCCCGGCCTCTTGGCAGCAGCTTCCGGCCATTTACAAGGTCCCAGCAAACTACCTGGTGTGCTCTAGGCAGATGCCGGGCTGGGGCTCGGACATGGTCTGGGGGTCAGAGCGCATGAGCCCGGTGCTAGCCGCGTGTTGATTGCGACTCAGTTTGGCCTAGCCGCTGTGAGATGGGGTTTCTCTGGCTCCGCCTTTGGCAATGGAGAAGGGTGCCATCCGTGAGACTTCCGGTGCTGTCCCCTCAGCCACCAGCAGCTACAGCTGACGTTTGAGAGACCTGACTGTGCCAGGTGCTTTGTCATGCACGTTACATGCGTGGACTGGGGTCATCCTTACAACCAAAGGATGGAGTGACTCAGTGTCCAGGACTCATCACTTCTGGTTTTACGGAGAAGGAAACTCCAGCTCACCAAGGCTAAGCTTCTTTGACCCAGACTGGTGGGTGTCAGAGCCAGGCTTCTGTCCGCAGTGTTCACTATCAGATGCCACACGTCCCCTAGCAGCAGTGGCTCTCAGTGGGCAGCACACTCTAGGGTGGGTTATTGACCTCACTGCGTGACTGTGTGACCTGGCCCATTAGGGTGACATGTTCCTGAACTAGCTCTGGGCCATCTCTTTGCCTTGTGTTCAATTAATCGGGAGCCCAGGGGAAGGTCTGTCATTTTCGCATGATCAAAGGCCCCCGTGGGATTCACAGCACGGGTCTACTGCTCAACACGGACGGCCTGATGCATCCGGAAGCCTGACCGTTTGAGGAAGGCAGTGGCTGTCAGGATGCGTGGCCAGCCCGCTGTCGCTAGTGAACGGTCGAGGAGACCGAGGTCCTGTCAGGCATGTCACTGACACTGCGGCCACTCGGTGACAGAAACCTCGATGTGGGCAAAAAGACGTGGTCGTGGCTGGATGCATGGGGCAGTTTGGCTGTTGGGGGACTGTGTGAATGGGACCTCGTCATCTCGGGTTGCTCATCGTGAGGGCCCGGGGCTTCCCTGACCTTAGCTGGAACCTTCCAGACGTGGTGGCTGGCGTCTGTGAAGCAGGCAGGACGTACACATGTCCCCACTGACACGTGAGCTGCTAGGGGAGACATCTAGGGACAGTTGGAGGGATGTGTTCCCTGGCTTCCGCTGGTCCCAGAGTATGCTCAGTCCCTCCGGAAAGCGACGGGGGTTAGCTGCAAGAGGACCCGCCACCCCTTCCCTTTGCGGTTCACCTTTTTGGCTCAAACCCATTGGATGATAGAATTTACACCCTGCAGTTCTCCAACATCCAAGCATGCCCAGTGAGCCGAGATCCCTGCTCATAGTGAGGGGCCTGTCACCCCCGTGGCCCCTCTTGCCCCAGAAGTCCCCACAGTCACTCACCTCGTGCCTGCCGAGACCCCAGCATCCTTCCCCCTCCTCCCTACCTGGTGCAGGTTCTCGCTGGACAAGGACACGGGGCTGATGGTGCTGATTGCGCGGCTGGACTATGAGCTCATCCAGCGCTTCACCCTGACTGTCATCGCCCGGGACGGGGGCGGCGAGGAGACCACGGGCAGGGTCAGGATCAACGTGCTGGATGTCAACGACAACGTGCCTACCTTCCAGAAGGACGCCTATGTGGGAGCACTGAGGGAGAATGAGCCCTCGGTCACGCAGCTGGTGCGGCTCCGGGTAAGCCCTCCCCACCAAGCCTTACTTTTTGTTGTTGTTGTTGGGGTTTTTTGTTTGTTTGTTTGTTTTTTAATTGGTTTTTCGAGGTAGGGCCTCACTGTAGCTCAGCCTGATCTGGAATTCACTATGTAGTCTCAGGTTGGCCTCAAATTCACAGCAATCCTCCTGCCTCTGCCTCCTGAGTGTTGGGATTAAAGGTGTGCGCCACTACGTCTGGCAGGCACGTTTATTCATCTGGTCCTTACCTGTGTGTGTTCTTTCTGACCCCCACACCCCTCACTGGAAGCTGGGGCGGTGGGTGATTATCTCCTATCTACAAGACAAGAGTCAAATTCTTATTCTGTGCCGACGTCCTCTGAGCATCACCTCCTGTCCATGAGGACCAAGTGGGGACACATACATTGTGCCTATCTCTTTTTTAATTAATTAATTTATTTGAGAGAGAGAAAGAGCGAGAGAGAGAGAGAGAGAATGGACGCACCAAGGCATCCAGCCACTGTAAACGAATTCTAGATGCATGCGCCCCCTTGGGCATCTGGCCTAAGTGGGTCCTGGAGAATCGAACTGGGACCCTTTGGCTTTGCAAACAAATGCCTTAACTGCTAAGCTATCTCCCCAGCCCCATTGTGTCTATCTTATCTCAGCTTTCTTTCTTTCTTTCTTTTTATTTTATTTATTTTATTTTATTAGTTTTTCGAGGTAGGGTCTCACTCTAGCCCAGGCTGACCTGGAATTCACTGTGTAGTCTCAGGGTGGCCTCGAACTCACGGCGATCCCCCCACCTCTGTTGGGATGAAAGGCGTGCGCCACCTAAATCCCGCAAGCAAGGGTTGTTGAGAGGGGTTCGCGTCTCCTGCCAGCCTCCTCTGGTGCCAGGCCCTGTCTGCTCTGTTTCTTCCAGGCCACGGATGAGGACTCCCCTCCCAACAACCAGATCACCTACAGCATCGTCAACGCCTCTACCTTCGGCAGCTACTTTGACATCAGCATGTACGAGGGCTATGGAGGTGCGAGTGGGGCGGGGCTGGGCTGGGGGTCCCGCAGGGAAAAGGGTTGCTGGGCTCCATGCGCTTGAAGCTTTTTGTCCAGGGGCAGGGCCGCACTCCATCTACCCCACGCCCTGCACGCCCCAGGAGACAGGAGCAGCGTGTGGCCAGAGGTCACCCTTCTCCAGGGCCTTCATCTGTCTCTCACCAGCCAGACCTCTAGTCTGGGTGTCAGGCCCACTGGCGGCCACTGAAGGTGTACCGGAAGTCTGTCGTGACCAGGGGTCCACGGGGCAGGCTGTTTGAGTGCCCCTGTCCCTTCGCAAGCCCTTAACCTTGCCTTCCCTGAGAACGTGATCTTGATCTAAAGAAGTGGGCCTTATCCTGCCTCCGCAGTGACCATTTGGTCAACACAGTGCCCAGTGTGGCACATCAAGCAGTCACTGGCCCAAGAGGCTCCGGGCGTTCAAGGCAGAGCTGGGCAGGCAGGCCCACCACGCCGGCTTTGTCCGAGGGGATCTCTGACCTGCTGGGCGTTGAACTCTGCTTATGGGGGTCTCTGTTCCTATCCCGTCAGTGATCAGTGTGAGCCGGCCCCTGGATTACGAACAGATACCCAACGGGCTGATATACCTGACAGTCATGGCCAAGGATGCTGGCAACCCCCCTCTCAACAGCACTGTCCCCGTTACCATCGAGGTGTTTGTAAGTACCCTGGGGTGCTGATGAATGCTGCTCAGAGTTCCTGGGGCCCCTGCCTGAACCCAGTGGTATAGGACTGTGTTCCCCACATCTCTGACTGTTCCCTTAACTCAGACTGTCCCCAAAATGCCTCTCGCATGTGTCTGCCACTGCTGTATCTGTCTACCAGGGCCTTGGAGTTCAGAGAAACATGGATTGAATGGGTCACCCTTTGGGGAGCAGGGCTGAGGAGAGGAAGGAGGAGATAATGGGAGACCCCTTCCTCCGTGACCATCTTCTGTGCAAAACAAGTGAAATGATGGGAAGGTCATCAACTGACTCTCTTCCCCCCCCCCCCATGTTCCTCTTTTCGTTTTTGTTCTTCCTTTTTCCGGTCTTCTGAAGATTTAAAGGGGCCTGAGCGCAGCCCACTGCCTGTCTGACATGAATATCAAACACACCTTAGCGCTTCCCTGTCTGAAATTATCAGTCCCCGAATCCATCTCCACGCCGCCTCATTTGCCTCGTGCCGCTCTCCCAACCGTGCTGGGGACACAGAGCGTGGAGTGACAGCGAGGGCCTGTGGGTCTCTCCCTCCCGGGACCCCCACTGATTTAAGCACATACCAGCGTGGCCCCCCTCCTCATCCACAGTGGAGGGTGAGCACGTGTTGGTGGCAGTCGGTGCATTACCGGGCTTTGACTTTGGAGGATTAACTCGGGCCGTCAGCTGGGAGAGACCGCAATGGTGTGACATAAACTCAGGAAAGCCTTCCCCAGATCAGGCCTGCTGGCTGGCCTTCCTGCCACCACAAGCTTCAGACATGCTCGGGAGCGGCCCCATGCCAGTCTTTAATCATCTTGGTCCTCTCTTCCCAAGACCAAGGCCAAGGCCAGCTCCGCAGCAGAAAAAGCCCTAGTCAGGGTAGGAGGTCTTAGTCCTGACTGACCAGGGTGGGGTGTGGGTAATAGGAAGTTGGGGCGATTCGTAGGAGAGCCCTCTGAGTGGGCAGGTGAGAGTAAGTCTATGGGCGGCTACGTAGAGCTGGGGACAATGTCAGGAAGTACAGAGAGTGGGGGGGGGGGCTTGTGATAAGGAGTGGCAGCCCCGAATTGGCCAGTCGTGAACCCACAACCTGACTTAGTGCACTGAGAGGGACACCAAAGAAACAGACTATATTCCCTGTGACCGTAGGCTCCTCCTAGCATTTGTTGCCACATGACTCGACCCTGACCATGTCCTCCAATCTGGCCTTGGATTTCCCATCCTGACCACAGCCCCACCCCCCACCAAATGTGCCTCCTTCCTGGTCACACGTGTCCCTCTGACCCACCTTCCACTGCTGTGGGTTCCGAATACCTACAAGGAACATGAGGCCTGGGCGTTGTGGACAACATTGATCCCAGCGCCACCCCCCCCCCCTCAGAAGAGACAGACAGAGGAGAGCATGGCTTGCCGTATGGCTCTGGAGACAGTGACTTTGAACCTGACTCTGTTACCCGCTGTCTGTATGCCCTGAGCTTGTCGCCTCTCTGAACTCGGTTTCCTCATCTGCAAAGTAGAGGCTGTCAGCCTTGTGCAGCACTGTGAGGTCTTGAGGTCATGCAGGTGGCCCCTGGGTGCCGGCCATCACGGCAGCTGACAGGACAGTCATGTGTCCTGTCACCTGAAGCTGTGTGCCCAGCCCGGCCTTGGGGAGCTCTGAAGAATGAAGAGAGCTGAGTGGGACCTACTGGCCTCTGGGAAGGCGGACAGAGAGGAGATGAGGGAAGGTTTAGAGAGCCAAGTTGAAGTGGTCCACCCGGGCCAGCATAGGCAATCGGCCACGTGAGAATTGAAACACGCTGTGTCCCACCTTGAGCCAGGGTTTCCTGTTGCCGTCTCTTCTGGTCCTACTTAAATAGGAAGCCGAGGTCAGTGGGGAACAGCGATGGCCCAGGTCACCAGTGCCACCACTTTCTCACCACTAGTCAATAGTAGAGCTGGGATTTGAACCCACACCTGAGGGACTTATGGGTA
Source organism: Dipus sagitta (assembly GCA_036346955.1). Lineage (NCBI taxonomy): Eukaryota > Metazoa > Chordata > Mammalia > Rodentia > Dipodidae > Dipus > Dipus sagitta. Next base: position 25,022,235 of record CM070790.1, on the reverse strand, counting down.
CAGAGCCTGAGCCCTCCCCTCCTGCATGTGACTGAAACCAGTGCTCCTCAAAGCCCTTCTTCCTACACAGGTTACCTGGAGGGCTTATCAAAGTCCAGTTTTTGCAATTAACACCTTGAATTCCGGTTCTTTGGAGCCTGAGGCAGGAGCATGGCCAGGAGTTAGAGGCCAGCCTGGGCTACCTAGTCAGCTCTAGGCTGTCCTAGCAACATAGTGAGACCCTGTCCCCAGAACAAAAATAGGAGTCGGGGAGGCTGGAGAGATGGCTTAATGGTTAAGGCATTTGCCTGCAAAGCCTAAGGACCCAGGTTCAATTCCCCACGCCCCACGTAAGTTGGATGCACAAGGAGGCACATGCTTCTGGAGTTTGTTTGCAGTTGGCTGGAGGCCCTGGAATGCCCATTCTCTCTCTCTCTCTCTCTCTCTCTCTCTCTCATCTCCCTCAGATAAATAAATAGGGATAGAAAGATGGCTCATTTAGTAAAGCGCTTGCCTTGCAAATGCAAGGACAATGTTCAAATCCCCAGTACCCATGTAGATGGTGGGTGAGCATGTAATCCCAGCACCTGGTAGGCAGAGTCAGGAGGGTCCCCAGGGCAAGCTGGGCATCTAAACCAGCTAAATTACTGAGCTCTGGGCTCGGGTGATGGATGACCGCACCTCAGTAAAACACAGAGGACAGTGATTGAGGAAGACACTGGGTACCAACCTCTATCACACATCCCACATACACACGCAAAACCCAAACAAACAGACGTGCAGCTTTGCCCTAATGGGGCGGAGTAGGGCAGTGGCTGTAGCTTCTTGTCAGCCCCTGGCGGTGGTGACTGTGGACTGTCGCTACTTCCAGTTGGGGAACCGCATTAGGAGTGGCAAGGCTATCCAACACCCTGCCCTCACGGCTGCTTGAAATCCAGACCCTTCCCCAAGTGCGGCTCAGTTAAGAAAGGGACCTAGAAGGGGCTCGTCTCTCTTTTTTTTTTTTTTTAATTTTTATTTTGAGAGAGAGAGATTGGGCACTCCAGGGCCTTCAACCTCTGGGAAAGAACTCCAGATCCACGCGCCCCCTTGTGCACATGTGTGACATTGCACGCTTGCGTCACTGCATCTGGCTTACACGGGACCTGGAGACTCGAACATGCGTTCTTAGGCTTCGCAGGCAGGCGCCTTAACCGCTAAGCCACCTCTCCAGCCCGGCTCTTCTCTTTTGGCTTTGGCCTCACCAGGGGAGCAGAGCAAACAGGAAGTCACAGGCCAAGGATCAGGCTGAGCTGTTCCCACTGCTAAACGAAAAGAGTGCCTGACAGCTGCTTGCCCTGATCCCAGTGTGCTGCGTGAGTGGGCGCAGGCAAGCAGGGTGGACCCCAGCAGAGCAGAAGGACTCAACTGTCACATTCTCCGAGCTCTGTCTGATGGGCCCGCGGGGGCCTGCACTAACTCCTCCAAGTGGACAGAAGGAGTGGCCACAAAGTCAGGTAGCACCATGCTTGAGAGCGCTGGCTCCGGCTGGTTCCCCGGGCAGGGCTTCTGGACAGCACAGTCACTCGTGTCTAAGGACCACACTTGAAAAGGTCACCGCCTCCGGGGTGATTTTGCATGTGGGTGATTTTTAAGTAGCTGTCACTCTGCGAAGGCGCCTCCGCCCTCTACCAGAAGGATTTTCTCTCAAGTGAAGCAAACGGACAAGGGAAGCGGGCTGCAGAGCTACTGACTCTTCCCACACCTCTTGGATTCAAGCAGAGGTCCTGGGAGTGTGGGACGGAGAGGAGCAAGTGAGAAGGGACAGGTGATCCCTTTTCATCCACTGCTTGTTGGTTTTTAATAAAGAAGTCAAACTCGGTTTGTAGATTTCCCATTAGGGGACAATCAGCTTTTATAGAGGGAACCGCTGAATTAGAACTAATAGCGAACGCGGCGCCAGGATCCGGGGAAATATCACCGCGAGTAAGTTTCTGCCTCGTGCCTGTCACTGACATTCCCAGCGCCGTTTCGTGCAGCCGAGCAGAAGCCTCGGGGTGTATGTGGGGCATGTGCCCCCACGCCAGGGACCAGGGTGAGGCCCAGGCGGCCCATAGGGGAATCAGACATCAGTAGAACCCTGAGGAGAGAAACAGGTCATTATGAGCCCATGCGTGGGCCAGAGGGGGAACAGGTTGGGAATCAGAGCATGTTACCTTCTGGGCACCCACTACTATGATAGTCTGGGGGGGTCCTATAGTCCCAAGGGGTGGACATCCGGACAACATGGACTTGTCTCTCTCCTGCTTTCTTTTTTCTTTTTTCTTTTTTTTTTAAATATTTTATTTATTTATTCATCTTGGGTTTTTGAGGTAGGGTCTCACTCTGGCCCAGGCTGACCTGGAATTCACTATGGAGTCTCAGGGTGGCCTCGAACTCATGACGATCCTCCTACCTCTGCCTCCCATGTGCTGGGATTAAAGATGTGCACCACCATGCCTGGCTTTAAATATTTCATTTATTTAGTTATTTGAGAGTGAGAGAAAGAAAGAGAGCGGGGAAGAGGCAGAAAGAATGGGCGCGCCAGGGCCTCCATCCACCGCAGACAAACTCCAGGTGCATGTGCCCTCTTGTGCCTTTGGCTTACATGGGTCTCGGGGAATCAAACCAAGGTCCTTAGGCTTCGCAGGCAAACGCCTTAACCACTCAGCCACTTCCCCAGCCCCTCTCTCCTGCTTTCTAAGAGAGAGGGGAGACTATAGCAAAGACATGGGCCAATGCAGGCTCTGTCCGCCAGAAGAGCCCCAGTTCCGTGAGCTAGCTAAGGTCCTGAAGTGAGGCCCACTGAGCAGCACTGTGGCGTGAGATTGCCGGGGGGCCGGGAGGGGGGGGGGGCGGCTGGCTCAGCTCCACACTGTGCTCTTGAGATGCAGCGAGGTGCTCATTGCTGAGCAGACCGGGCCAGAGAGGCTTCCTTGAAGAGGGCAGCAGGGAGGAATTTGTGGTGAGTGATTGCAAAAGCAGTTGGCGAGAGCGAGAGTCTCCAAGGCAAGAAGGCGCCTCTGATTGCAGAGTTCGAGGGGCAAGCAGCGTGGAGGAGCAGCGGGCCGCACCTGGTGCTGGTTCCCCCAAGACAGGGCCCTGCCCCTGCTTGGTTTAACCCTTCAGCCAAGCGATCACACTCATCCCCAGCTGCTGCGGGCTGAGCCAGAGGAGGGAGTGCTTTAGAACTAAGAGGTGCCAGGCTCCAAGCTAGGTTGGCATTGGGGGGGGGAGAGGGCGGTGAGAAGCTATTGTGCATGTATGTGGAAATTATGTGACAGCCAGCCCAGGATAGGAGTCTGGGTCTTGGGAATAACCAGACACTACCTACCTCTATGTACCTCAGTATCTTTGGGGTTAGATGCTCCTTTATTTCCTTCTTCTAACCGGGCCTCTAGAACCTTCCACCATGATCTTAGCTGAGCTTGGAGGGAAGGTCAAGTGTGGGCTTCCTTTGCATGGGGGCAGATGAGCTGCAGGCGGGAGTCCTGCGTCAGCTTGGAGCTCAGCTGGAAGACTGGGCAGGAAGCAGGGCTATGAGAAGTGTAGGCAAGCTGGGTGCAGCCGCCGCACGGTCCGGGAGCCTTGTCATTCCTTCCCAACCACTGCACGTTTCTCCAAGGCCTGGCCCACCTTGAATGTGACCTGCCAGAGGGACTCCCTGAGCCTAGGGATAGCCCACCTGCTGCCACCTTGGCCATCTGGCCAGGCTGCCCGCCTGACACCTGCAACCCATGTGCTTCTCCCCCAGGATGAGAATGACAACCCTCCCTCCTTCAGCAAGCCCGCCTACTTCGTGTCTGTGGTGGAGAACATCATGGCAGGTACGAGCGCGGGCAGGGGGCCCACGGGGCGCCAAGGCAGGCAGATGGCAGGCTTCGCGTATACATTCCGGGAGGCCTGTGGTCTCTCTGTCTGCTTCCCAGACCGAGCATCCCATGACAAGTCAGGAGAGCCTTGGGGGACATCTGCTTATTGCCAGCCGACAGCTGCAGAACACCAACCGCGTGCACACCTCCACTGGGCATTGGGTCACCTTTACCTGCAGCCAAGCTAGGGGGAAGAGAATGGTGACAATTATTTATTTATTTGAGAGAGAATATGGGTGCGCCAGGGCCTCTTGCCACTGCAAACTCCAGACACATTCACCAACTTGTGCATCTGCCTTTACATGGGTCCTAGGGAATTGAACCTGGGTCCTTTGGCTTTGCCAGCAAGCACCTTAACTGCTAAGCCATCTGTCCAGCCCAATGATGATGATCTTTTTTTGTTCAATTTTTTATTATTTATTTGAGAGTGACACACAGAGAGAGAAAGAGGCAGAGAGAGAGAGAGAGAGAGAATGGGCATGCCAGGGCTTCCAGCCACTGCAAACGAACTCCAGACGCGTGCGCCCCCTTGTGCATCTGGCTAACATGGCCTGGGGAATCAAGCCTCGAACCAGGGTCCCTAGGCTTCACAGGCAAGCGCTTAACCGCTAAGCCATCTCTCTAGCCCGATGATGACTTTTTAAATTACACATTCTGTATTAGCATCTCGAGTGAGGAGAGTTCTGAACTGTGAGCCCACAAGACAGGTACCAGGAGCCATGGTTTGCAAGGGGGGTAGCTTTGAAGGATGGCCTTGGACCATGTTTCTATGTCAGCAGAGGAACAGAAAGTCCACCCTGGGCCAGACTTGTAGCCCCATGGCCACCTAGTCCAGACTCAGGCCCCAGAGCATTAGCTCTGGGCAGACTGGCACTGCACCTTCCTTCCCCCTAGAGTATGCTGTGCTCATAGGGATATCACCATGTTAGGGACTGCTGGGCCCCGGAGGACCTGGGCACAGCTGGGTTTGCCACATCTGGAGTTAGGGATAGCCTTCCACGTGCCAGGGCCTCCTAGAAGGAGCTTTCGGGAACCTCTCTGGTATCTGATGAGTGAGTTGGGTCCAGGCTGCCCTTAACCCACCCCAGGCTAGGTGTCCTGTGTTGTCTAGAGAATATCACTGCTAAAGAGCCCCTAGCATTCCCCACCTTGCCTGGCACGGTGCCCAGGAGAGGAGCCTTAACTACGATACCCACCTCTCCCAAATGTCATGTTCTTAGAGTCAACAAAGCACATTAGGGGCTGCATCCCTGTGCCCTTGCTCGAGACAGGATGAAATGTCAGATGTGAGACCACCCCCCACCCCCGCCATCTGTAAGGGACTCCGTGACCTTCCCAGTCCCTGCCCTTCCCAGGGACTGCGGGTCACGTGGCACCTGCCTGTGTGCTTTTCCGGAGGAACCTCCCCAACAGACCCCCAGGATAGATGATAGATCCCTGTGGACGTTCTTCAGAGAAAGCATTAAAGCGTTCGCAGTGGGTGAAGAGTTGGGAGCCAGCGCTCACCGCCCCCCCCCAACTCCACACAGCCGCAGGTGTGGCGGGGGCGGAGGGGGGCTGCGATCCAGAGCCTGGGTGGGCATGGCCTCAGGATAAGCCACTTGTGGGGGGGTCTTGCCAGGGCTGTGGGGAAAGCTGAACCCCTCTCCCCCGCCCCCCCCCCCACACACACACCTAGACTTCAGGTAGATAAAAATGCAGGTGAAGACCAAAGTCTTCACTGGACAAGAAGGAGAAAATAAAAACCCTTACAAACTCCCCTCTGAACAAGAGAAAGCAAGGCTGAAATTGGATGTAGTAAGTGTGAAATAGAATCGAATATGAAGCTCTGTCTCTCTGGACTCGACGTAAAAGCTGGTCAGTCTGCGTGAGTTTGATCCAGAGGCACGCTGGGCAGGGTGCAGCATCAGGGTGCTGTCTGAGGCAGGACCAGGTAGGGAAGAAAAGGGTGGAGCCCGGATAGTTTAGGTGTAGCCTTGCTACCATTGAGACGGGCATCCACACTTAGCCGTGAAGCACCCCAGCCAGCAGGCTCCTCACCTCCCTGAGGTCTGGTTGCTAGATGGTCTCAGGTCGCAGATCCAAGGGCCAAGAATGAGCGAACTGAGCTGGAGAGACGGCTTAGTGGTTAAGGCTTGCTTGCGAAACCTAAGGACCCAGGTTTGATTCCCCAGTACCCATGTTAGCCAGATGCACAAGAGGGCACACATGTCTGGAGTTCGTTTGCAGTGGCTGGAGGCCCTGGTGTGCCCATTCTCTCTCTCTCCCTCTTTCTCTGTCAAATAAATAAATAAATAAAATAAAAATATACCAAAAATCCAGATCCAAGGGTCAAGAATGAGCAAACTGGGCTGCTGGAAAGATGACTTAGTGGTTAAGGAGCTTGCTTGTGAAGCCTAAGGACCCAAGTTCGATTTCCCAGGACCCACCTAAGCCAGATGCACAAGGTGGCGCATGAGTCTGGAGTTCATTTTCAATGACTGTAGGCCCTGGTGTGCCCATTCTCTCCCCCCCCCCCCGTTCCCTCTTTCCCTCTTAAATAAATGAATAAGAACTTAAAATGGGCAAACTCCTGTCCCTTCGTCTTCCCCAAGGAGCCACTGTACTCTTCCTGAATGCCACGGACCTGGACTGCTCGCGGGAGTACGGCCAGGAGTCCATCATCTACTCCTTAGAGGGCTCCGCACAGTTCCGCATCAACGCCCGCTCCGGTGAGTCCGGCTCTGCTCTTCCCCACCTACCTGGACCAGCCAGGGGCTGCAGTCTCCTCCCGTGCCCCTAGGAGTAAGCTCACGTTGAGCACCCACTTTCACCTTGAGCACCCACTTTTACCCTGAGACATTCACAGGAGTGTTGACTACTGAATTGGCTCCCCAATCTCTCCGTGACTGTATCTGCCAAACAGTCAAGGGCGAAGGGCCCTTTTGTGTTTAATGCATGGGCCACGTTTCAACCAGATGACTCACCCACATCACTCTTTAGGGACATGTGTCCGGCCCCCCTCCCCAAGTGTCACCTCCTCACATTGCTCACCTGGATGAATCCTGGCTCCTCTTCACGTGCACCTGAGTGGCCCAGAGGCCGTTGTGTGGATTAGACGAGGGATTTTAAGGTGCACATGTAGAATAAGCCCGTAGGAAGTGTAAAACAAAATTACTACCATTATTTTGTTTTGTATATTCTCCCCGCGGGAGGGGGGGCACCTGCAGCTCCCTGATCAGCCTCTGTAACTCTTTCTCCACCTCTCTACGTGCCTCCCCTCAACACTCTCCTCCTCTGAGCTGAGGGGGAAACAGAGCAGAAAGAACGAGAACCTGGGCCTGAAGGGAACGGGTGCCCACGTGGTAGGCTGAGCAGGGGCTGCTCTGAGCCAGGTGCTGCACTCAGTGTTGGGGTGTAAGAGGAGTAAGAAGACCTCACGGGGTCCAGGTTGGCCTCGTGGGCATACAAGGGCCCACTTCCAAAGGGTCTAAGGGAACTCTAGATGCCGACAAGTCTGCCCAGGACTCTCAGTGTCTTAGGGCAGCAGAAGCACAGAGCGGTCGAAGGGCCCGTGTTCAGTAGCTGCCCTTTCTCGAGATGATTCTGGGCCCGGCTCCCTCCTTTGTTGTAGCTACCCAATTGCTACAGAAAAAGAAAGAAAAAAAGAAAGTACAGGGTACATGGTGCCCCAGGGGGAGCTAGCAAACCAAAGTAGAAGGGACATCCATTACTGTCGTCCACAGTCCATCAGCCAGGGCACGGTCAGGAGGCCCACCATAGGCAAGGGCCTTAACCGCTGAGCCACCTCTCCATCCCTTAAGGCCCACTATACAGCTACCGGCAAGCCTGGGGAACAAGGCCCTTCCTACAGCCGTCTACCCTAGGCAGAGAATAGGAACTCCGGGGACACTAGCCGTCTCCAACACAGAGTGGCAGTCGCCCGGCAGGGCATTAGACCTTCATGTCCTCCCTACCTCCAGGCTCAAAGTTGGCCTTTGATCTCACCTTTGTCCCCTTTGCCCTTGGAACTTTGGGAACAGCGGACTGGAACTTCTATGCACATAGTCGCAGGGCCACCATGCACTCTCCATTTTGGAAGATAGAATCCTCTTCCTGCTCTTTGGAGTATCCTCCTTGGTGAACCACATTTCCAGAAAGTTCGGAGCAGCAGGCATGCTCAGAATCTGTGTGCGATTGGTTCTATGAGCCCCAGAGACACCGAAATACTGCCGTCCCTTGTGGAAACTGCCATCGTGTTTGCACATAGCTCCCGAGCATCGTCTGGCATCCTTAAGTCGTCTGAGAACTCTTCCTACATTGTGTGTACGTGCCGTAGGAAAGCCGCTGTAGCCGCTGGGGATATAGCTCAGCGAGTCGAGTGCGTCCCTCCGACGCGTGAAGCTCTGGGGTTAATCCGCGGCACCGTACAAACCACTGTTGTGGTGCATGCATGTAATCCCAGCGCTTGGGAGGTGGAAGCAGGAGGATCTGCAGTTCAAGAAGGTCATTTTTGGTCACATAAAGAGTTTGAGGGGGCTGGAGAGATGGCTCAGCTGTTAAGGCTCTTGCCTGCAAAGCCAAGGGACCCAAGTTCGATCCCCCAGAACCCACATAAGCCAGATGCACAAGGTGGTACATGCATCTAGAGTCCATTTGCAGTGGCTGGAGGCCCTGGTATACTCACACACAAAGGTTTTTTTTTTTTTTTTTAAAGAGTTTGAGGTCAGCCTGGGCTACATGGAAAAAAGAAGTCACCAGACATAGTGGCTCATGCCTTTAGTCCCAGTACTTGGGAGGCTGAGGTAAGAGGATCGCTGTGCGTTCAAGGCCAGCCTGAGACAACAGTGTTCCAATCACCTTGGAGTAGAGTGAAACCTTTCCTCAAAGCAAAAGTAAGAATAAAACAACAAACAAAGTCATGATTGTTATAACATAAAGCCCTGAATTATAAATAATGACAGAGAAAAAAGACATCTATACCAGTTTAGTTCAGATGCACACTTTTTGTTCTTTTTTGGTTTTTTTAAGACAGGGTCTCGCTCTAGCCTTGGCTGACCTGGAATTCACTATGTAGTCTCAGGCTGGCCTCAAACTCACGGCACAGTGATCCTCCTACCTTGGCCACTCAAGTGCTTGGATTAAAGGTGTGCATCATAATGCCTGGCCAGTTGCACTTTTAGAAACATTATTTTTCCACACAGAATTGAATCAGCAGATGTGGAACCTCGGATGGGGTCCCAGTGTTGTTAATTGATATGAGAGAACCAGGAGCCTGGTGCTGTCCTTGGTTCTCTGACCAGCACCGCCTCATTCCCCCTCCAGCATCATCCTCACTTTCCAGATGAGGAAACTGAGGCACAGGCAAGGCTAAGCACTTGCCTGAGGACCCTCACAGCCTGACCTGCTGACCCCAGAGCCCAAATGTTAAAGCCACATCCCACCGCCCACATGAAGGGGGCTCAGAGCTTCCCCTGCCCTACCTCGGCGGGGCTCCAGCCTGACCCCAAGACAGTCTCTCCCCCAACCCCCTGCCACCAACCAGCTCCAAGGGTGGAATATCTTCCTCCAGGGTCCCTTTTGGTCACAAAAGCCAGGCCTGCTACACAAAGGTGCCCTTAATTGAATCTAATTTCCCAGACAGGAAAAGCCATCTATCATGCAGACAAGTTCATGTTTAAAACTTTTTAGAGATTAATTTCCCTTGCACCCTTTCAATTAATTGATACCAGCCCAGTGGGGACTGTGGCTCAGTAGACCTCGGCCAGTATTTGGCCCTGACCTGGGCACCGTTGTTGCCTTGTCTCCCAACCCCAGCTCCCTACTCAAGTCAGGACAGACAACTGTGACAGGAATGGGAACGTAAGAGTGGAAGGGGGGTCTCTGGGACCAGCTAGCCCAGAACCCTTGTTTTTTTTAAAAAACATTTTATTTTATTTGCAGGGAGAGAGAAAAAAAATGGGCATGCCAGAGCCTCTAGCCACTGCAAACAACCTCCAGATGCATGTGCCACTTTGTGTATCTGGCTTATGTGGGTACTGAGGAATCGAACTCAGGTCCTTAGGCTTTGAAGGCAAGCACCTTAACCACAGAGCCATCTGTCTAGCCCCAGAACCCTTTTTTCCCCAATTGTTTTTTTTTTATGAGAGAGAGAATTGGCGCACCAGGGCCTCCGGCCACTGCCATCAAACTCCAGACATGTGCATTGCCTTGTGTGCATGTGCGACCTTGCGCTTGCGTCACCTTGTGCATCTGGCTTACGTGGGATCTGGAGAGTTGAACATGGTCCTTAGGCTCTGCAGGCACAAGCACCTTAGCCACTAAGCTGTCTCTCCAGTCCCACAACCCCCTTTCTATGGTAAAAGAAATCAAGCAGCAAGTCATGCAGCTCGGACAGTGGGGACAAAAAGATGGAAAACCCACAGTCCCTGTCCCGCTGCGAGAACTCTCAGCTCCCACTGGGAGGAAGTGATCGCTTTCTGAACATCAGGAGTTTTGCCCATATTTCCTCCATCTTGGCAACAATTCTGATTGAAAGGCATACTGAGCTCCATTTTGCAGATGAGAAAACCAAGGCTCCAAGAAGTTCAGTATGTCTGGGGGGGACATAGCCAGAATTCACATCTGGGCCTCTGTTCTCAAAGTGGGGGCTGGGGTTGTGGCCTGGCTAGAATGAGGTACCCAGATCTGCTGTCCCGACTCTCAGCTACACCCAAGAGCCAACTGACCGTGCTCCGCTCTGGATACCCCCATGTGGAAGGCCATCGAGTCAGTGGCTTGATACGGGTCCTGGTGAGAGTAGTCACACTGTTGAAATCAGCAAATGCCTTCTTCTTTTGGGGAACCAGTTGTCAATCGTTTTCCAGTAGGGGGTCACCAAGGTGGATCCAGTATTCCGGTGATGCCTAAATACAAAGAAAGGCCAAAACCAGCTGGCTCTTTTTAAATGTTTCTGTTTGACAGGCTAGCTTGTGCACACACTAACCCTTTCAAGGAGAGAACACGAAGAGGGCCCGGCGGGGAAAGTGTCTGCCACGGGTCCACCACGACCTGAGTTTGAGTCCCGGCACCCACGTAAAATGTGGGGCGCAGCGGTGTGTGCCTGTAACCCCAGTACCGGGAGGTGGAGACAGGAAGCCCCTGGGGGCCACTGGCTTAGCTAGTCTAGTTCCAGATTAGTGACAGACCCTGCCTCACCCACCAGCGGGTGAATGGATAACGAAGATGGGGCGCTGCCTCAAAGAATAGGGTGGAGAGCGACTGAGAGAGATTCCCCACGTTCAACCACTGGCCTCTACACGCATGCCCACCCACATGCACGTGTGCCCGCACACATGTGAACGTACATACACACACAAAAGCACTTTCAAGGTGGTAGTTATGCCGCCCATGGGGGAAATGAGAAGTTGTTTTATGACTGTTAGTTCCCAGCGCAGCGTAGGCTCAGTGCCCAGGACTGTCACAAGCGGGGACATGTGTGAACCCCAGCCTGGCGTTTCTCCTTCCTGTCACTGTTTCCTGGGACTGAGTGCTCCGGGGCCGTTCTAAGGCTTCCATGACATAAGTCGATCCATCCCACAACAGCCCTGTGTTCCTCTAATTAGACCCTTCTGAACACAAGTGAGACAACTGAGGCACGGGGAACCTAAATGACTCGTTCCAGATAATAAAGCCAGCAAGGTGATATCCAAGCCACAGCCCCTCTGTGACCAAATCTGGAGCCAAATGGCCCCAGCATTGGCCTCGATAGCCCACATCATCACGGGGTGCTGTCGTCCAGCCCCCGGGGTCCCCTCCAAGACACGTGCGCTCTTCTCCGGTGAGCACCGTCTCAGACCCCCGAGGGATCCACAGTCAACGGCCATCACTACAGCTTGCAAACACACCTCTTTGTACGCTTCTTTGCAAACACACCTCTTTGCACACTTCTTCCTCTCGGGCCTGTCCCCACCTTCCCCCTCGTTCACCCTTCTCTCGGGCAGGTGAGCTCACCACCACATCTCTGCTTGACCGAGAGACCAAGTCCGAATACATCCTCATCGTCCGTGCTGTGGATGGGGGCGAGGGCCACAACCAGAAAACAGGCATCGCCACTGTGAGTCCCCTCCCTCCGCCCCCCCACCCCAGTCCCACTGTCTAGGTCACTCTGGTCAGGCCTCAAAACACCATGTCCTGAGCCAGGACAATACACTCTGAGAGTGGAGTGAGGTGGCCTCCGCCCAGGACGGCCGTAGTAGAAGAAAGGCCTTGCCACCAGGGACCCGAGGTGCTTGGGGGAGCCCAGTGGAACTCTACCTCTTAAAGCCCAGCTAGATAGAGCCCATAGGTCCTTCCTGCCCTCTGGGACATCTGCTAAGCAGAAGCCAGGATTTCTTCTAGGAAGATCCACCGGGCCCAGGAAGCAGGGCCCTGCAGAGTCCATGGGGGCTAGACACCATCTACCCCAACCCCTGTAGTGCTAAGAGATGACTCCAGGGTTCCCCATCATGTCATGAAGGCCAAAGACCCAGAGCCACACTGAGACTTGATCACTCAAGGGAGTAGCCTCAGAGAGGAAGGTGCTGGACAGAGGAGCTTGGAGGCCCTGAGGGAAGTCCCGTGGCGGAAGGGAATGGGGACCTAGGAGCACAAGCAAGGCCTCCAGCCACCTCTTACCTTGGGCTCTCTCTGAGGACCCCTCTCCTTACCTCACTCCATGGACTTTGCCAGGCCACAGGGCCCGGGGCCCGGGTTGGTATCACTCGGCCACGGACGTGACCGAAAGCCCCACCATCCATACGTGCCTCTCTCCAGGGAGGTCCTGCTAATAGGAATCAGAAGAGCCCTGTAGGTAACTTAGCTGCAGGCAGGTGAGCAGGGAAATGGCTTGGCTTGTAGCTGAGACTGGGAATCCTCTTTAATACGTCATCTTCACGGGGACACAAGTGGACGGGAGTGTCCTGGGTCACAGCAGAGATCTCAAGGGTACCTCGTCCACTCTGTGCCCCCTCATCCAGAGGGGGGTACATCAGGATAGCCCCTACTCCTCCAGGGGCCTGGACTCATCCTGTCCCCTACAGCCCAGGCCCTACCTGTAGCTCCCAGATGGAAGAGGCCCTAGAAAGAAGGTCCCAGAGTCCCTGGGCTCTGCGCATGCCCTTCTCAGTGTGGGCAGCGGTCCACAGCGCCCCTTGTGGCCCACAGGTGAACGTCACCCTTCTGGACATAAACGACAATCACCCAGCCTGGAAGGATGCTCCCTACTACATCAACCTGGTGGAGATGACGCCTCCGGACTCCGATGTGACCACGGTAGGAGAAGGGGACGAGAGGGCACCGGGTGGGCATATGCCCACTGTGACTCTCCAGGGCCTGCCCCATGGGGCCTCCCGGGCTCAATGTTTCCCTTAGAGCCAGCACCTTCCTTTACCATTGACTGAGCTCTGGCCTACTGGCTCCGAGGGTTGCCCTACAGATTTCTCTGGCACAGGATGGGCAGGGTACACAGGTGGGGTCCTGTGTGCAGGATGTGACTTCCGATGGAGGGCGTGGCCAGAGCCACTGGGCCACGGAATGGAGCCTGCTCAGGCCTCCACTGGCTCTGACCCGCCCTGAGGGTCAGGCTTGTAAATCTCTCCTTCCTTCACCTTTGAGCTCCACTTGGCCTCATTGGGGAAGAAGTCCAGCTCGGATAGCTCATGTAGCCCATGGGATGCACTGCGTGGGGCCCGACCTGGGCCACACAAAGGGAGCCTCGGGATTTCTCTCTCCTCACAACATCCTCCCGTGGCAGGGGAGTGAAGGCTTCTACTTCCTGTGGGGAAAACTGAGGCCTCTGAGTTCAAAGGCTTTGCCCAAGGGCCCCCGAGCTAGTCAGAGATGGTATCAGAACTTGAAACCAGGGACTGAGGAGATGGCTCAGCGATTAAAGGTGCTTTGCTGGCAAAGCCCGCCAACCCTCGGTTTGATTCCCCAGTACCCATGCAAAGCCAGATGCACAAAGCGGTGCACACATGTGCAGTTCATTTGCAGTGGCGAGAGTCCCTGGTGGGCCTAGTCTTATTCTCTCTCTCCTCTCTTCTCTCTTTCTGCTTGCAAATAAATAAAAATATTTTTGAAAAAAGAACTTGAGGGCTGGAGAGATGGCTTAGCAGCTAAGGCACTTGCCTGCAAAGCCCAAGGACCGTGGTTTGATTCCCCAGTACCCACATAAGCCAGATGCATAAGGTGGCGCATGCATTTCGAGTTCATTTGCAGTGGCTAGAGGCCCTGACTGTGCCCATTCTCTCTCTCTATCTGCCTCTTCCTCTCTCTCTCTCTCAAATAAATAAATAAAATAGTTTAAAAAGAACTTGAGGGCTGGAGAGAGTGCTTAGTGGTTAAGGCACTTGCCTGCGAAGTCAAGGACTCATGTTTCTCAGAACTCAGTTTCTAAGAACTCATGTTCGAATCTCCAGGTCCCACATAGCCAGATGCACAGTGATGGGTGCAATGCTGCTCATGCGTCACAAGGGGGCACATGCCTCTGGAGTTTGTTCGCAGCAGCTAAAGGCCCTGGTATGCCCATTCTCTCTCTCCCTCTCTCTCAAAATAATAATAATAAAAAAAAAGAACTTGAACCCAGGCCTGCTGGCTTGTAGACAAGGACTTAGAAACCTCCTGGCCCGGCCCTTGTCTGCAGGCTCACAGGGTGATCCCAAGGAGCTAGAGAGTCAGTGTGCACCGGGGCTTTTGCATAGGACCAAGAGCCTGTCCCACGCACACCAAGCACCCTGGGTCCCTGGCCTTGGCCACCCCTGCAACCAGGCCCATTAGTGATAAGGTATCTAGATGAGAGACGATGGAAACCTGGAAGGAAGGCAAGAGGGCGGGAGAGTGATTATGGCCATCGCTTACCCTATCCTGTCCACCGGCTTGAGAGCTGAGTGGCCTCAGCTAGTGGGCAGCGCTCCCTCCTAGAGAATTCCAGGCAGTAGGGCAGGACAAGGGATCTGGAATACATGCATGGCTTTTCAAAGCCCAGCCACGGACCAGGTTGGGAAACCTCTACCCAGGCCATCTTATAGGCCTTGTATGTAGGGCTCCAGATCTGGCAGACACTCTCTGCTGCCATCTTGTGGGCATCCTAATGCTTGCTCAAGACCATCTCTTCCGTGACCCCAAGTGCTGCGACCCCCGATGCCTACCTGTGAGTGAGCACCTACCTGCCCTTGTGCATGTGGGAAATTCTCCCCAAAGGGCATTGAGGGGGAAGATGAGGCAGACGGCTCTAGAAAGAAGTGGTGACGCGGACCTCCAGCCACCCTCTGAGTCAGGAGTAGGTGTGCATGCTACACCCGCTGCCACTACCCACTGTGCGGTAACCCCCGTGAAGCTTAACACCAGCACTGCTATGCCAGGCCTATGTGCCATGGAGAGGTATGGGAAGGGACAAAGTCTTCAGGGGGCTGTTGAAGTCACCTTCTCATTGCTGGGGTAAAACACACGACCGGAAGCTGCTTATGGGAGAAAGGGGGTTTATTTCCGGCTTACAGTTTCGAGGGGAAAGCTTCATCGTGGTGGAGGAAACATGGCCGAACAGGCAGCTCTCATCCATCTCCATTCATCAGCAGCAAGAGTGAGCTAGCTAGGGTAACACCCAGTCCGGCTGGACTTGGGAATCACAACGACCACCCCCAGTAGCACACCTCTTCCAGCAAGGCTCCGCCTCCCAAATTGCCACCAGCTAGGGTCCAAGTATTTATTTATTTATTTTTATTGACAGCTTCCATAGCTGTAAACAATATCCCATGGTAATTCCCTCCCTCCCCCCCCCCCACTTTCCCCTTGGAAACTCCACTCTCCATCATATCCCCTCCCCCCTCAATCAGTCTCTCTTACACTCTCCACCACCTCTTCCGCAATGGCTCAGGCCTTGGAAGGTGTTATAGAGATATCTCAGTGCTGAGCACTCCTCGGTCACTTCTTCTCGGCACCATGATGCCTTCTGAGTCATCCCAAGGGGACCAAGTATTTAAAACACATGAGCCTCTCGGGGACATTTCATTCAAACCACTACAAGAAGAGCTGGAGAGATGGCTTAGCAGTTAAGGCACTTGTCTGCAAAGCCAAGGGACCCAGGTTCAATTCCCCAGGACCCACGTAAGCCAGATGCACAAGGTGGTGCATGTGTCTGGAGTTTGTTTGCAGCAACTGGAGGCCCTGGCATGCCCATTCTCTCTTTCTATCTGCCTCTTTCTCTCTCTCAAATAAATAAAAATAAAAGCTGGGTGTGGTGGCTCACACCTTTAATCCCACTCGGGTCGAGGCAGAGGTAGGAGGATCGTCGTGAGTTCGAGGCCACCCTGAGACAGGCCCTGGCATGCCCATTCTCTCTTTCTATCTGCCTCTTTCTCTCTCTCAAATAAATAAAAATAAAAGCTGGGTGTGGTGGCTCACACCTTTAATCCCACTCGGGTCGAGGCAGAGGTAGGAGGATCGTCGTGAGTTCGAGGCCACCCTGAGACCGCATAGTGAATCCCAGGTCAGCCTGGGCCAGAGTGAGACCCTACCTCGAAAAAGAAAAAAGAAATGTAGAGTTGGGCTGGAGAGATGGCTTAGTGGTTAAAGCACTTGCCTACAAAGCCCGAGTTCAATTCTCCAGCACCCACATAAAGCCAGATGCACAAAGTGATGCCTACATCTGGAGTTAGTTTGTGGTGACTAGAGCCTCTTGCTGCTGCAAAGAAATTCCAGATGCATGTTTGCATCTGGCTTTACGTGGGTCCTGGGGAATGGAACCCCCAGAACAGCAGGCTTTGCAAGCCGGCACCTTTAATTGCTGAGCCATCTCCCTACCTCCATCTCATCTGCTTTTATAATTTTATTTTATTTTATTTATTTGAGAGAGAGAGAGAATGGGTATGCCAGGGCCTTCAGCCACTGCAAACAAACTCAGAAGCATGCGCCCCTTGTGCATCTGGCTTATGTGGGCCCTGGGGAATCGAACCTGGGTCCTTTCGCTTTGCAGGCAAGTGCCTTAACCATGAAGCCATCCTCCCAGCCCTCTACCTCATCTGTTCTGCTCACTGTTGAGGACACTGCCAGGCACATGGGAGTTATGCAGAATATTTTCAAATACGTGCTGCTACAAGCCTTGAGCAGCTGGTGAATGTATAAGCTTCGCTGCCACCCCCACTCGACGGGCAGCTGCGAGGCCAGGTTGGCTCTTCCACACTAGGAAGGCACTAAGCGAGGTGGGCCAGGACCACCTTCCCGCAAGGCACTTCTCCAGCGCAAACACCGACCAGGACTTCCAAGAGCCCGAGGCCTGGGGTAACTGAACCCGGCGATATCCCAGAACAGGGGTGCACTTGGTATACTCTGCGCTGGTGAGGTGATATTTCTTTGGGTACCATTGTGCCAGGCATGTGGGCTCTGAAGGCATCTGCCTGATGGGCATGAGCAATAGGCTCAATCTCTCTCTCTCTCTCTCGCTCTCTGTCTCTCTCTCTCTCTCTCTCTCTCTCTCTCTCTCTGCAGTGAGCTCAGCCCAACTCTCCCCGCTGTTCCTGTGGCCTCCTTCAAGGACCCGCTGATGGGCATTGATTTAGAGTCTTTCAAAGCCCTCCAGCAAAATAAAGGAGAGGGAGAGGGAGAGAATTATTCCCCGTCAGGCGGGAGAAAAATGACGAGCGTGAAATGGGAAATAAATGAGGGGAAAGTGGTGAGATTCTACAGACTGGCCCAGGAGGGATCCTGCTGCAGGAGGGGCCAGAGCCCGCCACTCACTCCTGTGTCCCCACCCTGCCCCATGACCAGGGAGGGGCCAAGAGGCCAAAGCCAGTGCCCACCTCTCACCAGGGCATGGCATATGTCTTATGCGTGGCTGGCTCCCCAGCCATCCTCTCTGCAAGGAAAGCGCCCTTCCCTCCCCCCCCACTACGAAATTGCATGCACACTGGACTGGCCTAGGACAGGTCACTTTGCTCTGAGTCTCAGTTTCCTCATCTGGAGAAATGCGAATGAAAAGATCTCTCCATCCTCTCAATACACAGAGACCTGCAGAAAGGCAAGTGACTCTAGTGTCCTCTGTCCACCAGTGACCCACTCTGACCTTGCTCGAGTTATGTCTGGAGGACCTAAGAGCTTTGTATCCTACTTGCAAAAGTGGCAGTGTAGCTGGAGAGATGGCTTAGTGGTTAAGGTGCTTGCCTGTGAAGCCTAGGGACCCCGGTTCAAGGCTCAATTCCCCAGGACCCACATTAGCCAGATGCACAAGGGGGCGCACGTGTCTGGAGTTTGTCTGCAGTGGCTGGAGGCCCTGGCGTGCCCATTCTCTCTCCCTCTCTCTCTCTGTCTGTCGCTCTCAAATAAGTAAATAAAAATAAACAAAAAAAAATTTTTTTAAGTGGCAGTGTGGCTGGAGAGATAGCTTAGTGGTTAAGGTGTTTGCCTGTGAAGCCACAAGACCCAGGTTCAGTTCCCCGGTACCTATGTAAGCCAGCTGCACAAGGGGATACACAGTGGCTAGACGCCCTGGCACACCCATTCTCCCTCTGTCTTCTCTCTCTCTCTCTCCTTGCAAATAAAATTAAAATTTTTTTAAGTGGCAGTGTGGGGGTTAGGAATCCCCACTATAGAGGCTTAGGATATGAGGAAACATGCTCACTGCACAGGGAGGAGATGGAGGCTGAAGGACCCTTCCCCCCTCTCTGGTGTCACAGGCTACAGAGGCTGTGGGGTTGGGGTGACTCTGGTATGGGACCCTGACGCAGAAGAGAATGTCCCTGACAAGAGTCCGGCCATGCCAACTCTCTCCCTGCCCCTCCTCCCAGGGCCCAGGGCCAGGGCCAGGTAGAGCCCTCCACCAGAGCTCCCCATCCATCTGTTCTGGTCTAGCGGGCCCAGAGACACCTCGGGCTGGGGATTAAGCCAGCGCAGGGACAGATTCTGCTGCCAAAAGCATAAAGACCCACATCAAGTGAGATGAAGGAGCCTTCAAGCTCTGGCTGTCATTGCTAAGTGTCCTGGAGTTAAGAATGGCGCTGTCCTGATGGGGCCCCGGGGACTGCAGTCACCCTGCCCCACGGTGACCTTGCCCACTTCTGGTTTCAAAACCGTCTCGGCAGCACAGTGAGGAGGAGACGGAAAGCTGCTGCTGACCTCAGACTCTGGAGGTTTTCGGGGGGGGGCGGGTAGCTGGGGTACCCCAATGTTGGTGCTAAGTGATCTTGGGCTCTGCTTTCCCCTCCAAACTGGGGCTCATGGCTGCCTGCCTAGGGCTGTCGCTCTCCTCTCTCACAGAGACCTAACGCTTTTCACATTTGGCCCATCCGAAGGGAAACAGAAAGTTTGGCAAGGAGGCCCCCAGTTTCCACCACCTGGCACCCAAATTCTACCCAGAGCGTGGAATAGGCACAGGCTCCCCAGGTGCTCTCCTCCGTGGTCACAGCCCTGCAGCGGCCCTACTCCCCAGAGCCCATGCACATGTCTCTGGGAAGAAAAGGCAGAAGCAGGCGACCACAGTGCTGCCTCTGGAGTTCCCCAATCGAGGGAGCCAGCCCTCCTGGGTTCGAGTCATCAGAGCCTTGCTCAACCTCATCTGTAAAATGGGCTCTGCAGAAAGTGTATAGGGAGGACCCATGGCTGAGGGGACCAGGAGCCTCCTATCACAGACCCATGTGGGAGCTACAGACTGTCCTAACCCGTGGGGTCCGCACACAGGGGCAGCAAGCCCAATACATTCTTTTTTTAAATTTATTTATTAACTTTTTAAATTATTTTTTTTTTTGTTTCTCGAGGTAGGGTCTCACTCTGGCTCAGGCTGACCTGGAATTCACTATGGAGTCTCACGGTGGCCTCGAACTCACGACGATCCTCCTACCTCTGCCTCCTGAGTGCTGGGATTAAAGGCGTGCGCCACCACGCCCGGCTTAGATTTATTTATTTAGGTAGGAGCAGGCCAGGGCCTCCAGCCACTGCAGATGACCTCCAGCTACACGTGTCACTCTGTTCTGTGCGTCTGTTACTTGGGAACTGGCAGGTCAAACCTGGGTGGTTTGGCTTTGCAGTCAAGCGCCTTGACCACTGAGCCATCTTTCCAGCCCTGTTTGTTTCCTTCTTAAGCCCGAGTCCCATGTACGCCAGGCTGGCCTTGAGCTCACCATGAGCTGCGGATGCCTCCGGCCTCAACCTCTGGAGGGCTGGGACTCTAGGAGTGCGTGCCCAGTTCACGTGGTGCTAGGGCTCAAACACGCATGCGTGCCAGGCAAGGTGTCCACCAAACATCCTGTCTCCCTGGCTCCCCACCCCCGTGCCACTCCTATACATGGGTGAACACACCGGAAGTTCAGATTCCCGCTCTAGTGCGCTTTGTGATTCTCCAACCTCCCACCCCCACCCCAAGCAGAGCCCTTTACCAGGGTGGAAGAGCCCACTGCATGTGGCTCAGGTAACCCCAGCTGGGTGCAGAGTCACCCTCACCGCACCTGCTCAGTTAGAGGTCTCTCTCCTTGTGGGCAGGTGGTGGCTGTGGACCCAGACCTAGGAGAGAACGGGACCCTGGTCTATAGCATCCAGCCTCCGAATAAGTTCTACAGCCTGAACGGCACCACGGGCAAGATCCGCACCACGCATGTCATGCTGGACCGGGAGAATCCCGACCCGGTAGAGGCCGAACTGATGCGCAAGATCATTATCTCCGTCACTGACTGTACGGAGCCTCCCCCCCCGCCCCCGCCGCGTGCCCCTTGGTGTCCCCCTGACAAATGGCAGGACTTGACCCTCAGGGACCTGGGCATGCTGCCCTGGGAAGGTCCTCAGAGGTCCTAGGGCCACCCAGAGGGAGCAGTCTGGGTCACTTAGAGGGATGCCCATGTCCCTGGTGTGATCTTCTCCCTGACACCTGAGGTGGGGAGGGACTGGGAAGGGACACCTAGCCCAGGCTGCTCATCGTAGGGGCCCCCAGGAATGGAGGGGGGTTGCTGAATTCACCACTCTTTCTCCTGCACACCCATCTTCCTCTCTTCTTGGCATCTCTCTCCCCTGTCCCCTCAGGTGGCAGGCCCCCACTGAAAGCTACCAGCAGTGCCACCGTGTTTGTGAATCTCTTGGATCTCAACGACAATGACCCCACCTTCCAGAACCTGCCTTTCGTGGCTGAGGTGCTCGAAGGCACCCCTTCAGGGGTCTCTGTCTACCAAGTGAGTGTCCCTCACCTTGTCCCTGTAGCTCCCAAGTTGAGCCTTTTGCAGGGGCCACAGGGGGTATGGATCAAGAACCCAACCGTACAAGCCATGTAGGCTGGGATCATCTCTGTTGAGGGCCTGGCAATGGCCAAAATGGCCTGGGAGACGCGTTGGGGAGGAGCTCTTAAGCTGGGTCTGGGAGGATGGTGGACTTAAAAAAAATTTATTTATTTATTTATTTATTTATTTGAGAGAGAGAAGAGATAGAGAGAAAGAGATGGGGGAGAGAGAGAGAATGGGCAGTCCAGGGCCTCCAGCCACTGCAAAAGAATTCCAGATGCATGTGCCACCTTGGGCACCTGGCTCACGTGGGTCCTGGGGAATGGATCCTGGGTCCTTCGGCTTTGCAGGCAAACGCCTTAACCACTAAGCCATCTCTCCAGCCCCAACGGTGGACTTTTGAGAGGTGGAGGAACAGCACCACAGGCAAAACAGGAAGTTGGGTAAAGGCGGAAATAAACAGGAAGGAGAGTTCCAAAGGCCAATCTGTGTAGGTCTGCCCGAGAAACTTCGCTGCCCCAGCTGGCTCGATTCTCGAACACAAAGGTCAGACCCCTCTGCGTAGGTGCCCCTTCCCTCCCCCATGAGCCCATGGCAGCGCCACACAAAGTGGGACTCTCCCTGTTGGATGGAGGCTTTAGAGAGACCCAATTCCTTATGGCCCAGAAAACGTGTGGCTCCCCTGCCTCCTGCCCCAGCCCTGTTTTAGTCAGGGCCATCCTAAAGGTGCTGATTCAGAGATGATATCCCACCAGGAGCCATTTAGAAACTCCTCAGAAAACATCCTGAGTTAAGATCAAGGTTAACAGCGTGGGCTTTGGGGCTGAGGTTCAGCTCAGTGGCATCAGGGGTAGAGCGTTTGCCTGGTGTGGACAAGACTGCCGGCTCCATCCCCACCCCCGCGAAATAAAAGAAAGCACAGGAGCTGGGGAGAAGGCTTAGCAGTTAAGGCGCTTGCATGCAAAGCCTAAGGACCCATGTTCAACTCTCCAGGTCCCATGTAAGCCAGACGCAAGTGTGCAATGTCGCACATGAGCACTAGGTGGCGCACATACCTGGAGTTTGATTGCAGTGGCTGGAGGCCCTGGCATGTCAATTTTTTCTCTCTCTCTCTCATAAAAATTAGAATGAAAAAGAAAGCACAGGCTTTGAAGCCAGACCAGTATGGATGTGCATCCAAACTCTATTTCTCATTGCTCTGTTTACTCTGAGCACACACGTCAACTTCCCTGAGCCTTATAGCATTCTCACCCAAGAACCGGAAATGGCAGTTAGCACCTGCCTGGCTATGTTGAGGATATTCACCCTGACAGGCATCCGGGGTCTCCAGGATCTGCAAAGTGACCTGGTACTTGGTTACGGAAAATGCACAGTAGCTATGGTGTTCCTTGTGCCTCTTGAGAGATGGTGAGATCAGGTTAGCCCATGCCCACTCCAAGAAGACAGGGCTGTTCGTCTGGAAATCAGAATGGGGTAACCTGGGCAGTGCTTCCTGGCTGAAACTGCCTCAATTTCTTTCACTTGTTAGAGGAGGTTAACAGTGTGTTTTGCCCCTTGGGAACCAACTCTCTAGCAGAAAATTCACCTGGGCACCCAGTAGGGGGAGCTACCATCTGGAGAGAGTGGCCAGTCCCCAAGGAATAATTCCAGAACAAGAGGTGGGGGGTAAGAGCACAATGAACCCCAAACCTGGTTCTCTTGGGGCTTGCATATAACCACAGTGGGGAAAGATGCTTCCAAGTCAACACTTGAGCCAAGAAGGGACTCTCAGAGCCATGGGCTGGCCTGCAGGAGCTGGGAGTGTGTCACAGGGATCCAGTCTCAGATGCGCGGGGTGAGCTACTCCAGCCCTGCCTCGGAGCCCAGCCACAAAAGGTTGGGTGAGCACGAGAGCTTTCTCCAGGGATCTGACCTGTGTGCAAGCAACGTTGAAACAGTAAGCCCCCTCCCATCCCGGAAGGCATTTAAGGCAGGTCTGGATATCTTCTCGCCCTGTTCCTGGGCTGGCAATAAGCCCTTTGTCTTCCAATGGCAAGAGCTACGGTTTAGTCCAGAGCGCCTTCCTTAGTGGTGTGTACACATTTCCCTCCACCTTCTTGAGCGTCATTAGGTCAAACTTTCATCGTCTTGGGGTTTCGAGCTAGAAGAGCTCAGGTCAGGGCTGGACGTACCAGTGAGACCGTCATGGGGACAGGGGAGGGACCTTGCCTACTCTTGGCTTCCAATGAAATGAACTAAATAATGAAATCCTTGAGTGAAGCCTTGAGTGGCTTTTTTGGGGGGGAGGATTTTGAGGCAGGGTCTTATTGCAACCCAGACTGATAAGAATTCACTCGGGGACCTGGAGAGATAGCTTAATGGTTAAGGCACTTACCTGTGAAGCCTAAGGACCCAGGTTTGATTCCCTAGGACTCACGTAAGCCAGATGCACAAGGTGGCGCATGCGTCTGGAGTTTGTTTGCAGTGGCTAGAGACCCTGTCATGCCCATTTTCTCTCTCTCTCTCTCTTTTTCCCTCCCTCTCTCTAATAAATAAATAAAATATTTTTGTTAAAAAAATGAATTCAGGCTGGAGAGATGGCTTAGCAGTTTAAGGCACTTGTCTGCAAAGCCAAAGGACCCAGGTTCAATTACCCAGGACCCATGTAAGCCAGATGCACAAGGTGGTGCATGCATCTGGAGTTTGTTTGCAATGGCCCTCGTGCACCTGTTCTCTCTGCCTCTCTCCCTCTCTCTAGGACATAAATTAAATAATTTAAAAATATAAAAAATTAAAAAATAAGTTCACTCTGTAGTCCAGGCTGGCTTTGAACTCACTGCAATCCTCCTACCTTTACCTCCTAAATGCTAGGATTAAGGTGTGAGCCACCATGCTGGCTTCAGGTAACCTTAACAAAATAATCTTAACATCATCTTACACTTGTAGCTGTCGTATAAGCCCAGCAAAGCAGGGAGGGAGGAAACATGGCCAGCAGCCTACACGGCCAAGGCCCAGGTAATGGACAGTATGGTCCAGTAGGGACAAAGCGGTCTTTAAGCTGAGCAATGCTGCCAAGCCAGTGTTGTGAGGTCTGGAGGAGAAGGGAAGATTCTGGACCTCTAGAGAACTTGAGGGGGGGGGGGGGGTCCAGGGCCCACTGGAGACCTGGGAAGGCTTTCCAAGAGGGGAACAGGGCTTGCAACAGAAAGCAAGTCCTCACCTTGGTACTGTGAATCAGGGCCCATTTGGACATCTTTTAGTCTGATACCCTGGCTGGAAGAAAGCTCTGGGAATCGCCCTTAAGCACAGTGGCTGGGCCTGAGGCTCAGAGTGGGGTGGGCATGTCTACTGTGCAAACTCCGATGGGTGGGAAAGGAGGGGTCACTCTGAAGTGAAAAATGGCAGTCCTAGCTGGGCATGGTGGCGCGCACCTTTAATCCCAGCACTCGGGAGGCAGAGGTAGGAAGATCACGGTGAGTTCGAGGCCAGCCTGAGACGACATTGTGAATTCCATGTCAGCCTGGGCTAGAGCAAGACCCTACATTGAAAAACCAAGTAAATAAATAAATAAGACGTCCGTTCTGACATTGCCCTAACCCAGCCTCTCCTTCCCGTCAGGTGGTGGCCATCGACCTGGACGAGGGCCTGAATGGGCTGGTGTCCTACCGCATGCAAGTGGGCATGCCCCGCATGGACTTCCTCATCAACAGCAGCAGTGGCGTGGTGGTGACCACCACCGAGCTGGATCGGGAGCGTATCGCCGAGTACCAGCTGCGGGTGGTGGCCAGTGACGCGGGCACGCCCACCAAGAGCTCCACCAGCACCCTCACCATCCGAGGTAAGGGGCACCGGCTGGGGGCTGGGCCCTAGGTAGTGCCATCAGGATGAGGAGACTCCCCTGCACTAACTGGGGCTATCTTCTGGCCAGGGGACATCCTCCCCATGGGGCATCGCAACAGCCCAGCCCTGCTTGCCTCCACCATGTTCAAAATGCCAAATGGGAGACAGAGAGATGGCTTAGCAGTTAAGGTGCTTGCCTGCAAAGCCAAAAGACCCAGGTTCGATTCCCCAGCACCCACATAAGCCAGATGCACAAGGTGGCACATGCATCTGGAGTCATTTGCAGTGGCTGAATGCTCTGGCGCACCCATTCTCTCTCTCTCTCTTCCTCTCTCTCAAATAATTAAATAAAAATATTTAAAATTTTTTAAATGCCAAATGAGGCTTGTCCCTACTTGGCTACTGCCTCGGGGCCCAGAGCCTCCTTGCCTCTGCAGTATCTGCAGAGAGTCCGGACTGGCTCGGGGATCCCAGGGTCCTGAGCAAGCCTGTCATCTTTGGGAAGACAGCATTTTTCTCAATATAAATACCCTTTGGAAAGGGTAGACAGCCCCCCCCCCACCCATACACACACGTACTCCTACATTCTTTACTCCTTGTGGCTCATAAGCTGGGTCCCATGGTCCCCAACCTGTACAATGGAATGTGACTTCCATCCACTTGAAGTGTGTCCTTTCCGCGAGGAAATGATGCAGCGCCAGGAATAACCACGAGGCTAGTAAGTGAGTGCAGGGCTTACGGGACAAGGTGCGCTGCAATGTGCTCAGGGCCTTCATAGGACACAGGGAGTGAGGAAGTCGTTAACTCTTCACAGACACGCCCCAGCCCTCTGCAGTGGAGACCTGAGCTGCTGAGGCTCCCTGAGCTGGCTATTGTCTCTCCCGTGGGTGCAAAGCCCACCCATAGGTGCCTGAGGGCAACTGGGGGACCCACTTCCTCACGAATGATCTACAAGGAGTATGTCCCCAGAGGTGGACCTCTCTCCAAGGCTCCGTGGGTGCCAACCAACGACGGCCCGTCACTTTTCTGGTGACACCAGAGAGTAGCTGACCTGCCTGGGCTCAATCTCACTTATAAGGGTCACCGCAATCCCCACCTGCCCAAGGAAGATGGGCCTGACATCTTCCCTGCAAAGCTGGACAAACAAAGCCTTAAGGGAAAAGTTAACCTTTAGGGAAGTTTGTAGAGGCAGCTGGGGCCTTCACAAACGGGGAGTCGGCTCCCTGACCCTGTCACTTGTGTGCCTGTGGGTACGTTGCTCAACTGTTCCGAGCTTCCGCTTTCCTCCCTATAGTGTGTCTTGGGTAATGCTAACCTCGTAAGGATGCCGTGAGGGGTGGGTGTGGATGGTGTGGGAGACCCTTGGTGTGGGCTCAGCATTTTTGGAGGGTGGTCCCTGTGAACGGCATGTTAATGCCGTTGTTATTGTTAAGCACATGCGGAAGAGATGCTCTGGAATTTTCTCTCCTCCCTCCGACAGCATGAGCAGCCTTGAGCCTCAAGGGTAATGGGAGGTGCTGGAGCTCTGGTCAATTCGGACTGAGCCCAGTGACCACCAGGGGACCCTCGATCCGTGACCATTGGCACACATGCCGCCTAAGGGCCATGACCTCCTTGGGAATCCCTTTCCAGCATGGTTCAGGGCATCCTTGGCAAGAGGCCAGGCTCAGCCCCAGGCGCCCCTTGTGTCCACAGTACTGGACGTGAACGACGAGAGCCCCACCTTCTTTCCCGCCGTGTACAACGTGTCTGTGTCCGAGGACGTGCCCCGCGAGTTCCGCGTGGTCTGGCTGAACTGCACCGACGACGACGTGGGCCTCAATGCCGAGCTCAGCTTCTTTATCACAGGTGCCAGCTTGCTGCCTCCTGGGCCCGTGCCACCCCTCCCGGCGGGGACCCCGTCAGGTGGGAGCGTGCAAAAGGGGGGGGCGGGTCTCTAGACCTTTTCCTCCCCTGCCCCGAGGACCGTTTACTCACGAGGAAAATTGCCGTCTGTGGAGAGGCAGATGGATGGTTGGTACTCCCTAGATGAACTGATTTGAGCTAGAAAAGTCTCCAGTAGCCACCACCTAGAGTGCTGTGGGGAAAGCTGATGTGGCCCTATTCTAGCTCAGGGGGGGAAAGTGAGCCGTCATCGATTAGTGATGTCTGCCGTGGTAGCAGAAGCTGCAGGGAACGGCAGGCACGTATGCGCTTGTCATTTCCTGGATCGGAACGATTTTTCTGCTGGCTTCGGCGCCTGACCCCCGCCTGGCAAGACAACACAGGAGTCAGGGAGAGCTCCTCTACATCCCTCATCCCTCCGTGACCCACGACCATCTTACACACTGACCTCTTCTGCGCACACACAGCTGCATCTGTGCACACGTGCCTGTACACATGTGTGCACACCCACCACCCTCCCTGACACCTGTCCCCCGCAGCTCGCCCCAGCTTCCTGTGGCTCCCCGGCTCTCCTTCTCAAGTCTTGTCCCTCCCCGCCTCCTGGCCTGAAGACCACCCCAGGAAAGGCACAGCTAATGAGACTCCCCGGGCCCCCACATGTGGCATCAGCCTAAAGGTTAAGGCAGGAACACTAATCACATCTCAGTTCCTCCCTGACCCGCGAGGAGCCAGGGTCTGTCCCTGGCAGACAATACATCTTGAACTCCGAGGAGCTCTGGGAGTTTGATCTCAAGGTCTTTACCAAGGAGCAACCCATATAAGGAGAGAGGAATGTCTTTCGGTCCCCAGTCGCTTCCCGAGCACCCCAAAGTGAGTGATTCCTGCTAGGCCCACTGAGAACCCTTCCAGATTTTCCCATCACTTTCTGCACATAACCCCAGTCCTTAGATAGTGCCGGTGCAGTTGCGCCCTCTGCTGGCCATCATCCTGAACTGCAGCCAACTCACCAGAAGGCTTCTTCAAGGTACCCGGTGGAGCCCTTCCCTGGCTCCCTTCCTCCCTCCACAGCCTAACCTGTGTCCTGCCCACCCTTCCCCCATGCTCCATCTTACAGGTCCTCCGTGAGTCCCCACTCAAAGCTGTGGTCTTCAGCCCCTCTCCATCTCACCTACGAGATGAGGGTACCGAGGAGCTCACCCCAAAGTCAGGCCTTGGTCACATGTAAAAGTCCCAACACAAGTCAACTGCTCAGCCTCCTCAAGAGGATAGACAGGGGCAGAGTGGAAGGACCCAGGCTCCCGAGCCAGTACATAAGACATCAGGGCAGGGCAGAGAAGTCGTGTGGAGCGGCGATTCCATGACCTGGTTTGCATGGAGCAGATACACAAGGGCACACTAAGTGTTCAGTAAATGTTGGGCTTCCGGTCATTCGGCCCATGCAGGCTGCACCTTTATCTGAGCCTCCAGGAGCAATGTTCTCAAGGGACCTCAGTGTCGCTGCCTGTAAAAGACCAACAGCCTATTTGGGTGAACCCCGGGCATGTCAGGGCACACCCTCGCCCTGGCATGCAACTCTGTCACCCAACCTGAAGCTTCCTTTACTCCGCCGCAGGAGGGAACGTGGACGGGAAGTTCAGCGTGGGCTACCGCGACGCCGTGGTGAGAACTGTGGTGGGCTTGGACCGCGAGACCACGGCCGCGTACACACTGGTCCTGGAGGCCATCGGTACGTGCCAGCTGCCCTGCCCTCCCAGGCTGAGTTCACACAGTGTGCCAGGCCTGGAGCCAGATGTTGAACTCTGCACTGAGGCCAGTGGAGAAAGGGCCACCTCCCGCTCACTGCAAGTTACTAAGCCCTTAGGGAATGGAGAGATGGCTCAGCAGTTAAGGTGCTTGCCTGCAAAGCCTAATGACCTGAGTTCGATTCCCCAGTACCCACGTAGAGGCAGATGCACAAAGTGGGGCATGCGTCTGGAGTTCATTTGCAGTGACTAGAGACTCTAGTGCACCTATTCTCTCTCTCTCTCTCTCTCTCTCTCTCTCTCTCTCTCTCTCTCTCCTAGCAAGTAAAAATACTGGGTGTGAGGATCAGTGGTAGAGATCTTTCCTAGCACATGCAAGGCCACAGGTTCCCTCCCCAACACAACAGGGACGAAAAGAAGATCACATATGAAGAGGGACAGAAGTGTGGAGGAGAGCCATGGAGGAAAGCTTCTTGGTAGAAGTACAAATTTAAAAATGAACTCAGCAATGTGAGTCACAACACCAGTGACCAGAGTCAGGGCGCAGAGATGCTGGTCAGCCTCAGTCTGTGTGGGCTAGTTCTGCCCCTGTGTGTTGGTTTCGATCTCTGTGCCATCACAGCCCCTCTTGGCAGCCGTCCCGGGGTTCAATATCCTCCCAGGTTCAAGGGCAGCAACAGAGCAGGGAGTGCTGGCCTCCTTCCCAGCCTCCTCGGCCAAAAGCCCTTGGATTAGCTTCATGTGTCCTGATGCCCATTGAGGGGCCCCTCACTGTGGCTACGGGAGCGAGAATGTTCTTCAACTAGGCATGTCTTGTGCCCATCCCTGAAGAAGGGAACCAGGGGAGGAGTTGCTGTGTCTGGAACCCCAAGTCTCAGAGACAGGGAGTGGGGTTCTCAGAGGGTCAGTTAGGACAGGGGCTTCCCAGGAAAGTGCAGGATGAGCACTCAGTAAGTCGAGGAGAGGAGCAAGGAGAGGGCCCCTGGGCTCGTGCGAGAGCCCAGAGGTGGAGAAGAGGAAGCGTGCACGTGTGCCCACGTGCCCGCAAGCCCAAGGTGTGGCGGCACCAGGGAGCCCAGATGTGGAGACCAAAATCTTGAGCCAGAAGTCTGCCGTCTGATCTCCAGGCAGTAGGGAGCCTCTGGAGGGACAGGGGCCTGTGTGGCCCCAGCAGCCCCTGGATCTCTTAGAAGCTCCCTGAGTACCTGAGGAGCAGGAACGAGCTATGCCTCACTTTCCCTCCTCAACCAACCACCCTTGACCCTGCCCTACCATCTCTCCATCCTGAATGTAGCCTGAGGTGACACGTTCCCTCTGGAGAGCTGTCACCCCCCAGTCCAACCCTGGCTTCAGATACTAGCTGGCCAGGGCAGAGAGCTCCAGTTCTGCTCTTTTAGAAGGCATGGCCCTAGCTGAGGCAAGTCAGCAGGGCCTCTGGGAGAGTAACCTAGGAGAATGGGACAGGGTGCCTTGGAGCAGAGGCGGGGTTGGGGAGGGGATGCATCCCAGCATGTGGCCAGCTGGTCTGAGGAAGAACTGTGTCACCCTTGGTCCCCGGCCAGCCCAGCTGCCTTGCTTCTCTCTGGGACAAGGCGTCCTGGCCTGGACGCACAACTCTGCGTAGGAGTGTCCTCCTCAAGAGGGGAGAGCCGGGAGCTGCCTCAGGCTGGCCCGCAGGCTCCTGTCCTCCCAGATCCCAACCCTGGGAGGTGCCGAGTCGGGCAGGGCCCTTGCGTGCATCTGATCACCAAGAACCCTCACTCAAATCTATCCTGTAGACGCACTGGTCTTGAGGCAGGAGAGCAAGACAAGGGAAATGAAGGGGACATGGGAAGGAAAAGGAGCCCCTCACCCTGGAGACTGGTTGAAGCCTCTCACCAGATGAGAAGGAACCAGAATTTCAGCACAATTACCCGACATCTGCCGAGAAGGTTGCCGGCACGGAGACAAAACTCCTCTTATCTAGAGAGGGGTGTAAAATAGCAGTGAACCCTGCTTACAGCCTGAGTCCATATGATCTTCCAGGATGGCCTCACTCCTGTTCCAGATATTTTCTGGGAATTTCACAAACAAGACTAGACCTTTGTTTATAGTGAAATCTTCACTTCCCCTGCAACTCTTGTGACCCGGGTTTTACGTCATTGGCTGTGATCCTACCCGATGCATAGACACCACCCTATGAGCTCATTTTAGGTTCCTTAGCAACTCTTGGAGCTGTACTTCGCAAGCCACCAAAAAGACGATGTTCAGCTCCTATAAAGACACTACTGTGACTATTCTTTCTTTTTAATATTTTATTTTTATTTATTTGACAGAGAAAGAGGGAGAGAGAGAGAGAGAAGAGAGAGAAAGAATGGGCACACCAGGGCCTCCAGCCACTGCAGACGAACTCCAGATGCATGCGCCCCCTTGTGCATCTGGCTAACGTGGGTCCTGGAGAATTGAACCTTGGCCCTTTGACTTTGCAGGCAAATGCCTTAACTGCTAAGCCATCCCTCCAGCCCCTACCATGACCATTCTTTAAGAAGCTCAAACTTAGCCGGGCGTGGTGGCGCACACCTTTAATCCCAGCACTCGGGAGGCAGAGGTAGGAGGATCGCCGTGAGTTCGAGGCCACCCTGAGACTCATAGTGAATTCCAGGTCAGGCTGGGCTAGAGTGAGACCCTACCTTGAAAAACCAAAAAAAAAAAAAAAAAAAAAAAAAAGGGGCTGGAGAGATGGCTTAGCGGTTAAGCACTTGCCTGTGAAGCCTAAGGACCCCGGTTCAAGGCTCGATTCCCCAGGACCCACATTAGCCAGATGCACAAGGGGCCGTACGTGTCTGGAGTTCGTTTGCAGTGGCTGGAGGCTCAGCAATTAAAAGGGCTTGCTTCCAACGCCTGAATACCCGGGTTTGATTCCCCAGTGCCCAAGTAAAGCCAGATGCACAAAGTGGCACATATGTCTGGAGTTCATTTGCAGTGGCAGGAGACCCTGGTACACCCATTTCTGCGCTCTCACTCTTTCTCTCTCAAATAAGTAAATAAAAAATATTTTTTAAAAGATTAGGGGACTGGAAAGATGGATTAGTGGTTAAAGTACTTGCCTAGAAAGCCTAAGAACCCATGTTCAACTCCCCAGAACCCATGTTTGACTCCTCAGAACCCATGTTCAACTCCCCAGAACCCATGTTTGACTCCCCAGAACCCATGTTTGACTCCCCAGAACCCATATAAGCCACATGCACATGATGCATGTGCAAGGTCACACATGCACACAAGGTGGCACACGTGTCTGGGGTTCTGGGGTTCGATTATAGTGGCTGGAGGCCCTGGCGCCGCACCAATTCCTTCTCTCTCTCTCTCTCTCTCTCTCTCTGCCATAAAAACCCGGCCAGATTAGGGCAACTCCTCCCCAGGTTGCCGTGAGTGACGGCATGGAACTGTTTGCGTCCTTGTCACCACGCAGTTCAACCAGCTTGATGTTTTATAAGTAGCAACACTTAGGAGGGAATGCTTTTAAAAACCAGGAGCTTTTATTCAAAGGTTCAGCCATTCCATTTCTCTGAAGAAACCAGAAGCCCGATGTCCCTGGCCCCACACCCCCTGTCCCCTGTGACTGGAGCAGAGGACAGCTGCCCTTGAGGCGGCGTCATCTGTGCCCCCTTATCCCCTCCCCCACCCCACTTGTGACAGCAGCTTGCTTTGTGATCTTACCACCCAAGCTTGCTAGAACCACTCTGCACAAACTTGGCCGCATAAAACAGACAATAGGTTCTCTCCTGTTTCTGGAAATTCAACAGCAAGGCGTCAGCAGGGCCACAGTCTCTCCTTGTGCATCTAGCTTACGTGGGACCTGGGGAATCGAACCTAGGTCCTTAGGCTTCTCAGGCCAGCGCCTTATCCGCTAAGCCATCTCTCCAGCCCATTGTTTGGGTTTGGAGACAGGTTCTTACTGTGGTGCCCGGACTGCTGTTGAATTCCTGGGTCCCCTCCTGGGACCACAGACACACACACACACACACACACACACACACACACAGAGTGCTCAGGGTGCCTTCTCCTCTAAGGGAAAGTTATCGGGTGTGCGGATAACCAGGATGGCTTCCCCTCAAGATCTTTAACTTAATTGTGTCTTCCAAGGTTGTTTTTCCCAATAAATTAACACGGTCAGGTTTCCAGGCACTGACGGTTCATCCCGTTCACTTGGTTGCCTTGGTTAGCTCGGCTGTGAATGTGGGAGTAGACTCTGGGGAGGAGAACTTCACCTGCCACCCAGGGGTGCTGTGAGGACTGACTGAGCTACAGGAGCAGCTGTCGGGGCGTTAGCTCAGCGCTAGCTCTTGTTAGCTCTGTCCCTGATCTGGAATCCCTCGCAGTGGCTAGGGCGGAACGAGGTGCACCACGTCGGGTTGGTGGCCCGGCGTGTTGAGGTCTGAGAAATCAGGCCCTGACGCCTGTCCTCCCCCTCCTCTCTCTCACAGACAACGGCCCAGTAGGCAAACGGCGCACAGGAACGGCCACCGTGTTTGTCTCCGTGCTGGATGTGAATGACAACCGCCCCATCTTTCTGCAAAGCAGCTATGAGGCCAGTGTCCCTGAGGACATCCCGGAGGGCCACAGCATCGTGCAGGTAGGTGCTAGGCCGGGGACAGGCAGAGCTGCATTCAGCCCTGGGGACACTGGCTCTGCGGGCATCGTAGCACAAAAGTGGGGGGAACCACAGCCAGTCCCGGGGTGGGGGGGGGCTGATAATCCATAAGTAGCTTGCACTGTGAGCATATCTCCCAAGGAGAGCGGGCCTCGGGCTGTGTTAGCTGAGGACAGGGCCCTGGCTCCTCCTTGGCCTTCCTCCCCGCCCCCCACCAAGGGCCTTTCAGAGCAGGGGAGAGGAGAGACCTCACTTTCCCAGCAAGGACCCGAGGAGAGGGAGCCAGGGCCCAGCGAGGCCAGAACAGAGCAGCTTTCAGGGCCCCTTGGCCAGGCTCCTCTCTTAGAAGAAAGCAGGCGGAAGAAGAAAGGGTTCTTTGGCTCAAAGCAGGAGCTACAACTAAGAGGCTCGGAGGGGGAAGGTTGGGGGGCGGGGTGCCTGATTCTGAACACACAGCTCCACCCCTCTCCCCCTACAGACTCACACACAGCCCAGGCCTCAGTCCCCGGGGGGGGTTGGAAGGGACAGGAATGAAGAGCCTCCTTCACCAGCCTCGGGCCTTTCCATCCACCTGAGCCTGAGCCAAACTCAACAAAGCGGGGCCTGCCTCTCCCCAGTCCGGGAAAGGAGAAAGAGTGGGAGGCAGGAGGGTGCTAACCTCCCTTCGCGTCTACCAGGGAGGGACGAGAGAGAGCCTCTGGGAACAGGAAGCTGATCCTCAGTCAAGTCGAGGAAAGCTCAGAGACAGGCAGGAATCCGGGGGGCTAGCTCTAGAAGGAGGTTCCCTCCCTCTGGCCTCAGCTGGGGGGCAGGACTTAACAGCCTCCCGCTAAGACATAGTAGGGCCCCACTCCAGCCTAGTATCTATCTCCCATCCCAGCCCACTGATACACTTCCCAAGACTTGCAGCTCACCCAAACTAGCAAGCCAGCAGGCCATAGCCCTAGCCACTCCTTCTCCTTCAGACCTCTAAGGACAAGCAGCCTGCTGGCCCGGGGGACAACAGTGGGTGAGCAACCAAAAGAGGGTCAGAGCCCTGCTTCTGGGCCCCACAGAACACAGGCTGACCCCCTGGACTCCTTGAGTAACCACAGTTCCACTTCTTCTCAGAAGCTCAGGGTCTCAGGCTGCCTTCCCCACCCCCGCCCCCCCCCCCGGCCCTGGAAGTGTCCTGCAAAGCTGCCCTCCCTCTCTGAGGTCACACTGCCACACAGCGGTCTCCACTCCAGGGTCTGCTTGGAGAGCAACCTTCCTTTAGGGGTGCCCCAGGGGAGACCTGCTCTCTGCAGCTCCCGGGCATGTGAGATAAACAGACAAGACACCCGCATACTGCTGACCTCCCCCAAACTCGCGGCAGACCCGGAGCTTCAGGCCTCGTGGTGCCTGCGACAGAAGTGCAGTTCCATTAGAAGACCAAGAGGACTTGGTGGAAGGGGGTCGCAGTGAAGGAGAAGCCACCGACAGGGAGGACAGGTCATTCGGTTGCCTGGAGTCTCTCTGCTCAGAAAGAGGCGAGAAAGATAAACCGTAGCCAGCAGCCCAGAGCGCGCTGCATGCTGGGGAGTGAGTCCACGCAGTGGGCGTTAGGGAGCCCAGTTAAGGCTCTGAAGCTGGGGCATGTCAAGGCTGGAGCTTAGTCCTTGAGCAGGTTGGCTCGCCGTGTATACTCTGGATCACAGCAGAGTGGGGCGAGGCAGCCTCATCATGGTGGACCCTCAGGCCAGCTGACTGCGGTACAGGAGCTAAGTCCCTTCTTCTGGCCAGTTTCCAAATCTGAGAAGCAGGCGGTGTTCGGCCTTGGCCTTGGGACGTGAGGATCCTTTGGCCCAGGGGTCTGTTAGCAAGCAGCAGCAGGAGTCTTCAGGGACTTCCAGAGATGACACCAGGCTCAGAGGGAAGGAGGGGGTGTGACATGGGGCCCAGAGTAACCAGGAGGTGGTCCTGCGGCTTGTGGTGCCAGGCTGTGCCAGAGGCAGGGAGAGCTGGGGCGGGCCAACGTTCTGCTTGGACACCTCGTCACATCTCGGTGGCTTCTGTGCAGTCACAGTCGCCTCCTGCGTCTTCTGGGCCCCGCACGGGGCGTCGGGGGGCCGAGGGCCGGCCTCTGTGGAAGCTGCGCAGGGAGTGGCGCAGGGAGCCCAGGCGCTTCCAGAGCCGGAGCCTGGGCTCGCTGGGGCTCGCGGGGTGGTGCGGCATGCACTCCCGGGCCCGGCGGCGCCCGGGGTCCAGAGCAGCGGGCTTGCAGAGCATCATGAAGAGCAGGCAGGAGCCAGCAGGAGGAAGATGCAGGCCAGGGCGATGAGAGCGGGGATGGGGTCGGCCACCTCGGCTCGAGTCCCGGGGCTGCCCGGAGCTGTGAGGAAGGATGCAGGGCTGCCGGCTGCGGGGCTGGCAAGGCGGGGGTCCCCTGTGCTCATGGTGCCTGCGTCAGACACAGGACAGAGGCTTAGAGAAAATCAGCTGCACCTCAGGCAGGGTGGGCGAGACGCATCCAGGAAGCAAGGATGGGGCTGAGTGTACTTGAACACGCTATCACAGTGGCCACGTGACACATCAGGACGGTGAGGCCCAGAGTAGTGACCGGCCTAAGAGCTTGTCACACACAGCTGATCAGTGATGAAGCTAAGTCTGAACTCTTGGGGTCTCTCTCTTTTTTTAATATTTTAAAAAATATTTTAATTTTTATTTATTTTATGTATTTGAGAGAGAGAGAGGGAGGGAGGCAGATAGAGAATGGGCGTGCTAGGGCCTTCAGCCACTGCAAATGAACTCCAGATGCATGCACCACCTTGTGCATCTGGCTTATGTGGGTCCTGGAGAATCAAACCTGGGTCCTTTAGCTTTGCAGGCAAACATCTTAACCACTAAACCATTTCTTCATGCCGTTGGGGCCTCTTTCTGCTCCAACCCTGTCCCTCTGTCATGAAGGAAGCAAAAGGCAATTATATGTTGTTTTTTTTTTAAAGGCATTTTAAAATGAAGTCTCACGTGTTACCACTACAGTCTTGGGCTGGAAAGCATAGGTCGAACTCTGTCCATAACTGAGTGACCAGGAGGAGCAAGTCATAGATCATAAGACACAACAGTGGCCCAGCAGGGTCCTTAGCCATAGTCTAATGCTGAGGTTATACACTAGGGGCCCACGCATAGGCTTCACTGGGCTCTTGCCATGTTTTTAGTTTAATATGATGGTCTTTTCTAAACTGGGTATAGTGGTACACCTGTAATCCCAGTATTCAGGGGGTGGAGGCAAAGGGATCAGGAGTTCAAGACTAGTCTGAGCTACATGAGAACTTGTCTCAAAAAAACAAAACCAAAACTATATATATATATGGTGGGTGGCTAGATGTATCAGTTAGCAAAGTTCTTGCTTCGCAAGCATGAGGACTTGAGTTTGGCCTTAGTGTACATGTAAAACTGTCAGGAGCAGTGACGCATGCTAGGGAGGCGGAGACAGGAAGATCACTGGCCTCACTGGCCAGCCAGTCTAGCCTAACTGATGAGCTCCCGGCCAACAAGAGATCAAGTCTCCAAAAAAAGGGGACAGTGTTCCTGAGGATCACACTCAAGGTCATCCTCTGGCCTCCACATGCACACACGTAAAAGAGAGAGAGAAGAAAGAGAGAGAGAGACAGATAGCCAGGCATGGTGGCACACACCTTTAACGCCAGCACTTGGAAGGTAGAGGTAGGAGGATCATTGTGAGTTTGAGGCCAGCCTGG
The DNA here is from genome assembly GCA_036346955.1 of Dipus sagitta. NCBI lineage: Eukaryota > Metazoa > Chordata > Mammalia > Rodentia > Dipodidae > Dipus > Dipus sagitta. Next base: position 24,985,383 of record CM070790.1, on the reverse strand, counting down.
AACTACAGAGTGAGTTCCCAGGTCAGCCCGGGCTAGAATGAAACCTTACCTTGGAAGAAAACAAAATTAAAAAAAGAGAGAGAGAGAGAGAAAGGGAGGGAGGGAGAGAGGAAGGAAGGAAGAGAGGAAGGAAGGGAAGTAGGAAAGGAGAGAGGGAAGGAGGGAAAAAAGGAGGAAGGAGAAAGGAAGGGAGAAGAGAAAGGGATTCCCATAGATATCTAGGTACATAGCCTTTCTTGAAATGTCAGAATTTCACCACCAACCATCCTGGGCCATCTTCCCGCCCGGTGCCAGCAACTATCTCCTTGAGCCCCTAGCTTCCCACACTCCCAAACAGGCTCACCACGCTCCAGTTTCACCTGCCTGGTGCCACGGATATTTCTGTTGCTGCTTTTGGATACAGTCTAACCCACTCGTAGAGAAACTGAGGCCCAAGTACAGAGAGGCCAAGTTCAAGGTCATGTGGGCGGGCACAGGGCATGACCGGGTATCCGGGCTCCTGACCCATAGCATGCCTATCTCTCTAGCTCCCAACCCTCTGTGAGCCCGGTGAGCTGCTCAGACACAGGTGGGAAATGAGACCCCAAGGAGGTGAGAGAGTGGGACTAGACACCGGCCTCGTGGCACCGTCCACCTGCCAGGCCTTCCCATGATCACCCCACGTCATCCTGTTGTTCAGGGAGTACAGCAGGTGGTCTCCGGAGATGAGAATCAGGTTTAAGTGCTGGTCCAACATATCTGGGTGGCGGCTGATAAGGATTCCAGAGCCTAGCTACAGGTCACCCACAGCCAAAGAGGACAGGTGGGCGGCTCTGAGGAGAACACCTGCCGCCCCTCCCTGGCAGGCGGGGCCTGTGCACCAGCCTCTTCCAGCTTCTCAAAGGAAGCCAGAAACACCTTGTGTTGTTTGTTTGTTTCTGGGTTTCTTTGGTAAACATTCTTATTTAAATACTGGCAACTAAGCGTAGGGAGATGGCTCAGTGGTTAAAGGCACTTGCTTGCTCAAAGCCTGATGGCCTGGGTTCAGGTTCTCCAGTGCCCACGTAACGTCACATGCACAAAGTGGCTCGTGCATCTGGAGTTCATTTGTAGTGGCAAGAGGCCCTGGCATACTCTCTCTCCCTTTCTGTCAAATATAGAAATAAATATTGGTAACTAATTAAAATTTGTCTAAGGCCAAAAAAAAAATAGAGACAGACAGAGATTGCAAAAGACCAGATAAATTTGATTCCAAAAAAAAAAAAATGAAATGAATTTTCAACTATTGGAAACATGGTACCCGCCAAACAAAACATACAGACAGGCTCCATCTAGCTGCTGGGCCAACATCTGTATTTTAAATGGCTTCAGGAGTTGGATTAGCAGCTAAAGATGTTTGATTCAAATGGACCAACCCAGGGCAGGAAGCTCAAAAGAAGGCCTAGAGAAAAACAACAGCCTTTCTGTCTGTCTGTCTATCCTTGGAGTCTCTCCTAAGGTAGCTTCCTCCTCCGCAGCTGGTTGGGGTCTCTCCCAGGTTCTAGCACCGAAGCCCTTCAGAAGAGGAGCTTGGGTGAGGCCAGGGCTCTACCTGTAGCCGTGGGGAGTCCCTTTCCATTAGTGGGCAAAAGCGGAACGTGGCTACCCAGGCCCCCACCCCGGAGCCCCTGTCCCGCCTCGGCACTCACCAGCAAGCTGTAGGACCCAACTCCTGGCTCCTGCACCCAGCTGACTGAGGGCATCCAGAACTCCCCACCCAGCTGCCACCCATCCCCTGCCACCACCCCTCCCAGCCCTTGCAGCCTCTCCCGGCTGGAAACTCTGATGCCCGTCTAGCTGCCCAGGGCCCCCGCCTTCCAAACCTCAGGCCAGGAGAGCGTTTTGGCTTGGGTAACACCCGTGGGTCAGCCCTCTCTGGAGTCTGAGCTGGAGGAGGGATGGGGCGTGCCCACTGCCACCTCCCACGGGGAGAAACCAGCCATCCCTTGAGCCTCCTCCAGTAATGCACTTGGCCCGAGTAAGAAAAGGGCAGACTGAGCCCAGACAGGCCTCCATCCTGCTAGCTCCAGGCCTCAAAGGGACCCGGAGTTAGCTGCAAGGCTGTAGGCCTTGGGACTGCTTCGGCATGAACCTAACTAGTTATGACAGGGCATCTGAGCAGTGTGGGTAGCAGCCAGTGATTCCAAAATACTTGAAAATATCTAGAGACCGAGCCCTGAGCTTGAGGTAAGGCCAGCTGACACGTCCCCCGACACCCTCTGCCACCTGCTACCAGAACAGCTGGTTCTAAGGGAAAGGGCTCCTGCAGGTCAAGTGGGGGGCACTGCTCTGGAGGCACCTCTGCAAGGCCTTTCTAGAACCTTCTTTCTTCTCTCAGAGCTTGGCCAAGTAGAGAAGGCTGCTGTGTGGCATTGGCCCAGCCCCTGCCCCTCACTAGGCCTTGTCTCTACTCAGAACTACAGAGGAGCAGCCCTGGGTCTGAGCACATCTTTGCATCTTCCCTGAGTCTCCAGCCAGGGTCTCCCCAGCCACCCTCACCAGGCCTTCTGTGTAGTCCCTCAAGCACTGACCTCACCGTGGTCCACGCTCTCCCTGGTAAAGGTCTCCCAAGCTGTCCCAGGACAGACGCCCCCAGGCTCAGCTGTGTCCAGCGTCCTCAGCAGTGAGGTTCTCTCTGCTCTCACAGCTTGACCTGGCTTTGCTGGGAGAGTCCTGGCCTGGCTGGGGGAGGGGACAACTCAGAAGGTAGGGATGGTAACCGGATGGAGAGAGGGAGAGGGGAGCCCTCTGCTTCACTCCAACTTGTTTCCCTGGAGCTCTGTGGGGTTTAACTGCCTCTCAGGCCCCAGAGGGCTCCCACCTTCCCCCTTGGAAGTTGGAATGGTATGGTCGGCTATTCAATGCCTGCCAGCCCCCAGGTTACCGGGGAGAGGGGCCACAAGCTGACAGGCAGCAGGAAGGAGGCAGGCAGAGCAATGGACCCTTATCCCAGAGAACCCCAAGACTCTCTCCTTTCAGGCTTCCCAGGAAAGCATTTTCCTTTCGAAGGAGTCTGACTGCCAAAGTAAGGTGTTCTCAGAGGTTAAAGAACTCAGGTCTAAGGGACAACCAAGGCCATGCCCCTCCCATTCTGGTGGACCACCAAAATGTTCTTCCCAAAGCGTGCGCACATGCGCAGATACGCAGGCGTGCACAGGGGCACACCCCTCCCCTGGTGGCCCCCTTCTTCAAGGAAGCCCACAGCTTCCCTGCAAACAGGCTGCCTGTTAGGAGCCCCTTTCTTGATCAGCTTTCCCATCAAATCCGGGGCCTCTGCATTCCCGAGGTTCCCAGAATGCGACACCATCAGTAAGTTTACTGAGGTTGCCTACTGAAGTATGGGTGATCCAAAGACAGCCGCCCCTTCCAGAAGGAGCTACAACTCACAAAAGTCACATCCCTGACTAATTTGCAGGCTGATCCACCAAAGAATCTCACCTACCGGCAAAAGAAGTTTCCCCGACCAACGTAGCAGCAGCAATAATGTATATATAGGCATAACCATACATGTTCAAAAAGCAATTTGACAGGTACATCATTTTTTAAAAACTTATTTACTTATTTTGAGAGGGGGAGCAGATAGAGAGAATGGGCTTTGCAGGCAAGCACCTTAGCTGCTAAGCCATCTCTCAGGCCCAACATATCTGTGCTTTTTAAATTTTTCCTGTTTTGCTTATCGAAGTAGGGTCTTGCTCTAGCCCAGGCTGACCTGGAATTCACTATGTAGTCTCAGAGTGGCCTCAAACACATGGCTATCCTCCTACCTCTGCCTCCAGAGTACTGGGATTAAAGGCATGCACCGCCACACCCCATTTAAACTCTTTAAGTGCTAGTTTTCACTAACCTTCCAGATTTTTTTTCTAACCTATAAGCCACTCAGAAGTTAGCATTATATAATGAATTCTTTTTGACAGGGGTGAGCAGGCCCACCATTATCCATTCTAAGCAAGTGCCGATGGTTGCAGGATTCAGCAGCTAGGGGAATACGTAAAGAAAAAAACAAAGTTAGAAGGTCTGACACAGTGTGAAATGATCTCATCATTTGTGTCCACGTTTTCTCAAAAGAGCAATGTTGGATACAGCTTCATGGGTGGGGGACACTTCCCATCTAGCCCTCTGTAACCCACAGTCATTCTCTAGGAAGACTTTTTTTAAAAAAAATTATTTACTTAAGAGAGAGAAAGAGAAAAAAGCAGATAGAGAGAGAGAATGAGGGCTGGAGATATGGATTAGCAGTTAAGGCACTTGCCTATGAGCCCTAAGACTCAGGTTCAGTTCCCCAGGACCCACATAAGCCAGATGCACAAGGTGGCGCATGCATCTGGAGTTCATTTGCAGGAGCTGGAGACCCTGGCACACCCATTCTCTTTCTTCTTTATCTGTCTCTTTCTCTTTCTCTCTCTCTCTCTCTCCAATAAATAAGTAGAAAAAGAGAACGGGCACACCAGGGCCTCTAACCAGTGCAAACGAACTCCAGAGACACGCACCACCGTGTGCATCGGGTGTTATGTGGGTACTGGAGATCAAACTCGGTTCCTCAGGCTTTGCAGGCAAGTGCCTTAACCGCTGAGCCACTTCTCTGGCCCTGGGAAGACATTATTATTATTATTATTATTATTATTATTATTATTGGTTTTTCAAGGTAGGGTCTCACTCTGGCTCAGGCTGACCTGGAATTCACTATGTATTCTCAGGGTGGCCTCGAACTCATGGCAATCCTCCTACCTCTGCCTCCCAAGTGCTGGATTAAGGGCGTGCGCCACCACACCCAGCTTTCTGGGAAGACTTTTTAGTATACATCTAGTTAGTTCTCTCTTGCCCTTACGTCCCACCAGCTGTGAGAAACAGCAGGGCCAACACCTCCATCTCATTGTCGCTGTTCCCCATTGTCTTTTTTCCTGCCAAGTCAAAGGCAAATGCAGTGGGTAACACTCTTTTGCCATTGTGAGACCTCCCTTGCACGGGCACGTTCTTTCTGGGCAGACAGCTGAACCTCGGTGGCATGTCTTATCGCCCACAATAAAGGTCACACAACTGTCTGCTGCTTCCAGTCCCGTCCCACATATGCAGCTTTCAGAGACTGAAGTACATTCTCTGGCCCTTCAGCCATCTTGGGGACTTCATAGATGGTAGACTCCAGTCGTTAAGGAAGCAGGCCACCATAGCGCATAGAGGAATGCGATCACCCCTCACTCTCACTCTCAGACCAGCCAGCCTTGGTTACATACGTCACCACACGTCATAGGGAGCACACGAGTACGTCCACAGCAAGGAGGCCACCATCCCGATCCCATGCTAGGTGAGGAGCTGAAGACCTATTGAGACTGCCTGTGGGGATGCCCCACCCTCGGATGGAGTAGCCTCCTTTGCATGTTTGACCACCCACCGCAGGGGCCATGCAGCTGCTCCTCTCCTACTCATTCTGTGGTGGAACTTTACCTCGAGAAGGCACATGCAAGCATCTGTTTACACCAGATAAAGGGCTCTGATGACAGACCGTCCGGGCTGGGGAGATGGCTTAGTGGTTATGGCACTTGCCTGCAAAGCCAAAGGACCAAGGTTCGATTCCCCAGGACCCACATAAGCCAGATGGTGCATGTGTCTGGAGTTCATTTACACAGGTGGCTAGAGACCCTGGTGCACCCATTCATCCTCCTTCTCTCTTTCTCTCTCTCTTTCCCTTTCTCTCTCCCTCTCTCTCAAATAAATAAAAAATAAAATATTTTTTTAAATGTGCTTTAAAAAAATGATCCCATCCAAGTCTAGCCTAGTGAACCAATGAGTTCCCAGAAGACTGGGTTGGGATTGCTTATAGCTCATGGAAAACTCTTCAGTGGAGCTGCCTGCAAGTTAGGTAGAGAGCTCCAGAGATACAGCCTTTTGGTTTTTGTTGGCTTGTTTGTTTTTTGAGGTAGGGTCTGGCTCTAGCTCAGGCTGACTTGGAATTCACTATGTAGTCTCAGGGTGGCCTCGAACTCATGGTGATCTTTTTAGCTCTGCCTCCGAGTGCTGGGATGAAAGGCGTGTGCCAACATGCCCGGCTGGATATAGCTTTTATGTCTTGCGTAAGTGATAGAGTTTTCAGTGATAGAGTTGCCTCTGAGCCACATTGGCAAGACTCCTAGGAGGTCAAGAGACTCATAGGTAGTAAGTCACGGAGGTGACCACTTCCTGCCTAGACCAGAGAGTGAAGGTGCCTGCTTCCCTGACCCCAAGGACCTGGAGGAGGAATAGGGGCAGAGATGGCCCTGAATAGGGAAGTTAGGCCAGAGACAGTGAGCAATCCTCGCGGAAGATGAGAAGGACTCACACACATGGCCCCCTTCCTCCCATGCCCAGTCTTTGCTGGAGAAGCATAGGGTCCCGTGGGTGAAGGATGGAAGGGACTCCACAGACGTGTCTCCCCCTGCTGGTGGGGTTGGGAATAACACCAGCGTCTTATCCCCTTCAGCTGAAAGCCACGGATGCTGACGAGGGAGAGTTCGGGCGTGTGTGGTACCGCATCCTCCACGGTGAGTGGGCTCGTTGCAGCCGTCTTCGCGTTGTTGGCACAAAACGCCCGACCAAAAGCAGCGGGTGGGAGGAAAGTTGTTTATTTTTGCTTTACAGTCTCTAGTGGAAGCTTCGTGATGGCAGAGGAAAGATGGTACAGCTGAGGCTGGCCATCAACTTGGTCACCTCAGGTGGCAAACAGGAGAGTAAGCCAAGCTAACACTAGCAAACTGGGGCTGGTGAGCCGTCAACGACCCCGGTGACACACACACCTCTTCCAGCAAGGCTCCATGTTCCCAATTGCCATCCGCCATTCTGGACACTTGATTCAAATCACCGCAGGGCTGCTTGGCATGGGAGGGCTGACCCAGTGGGGGTGGGGTGGGTAGCTCTTCCCTGGCTAAGGCCAAGGAAACCCCAATACTGTGCATAGAGGCTGGGGCCCAGGGAGGAAACAGCAATTCTCTGAATCAATTCTAAGCAAGGGTACTGCGCCATGTTGCCTTGTTCCCAACATCCCCCACATCCCGTAGTGTCCCCAAAGCTGTCACTCTGATAGAGGGCACCTTGGCATCCAGGGTATCTCCCAAGAAGCTGCCTAGGGATTCACTGTGATTGGCACAACCAGAGTCGAGTCCTACCTCCCTTCCCCCGCCACTCACCAAGACAGGGCCTAGACTTGCCCATCTGCCTGCTTCTAGAATCAAGGGTAAAGTCACGTGCATGAGCTCTATGGGAGGAGCGTCCTCCTCCACAGAGAAAGTAAAGGACATGGGTATCAACCCATTCTAGATGGGTCCACCAAGTCATGGGTTCACCCACCCTCAGATGACTGGGTTAGGGTCCTTTGTGTTGCAGTACCCCAGACATTTCTGAAATTTCTAGAAGCCTCACTCCACCCACACCTGTAGCTGTCAGGCCAAGGGCAACACCCCGGTTTTCCCATAAGGAGGAAGCGGGTGTCTTCTGCCCACCCCACCTCTAGGCCATCAAGAACTTCAGCGAAATTCCCAAGACCTGTGTGCAGGGTCAACACGCCAGAGGGCCTGGACCTCGCTCACGGACCCCCATCACACAGGCGTCCTGATCCCAGCTCAGCCCGTACATCTCCGTGTGCCTCTCCACACAGGTAACCATGGCAACAACTTCCGGATCCACGTCAGCAATGGGCTCCTGATGCGAGGTCCCCGACCGCTGGACCGGGAGAGGAACTCTTCCCACGTGCTGATGGTGGAGGCCTACAACCATGACCTGGGGCCCATGCGGAGCTCCGTCAGGGTGAGACCACAGTTCGATCACACATGGCCACCACTTGGGGGACTGATGGGAGAAGGATCACCACTGTTTTTTGGGTTTCTTTTTGTTGTTTGTTTGTTTGTTTTTCAAGGTAAGGTCTCACTCAGCCCAGGCTGACCTGGAATTCACTATGGAGTCTCAGGGTGGCCTAGAACTCATGGCGATCCTCCTACCTCTACTTCCCGAGTGCTGGGATTAAAGTCGTGTGCCACCACGCCTGGCTCACTTTGTGTGTGTGTGTGTGTGTGTGTGTGTGTGGATTGACATCTGAGGCTAAGAGTTGTGGGATAGAGCCAAGGGCCCGACCTAGCCAGGGACCTTGGGCTTGTCATCTTGCTTTGTGCCTCAGTTTCTTCATCTGTGGAATGGGATCCCTCATGCCCACATGTGTCATAAAGGAAAAACGAGGTGCTCTCACCGATCTAGCCCCCTTCTTCCACCCAGCTCCCTGCAGTAAGCTAAGGAAACCTCACAGACATGACCTCAGAGGAGTAGGTGCCAGTGTCACTTTACATGTGTGGAAACCGAGACACGAAGTGCCTAGTGATAGAACCAAGGCTTGAAGCCATGTCGCCTAGAGTCCAGGTTCAATGCTATCTCCATTGAGATATGTTCCTAAAATACTCGTGTCCCCACGCCCAGCTGCCCTATCAAATGTGATCTTTGTGCCACCTTCTCCAGGCAACTGAAACCAAAGAATCTTCCCCAGTAATCACACACACATGCGTGCACACATACACACATACACACACACACACACACACAGATCAGTCCCTGGCTGAGATGTTTGTGCACACTCCTGCAAGGAGATGACAGGAATGAGGGTCCACTCCTACCCACCCCCACTGTGCCCTCCCCAGCCCCCAGCCCCTTCTCTTAAAGTGATGGGAAGTGAGTCAGACCCCAGGGGTCCCCGTCATGAGTAAGAGGAAGGGGTGCGGGGTGGGGTAGAGAGGGACTTTTACCCAGGGCTGAGTGACGCTGGATCGGCTGCTCTTATCAGCCCATCTCTACCTGCTATCGCCCCAGGCTGGAAACCATGAGCCGAAAGTACCTGGTGACATTCATGTCATTCCTGTCACTCAGGGGTCATGACAGCAGGTGACTCAGCCTGGGCCCAGCCACCACTCTTGCCCGGCAGCTTTGCCTTCAAGGAGATGGGTGAGAAAACTGGTTCCTGTCAGCCACCCCTCCGAGGAACACCTGCCCTTAGGGACCCAGCACAGGGGTCAGGTCCTTACCAGGCCAGGCGACTGACAGAGTTCCCTGAGTATCCGCCAGCCAGGGGCTCACAGCCATACTCCCCTGCGTGACAAGCTCTCACGCACGTGCTCATCACCACGTCCGCGACACGGCCTGCCCTTTGAGGACCCACGCCGGTCACAGAGCTCTGAGGTCAGTGAGTCTGTGGCTGGACCCCTGGACTTCAGGCTTTCTAACCACAGTCCTCCCTGTGATCCCTCACGACCCCCGCCCCCCACCGCCGTCCAGGGCTTCCACTCGGTGCCTGAGCATTAAGGCTATAAGCCATTTTTAGCCACCGACTTTCATTTTATTTTTTTATTTACTTTTATTTATTTATTTGCAATCAGAGTGAGAGAGAGAGAGAGAGAGAAACAGACAGAAAGAATGGGCATGCCAGGGCCTCCAGCTGCTGCAAACAAACTCCAGATGCATGTGCCACTTTGTACATCTGGATTTACGTGGGTCCTCAGGAATCGCACCCGGATTGTTAGGCTTTGCACTCAAGTGCCTTAACCACTGGAGACATCTCTCCAGCCAAATATAATATCCCCAGGTTCTGTGTAAACAGATCAAAACCAGGCTGCACCAAGCACTGTGGGGAAGTGGGGGACACCCTAGCCGCACCTGCTTGCTTCCTGTCATGCTGCTGTCCTCACAAGCCTTGAGGGATTAAGAAATTCACTGCAAACCGGACGTGGTGGCACACATCTTTAATTTCAGCACTCAGGGAGGCAGAGGTAGGAGGATCACTGTGAGTTCAAGGCCAGCCTGAGAGACTACATAATGATTTCCAGGTCAGCCTGGGCCAGAGTGGGACCCTACCTCAAAAAACCAAAAGGAAGGAAGGAAGGAAGAGGCAGGAGGGAAGGAAGGAATTCACTGCAGGGCTAGGGAGATACAGTGCTTGCCAAGAACCTTAACTGCAAAGCCTTCTCTCCAGCCTGAGTAACGTTTCAACATGAGAATTTGGGGCTGGCCCTGGGCATAGAAACTTGGTCCTCGTAGTATGCAGCCTTCACGGACCCTGTGACCCAGGAAAGCTGGGACCTTCTTGATGTATGTGGGGACTCCAGCTTGGTCCCATGTGCAATGTCCCAGCAGCAGTAGAGCAGGCTGCAGGGACCACCCACACGCCATTATTCCTGCTTGGGGGACCACGGGCAGACCCCACAAAGGCCAGGAAGCACGCAGGGAGCCCGTCCTTCTGAATTCTGGGTGACTGTGGCTGCACAGGGTGCACGCACTCACACATAAATGCATTCCGATTCCTCCTCCCGTGTTGGAGGGCGTCACCACCCTGGACAGAAAATGGTCTGGTTCTCTGAGGAGCCCCGGAGCATCTTCCTGCTCAGCAAGAACTCAGATGTTCTCTATTTCCTGTTCAGCTGCGTCTCTCGGGCTCGCAAACCACACACCGTCTTCCCTCCTGTCCCTTCTGATTAGTGTGGCTGAAACCATAGATAGCATAGTAGCATGTGGCCGGGCTGTGTGTCACCTCCCTCATCTTCTCTCACAATGTCAGGCTGGCTTCTTTCTCTCCCCCCCCCCCCCAGTAGACAGGGTCATTGGGACAAGCAGACTCCAGAAAGGGAAGGCTCACAGTTTTGTTTTGTTTTTCTTCGAGGTAGGGTCTCAGTCTAGCCCAGGCTGACCTGGAATTCACTATGGAGTCTCAGGGTGGCCTCGAACTCACGGTGATCCTCCTACCTCTGCCTCCCGAGGGCTGCGATTAAAGGCGTGCGCCACCACGCCCCGGTTCGGCTCACAGTTTTGAAAGAAAGATGTCTGTCAGCTTATGTTTCAGAGAGTTCTCAAAATTCACTAGTGTCCGTTGTCCCCCACACTCTCTGCGCCCAGGATCTCTTGCTCCGAGTTCTGGGTAAAGCCAAATTTAAGACGGCTGTGCTGTGAGGCAGGCACCATCGTGTGCATAGTGGGTTCTCCATGTCTGGACATGAAAGGTCGGACGTGGCCGCTATGAGACCCAAGGGGGCAGTGAACTGGAAACCTGGCTCTGCCACGCTCACCACCCCACCCCCACCCCCCGCCTTCTCCATTAGTCAGACCACCATCGGCATATGCCTTCCAGAAGCCCCTTCGCTTCTTACCAGTGAGTTTCCAGGTGGCCCTAGAAGAATCCTCAGGGTTGATCCCAGAAGCTGCTCTCCATGCAAAGCCAAGGTCAAAAGCAAGTGCTCTGGGGATACCTTGCCTCCAACCACCGTTGTTGCCCCTTGCTCTACCCCACTTCTTCCCCTCTTCACGCTACGGCCGGGTCCTGTTGCCCCGGTCTTATGGGCCAGGAGAAGACCCTCTCTGGCATTGGGACCAAGCTCATCCCTGGCACAGAGCACAGGCGTTGGTAGCTAAGGAGCCAGAAACCCCTGTCTTCTTCCCACCCTTCCCTGTCACCAGGAGACCTTGTGGGCAAGTCACTTCCTCTCTCATGCCCTATCTCTGCCAGGAGGCAAAGCCTGGGGGCCTCCTGCTGGCTCCCTGGGCACCCACACTTTGACATCCTTCCTTTCCTTCCACAGTGCAATTTCAAGACAGTGTCATCCATACCTGTACCAAGCCCTCCTGGCACTCCTGGAGTGGCCGGAGGTGGGGAAGAGAGGAGAGGGGCCAATCCCTATTCGTAGACACTGCTCTCCTCTGAATGACACTTTCCTGTGCCCTGCATGCATTCCTTAAGGAGAGCTTAGCCAGTACGGAAAACCAGCGAGGAAAATTATGCCAGATCAGCGCAGTTCAGAAATGGCCGCTCTCTTGAGTAGGGTCCCCAGGAGCATCCCCGAGACAAAGACTACTGTGAAAGTCATTGGTGCAGAGGGTCCCAAGGGAAAGAAGGAAGGTGTGGAGGCCCAGGAAGAAAATGGCGGGCTGGAGAGATGGCTCAGTGGTTAAGGCGTTTGCCTGCAAAGCCAAAGGACCCAGGTTTGATTCCCCAGGACCCACGTTAGCCAGATGCACAAGGGGGTGCACGTATCTGGCAGACACCCATTCTCTCTCTCTCTCTCTTTCTCACCCTTCCTTTTCTCTGTCAAATAAATAAATAATATTTTTATTTTTTGGTTTTTCGAGGTAGGGTCTCACTCTAGCCCAGGCTGACCTGGAATTCACTATAGAGTCTCAGGGTGGCCTTGAACTCACGGCGATCCTCCTATCTCTGCCTCCCGAGTGCTGGGATTAAAGGTGTGCGCCACCACGCCCGGCTAATAAATAATATTTTTAAAAAGAACAAAGTGGCCAGTGAGGTAGGGGAGGGGCTGCCCTCTGTCCCCCTGGGAACCCTAGTGGGACCCAGGGATCTGTGCTCCAGGTTGTCCATCTGTCATTAGCTAAGGACTGCTCACTGGCAGCCAACATGCCCCTGTAGGGTGGACACTACTCAGAGGACGGTGGTGTACGAGGACCATAGCACTGACATCCCCTTTTCTGATCATCACGTGTTTGTTCCACCTGCTCTCTGGGATGCATTTTGATGTGTGAATGGGGTTGGTCACATTCCAGCATTTTCACAGGCCTTGTTAATTTTGTCTTCTTTTTTTAACAGTTTTTTTTTCCTTTTTAAATATTTTATTTTTATTTATTTGAGAGAGAGAGAGAGACAGGGAGAGAGAGATACAGAAATGGGCAGGTAGAGAGAGAGAATGGGTGTGCCAGGGCCTCCTGCCATTGCAAATAAACTCCCGATGCATGCACCCCCTTGTGCATCTGGCTAACGTGGATCCTGGAGAGTTGAACCTGTGTCCTTTGGCTTTGCAAGCAAGCACTTTAACCAGCTAAGCCATCTCTCCAGCCTTCATTTTGTCTTCTCTTTCTTTCTTAAAAGTTGACACAGATCGTTTTTTTTAATATTTCATTCTTCTTTATTTATTCATTTGACAGAGAACAGGGAGAGAGAGAGAGAATGGGTGTGACAGGGCCTCCAGTCACTGCAGATGAACTCCAGATGCGTGCACCCCCTTGTGCATCTGGCTAACATGGGTCCTGGGGAATCGAACCTGGGTCCTTTGGCTTTGCAGGCAAACGCTTTAACCACTAAGCCATCCCTCCTGCCCAGTTTTGTCTTCTTAAAAACAACTGCAGAAGCAGGGCTTGGTGATACACACCTTTAATCCCAGCACTTCAGGAGGCAGAGGTAGGAGGATCACCGTGAGTTCAGAGCCACCCTGAGACTCCATAGGGAATTCCAGGTCATCCTGGGCTAGAGTGAGACCCTACCTCGAAAACCTGAAAAACAAACAAACAAACAGAAACCGTCCGCAGAGGCAGGGAATGAGGTGTTACTGCCTGTCAGCATTTTACACTGGAGAAACTCAACTGCCCCAAAGAGTCAATTGTTGTCGCAGGTCCCCACGGGTGAGCAGCAGAGCTAGACAAACCGTGTCTGAGCAGCAGCCACGTGCTGCTAGATCCCGTGCAAGGGGTCGGGTCCTCCAGAGGACACCCCCAGCTGGCCAGAGAAAGCAGAGACAATGCAAGCAGGCCACGCTGTGCAGATCCCTGCCTGCCGGTGTCCGCCCACCCTGACCCTCCCCCCGGCTCGACCCCTGCAGGTGATCGTGTACGTGGAGGACGTCAACGACGAGGCCCCCGTGTTCACGCAGCAGCAGTACAACCGCCTGGGCCTTCGGGAGACGACGGGCATCGGCACGTCGGTCATCGTCATCCGGGCTACTGACAGAGACACTGGTGAGGCGGGCAGTCCCCTGAGATGGGAAAAGTCTGGGAAAGCTAACGGGGCTCTGCTAGGAAGCCAGCTGTGGGCTTGTTCCTCCAGCCAGCCAACAGCCTGTGCCCTGCGGGGCTTCCTCACTGCCTGGCACTCACTGTCCCTCATGGGCTGAAGGACAGTGGTCTAGATCCCAAGCCCCAGAGGTGGCCACTACGAGCAGTGCAAAATGGCCAGGACCGGAGTCCAGGGTGCCACGCTCCTCTGCGCGGGGCCTGTGCCCAGCTAGGAGAGGGGCTCTTCCTAGACGCCGCTGCCCCCCCCCACAGAGCCCCTGAGAAGTCTCTGCTACCCTGGCTTCTGTCCAGACCTCTTGTCAGGTGCCCCGCAGTGCCCGTTCCCTCCTCAGGCATCACCTGCCACTCCGGGAGGTGAGAGGCGCACAGGTCTGGCGACTCTGGCCAGGATCATTCTCTAAGTGACGTACGAGTGCGTTTCAGGTTGCGTATGTCACCGTGGCCTTCCGAGTGCAGGCTTGCTTGTGACAGGCTTGGCCAAAGCTATGGATTCCCCTCGCCGGGAAACCGAAGGCCCGTTCTGCCATCTGCAAGCGACTTCCGGGAGTTTGGACTTGCTGGGTGGTCTTGTACCCGTGTCCCGTTGCCCGCCCCCCACCCTCCCAGCCCTGGCTCCTGCTTGGACAGTAGATCCAGGGCACAGTGTTGTGGGGCATGAGGGGGCAGGGGGGGATGGGGAATTATTCTTGGCACTGAAAACTCTTCCACCAGAGGACCCAAATGAAAACGTGGCCATTTCGAAGACGGCTAACTAATGCTTTTCTACATCAAAGCCACCACTACAAGACCTGTGTTTGTCCAAATAGCCAAGGCAGGTGCTTGAACCTGAATTACGAGTTTCCAGAAACAGAGCCAAACACTCTGGCTCGTCTCTGGTGCCAACACCAAGGCCCAGAGGGGGGGTCAACAGGGTTCTGGACCTTGTCACGTCTCGCGGGAGCAGTGTGTGCTCTTGTCCCTCTGACACAGCCCCTGGCGCGAGCAGCTCTGTCCCCGTGTGAGACTACATAGCCAGTGTCCTCCCGCAGGGGACGGTGGCCTGGTGAACTACCGCATCCTGTCGGGCGCAGAGGGCAAGTTTCAGATCGACGAGGGCACGGGGCTCATCGTCACCATAGACTACCTGGACTACGAGACAAAGACCAGCTATCTGATGAACGTGTCTGCCACCGACCGGGCCCCTCCCTTCAACCAGGGCTTCTGCAGCGTCTACGTGACGCTGCTTAACGAGCTGGACGAGGCCGTGCAGTTCTCCAACGCCTCCTACGAGGCGGCCATCGTGGAGAACCTGGCGCTGGGCACGGAGATTGTGAGGGTGCAGGCCTACTCCATCGATAACCTCAACCAGATCGCCTACCGCTTCGATGCCTACACCAGCGCCCAAGCCAAAGCCCTCTTCAAGATAGACCCCAGCACGGTGAGGCACGGAGAGGGCACGGCAGGGGCCTCCCAGCGCCGTGAGCACTCATTGAGCTCCCTCTGTGTGCACAGCACGCGCCTTGAGATAAACTTCCCTGTGATAGAATTTTTCTGGTATTTCAGGGCGATGTGTTGGCAGCCGAAAAGTCTGGGGCCCTTTGTTATTAGACAACGGGATGTGTAAGAGGCAAAACCAGCTGCTTTCCCCTTCAGCACTCACAGACATCTCTGGCTGTCAAAGTGCATGCGTCTTCCTTGTCCCAGATTCCCCGGTGCCCTGAGGAGCACCCTGGGATTCAGGTCAACTCTGAGCAGCTCCGCTCAGAGGGACGATCAGATCTAGGGGTTCGCAGATGCAAGGCTGGGCCTGTGAGCTTGCCGCACTCTCAGGCGCTGATCCCATGTCCCAAGCCGTTTCTCTCGTGCCCTGACAGGCTAGTCCACTGTCAGAGGGACCCCATGAGCCCTCCGCAGTGTCAGCGAGCTTGCCAGAGCAGTCCCTAGAGCTCAGGAAGCACTTGACCATTGCCGATTGATTACAAGGGCTGCTTTGAAGGATACAAATGAACAGCTGGCTGACGAGACACATACGGCGAGTTCTTGAAGCTTCCGTGTACTCTCCAGGCACATCCCTATCCCCTAAAGAGCCTGCACGTGCACACCTGTGATCCCAGCTCTTGGGAATTCAGGCTGGAGGATCACCAAATCCAGGCTAGCCTGGTCTAGTTGGCAAGATCCTGTATCCAAAAAAAAAAAAAAAAATTCAAAATTCAAAGGATTTGCATATATTCAGCAATCCAGAGAGGCTGTCCCAACCACACAGACCAGGGATTTTATGGAAGCTCCAACACGAAGACACGCTCAGTTTTGTTCAATCTCCGGCCCTCTCCCCACTCTAGATGCTCCTAGGAGGGGAGAACATTCACCCAGGAAATTCCAAGGGGTCAGGAACTAGGGACAGAGACGAAAAAGAGATGTCTTAGCATGCCACCACATCACGGAAAGCTGTCCAAGCCAATATATCTTCCCTTTTGCCTCTGCCATTAAGAAGCTCAGAATTAGCCGGGCGTGGTGGCGCACGCCTTTAATCCCAGCACTCGGGAGGCAGAGGTAGGAGGATCGCCGTGAGTTCGAGGCCACCCTGAGACTCCATAGTGAATTCCAGGTCAGCCTGGGCTAGAGTGAGACCCTACCTCAAAAAAACAAAAAAAAAGAAGCTCAGAACTACATTTTGCCCGCCATTGCGACAGCTATCCTAAGCTAGGGGCCTGGGGCAGCTGCCTCTTGCTTATCCCTCCATTTCGGCTTTACTGGAGCTTTTTTATAGGAATCCCTTCTTTAAATTTTTTTTTTTTGTTATTTTTATTTATTTGAGAGCGAGAGACAGAGAGAGAAAGAGGCAGATAGAGAGAGGGAGAGAGAATGAGCGCGCCAGGGCCTCCAGCCACTGCAAACGAACTCCAGACGCGTGCGCCCCCTTGTGCATCTGGCTAACGTGGGTCCTGGGGAGTCGAGCCTTGAACCGGGGTCCTTAGGCTTCACAGACAAGCGCTTTACCGCTAAGCCATCTCTCCAGCCCAGGAATCCCTTCTTTGAAAACGGGCAAGTCACAAATGCTGGCAATGTATCACGCCTCGTTCTGGGGGGGGAGATTGGGAACGTATATTGGAGACAAGAGCTCTTGGGCCAGCAGTAGAAGTGGGCAGAACCAATGGTGGCGATCTGAGTGCCAGGACCACCATAGCAGTGGGATGGGCACCTGGGTACCGCTGGGGCCTCACAGACAGGATCCCACTTGGCTTGCTAAGATTTCAGCCTTGTGGAGCACTTGGGCCAAACAGAGGGAGTGTCATGTGACGAGGAAAGTGGGGGGCAGAGTCTGGTCTACGTGGGACATCAGACTTCTTTAGGGCCATACTGCCTGGGCACCATGATGGTATGAGCAGTCTGTTTGGTCTCCACCATCCCCTCTTCCTGCCCCAGGGTGTGATCACAGTCAAGGGTCTGGTGGACCGGGAGAAGGGCGACTTCTACACGTTAACAGTGGTGGCCGACGATGGTGGTCCCAAAGTGGACTCTACTGTGGTGAGTGGGGCCCCGGGTGAGAGCCCCACCCAGCTGCAGCCCCTCCCCCACACAGACACTTCCCAGCCCAGCGGTGGCCTGCGCATGGTCCAGGCAGGGGGGCAAGGGCAGGGGTTGTGATGGCCCCAGGACCACCCGCCCTGTAACTGGGCTGAGAGACCTTGGGAAGTCGGGGACTAGAAGCACCCAGCCTCTAACCATCTATGTCTGTTTTTCTCTCCCGGACTACTCCTGCCCATGCTGCCTACAGAAGGTGAGTAGCCTGTGGGCATCCCCCGACTGCTAGCACGGCCTGACCTTCCCCAGAGAGGGGGCACATGGACACCTGCGGAGGACCTCCATGTCAGACCCTTCCCAGCCCACCCACTCTCACACTGAGAGCCCAGGCCCCTCTCGGGCACAACCTCTGCCCCCAAGTGCCTCCTGTGTTCTGCTCGGTCCCTATAGAGTCTTGGAATGGGGTGCTCTGACAAAGGGGTACCCGGAAGATGTGAAGGAAAGGGCAGTGAGGGCTCCTCGCTGGCTGTATGGCTCACCAGCTGCCCTACCCTCCTCAAAGAGGGTGGCAGACCTTAGGAGAGAGAAACATGAGAAGTGGCAGTCCACAGGGCTGAGGCACAGGGGGTCACCTGGGATGGAAGCTGTGACCATGGTGAGCCACCCCTCTGGGACTCTGTGTGCTGAGGCCGTGGGGATGGCAAACACAGAAGTCGGAAGCGTCAGATGAGGTTCGAGGAGGGCGGGGCCTAAAGGGAAGGCTCTGGGAGGAATGAGACTTTGAGCTGCACAACACGTGACCCTTCGCAGCCCCTTCGGGGTACCAGAGGGCACTGGTGAGCAGGGCCCTCAGTGGTGGGCAGCAGGCAGCTCCCGTGGCCTACAGCTCCAACAGAAAGATCTGAGACTGGGCGGGGGGGGGGAGATGGGGCCCTCTGGGCATTTTCTTGTGTGTGTGAGTGTATGTGTGTGTGTGTGTTATGTGTACACGTGCTGATTCACATTCACGTGTGTGGGTGCACATACACGTGTGTGCACGGAGAACAGGGAACACGCTCGGGTGTCATTATCAGGAACGCTGTCCACCCCTTTTTGAGCCAGGGTCTCTCATTGACCTGGAACTCGCCAATTAGGCTAGCCTAGCTGGCCAGCAGTCCCCAGGGGTCTCCCTGTCTCCTCTTCCCCAGTGCTGGGATTATGGGGTGCATATCACTGCACCCCAGTATATTATGTGGATTCTGGGAGTCAAACTGAGGTCCTCATGTTTATGACGTACGCGTGTTACCCACTGATCTGTCTCCCCAGATCCCTGGGCGTTAGTGATTTCATCTTACCACAGGCCCCCTGCCCCTGAGTCCTTGGTGGTGGCGAGGGTCAGGGAACCGAAGCCGCAGGGACAGCCAGGTGCCTGCTGAGTATGTGATGCCTCTCTGCGGACCAGGCAGCCGCTGCTGCACTGTGGCTGGTGGAGCCTTGAGCACTCGCTCCTGCGTGGACCCAGGTTTCCCCTGGCTACCCAGCCTCCTGGGGGCGGCTCGCTCCTGCACTCCAGCCGGCTTCCTCTGAAGACCTTAAGCTGCTGCCCTAGATACCCAGCCCCTGTGGTCCCACACTGTTCGAGGTACTGAGGGTGGAGGCGCTGCAGGCGCCCTTTCAAGGTAGCCTCACTTCCTCCCTGAGGTCAGGAGCTAACCCACAGCTCACCTGCCCCTGACTCCGCCCTGGTACCAGGCAGCAGAAGGGAGGCAGGAAGCGGGGCTCAGCCTCGAGAAGCCCAGGGAGTTGTAGGAGTATGAAGCTCTGGGGACTGGGGTGGGCCCCAGCACCCTAGCCCTAGCCTCACCCGCTAAAGCTGGCCGCCACCACCACGATCAGAGTAGCAGCCATCTTGACTGCGTGCCAGGCCCTGCTCCAGGCTCAGGGTACCTACGAAACCAAAACCACACGTAGCCTTGCCTTTTTAAAAAATATTTTTAAAGCCAGGCGTGGTGGCACACGCCTTTAATCCCAGCACTCGGGAGGCAGAGGTAGGAGGATCACCGTGAGCTCGAGGCCACCCTGAGACTCCATAGTGAATTCCAGGTCAGCCTGGGCTAGAGTGAGACCCTACCTCGAAAAAAAAATAAATAAAAATAAATAAAATAAAATAAATAAATAAAAAATATTTAAAAAAAATTTTTGTTTATTTTTATTTATTTATTTGAGAGCGACAGACAGAGAGACAAAGAGGCAGAGAGAGAGAATGGATGTGCCAGGGCCTCCAGTCACTGCAAACAAACTCCAGCCACCTGCGCCCCCTTGTGCATCTGGCTAACGTGGGACCTGGGGAATCGAGCCTCAAACCAGGGTCCTTAGGCTTCACAGGCAAGCGCTTAACCACTAAGCCATCTCTCCAGCCCTTATAAAATGTTTTATTTATTTACTTATTCGAAAGAGAGGGGTGCAGATAGAGAGAATGGGAGCACCGGGGCCTCTTGCCACTGCAAACGAACTCCAGATGCGTGTACCACCTTGTGCATCTGGCTTATGTGGGTACTGGGGAATTGAACCTGGGTCCTTAGGCTTTGCAGGCAAGCATTTTAAGCAGTAAGTCTTGCATTTCTAAGCATGGGCTACAGTGGTCAGAACATCATGTATGTGTGTGTGTGTATATATATATGTATATGTGTGTGTATATATATATGTGTGTGTATATATATATATTGTGTGTATATATATGTGTGTGTGTATATATATATATATATATATATATATATATATATATATATGTGTATACACACACACACACACACATACACACACATATATGTATGTCAGGGAAATCCACACAGATTTCCCTGAGGAAATCAAGCTGAGCTCTTTAGAATGAGAGGAGTTAGTGCAGCCAACAAGGACGACTCAAGCACAGCGGGGACAGCGTGTGCAAAGGCCCTGTGGCATGAGGAAGCCTAGCAAGCTTACCTAAGACCTTGACTGGAGTGGAGGTTCGGAGGGTCAGATCACCGCAGGCGGCTTTCTTTGCCTGGTTGTGCCCTGAGGGGCATGGGAATTCTTATAGCCATTTCCCTGCTCAGCAGACTGAGCCTCAAGGGCGTGAGGGAGCCTACTTCATGAGCAGACCTCACGGCAGACACACCCAGGCTTATTAAGAGAGGGCATGAGCGAGTGTCTGCCAGGGGGCAAGGAGAGATGGGGCCTATCCCGTGCCACCCCTTAACTGTGCTTGCTCACCGACTGCCTCCAGTGTGGTCGGTGTCCTCCATTCCAAGTTTCAGCGGAGGAAATGGAACCCCAGAGGGGTCGAGTGACAATTTCCAAACACGCAGCTTGTAAGCGAGGGAGCAGGCCCAGGTCCCCCTGTGCCATGAGACACAGGAGCATGGTGAGCCTGATCCAGTGGAGAAGCCCCCCCAGGGCCCCAGGGCTGCTGTGTACACCAACACAGGCAGTCCTAGGACCCCTGAGTCCTGCCCCCCACCCTCCACCCAAAAGAAGAAGGGGACAATGGAGACTTGCCTGAGGCCGGGCAGCCAGAAGCCATCCCAGGATTTATAAACCCCAGGCAACATCACAGCCCAGTTCCCCCCAGTAGTGAACACAGCATCCCCGCTCTGCTTGCCATCTCTGTGCCCTGTGGTCTTCCCAGGGCTGGTGACAGCGGCCCTACCTCCCTGCTCACAGTCTCTACCAGATACCCAGGCTCTGGGCACAAAAGGATATTGTGCAGTTTGTATGGAGTTGGTTTTGATCCGACAGCCTGAAATTAGTCTCCCTTTTCCGAGTTACACCCTCCCCACTGGGACCCCCCCCAGGCCACCCGTGTCCCGCTTAGTGCAGAGCTGTGGAGAGAGAGGCCAAGAGGCAGGCCAGCAGCTGTATCTCAGCCGGCCTCCCCATGACTTTCTTCTTTAGTTTCCATGATTCATGAGCTCACTTCACATAAAAATCTGGACTCCCTTATTTCTCTTGAAAAACAGGAAGCAGTGTCAGCCAGGCGGGCATTCCCAGCTTCCATCCCTGCCAGTCAGGGCCTAGCTTGCCAGCTCTTCCCATCTGCACCACCCTGGACAGTGGCCCTTGGGCTCTCTCCTTCCTGTCCCAGCCCAGGTGCTGAGTGTGTGTAGCCAGCCCTCCCGCCACATTGCTAGAAGTAGACTGCTGGGGGGTGGAGGGGAGACTTAAAAGCTTGCAGAAAAGATTAGGGAGATGGCTTAGTAGTTAAGGCGCTTGCCTGCGAAGCCTAAGAACCCAGGTTTGATTCCCCAGACCCACGTAAGCCAGATGCACATGGTGGCGCATGCGTCTGGAGTTCGTTTGCAGTGGCTGGAGGCCCTGGTGTGCCCATTCTCTCTACTTATCTGCCTCTTTCTCTCTCTCCAATAAATGAATAAATAATTTTTTAAAAAAAAGCTTGCAGCAAGGTTCAGACTGACTGCAGTGGCCCTGTCTGGGGCCACATTGGAGAAGGAGGCAGGAGGCTGTTAAACATGTCCATCCCCAACCCCCAGGTCTACATCACCGTGCTGGATGAGAATGACAATAGCCCTCGCTTTGATGTCACCTCTGACTCGGCGGTCAGCGTGCCGGAGGACTGCCCCGTGGGCCAGCGAGTGGCCACGGTCAAGGCCCGGGACCCTGATGCTGGCAGCAACGGGCAGGTAGGCACCAAGCGACATTGCCAGGATCTGCACTGACCACAGGGGGGTGCGTCTCACTCCTCAGGAGTCATGGGAGTCATTCCTGTCACCAAACAGGAAGGGGAGAGGGCATGTGAAGGCACTTGGGTCACCTCTCCAGCACCCTCACCTGGCTGCTCTATGGACATTCTCGGGCCCAGGCCCCTGCCAGGCACACAGCCTTGGCGGATCTGCCCCCTTCCCTTGGCATGGGCCCTCTCCTTTAGCGCTCTAGATAGACAGAAGACACAGTGAGCCCGTGTGGTCAGGGTGGCTCTCTATGCCTGACCTGGCTGCCTCAGCCCCCCGCGCTGTCTCTCTTCCCGTAGGTGGTCTTTTCCCTGGCCTCTGGTAACATCGCTGGGACCTTTGAGATCATCACCACCAATGACTCCGTTGGTGAAGTGTTTGTGGCCAGGCCCCTGGACAGGGAGGAGTTGGACCATTACATTCTCAAGGTAAGGGTGCCTGACTCCGCCTCGGGCTCACAGGGACGGACCGTCCAGAAGGGAGCTCAGGACACCACAGTACATCCATCCTGGCAGTCAGTGTCCCTGCTATCACCAAGTGAAATGAGGCAGGCGGCACCTGTAGGGTCACAGTGAAACTAACAGGGAGAGGGGGATCTGGGACTGGTCTCTGGCTCTCCAGGGTATCTGTCCCTCCTGGGAGAGCTGGGGGGGGGGGACTGGGTGGCGCATGCCTATAATCCCAGCACTTGGAGGGTAGTGACCCGAAGGTCAGGAGCTCAAGACCAACCTTGGCTACATAGAAAGTTTGAGGCAAAATAAAAAAAAAAAGAAAGTTTGAGGCAAGCCTGAGCTACATGAGTCAGGTTGGAAGAAACAGTCCCATAAATGCAACAGGATCTTAGCACATTGTTCCGTCTATCTAGACCTCAGTGACCCACATAGGCAATGGGCAAAAGAACCCCTGCCTGGTCTGCTAGAGGAGCAACACATGCCACAGTGGTTTCTGGATTGCCGAGTTCCAGAAGCTTGCAGTCGGCTCAGGCCACGCCTCTGAAGGGACCTTGTTCCCAGTACTAAGAGCACTTAGTATTTACTGTTCAGCGGCCATCGGGGCCGCTCTGAGGCCCCCAGGGCTAGGCTCAGCCCATGGTCAGGACACTAGTGGTTTGCAAACGAATATTCCAGGCTCCCCCTTGTTTGCCAGAGACCAGCTTGGAATCCACAGGGCAGAAGCCAAAGGCACACCCTGAGGTCTTCTCTGGGGCCTGGGGTCTCGGGCTGATGTAGCCCACAACACAGGCGGGGGTGGCATCCAGAGGTGACGTCTGGACATGCCAGAGTCAGATTCCAAAGGAGTCTGACAAGACTCGGGCCGGGTCAGCTGCTGCAGGGGACGGAGAGCAGAGCCCTGTGGAGAGCACGGGAAGGGACACGGATGTGTCAGCGTGTCGCTCAGCCTTTCCGGGACCTCCCAATCAAGGGCGCTCCATGGTCCTGAGCCCTCACCCATGAGCTGTGACTGCAGGCCTGCTCCTCCTCCTCCTCCTCCTCACAGGTTGTGGCTTCAGACCGTGGCACCCCTCCACGGAAGAAAGACCACATCCTGCAGGTGACCATCCTGGATGTCAACGACAATCCTCCAGTGATCGAGAGTCCCTTTGGATACAATGTCAGCGTGAACGAGGTAAGGACAGCACCAGGGTCCTTGCAGGGGGTCATGCAGGGGGAGTGGAGACAGAGGCCAACCACAAGGGCTGGGGAGACAGCTCAGCGGTTAAGAGCACTTGCTGCGTAAGCGTGAGCACCTCTAGGGCCAGAGATGGCCGAGTTTGACTCCCCGGGATCTATGTAAAAGGTGGGGTGTGGCCATACACATCTGTAACCCCAGTCTGTGGTGGGGGTGGACACAGGTAAGAATTGCTAGGGCTCACTGACGGACAGCAGCCCTGGGTGAAGGGAGTGACTCTGTCTGAAGGAAAGAAATACGGGGATGAATGATTAGAGAAGATTACCTGCACATCCACCTCTGGCCTCTGCATGCGTAACATGGGACATGTGCATCTGTGCACACAAGTGCACACACCATATATCACACACCACACCAGACACAAACTCTATACACACATGCAAAAAAAAAAGCTAGGGCTGGAGAGATTGCTTAGCGGTAAAGGCACTTGCCTGCAAAGCCTAAGGACTCATGTTTGACTCTTCAGGTCCCACATAAGCCAGACACACAAGGTGACGCAAGTGCACAAGATCACACGTGCGCACAAGGTAGCACATGTGTCTGGAGTTCAATTGCATTGGCTGGAGAGCCTAGCACACCAATCCTCTCTCTCTCTCTCTCTCCTCTCTCTCTCATACACACACACACACACACACACTCTCTCTCTCTCTCTCATATTTAAAAAAAGACTAGTCTCACTCCAGACACATGTGCCACCTTGTGCACCTGGCTTATGTGGGTACTAGGGAATCGAACCAGGGCCCTTAGGCTTTGCAGGCAAGTGCCTTCACTGCTGAGCCATCTCTCCAGCCCACATTTATTTTTTTTTAATTTTTAAAATTTATTTATTTGCAAGCAGAGAGAGCGGAGAGCCGGAGAGATGAATGGACATCCTAGGGCCTCTGGCAGCTGCAAACAAACTCTAGCTGCATGTGCCGCTTTGTGTATCTGGCTTTACCTGGGTACTGGGGAATCGAACCCTGGTTGGTAGGCTTTGCAGGCAAACATCTTAACCACTGAGCCATCTCCCAAGCCCGACACAGACACATTTAAACGTGTGGCTGGCCTCCCATCACCTCATCCCTCAGGGGAACAGAGATAACGACTCATTTGTAGTTATACCCCAGTTGAATGTCACTATTTTTCTGTGGTAGAGGAGAGGACAGAAGAAAGAGTCCTCTCACCTGACAGGGAGCACTTTACCCTGGGACTTATTTGCCATTTGATCCTAAAGCTGGGCCACTTCAGCAGAACTTTTGCCTGACATGACTGGGCATCATGCCCAACAGGATCTCTTCAAGGCAGGTGGCACAGGGTAGAGTCTAGCTCTCAGGGCAGATTCCTGCCATAACCACTGATTGGCTCTGCGAGCAAGGTCGTATTCCTTCCCCACACCTCGATTTTCTCATCTGTAAGTGGGCTTGGCACCAGATTCAAACTCACAGCGTTGAAGCACATGCAATGAGTCTCACAGGACCCAGGATGTAGCAGGTGCCCACGGCAAATCAGCCACATGTCTCCTCGCCACCCTCCTTCTTCCTTCAAGGGGCCCTGGTGAAGTCCCATCCTACCAAGAGCAGGGTCAGACTTTGTCCCAAAGGCCCTCGAACCTGGAATGACCACCTCGTGCTCTCCTCCCAGAATGTAGGTGGGGGCACCGCCGTGGTCCAGGTGAGAGCCACCGACCGTGACATCGGGATCAACAGTGTCCTGTCCTATTACATCACCGAGGGCAACGAGGACCTGACCTTCCGCATGGACCGTATCAGCGGCGAGATCGTCACGCGTCCTGCCCCACCTGACCGCGAGCGCCAGAGTTTCTACCACCTGGTAGTCACCGTGGAGGACGAGGGCACTCCCACGCTGTCGGTGAGCAGTGGGGTGCCCGCGGAGAGGGGGGTGCTTTGGCCAGTCCTGCATGCCACAGGAAGAGAGTCGGGTAGGTGGGATTGGAGCCTTACAGCAGGAGAACCCTTAACTCGTAGGTCGCACCCTCAGTCCACAGCCTGGTAGCGTCATGGTGTGGGGAAGAGGGGGGGGGAGGTAGCTCAATGCCAAGCACAGAACAGGCTCACCCGAATCTGTGACTGCTCTAAGGCGCCGCCTGGTCCTTTGTGATCCCAATAAGCGACGGTATCAGGGCCCCGTCAGGGCGCAAGTGGGGCTGGGTTGCCGGGTCATGCGCCGTGAGCCCACGCTCACTCCACAGGGGTGTATGTGATGCCATGGGGCCCCGCCTTCTGTCTGAGTAAACAAGGCTGCACAGGCATGGCGGATGCGATGCCCACGGGTTTGCCAGTCTGGGGAAAGGGGCGTGGCCTGCGGGCTGGGTGGAGTCTGCGTAAGTGCCAAGTGGGTCTGTGAGTGGGAGCAGGGAGCCTGGGCACTGGGAACTGGCACTTGGACATGAGCCAGTCAGAGCCTGTCAGAACCTCACCTTTGTCGTCTGTGAGTTTAAGACTTAAGTTCTACTGCAGAGCTGGCGTTTGGAGAAACAGGTTCGTTCACGTCTGCATATGGCACTGGTAAGCCAGGAGGGCGGGGGGCAGACTGTCTGCCCGATCTATTGCTGCCTTTCCACAACACTGCAGCTCAGCTTGGTGCTCATGGTAAGGGAGCATAGAGATGTAGACCAGGCTAGACCGGCCAGTCCTTCTGGCCCCAGCTGGGCTTCCTATCCATGTGGGTACACGCAGGCAATTGTCTGACCATCAGCAGGGGTGACAGGGACAGCTCGTCCTCCAGACGGCAAGCCCATGCCTGTTCACGTGGCACTAGAAGGAAGAGGGACAAGGACCAGGTTTGGAGCTGGCGTAAGGTCTGTCCTCCTGTGGCATGAGCAGATCACAAGCCTGTCTAGATTGCAGAAACAGAAATGAAGTCACACTTGGAGGAATAAGATGGAAAGACTGCAGAGTGTGCCTTCAAGATTCAACACCCTCCCGCAGTTCAGCCCTCTACCTGTGGCCCTCTGCCTCCAAAGGGTCTCTGCTAGGCACCTGCCTCGGCAGTGGCCCCATGGGAGAAGAGGCAGAGCAGAGTGGGCCAAGGCCAGGGATCTTTACCCAGAGCGTCTCAGCAGGGGGAGGAACTGGGCCAACAATCCCAGGAACCTCCACCACATTGTGAGGAGTCCAGGAAATGGGAATGGCCCTGCCCTGCCCTGCTGGGATCCCAGAGCCGCTCGCATCACCGGTAACCAGCCTGAGAGCTAAACAGGGCATAGGTAACTGACCAGGGCAAGGGGCATCTTTTACTGGGGAGACATAGAGGGAGCCAGTCTTGACCGTATCTAGCTTCAGGGTGAGAGTGAGCGTCTTTTCATTTAAAAGAAGAACATTTTAGGGCTGGAGAGGTGGCTTAGCAGTTAAGGCACTTGTTTGCAAAGCCTAAGGACCCATGTTTGACCCTTCAGGTGCCACGTAAGCCAGACGCACAAGGTGACGCAAGCACGCAAGTTTGCACATGCGCACAAGGTGATGCAAGTGTCTGGAGTTTGAGTACAGTGGCTGGAGGCCCTGGTGCGCCGATTTTCTCTCTCTCTCTCTCTCTCTCTCTCTCTCGCTCGCTCGCTCGCTCACTTTCTCACATAAAAACAAGGCTAGTCTGTTGGGCTTGCCTCAAAACAAAAATTATTTGTTTGTTTATTTGAGAGACAGTATGGGTGTGCCAGGACCTCTTAATGCTGAAAATGACTCCGGACATGGGCCACTTTATGTAGCTGGCTCTACATGGGTACTGGGGAGTTGAACCCTGGCTGGCAGGCTTTTAAAGCACACGCCTTTAACCACTGAGGCATGTCCCCAGCCCCGTCACCTTTTGGGATGTGTTTGGCTCTCTGTAACACACCCCTACCTATGGAGTCAAAAATCAGCTTATGTTTTCTCACATAAAATCTTCACAGACAATTATAAATGCTTATTTCATACTCAGTGATGTCGCCGTTTCTTCTGCTTTTCCCCCATGCTTGTAAGATAACTGCTAAAGTTCCGGCCATCACAGCAGTCAGGGTTCAAGGTAGGAAAATAAGGAAAAAGACAAAGATCTCTGCCATCCACTGTCACCCTTTTATTGGGAAAGGGAAACCTTTCATGACTACCTTATCACTCGGGGGCCAGATATATTGTGCTGTATAAAACCAGGATTCAGCGGGGCATGGTGGTGCGCGCCTTTAATCCCAGCACTCGGGAGGCAGAAGTAAGGGGGTCGTTGTGAATTTGAGGCCATCCTGAGACTACATAGTGAATTCCAGGTCAGCCTGGGCTAGAGCGAGACCCTACCTCAAAATAATAATAATAATAATAATAATAATAATAATAATAATAAAAGCCAGGCGTAGTAGCACACACCTTTAATCCCAGCACTTGGGAGGCAGAAGTAAGAGGGTCGTTGTGAGTTTGAGGCCACCCTGAAACTACATAGTGAATTCCAGGCCAGCTTGGGCTACAGCAAGACCCTACCTCAAAACACCAAAAAAAAAAAAAAAAAAAGAAAGAAAGAAAGAAAAAGAAAACCAGGAGCCTGTTAGTGAAGAGGGGGCAGAAAATAGACTTTGGACTTTGGGTGGTCCACTAGTGGCATTTTTCATGCTGATGTAACACCTCCACACACACACATACACCGCCCCAGTTTCCCAGGAAGGAGGTCCTGGCTGGGGCATCAGCCTGAACAGACACCAGAGCGAGTGGTGACCTGGACGTGGTCCACTAGGTCCGCAGCTGCAGTAGGTCAGCCTCTGGCAGCAGTCAGCCTTCGGCAAGGCCTCGGCACCTCCTCCCCGACCCGTTCTATCTGGGGCTCTGCCAAGCACAGGTCTTGGTGTTTCCCCAAACATCCTTCTCGCCATGTGGCCTAGCTGAGCCGCTGGGGATGCTGGTGAGCAGGGCCCCCAGGAATTAAAGATTCGCTTTCACTGACCAGCCCCTCCATCTCTGGGCAGTGAGTCCCCAGAGTTATGAGAGTCCCTGAAGACAGAGCCAATGGGGGCTGGAGAGGTGGCTCAACAGTCAAGGCACTTGCCTGCAAAGTCTAATGACCCAAGTTCGATTCCCCAGTATTCTCCAGACATGCGCATTCTGCCGGCATCTGTCCACTTATCTTAGTACCTGGTTTCATGCCAGCCAGCACTGGCACGGGACCAACTTTCCTGTGGACGGGGCATGAGAGGGTCATCCATTTATTTATTTGACAGCAGCAAGACCCTGCCAGAGGCATTGAAGCCAGGCACCAGCTAGCCCTCCCAGAGCCTGTTAGAGAAGGACATGGGACAAAATTGACACTCTGTTGAGTGACGTGACCCAGTACAATGAGCTCAGAACCTGGGCCAGGAAAGCTTTCTAAAATAGGCATGATTCACATCTGGCTCGGACCATACAAATCAGCAGTCAAGAAGTTCCCCACAGCCCGGAGAAACCCCCCGGTCTACATATCTCCTTCTTGCTTCCCTGGGCGGCGCTCCTTTGCTGCTGAGAAGCCGGACATTCCTGTGCACAGCATTCAGCAGGGATCACCCAGGCCTGGGACAGCTGGGCTGCAAGGGCCATCCGGAGCCAGCCCCGGGCCTGCCACACAATGGCCTGCCACCAGGCCAGGGGAAGTCAGTGCATAGCATTGGCCCTCTGCTGGCTAGCTCTAGGTCGCTCACAGGGAGGCTAGGAATGAGCTGAGGTCCAAGTGGCCATCGGGGGGGCCCCTGCCAGAGGAAGGGCTAGGCCCAGGGAGGAAGGGCAGAAGGCAATGGGGAGGTCAGGGGCTGAGCCTCGGCCCCTGAGGCGCTTTGGCAGGGTGGGGAGGCCTCCTGCAGCCTCCCTGCCGCATGAATGGAGGTCAGCAGGAAATACAGTGCTGGATAACAAACTCTGGCTTCTTGGGATGCTGCGGAGGGGGGAAAAGTAGCTACCAGTTCTGGTCCACAAGCCCTGGCAGCAGCCTCGTGGTGGGCCATGCATGAGCTAAAAGACATGTGCTCCAGTAGCTTGCTTCATTCATCAGGATAAACGGGCCTTCTGATTATTCAACTGAGCCCCTGAGCAGGTTGCGGAGATGGCTCAGTAGGTAAAGTGCTCACCACACAAGCATGAGACCCTGAGTTTGGATCACAGCATCCGTGTAAGAGCAGAGCTTGTTGCCGCATGCCTGTGGTCCCAGCACTGGGGAAGCAGAGACAGGACACCCCCCACCCCCACCAGGATCGGCTGGATTATCTAGCTGACTCAGGTTCAGTGAGGGATCCCGTCTCAGAAAATCTGGTGGAAAAGTGATTAAGGAAGACATGTAACGTCTGGCTACTCACCGGAACCCACACATGCAGCCACACGCATACAAGTATGTATCTACATATACATGCAAAAAAAAAACCACGCAGCCCCTGATACACTGCTACTGTGACCCCATTTCCCTTGCCTCTGGCTCAGGACCCCAGCCTGGCCTCTCCCTATGCTCATGGCAAGCAGGCTGGCCTGCCCCGGCTTGGCACCAATAACCCAGGCCCTGGCCATCCCTTTGCCTTCAAGGACAGGGCCATCAGGCCACTACTCAGATACTGCTACCTGAATCCCTCCCAGGACCCGACGGTCAACGGATGGTGTCTCCCCTGTCCTACCTTGTGCCCCGATACAAGCAGGTGCAGTGCACGGGCCACCACACCTGCCAAGGGTGTCGGGAACTTGAAGGGGTGTCCCGTGGCTTTGTGGCTGGTGGGCAGGAAGGGGGTGATGGGAGCAGCAGGGCATAGACAGGGACACTGCTGGTGTGGAGTAAGCTGGGACCGTGGGCTTGTGAGCACAAGCTCGCTCATCTCTCAGGGCCCCTGTGTGTACTGTAGGCAAATCTAAAGTGATTCCCATGCCAAACCCTGGCCTAGAACACTGTTCAGCTTAGTGAAGGGGAAAAACACAGTTTGGGTAGGGCTGGAGACCCAACATTAGTGCTATGAGTCATTTGTTTTGACGATATGGAAGTCTTTCAGAGCCTCAGTTTCCCTACGCATTAAAGCCTCTGAGGGTTTGGAGGTGACGTAATAACAAGCAAGTAATACACATGAAAGTTTTCTGGGAAACAAAGTATTTTAACAGAAAAAAAATAAAGATATGCCATACATACTGCCTTTTCCTTTTCTGTGCCCAAGGCAGGCATTGCTAATCAATCGCAGCACTTGCTCACTCAGCTTTATTACTTTGTCAGAACTCTTCTCACTATATATTCCAGGAAGTAACACCAGTAGATCAAAACTGTAAAGGGGAGTGACACATCTGTCCCCATGACCTCAAAAGCTCAAGGTAACAAAGCTGCTAGGAACCAGAGCAGGTGGAAAGTCAGAAGTGGCCCAGCCCAATGCATGTCATCCCCAGAGTAGAACTCTGGGGTCCTGGTTCAGTACATCACCCAAGGGCTATGTCCTAGGTCTGAGCTCAAAAACCAAGGCCTTCCTGGGACTCTCAGAACAGCCAGGGACAGGCACATCCATGAGGAGAAGAAAACCGCCACTGCAAAGCAGGGGTTACACCAGATGGTCCTCTCTCTCTCTGAGTCGGGACAACCTCTCAGCTGGCTTCTTCTTTTCAAGACAGCTTTGTACCCAGCATCCTGGTTGACAACCTTGGTTCCTCTTTTCACCGATTGTGGTTCCTTGAGCAAATCTTAGCCCAGCCCTGACACATCTGGGCCGGCCTTGGGGTATTACAGCGGACACCCAGAAAGCCCTGTTCCAGGTGGCAGAGGG
This sequence comes from Dipus sagitta, assembly GCA_036346955.1. Taxonomy (NCBI): domain Eukaryota; kingdom Metazoa; phylum Chordata; class Mammalia; order Rodentia; family Dipodidae; genus Dipus; species Dipus sagitta. Next base: position 24,953,982 of record CM070790.1, on the reverse strand, counting down.
GCAGTGCCCAGGATTGGTGAGGCTGACAGACCTCCAGTTTCCTCCCCTCCTCTGAAGACCCCCTGCAGCAAAACCTCCCTGAGGAAGGCTAGAGGCCAGGCTTAGCTGCTGTATGGAGGAAAGCCATGGCCAGGCAGGAGTGAGGGCAGCTCCCTGAGGTTGGTAGTTTGAGAAGCCAGTCCTATGGGTCCTGCAGTCCTCAGGCCAGGCTAGTCTAACCTGCCAGGGGCCCAGTGACTTGTCAAGACACCCCATGCTGCATCAGAACCCTTTTCTGGTGGTGTCTCCAACCTCAGTCCCTTGGAGAGCCTTACTTTGAATGTCATGGGATGGTTTAAGCAGTCCCCAGTTCCTGATTGATCTATAGATGAAACGTTTCTCATAGCCCTCCTTCCGGGGCCGGGCGGGGGGGGATCTGCTAGTGCTAGAACTCCAATACATCTCACTCCAGGCCCACTGCCAAACTGCCTTGAAGCTTCAAGGCTCCTCCTGCCCTTTGGAAGCTCCGTGTTCCCCACTGGGTTCCATGCCCCTGGCCTTCAGCCAGCAGTATCTCAGGACTCATCCACCCACCCTCCCATCCATCCATCCATCCATCCATTCTCCATCACCCATCCCTGGCAATGCGAGGGCTGACCCAGCGCCTGTCCCTCCCCCCCCCCCGCAGTAGCAGGGAGGAGACCAAAGAGGGGCTGCAGCAGGCCCGATCCATGATCATGGATGGAGTGTGCTGTACATTTCACTGAAAACAGGAAACCGCGAAGCTGAGATGCGTTCACTTGCGAGGTCCAGAAGCGAGGAGGAGAGGCGAGCCTTGCCGGAGGAAGCATGGGCAGGAAGCGCAGCAGCGGTTGCTCCTCGGGGGGCTTCCTCCCCTCGCCATGGCGCAGCTAGACTAGGGTCTGGCAGTCAGAAGTTTTAGAAGTTCTCAGTAAGGTCTGAAGCTGAGGGCTGGGGGTCAGGCCAGTCTCCCTAAGGAACAAGTCCTGCTCTTCCTGAGTCTGGTCTGTGAGCTTCTACCCCAGGGGCCTGTCACCTAATAGATGTCACTTCCCCACTCCTGCCTGGTGCCCTGCTGGCCGTGAGCAGAGCACTCTCTTCTGTGGTAACTGCATTGAGTCCATAGTTGCAGATAGAGAAGAGGGGGACTCTAGAGACAAAAGAGAGCCTGGGTTTTCGTGTCCTGATCACTACCACCCTTGTGATGATACAAGTCTGATTCTAACCCTCTCCCTGTGGCCTCTAGGCCTCACAGGCCCCAGCAGAGCACACTGGTTCTTGCTACAGTGCAGCCAGAGTGCTGCCCTGCCCGGCCCTGCCCACCTGTTCCTGGGCACTGGGTGCATTTCTCCCAGCCTGCTGCGCTGGCCTCTCCCGCTCTCAGATACCATCTGCCCCATTTCCCCACCCATCTCCAGGGGCTGCCAAGGGCTTTTCGGTGGCAGCTCACATAGGACCTCTCTCGGGCATGCCCAGGTCGTGACTGGACCCAGGAGAAGGGAGCTGAGATTGTAGTCTCGACTGGACGCGGCTCTTCTCTGTGGAGGGCGTGCCCTCCCACCCACGGTCACTGGCGAGGTGAGGCCCAGAAGACCAAAGGCTAGAGAAAGAGGGCTCCCCGGGCCCCAGCATGTCATATGCAGGTGGTTTAACCCAGGTGTCCTCCAGTCCACTCTGCACAGGGGTTTGCACCTGTTACCCCACATAGTTTTTTAATAGCACCCCCACCTTCGCATTCAGAGATGGCCCAGTAGGGACGGGACATTGTGGGGTCACTCTCGCAATTGCCCACACTGAGCAGTGAGGACAGTGGATGAGGGGGACAGGAAGGAAACCTTCACACCAGGCCCCGCCACCCTCCCTCTCTACCGTCTATGGCGGGTGATGAAACCTCTGGCCTAACTTCCCATTGCCCAAGTCACAGTGGCCCCCAGGGCCCTTCATGTACTTCCTGTTTCAGGGGCCTCTGGCCACTGAATTCTGGGGACCAGTCAACAAGAGCCCCAGATTTGTTTAAGCCTGTTGTCAGCCCCTTAGATTGCTGTCAGAGAGCAGCTGAGGAAGTTCCCATGGAGGGACAGACGGGCTCCGCTCCAGAGCCCGGGGAGACAGAGGGTAGCTAACAGAGGGGCAGCAACCTCAGGCGAGATGGCAGGCCAGCCGCCCCCAGTGGGCAGGAGTCTCTCTACATCTTGTCCTGTGTCTCCTGCAGGAGGGTGGCACGGGGCAAGGGGCGGGGGGGTCTTCCCGATGGCCACCATGTGTGCCGCCAGGTCCCAGGAAGAAAGGCAGTGGATGGAGCGGGGTGCTGTGGGACTTCTCGGGAAGTAAGTCATTTGGCGTCCGTAGCTGGTCAAGTTAGGTGTCCAAGGAGGGTCCAGAATCCCAATATCCTTAGGATGATGCTGAGCGCGACCCGGCGTCTCCTTCCCCTCCCCCAGCACAGCATCCAGAGGGGGGCAGTCTGCACACCAGGGTAAAGCAGAGCGTGGGTTGAGAGAAGAGGGAGGGGGCCAGGGCCAAGGGCAAGAGGGCCACCGAGAGGGCCAGCCCTGACCCAGATGCACCTGCACAGACACCGCTGCCCACAGTCCTCTCGAAGGTCTAGATGACCTCAGAGTTTGGGGAGTCTGGGACTGGATCTAGGAAAGAAGGGAGAGGCACAGTGAATGGGGTGCTCCTGAACCCCCTTCACTCAACTCTGCGTCATGAGGCTGTGAGGATTCCACAGAAAGGGAGACCTGCTGAGCCGGAAGTCCTGACTTCTGTTGTTGTTGTTATTGTTATTGATGAGAGAGAGAATTGGCACATGGCACGCCAGAGCCTTAGGCAGTACAAACTCCCGACACACGCCCCGCTTTGTGTGCCTGGCTTACTTGGGTTCTGGGGAAGTGAACCTGGGTCCTTAGTCTTCACAGGCAAGTGCCTTAATGGCTAAGCCATCTCTCCAGCCTGAGTCCTAACTTTTTCAAAAATATTGTTTAACTTTATTTTTATTTATTTATCTGAGAGAGAGAAAGAGGCAGAGAGAGGGAGAGAGAGAATGGGTGCACCAGGGACTCTAGCCACTGCAAATGAATTCCAGACACATGCATCCCCTTGTGCATCTGGCTTACATGGGTCCTGAGGTATAGAACTGAGGTCCTTTGGCTTTGCAGGCAAATGCCTTAGCTGCTAAGCCATCTCTCCAGCCCCTAAAAAATATATATATATTTTTTATTCATGAATTTGCAAGCAGACCGAGAGAGAGAAGAGGCAACAGGGAAAATGGGCATGCCGGGGCATTTAGCCACTGCAAACAAACTCCAGATGAATGTGCCATTTTGTGCATCTGGCCCTACATGGGTACTAGGGAATCAAACTAGGGTTGTTAGGCTTTGCAGGCAAGCACCTTAACCACCGAGCCATATCTCCAGCCCAGGAGTCCTGACTTTTGCTGGTGGGGATACTGTGGGGTCAGGTGACACTTACCTAGGGATGGAAAGAAGACATCGCCGGGGCCGGGAGGAGACAACGGCGTGTTGGGTTCGGAGAGCAGGTGCCGCCCTGATTCTGAAAGCTGCCTCTGGGCCACGTAGGACAGCGGGGGCCTGGTCTTGACCTCAGGCATCCCCTGCAAGGGTGAAGGGGCCTCGAAGCCGGGATTTTCAATTCCTTGGGGGTTACTGCTATGGAAGTAAAACTGAAGGTGATCGGTGCTGCCCAGAGCATGATCTCTTTCTCCTTGCCTCCCCCTTCCTCTCTTCCCAATTAATTCCAGAAGCTTCTCCCAGGAAGCAGGGAAATGACCAGGCCTGGGGCAAAGGCTAGGCTGCAGGCTTCTACCTGCCAAGCCTGAGTGGTGGGGAGCCAGCAGAATGACCACAGCTCTTCCTATGGTCTGTCCACTAAGACTACCAGAAGTCACCCTACTGTACTGGCCTCCAGAGTTTGCGGACAAGGTTCTCTGGTCCATAGGGTTGAATGTCCTCAAATCCTAGATGAGCTACAAGGGGGAGAAGGGTAGCCTGTGAAGGTTCTTCCAACTCTAAGGTTCTAGTGTGCTCCCTGATAGGATGTCCTTTGACCTGTCTTAGAAACTGTCCCTTTCAAAACTTCCAAGGAGGCAAGCCAGGCCATGGCGGCACACACCTTTAATCCCAGCACTCGGGAGGCAGAGGTAGGAGGGATCTCCATGAGTTCGAGGCCACCCTGAGACTACATAGTGAATTCCAGGTCAGCCTGAGCTAGAGTGTGACCCTACCTCGAAAAAAAAAAAAAAAAAAACAAAACAAACAAACAAAAATGCCAAGGAGGGGCTGAAGAGATGGCTTAGTGATTAAGGTGTTTGCCTGCAAAACCAAAGGATTCAGGTTCGATTCCCCAGGACCCACGTGAGCCAGATGCACAAGGGGGCGCACGTATCTGGAGTTCGTTTGCAATGGCTGGAGGCCCTGGCGCGCCCATTCTCTGTCTCTCCTATTTCTCTATCTCTCTCTCAAATCAATAAAAAAAATTTTTTAATGGCAAGAAGCTCCGGGTTTGACACTGCAGGACAGGGACCATGCACCTAAAGGTAGCTCCTTTCAGAGCCCATCCACCATGCCAGGCTTCAGTTCCTTCTCAGAGCCCAGATAACACTCCCCCTGCCTGCCCACCTCTGCCCACTGCCCACTCAGGGCCGCCAGCAGCTCCCTTCCACCTTGCTGTTCCCGACAGCTTTCTCTTCGAGAAGCCACCCTGCATGTTGAGGGCTGGGCCTGGCCCATCGGCTCCCTTTGCTCGTTTTGGCACCTGCTCCACCCAGCAGCTCCCTCCTCCCCCCCATCCTAAGCCAGGCCAAACACCTCAAAGGTGGTATTCGCCACCTCCAGACAGAACGAAGGCTCAGCCTGCAGCATGAGGATGGCCCATGGCCACAGGTGTGCTGCCTCAGCAGCAGGGGTAGGTGCTGTGCCATCCAGCTGTGCCCCAGCAGAGGCCCCGCCACAAAGAAAACATCCCCTCCCTGAGAAGTGCTCCAAGGAACCTTCTTCAGGTCACTATGAGACTTACCTGTCCATCCGTACCAACTCCTGGGCACCTAGGGACAGACAGAAAAGCTGGTCACAGGCACGAAGGTCTCTCCAAACATCACCCTAGCTCCCTGGCCCTGTAGCAGGCCTAGACAGGGCTCTATCTAGCCCCGGAGCCCACACTGTTCCCTCCGCTCTTGGGCTGGTCCAACATGTGGGACTCAAAGACGTTTGGTCACTGAAACTCAGTCTATATTTTCCAAGTGTGGAAGACTTGCCACCAGGCTAACATTTGCCATATGTCCTGGCTGACCCAGTGTTATTAGACCTTCAGGATTTAAGCGTCAATCAAAGGTCTGGCCCCTGCATTTGGTCACTGGGGTTTCCTATGTGGACACAGGCCCCATCCCAGTCTTTAGCCACGACCTTCCGGGTAGAGTGTTCAAGGTCACTTCGTAATTGAGGGTTTTCTCCCCTCTTCTGTCCCCATACAAACTTCTGCATTACCTAACAAAGATGACATCTGTCTCTGGGAACCCCACCAACTTCCTAGTCTTATTTTGTTTTTCTTTTTTTATTTGAGAAAGAGGCATAGAGAGAGAGAGAGAATGGGCACACCAGGACCTTCAGCTGCTGTAAACAAACAGACATATGCACTACCATATGCATCTGGCTAATGTGGGTCCTGGGGAATCGAACCTGGGTCCTTTGACTTTGCAGGCAAGTGCCTTAACCACTAAGCTATCCCTCCAGCCCAACTTCCTAGCCACTTTCTGCTCCTCACCCAAGCTGCTTGCCACCTTGCCCAAATCTTGGGGTCCCCCCCCCGACACAAGTAGCCATCAACCAGATGCAGAGGCCCCAACTTCCCAGTTTCTTGCAGCTCCCCACACCCTCCCCCACACAGATCTTGCTCATATTCAGGAACTTCACATGGAGAAACAGGCGGGGTGGGGGGAGGGGTGCCACCCACGGACAAGCACAGGGAAAAGGCGCAAAAGTTCCTGAAACCTAACCTCGTCGCTGTCCCGTTTGCAGGGTGACTGTGCCAGGCCTCGTGCATTGAGCTCAGCCTCTCCACTTCCCTCTGGAGTGAGGGGGTCGGTCCCCACTTGAGAGAGAGAGACAGCTAGGGGAAACTGAGATGCCTTTTGTTTCCTTTGGCTCCTGAGCACCCTAGCCCCAGCCTAGGATCTGGGAGCTTCCTGCCTTGCCCAGAGTACACTGCGTGCCAGCGTGCTGGGACCAGCCAGGTGTCACTGATTTGGTTCCTGCACCCCACAGCTACTGCCTAGTGTCTGCACCTAGGGCACTGAAGACCCTCTCCCCACCCCCCCCCCCACCTTCCACTCCCTCTCCTTTGGAACTGGGTGTCGCTAGCATCATCTGAAGATGTCTCGTGTCTCCGCCTCTAAGTCTGAAATCATAGGACATGTTTTTAAGACTTGTTTCTTTTGGAGAGGGGGAAGGGCTGGCTTTGAGAGTATTGCTGTCAGAAGATCTTTTTTTTTTTTTTTAACTTTTTAAAAGAAAAAGCTGTATGTGGGCTGGAGAGATGGCTTAGAGGTTAAGGCGCTTGCCTGCAAAGTCAAAGGACCCAGGTTCGATTCCCCAGGACCCATGTAAGCCAGATGCACAAGGTGGCGCGTGTGTCTGAAGTTCGTTTGCAACGGCTGGAGGCCCTGGTGTGCACATTCGCTCTCTCTCTCTCTCTCTCTCAAATAAATAAATAAAATTTTTTAAATGTTTTTTTAAGCTGCATGTGAGTTGCATGTGTGTGTGAGAGAGAAAGAGAGAGGGAGGGAGATGTGTGTATAGGCTGGCACACATGCCACAGCATGCGTGAGGGTCAGAGGACAGCATGGAGTCAAGTCAGTCCTTGCCCTCCACCTTATTTATGTAAGGCAGGGTCTCTCGCATTCACCACTGCGTTCGCAAGGCTGGCTGGCCCCACTCACTTCAGGATTCTCCTGCCTCTGCCTCCCGTCTTGCTGTGGGCGTGCTGGGATTAAAGGTGCTCGCGCTACGCGTGGCTTCCTGTGAGTGCCTCGACCTGCAGTCCCGTCGTCAGGCTTGCAAAGCCAGCACGCTACCCACCGCGCCACTTCCCCCGCCTGAGAAGATGAACTCGTATTCCCATACTGCCTGGAGGAGAGCTGGGCTAAAGACACTATAGGAAGAGCTCATTGGAGACTCAGGGCGCACGATCCTCTCTCCGCCCAGTTCTCCCGTGTCTTCCTGGGACGCCCCAGAGCCAGCACTTGCAGTGAAGGTGCATAGATAAGAGGACTGGGGACCTCTGGGTCCTCGGGACCACCTCCACACACAGCACCCTGGCCTAACAACTTCTCCCCCGCTGGTTTTCCTTCCTCCAGCCCTTTCTATCCCAATAAGCCTCCCAACCAGGCAGAGCAGGGACCCTGCGAGGAAGGCTGGGCCCACCAAGGTAGCACACAGCCCCCACGCCTCACCCTTGCCTCCACGTACACACGCAAACAGCTCCGCCCGAGAGCGGGCTTGCTTTCCAGTTCCCGTTCCCTGTTCTGACCACGTGATGAGGCAGCACCGCAGCGTGGGGTGACAGGGACAGAAAGCACCTCGCTATGGTGTGGGGAGGCCCAGCCAAGCCACCTCTGGAAACAGCAGCAGCTCCCAGCAGCTCTGTAAGCATTTCTTTCCCCGTGCATAGAGCTGGTTCCTCCTCTGCTCTAACATGTCACCTGGGCCACCCTGCCCAGCCTTGGGGACGCCTATGGGCGGGCCCTGGCGGGACTGTGAGGAGACGAGGCAGTTCTGAGAAGGATGAGGTAGCCACAGCCTTCTGTGACTCACCTTGGGGCTCCAGGTTGGGCTTTGAGGGAAAATGGCAGGAAAATATGGCAGACTGACAGGGCTAGTGGACATCTAGTACGACCTGGTGACAAAAGTCCTCTCTCGGTTACCTTCTGTGGCTTGGCAGAGGGCAGAGAGTGAGTAGGGAGGGACTGGCTGAACAGAGACCTCTGCACTCCTCTCCCCACCCATCAGAGGACACAGGCTGGTCAAGGCTCATAGGTGGGGCTGCAGGCAGACAGGAGAGGGGCACTGTCACCCAGAAGGGGGGGTGTGACAGGCGTTTGTGGTCATGAACTCGAAACCTGCCTCTACCACTTATTGGCTATGTGGTTCCTTAGGCAAGTCACATCACCTCTCTGAGCTTTACTTGGCCCATCTGTGAAATAGGAACCATGCCAATACCAAGTTCCTGGTGTTGCTAGTGGGGACAAAGCGAGGGACCGCACATGACAGGTTTGGTACCGTGCCTAGCACAGGCAGCTCACCAGTTAGGGGCTGTGTTCAAGCCGGTGAGCGGTTTTGCTGAATCACCACTCAGTGTTGACACTCGCTGGAGAGACCCCGGCTGGAAAGCTGAGAGGTCAGGCCCCAACTCAGTGCTGAGTGATATGATGTTTGATCATTCGTTCAACTCACTGACCCAAGGCTTTCTTCGGTTGTCGCTGAGACCTCTCCCACTGATACTCCAACAGTCGTTTTTGTCCTAGCGACAGCTAATTACAAAATTAACCTACCCATCCACTCGGTGCCCAAAAGGTCTCTTGAGTGGCCACATCTTTATAAATCGGGTCGAGCTAGCTCTCTTACACCCTGTGATCACTCATTCAACAGGACCTTTTTATTTTCGATTTTTCTTTTCTTTTCTTTTCTTTTTTTCTCAAGGTAGGGTTTCACTGTAGCTCAGGCTGACCTGGAATTCACTATGTAGTCTCAGGGTGGCCTCGAACTCATGGCAATCCTCCTACCTCTGCCTCCCAAGTGCTAGGATTAAAGGCGTGCGCCACCACGCCCAGCTTCGGTTTTACTTTTTTTAATTTTTGTTTTCATTTATTTATTAGACAGAGAGAAAGAGTGAGGATGGGCGTGCCAGGGTCTCTAGCCACTGCAAACAAACTCTAGATGCACGCGCCACCATGTGCATGTGGCTTACATGGGACCTGGAGAATCAAACCTGGGTCCTTAGGCTAAGCCATCTCTCGAGCCCCTTTTATTTATTTATTTTTTTAAATTTTATTTATTTATTTTTATTTATTTTATTATTATTATTATTGGTTTTTGAGGTAGGGTTTCACTCTAGTCCAGGCTGACCTGGAATTCACTATGTAGTCTCAGGGTGGCCTCAAACTCACGGCGATCCTCCTACCTCTGCCTCCTGAGTGCTGGGATTACAGGCGTGCGCCACCACACCCAGCCTTCAACAGGATTTTTTTATGAAGTGCCCAGCCAACACTGTGTGGGAACCAAAACAGCTGGCAGGCACTCAGACCCCGGAAATGGCATGCTTGCGTCCCCTCCTCTCTCCAGCGGCTTGTAGGAGCGGGACAGAGTAGGGAGAAACAGTACAGCCCTTGTGCCCCGTGCCTGCCCTGGCCCCAGGGCTCGGCAACCCCCACCCCTGTGTCAGGTACTCACGGCGGTGGGAGGCTGCCTGTCTCTGCTTGTAGACCAGCAGCAGGACGAGAGGGAGGCAGAGGATTCCCACGATGCAAGCACCCGTGGCCAAGGCTGCAGCCGTGATGCCTGCAAGAACAAGAGGCCGGTTGCTATGAGAGTCCGTTTCCCACTGCTCCTCCCAAGGGGAAACTCAGGCCCCCAAGAAGAGTGGTCCCCGGTAGCAGTGCCCCACAGACAAACTCTTAGTGGCCTCAACAGGCCTGGATGGGAGTCTCCGTTTGAAAGACAACCCTGGGCCGGGCATGGTGTTGTGCACCTTTAATCCCAGCACCTGTGAAGCAGAGCTAAGAGGATCACTGGCCAGCCGGGGACTACAGAGTGAGCTCTGGGTCAGCCTGGGCTAGTGCGAAACCCTAGCTCAAAAAAAAAAAAAAAAAAAGGAAAAAGTAGCCAGGTGTGGTGGCACACCCCTTTAGTCCCAGCATTTGGGAGGCAGAAGGACCGCCATGAGTTCGAGGCCACCCTGAGACTACATAGTGAATTCCAGGTCAGCCTGAGCTACAGTGAGACCCTACCTCGAAAAACCACAAAAAAAAAAAAAGGGGAAAAGAGACAGACAGCCTTGTACCTCCCCAGGTGGACCCACAGCTCAGAGAAAAGAGGTCTGTGGCCTTCAGCTGAGGCTGCTCCAAGGCAGAGGGAATAAGCCCTTCATCCTGCTCACAGTGGACAGCTGGGACCACTCTGGAAATAGGCCCTTCACAGGCCATATACTAGTGTTCAAGGTCAAGAGGAGCCCACATGATAAAACTATCTTAGGAACAGTGGTGATTGGGTAACGTGGACAATGTAATTCAATTGCATGTCACTGAGTTGTCCACCGAAAGTTGGCTAACATGGCATATGCTACGTCTTTCCAAAATAAAAATTTATAAATAAAATTTCCCCGTCTACCCTTTGAAGGACCCCTGAGCTCTAGTTTGGGGCTCCTGAAAGCCTCACCTCTTGTTCTCATACACATGTTCTCACACACATGTATTATGGGAGAATAAGACTTTCAACAGGAACAAGAGAAATAGAGCTAGAAAGATGGCCCAGCAGTTAAGGCACTTGCCTGCAGAGCCAAAAGACCGGGGTTCTATTCCCCAGTACCCTCCTAAAGCCAAATGCACAAGGTGGTGAATACATCTGGAGTTTGTTTGCAGTAGCTTAGAGAACTTGGAGAGCCCATTCTCTCTCTCCTTCTCTCTCTCTCTCTCTCAAATAAATAAAATATTTTAATAATAATAATTTTTAAAAGAATATGCATGAGGCTGAGAAAGAAAGAAAGAAAGGGAGGAGGGAGGGAGAGAGGGAAGAAGAAAAGAAGGAAGGAAGGGGCTGGAGAGATGGCTTAGCGGTTAAGGAGTTTGCCTATGAAGCCTAAGGACCTAGACTTGATTCCCCAGAACCCACGCAAGCCAGATGCACATGGTGGCGCATGCGTCTGGAGTTCATTTGCAGTGGCTAGAGGCTCTGGTGCACCCACTCTCCCCCACCCCACCCCCGCATAAATAAATAAATAAGAAAGGAAGGACGGGAGGGAGGGAGGGAACTAAAGGATACAAGTTTAAAAAAATAAGTTCCTTCTTCTCAACTTGGACCCCTCCAAAGACATCTTCACTGTCCACAGTGCTCATCAATCCAGATCTATCCTGGCCTGGTGGGATTGCATGACATCACTGTTCTCTCTGAACATGGCTTAGACATCTCTTTTTTTGTTTGTTTTGTTTTTTGTTTTTTGAGGTAGGGTCTCCTTCTAGCTCAGGCTGACCTGGAATTCACTATGTAATCTCAGGGTGGCCTCGAACTCACAGGCAATCCTCCTACCTCTGCCTCCCGAGTGCTGGGATTAAAGGCGTGCGCCACCACACCCGGCTTAGACATCTCTTTAGGTGAGCCCAGAGACCCACCTCCTTCTGCTCAGGACTCAGTCACACACAGCTCATCCCAAAGTGATGGAAACACCCCCAACTGATACGCACACGGTTTGCTTCCACTGTCAACATTTCCCACCCTGCAGTGAGGACCCCCTTCGTCTGAGACTTCTGCTCGCTCAAGCAGTCCATCTGGACCCTCAGCGCCTGGCGTCCGAGTACTGAGCCAAGGAGCGCTTTCGTTTAGGCGGTTGTGAAACTGTCTCTGAAGGGGCTGTGCTCCGGCCCAACCCGGCAGCCTGCGGGGCGCGGGGGGGGGGGGAGCGAGTTATTTCAGTCCATCTGCTGACTCCAGGAGTTTTGCTGGGAACAGATGAGCCCTCAGAACCACAATTAGCGTAAGCCCATTTCCTTCCCAATTTGAACCTTTTCCTCCTCCAAAAGATGCCTGGGATCCCTTGTCACAGGTTCAGGTCTGCTCCGGAGAGCACTAGGAGGAGGACAGGGCCACGGTCGATATGTTGTCTTGGAACTTTATTTGGAAATAAAGGCCATTTTCATCTCACCATGCTGCTAAACAACCTGGTGGTGTAAACACACTTGCCCGGGGGGTGCGGGGGGGGGGAGTAGCCATGAGAAGAAGTGAGCCAACCTTTGGCAAGCATTTTAGAAGTACCCATTGGTACAAGAATAGTTGCTGAGGTAATTGCAAAGCCAGTTCCCATCCATGCGCCAACAGGTTCCCTGCAGGTTTTAACGCGGCCGCATTTTAGCGTATGAGATACTGAAAGAAAGGAAACGCGTTCTATAACTCACTGTGTTCAGTATTTCAAAACCCCATCAAAGGACCTCAACTGTGGGCAATATCTGAGAATTGCAAAAGTGCTCTTCTCTGGTCCCGTGGTTACTAAGCAACGTTTGGTGAGGTTGGCCAGGTGTTTACTGTGTACCTAGAAGGCTTGGCTAGATGTCCCTGCAAGACTCTTGTCCCGGAGTAGAGATTCTCCCCACCCCCACCCCCTTGTTCTACAGCCCTTCAAAGGAGGTCCGGACTTAGTTTTACTGTCAGAACCTGAGGTTTCCTTACAAGCTAGGCTGGGGGTTCAGGCTCCTCCTAGGAAGGTGATGAGGCACGGAGGGAGGTAGTTGCCAACACTGCACCACCCTAGGGTATGTGCCAGGCCCTTACGCAGCAGAATAGGAGAGCCCTGGCCTGCTCAATCAGTCTGTGTCCGGGGTCTGCCAGCCAGCTACCCTGCAGGTATGTGCGGAGGAGGCTGGAAGGAAGAAGTTAGTACGTCCTGCTGAACTGGGGGTGGGGAGTTACAGAGAGGCCGGCTACCTGCCTCACTTCCTGAGCTCAGGGAAATCCCACAGCCCTTGGGCAAGGCAACAGCGGCAGCCTGCTACCTTCCTGAAGTCTCCTGTCCCTGCGTCAAGACCCCTCCCCAGCCACCGACACATACCTGAAATCCACTTGGACTTTCACTTATCTCACAGTCTAGCTACTCTCCCATGCCCTGTCACAAAGGGTAAATTTCAGTTACCGTAAGAAAAAAAAAAAAAAAAAAAGAAAGAAACACAAAGAACATGGGTGGACACATCCCTAGCCAATCAGGTCCGGGCTGTCTTCATAGAGCACTTGTTGAAGAGGCAGCTAGGGTTGGGATCTTGTCAAAGGTTAAATGACGGGGAAGACCAGTGCCCAGCGGTCAGCCCTGGGGCCTTCTGAGCAGTGGCGTGGGTCACCAGGCAAATGGCTGTAAGTGTGTTAGGAAGCAGGACCCTTATCCTCCACCAGCTCCCATCCTGCCTTGGCATGAGTAGAAGCGGGGGAAGAGTTGCCTTGGGCCACCTGATCCAGCAGTGACAGCAGCCCATACGTAGGGGACAGCTGGAACTGCCCTTGCGGACTGGAGGCTGAGTGCCTGCCACGGTCTCCACCTGTCCCTTCTGTCTTGCTCTTCAGTGCCCTGGGCCTGGGACACAAACATTTTCCACCCTTGGTTGAGTCCCTCAGATAATGCACGTCACCCTGTTAGAAGGAAAGGGACTCAGCTTTCTCTCATGCCTCAGTGGGGAAATGACACATAGACATATGGAGAGTGGAAGTGCTGGGGGTGGAGAGATGGCTTAACGGTTAAGGCGCTTGCCTGCAAAGCCTAAGGACCCAGGTTCAATTCCCCAGGACCCACGTAAGCCAGATGTACAAGGTGGCGCATGGGTCTGGAGTTTGTTTGCAGTGGCCGGAGGCCCTGGTGCGCCCATTCTCCCTGTCTGTTTCTCTCCATCTCTCTGTCTGATAAATAAAAACAAGTTTGTTTGCAGTGACTAGAGGCTCACGCACACACACACTCTCTCTCTCTCTCTCTGAAATAAAATAATTAAAAATAAAATAAAATACAAAACAGAATGGCAGCGCTGCCCCAAGGCTCCCTCAAGTCTCTGTCCATCCCCAAAAGTAAGCCTAGAGTTATCAGCACTAGGAACCAAGTTGAGCTTAGTACCAAGTGTTTAGACAAGCAAGAGTGTGGAAGGAAACTCCAGAGGTCCCCAAAGCCATCTCATGCCTTTAACAGCTGTGACAGAAGCAAGCATGTCCCTTTGGCCTTCAAGGAACCAATTCACTAGACAGTAGCTCAGGGAAGTAGGAGGCAGAAAAAGGCTTTACAGCCCCAAGAATTGGGGAGGGGGACTGGAGAGATGGCTTAGCAACCAAGGCACTTGCCTGTGAAGCCTAAGGACCCAGGCTCAATTCCCCAGTACCCATGTAAGCCAGATGCACAAGGTGGCACATGTGTTTGAAGTTTATTTGCAATGGCTGGAGGCCCTGGCGTGCCTATTCTCTCCTTCCCTCTCTCTCTCTCAAAATAAGTAAATAAAATTTTAAAAATATCAAAAAAAATAAAAGATTGGAGAGGGATGAAAATGGCAAACCCAGAAGCACAGGTGCTTGGCAAAGCATGCCTGATTACCTCATCAATCGTCAAATTCAAGGTTTCTGCCACACTCTCAGCTCCTATCAGCCCCACTCCTAGGATTTCACAGGTGCTTTGTTCCCACTGAATTTCTTCTCTAGAGTCCTGGGGACAGAAACAACCCCTGCTTCTACTGTTTCTGCATTCTGCACTTGGTCTCTCCAGCATTGTCCCTTCTGGCATATCTCATGTTTCTACAGGTCCTCGAGACTGAAAGCATATGCAAATTGCCACAAGGTCCTGTTGACGCTGGGTGTAGCAGCTCATGCCTATAATCCTAGCACTTAGATTGCAGAGGCAGGGGAATGGCCACAAGTTACAGGCCAAGGCCAGCCTGGTCTACTTAGCAAGTTCTAGACCAGCCTGTGCTACATCAAATTACATCTGTCTTTAGAAAAAAAAAAAAAATCCACCAGGTGCAACGACACACACCTTTCATCCCAGCACTCAGGAGGCAGAGGTAGGAGGATCGCTGTGAGTTTGAGGCCGCCCTGAGACTACACAGTGAATTCCAGCACAGCATGGACCCTACTTTGAAAAATAAGAATTTTTTAAAAAAATGTTAAAAGGAAACAAAATCCATGTTGTTATTCAGAAAAAAAAAAAGGAGTCCTTGGGCAGGGTGTGTACTCTGACAGGCAGATACTCTGCCACCTCCTGGCTCTGGGTCTGAGAAACCTACCTGAACCTCAGTTTCCCCACTCATGACATGCGGCCCATAGCAGAGATGACAGTCTATAAGAACCTTGCAGCTCTGCAGAGTTCTTTAAGGGAGGTGGGGCTGGGACGACTGCTCAGAGTGAGGGAGCCATGAGGAAGTGAACTTCGCACGCGCCCCGTCAGCTGGGCCGCTGTGTCTTGCACACACAAAGTGCGTGCACATAGTATGGACTGCTGCATGGGGAGGGAGGGGACGTGAGGCACACTGGCTGGTGCTGAGGTGACACTGGAGAGCTCAGAGGCGTGCTGGCACAACAACTTGAACCAAAGACCTCTGAGTGCCACACAGGTGTAGCTCAGATTGAAGTGCGTGTTCTAAATTCTGTTTGTGGCTGGTTTATTTGTTCTTTGGGGGGAAAAAAATGAGTGAAAAGTAACCTTGGCCCTTGAACTGGGGCTTGGCTGGGAGTCCTAGTTCAACTGTCCCCCTTCTGGCTCAGACCCTCATTGCTGTATTGGAGGCCAGGATCAGTTTTTCCTTCCTCTTCTCCAGGACCTGGCCAGGGGCTGGTCCACACTGAATATCTGACAGGACCCTCTCCTCACAGAAGAGTAAGCCGTTCCTAAAGGTGTGTCCCCCGCTGCCCTCGCAGCCTCCATGCTACTGGGCATTCTTGCCTGACCTCTGAATACCCAGCCATCCCTGAGCATGGAGTCCCTCTTACCCACAAGGCTCTCCCTGGGCCAGCACCAGGGCTAACAGCCGCCATGCGTTCAAGCTCCTCCCCAAACCCGAGCTGGGAGGAGAAGAGGTGAACCGAGTTGTGCAGACCTGCAACAGATTCTAGCAGCACCGCCTCGGCTGTGTGAGTCTGCGCCGCCTGGGCCTCAGTTTCCACTTTGTAGAATGGAGCGGATGACGCCTACCTACTGCGTGGACAGTGGCAGGCACATGGACCCCTGGGGTCATAGTCAAGCAGGGACAGAAGGATGGGGACAGCCGAGGGGAAGCAGGACACTTATGGGGATGGGGCGCTGAGCGTCCAGATGGGTGACGGAAGGAACAGAACACCGAGAAGAGACAAGAGGGTGATCCTTACTGTCGCTGTCCTGCGTGGACAGGTACGCGATGCACGTGGATGGAGAGTCTTTGCCTGTGGGAGCAAAGAGAGGGGGCCCGTTAGGTGGGTGCCAAGCCCAGGAGGGGAGGTTTGCCCTGGTGTTGTCCAGACGGTCATCACAGGAAGACACACCAGTGTCTGCCCGGCAGTGCTGACCCTGTACACACACATGCATACATACATGACCACACCTGATCTCATGCCACCCTAAGGGCAAGCTGGCACCCATACCTCTATCCAGTCCATGTAGCCGTATATATAGCACCCTCGCTGTTGCCTTCAAGGCCATGGTGTCTTCAAAACAGAGATACTGCCAGCCCATGTACACTCAGCGTCTCACAGGAAAATGTCCCGCTGACACGGGCCTCCTATGTCCTCCCGCTCTGTCACATCAGATAACCACAAGCCCTCATACACACGCTGGCGTGCCTGGTCGCCCACACAGCCCAGTCTCCTCATAGGTGCTCCGGCAGGCTGTCACACAAGTCAGTCACGAGGTAGCTGTGCACACCCCCCCCCCCAGCTCCCTGCATGCCCTCTCACCTCTCTGCACCTCCAGTTCGATGACCCCGTGGACCGTGTGCTCCAAGTGACGATGCTTGATTTCCATCACCAGACAGCAGTAGACGCCACTGTCCTGCAGCGTGACGTTGCGCATGGTGATGGAAAAGTTGCCATGGTGACCTAAGGATATCTCCAGCCCGTGGACCTGGGCCAGGTCGTGACTGGCATTGGCGGCCTGGTGGCCTCCGTGGTGCATATGATGGCTGTGGAAGGTGAAGTTGCGAATGGGCCAGTGATCCTTGCACACTTGCATCTCGCTCCGTGAGCTGAGGTACCAGGTCCTGTAGAAGGTCACGTCGTGCCCTTTGAACTCAGGGCCCAGGACCGTGCAGGTGAGAGTGACGTTCTGCCCTTCGGGACACACGAACAAGGAGTATGGTGTGGAAACCTTGACGGCCGCCACCAGATCTGCTCAGAGAGACAAGAGCCCCTGTCAGCCGGTGCCCGAGTGAGTGCCACTCCCCGCACCACCACCACCACCACCACCTCCCAGAGTATAGGGAAACCTTGGCTCCAGCTTCTCCCCAGCCGCAGGCTCTGAGCAAGTCAGCTGACCTCACGGCCTCAGCTTCTTCCCTGATCTTCAGCTACCTCATCATAGGTCGCGCACTGCGGGGCCTTCACTAAGTGGCTGGAGAGAGACTGGAAATAGACAGTGGACCAGCTGGCCAAGGTGGGGTCCCCTCCCAGATAGAGCATGCGCCTGGCTCCAGCCCCACACTGCAGCCCGTGTTCCCAGCGTCCTCAGGCAAGAAGGGAGGCCCCCCAGGGCAGAGAGCAACAGCTCTTAGCCTCGAACCACGCTCCCCGTGGCTATCTGATGCGATGCACAGGGAGGGCATGTGTGGCTCCGTGACGGCGGGACATTTTCACACACACTTTCTGTCCCCTCCTCCCAGTCCTCGGATGGGGCATCTCCATCTCCTCGCCAATGGGCACTAACACAACACCTACACGGGGGCGGGGGGGCCACCAGCTGAGGAGACAAGCTTGCATTCTTCACACAGGACCCTACGGGCAGTGGCAGACCCGTGTCAGACTTCAGGAACTTGGGAAGGAGGGAATACTCTTCTGGGGATGAGCAGGATCTTTCTAGAAAGGAGGGCTTGTCTTTGGACCTGGTGTACAGATAGGGCTCAGCAAATGGAACCGGTGTCCTAGGCAAGGTGGTGGAGATGTGGGAAAACCCAAGACTTCTGAGGGACAGTGACAGGGAATGCATGACAGTTCACCTCATCCATGTACCCACCTCCCTCCCAACTAGAGATCTTTTTTAGTTTTTTTATTTTATTTCATTTATTTATTATTTTTTTTTTTTTTTAGATATGGTCTTGCTCTAGCCAAGGCTGACCTGGAATTCACTATGTAGTTTCAGGGTAGCCTTGAACTCATGGCAATCCTCCTACCTCTGCCTCCCGAGTGCTGGGATTAAAGGCATGCGCCACCACACCTGGATCCCTAGATCTCTTTTTCTTATAAGTAGATGAAACAATCCCTTGGTCCTCTTGATCTTACACTGATTTCCCTATTGTTTTTTCTGTCACATTTTTATTTATTTATTTGACAGAGAAAGAGAGAGAGAGAGAGAAAGAATGGGCACGCCAGGGCCTCCATCCACTGCAAAGGAACTCCAGATGCATGCGCCCCCTTGTGCATCTGGCTAACATGGGTTCTGGGGAATCAAACCTGGGTCCCTTGGTTTTGCAGGCAAACACCTTAACCACTAAGCCATCTCTCCAGCCCTCCCCTATTGTTTAGCATATGTGCTTACCAGAGCTCTTGCCTTTTGGGACCCCAATCCTCTATCTAGCTACGTGAGCCTGTTTCCTCCCCAGTGCAGTGAGAGGCATACTAACTACAATGCCTGGTTGGGAGAGGAGAGTGTGGAGGAGAGACACAGATGCAGAGAGCACCAATGTCCTCTGCAGACCTGTGGAAGGTAGCTCAGGCCATCACACCTCAGCGATGCTTTGATTTTAATTCTCGTCACAGAGGCTGCAAGTCTGGCAGATGGGGAAGGAAAATTGAGACATATGCAGAGAATTCAAATGACTGTGTCCTGTTCATTGCCTCAGTCAAAAGCTTCCCCCCTGAACCTCCTCCTCTGATGCCTCTTTGCTGCCCTTCAGAGCCCAGTACCCTCAGTGCCAGGCTGCGAACCCCCAACTAACTGAAAGCCCGGCCCAGTCCACAGGGCGGCAGCCTGATACGGCTTTTGGAATTGGACCATCCTGCCCTGAGTCCAGTGAGTTGTTAGCCTCTCAGCCCCAGACTCATTAGAAAATACAAATGAAGGCTGGAGAGATAGATGACTTAGCAGTTAAGGTACTTGCCTGCAAAGCCAAAGAACCCAGGTTCAATTCCCCAGGACCACATAGGCCAGATGCTCAAGGTGGTGCATGCGTGTGGAGTTCATTTGGTGTGGCTGGAGGCCCTGGCACACCCATTTTCTCTTCTCTCTCTCTCTCTCTCTCTCTCTCTCTCTGCCTTTCTCTCTCTCAAATAAATAAATAAAATATTTTTTAAAATATAGAAATGAGAGCCAGGCATGGTGGCGCATGCCTTTAATCCCAGCACTCAGAAGGCAGAGGTAGGAGGATCACCGGGAGTCCGAGGCCACCCTGAGACTACATAGTGAATTCCAGGTCAGCCTGGGCTAGAGTGAGACCCTATCTCATAAAACCATAAAAAAGAAAGAAAGAAAGGAAGGAAGGAAGGAAGGAAGGGAGGGAGGAAGGGAGAAAGGAGTTCTGGAGAGATGGCTTAGAGGCTAAGGTGTTTGCCTGCAAAGCCTAAGGACCAAGATTCGATTCCCCAGTACCCTTGTAAAACCAGATGCACAGGGTGCACCTGGAATTCATTTGCAGTGGCTGGAGACCCTGGCACACCCATTCTCTTTCCCTCTATCTGCATCTCTCTCTCTCTCTCTCTCTGTCTCTCTCTCTCTCTCTCTCCAATAAATAAATAAATATTTTAAAAAGAAAATAGAAATGAAAATATGAACCTGGTAGAGTTGAGGCAAAGACAATGATGATTTACACAAATTTTCTGAAGGGATTAGCTGTAGTTAGTGCTTGATATATGAAAGCTAGAGAGATCTCTGATGCATTCAGCAATTCAGGAACTATTTCCTATGAGGTTGGGGGTCAGGAAACTATGGAATACAGAAGCTAGCTTCAAACTCTTCCCCAATAGGGTGTGAATGATTTGATAACAGCTTATGATCCGAATTTGGGCAATGCCACAGCCCATTGGATATGCGAGAGTGGAGTTTTAGACCGATGCGAGTCACCCCCTCACTCTGCCTACATCAGGAGGGGGAGCCCTGTCTGAAAGCTCCAGGTGTCTGGAAAATCACTGCCAAGGTGAGCAGAGATTTCACAACTCCCTTGGCAAGTTACCAGACTCCCTTCCAGGCAGCGACAGGGGCTCAGAAAGGGAAAGTGGTTTGGCTGAAGCTCCAGAGGGTCTGAAGCCAGAGACGGGGCACGAGCATTCCAAAGCTGCGGAGGGGTGATGTGTTGTGCGCTGGGCCGAGGGATTTATGGTGTATCTGAGAGCCTTGGGCTGGGCAGGTTGGGTTTACCGGATGAGAAAGCCAAGCACACAGAGCGGTTCGGTAACTCAGGGACCATCCCACAGCAAGGAAGCGAAGCACTAGAGACAGACTTCATCCGGGCCCTTGGGCGGCGCGCTGTAGAAAAGCTAGAAGCCACAGGTCACTTTTAGCCTTCAGGCCTTTTATTTGACCCTCGGGTGGTCTAAATTTTTACTTTAAGGTGAAGATCGCTAACATTAAAAAAAAAAAAAAATCCCAGAAAGCCAAGCGCCACATGTTCTCCCTCATATGTGGATCTTAGCTACAGATGATTGGGCTTCTGTGCAAGAAGGAAAAAACTCAGTAGCCGAGGCCAGTAAGTTAAAAAGGAGATAGAAAGGGAAGAGAAAGAAAGGGAGGAGGGCTTTTATTAGGTTGGTATTGTATATATGTAAGTAGAAAGATTGAGATGGGGAGGGGATATGATGGAGAATGGAATTTCAAAGGGGAAAGGGGGGAGGGTACTGCCATGGGATATTTTTTATAATCATGGAAAATATTAATAAAAATTGAGAAAAAAAATTTTTAAAAATTGGGGAATTTGATAGGAACATTCTGACTCCTGGCTTCCCACAAAGCCACTGAGATACATGACAGCCAGTCCCCTCACAGAGACCCTGATGCATAGGATTGTCACCATTCCTCTGATCCCCTAAGGTGCCACCTGCGACGTGCTCTCGGGGTATTTGCCTGCGTCTGGCATTGAGCTTACGCACGGGAGCGTGACCCCTTGGGCTAGCCACACTAAGAACTATATACTACCGTTGTGTGTAGGACCCTCACGCATGGGAGCCTCTGGCTTACAGTGGGAGGTGATCTGCCCAGGGTCTCCAGGGGAAGCCTGGCAGTGCAGGGACTAACCAGCTCTCCTCTGCCATTATTCAGAGGAGGGAAGAGGAGCTCCAGAGAGCCGACTGGACCCTGGCTTTGTCCACGCGAGCCTAGGTGTCCCCTCACAGGCCTGTGTAGACCCTAAGTGGCCACTAAACTATGGTTGTACCAGATACAGGAAGGGAGCTGTTCCTAGGGCATTCCCAGACTCGATGCTGAATTCAGTTCCATCAGCCTCTGCCCCAGGACCCAACCACTGGAGGGCTGCCGGGAAGGTGGGCTCAGCAGAGGCCCAGGCCACAAGTCTGTGGTGGGCCAGCAGGTGGGACATTACACGGCGATGTGAATGCGGTGGAGCCCACGTGCAGGCTGGAAGTCCCCTGAACAGGGAGGTAGAGCAGCATCCCAGGCCAAGAGCCGCCAAGGTCCAAGCAATGATGTTTTAAACTCGAGGCTATACCAGAGCAGTGAGGGAAGGTTTCCAGCCCTGGGCCATTCCCAGTTCACCATCGTGATGGTGAGAGACACAATTCCTCCCCTGCTTTCTTTTAAGAGTACTTATTTATTTATTTTTATTTTATTATTATTATTAATTTTTATTTTATTTATTTATTTTTGGGTTTTTTTTTTTTTGTTTTTTTTTTGAGGTAGGATCTCGCTCTAACCCAAGCTGGCCTGGAAATTCACTATGTAATCTCAGGCTGGTCTCGAGCTCACAGCGATCCTCGTACCTTTGCCTCCCAAGTGCCAGGATTAAAGGTGTGCGCCACCACACCAGTTCACCATCATGATACCATGGAGAAAGCAGAGGTTCAAGGACAGCAAGAGAGAAGGCACCATTCCCACATCGCTCACTCTCCTCCCATCCCAAAGTTCCTTCAAGGACCTTGTCCCCTTTTAGAGGAAAGGAGAAGCTGCCCTAGGGCTCGGCTGGGGGACAGGGGAGGGTGTTTAGTCTTCCAGCCAAAGGCCAGATAGGAGTGAGCCAGGAAGCTATGGGGTATGTGCTGGGGGAAGACTCGGTGGTCAGAAACACCCCTGTGTTGCGTCTGAGGCGCAGAGCCGGCAGCCCCTGGGAGAGCACGGCGGGGCTGGGCACCGGGGAACTGAGCACACGGGCATGCGCGGGGGCCCCTGCACACACTCACAAATGCACGTTCATGCCGTGGGGGCTCTGTGCAACCCGGCTGGAATTACAATTACTTGGTGAGAGGATGTTGCGCATTGTCAGCTGCAGGCCCCTTGGGCCACCTGGGTCATTGTCAGAGACACAGAGAAAGTAGGTGGAGAGGAAGCCCCTGGCTCCAGAATGGCCAAGTCCACGTGGGGCAGGACAATGCCCCGGGCCTGAGACGGAGCAAACTCTGGCAGGAAGCTCTACGCTTGGGGGGAGCTAGGTCCTCGGCCCCCTCCTCAACCTACCTGCTACTGAGCAAGGCCACAGCACACCTACAGTAGGGAAGCCATGAGCCAGGAAAGTTCCAGAACTAGGGAAGACCACTCTAGCTTGGGTAGCAAGATCCCTGAGAGACAGGGGCCTCCTCGGCTGTGTCTACGGCCTGGGAAGGTGCCCCTCTTCTCTGAGGCCCACTTGTCTTCACTGTCGCTGAAGATGTCCCGGGACCCCTCAGCTCTGAAAGCTGTGGGGGAGGGGAGGGCTGCGTCGTGTCTGCTTCTTATGTGTTAGTCACCTACTTTATAATTCTCCTAACACGCCCCGATGTGGACATTATCATCTCCATTTTATTTACTTATTTTTAATTTAAAAAGTATTAGGAGGGCTGGGGAGATGGCTTAGCTGTTAAGGCGCTTGCCTGAGAAACCTGAGGACCCGTGTCCATCTCTCCCCAGATCCCACGTTAGCCAGACGCACAAAGGTGAGGCAAGTGCAAGGTCCCACATGTCCACTAGGTGGCTCAAGCATCTGGAGTTCGATTGCAGTGGCTGAGGCCCTAGTGCACCAATTCACACACTCTCTCTCTCTCTCTCATCTCTCTAAAATAAATTAAAATAAAATAAAATAAACTATTAGGAGCTGGTAATGTAGCTCAGATGCTAGAGTGCTTGCCTAGCACTCATAAAGCCCTAGGTTTGGTCCCTAGCATCCTACAAAGCCAGGCATGGTGGCCTGTAGTTATGTTTGTGAGATGGAGTTCCTACTTGCTTTGTTGCTTTGTTGCTGCTGCTGTGCTTGCTTGCTTTTCTTTTTCTATTATTTTTTCTTTTTCAGGCAGGGTCTCACTCTAGCCCAGGTTAACCTGGAACTCACTTATAGCCCCAGGCTGGCCTCAACTCACACTGATCCTCTTCCTGAGCCTCCTGGAAACTGGGATTAAAAGCGTGAGCTGTTGTTTGTTTTTGACTCGGGGTTTCACCGTGCACCTCAAGCTGGCCTGAAATTAATAACTCATTGTGTCCCTGAGGCTGGCCTTGAACCTGTGATCCTTCTGACTCTGCCTCTCAAGTGTTGGGATCACAGGCATATACCACCACACCCAGCTTCACCCCTATTTTAAAGAACAAAAGGGTTGGAGAAATTGCTCTGCTGGTATTGGAGAAATAGCTTCTGCAAGCATGAAGACAGATTGGCCCAGAACTCACATTTTAAAATGCCAGGTATGAGGCTGGAGAGACGGCTTATAGAGGTTAAAGTGTTTGCCTGCGAAGCCAAAGGTCCCAGGTTCTATTCCCCAGGACCCATGTAAGCCAGATACACAAGGTGGCACATGTATCTGGACTTTGTTTGCAGCAGCTAAAGGCACCAATGCACCCATTTTCTCTCTCTCTCTCTCAAATGAAAAATATAAATAAACAAAATGCCAGGTGTGGCAGCATAAACTTTAAATCTTATATCTGAGGAGGCAGGTGGATGCCTGGGACTTACTTGCCAACCAATCTAGGCTACTTGCTAAGTTTCAGGCCAATCAGACCCTATTTCAAAAAAAAAAAAAAAAAGAATGGAAGGTGCCTAAAGGACCCTCACTTGAGACTGTCCTGACCACCGCACAGCACTTGCACAGCGTGTGCACACACACCCACACACATACGCGAACACCTCCCTTCCCCCCCCCCCACAATACACAAAAGAAGGCACAGACTCAGAGAAGTGAAGTGACTTGTCCAGAGCCACACAGCCGCCCGGAGCTGAGACCCATGCCTCCCTGGACTGCGGGCCCTGCAGACAAGAGAGCCCCTCCTCCGGCAGGCGGAGCTAACACTTCATCTCTCAACTATTCAGAGAGAAGGAACTGACCCCAAGGTGACCCCTATACTCTGAACAACTGTCTTTGCCCTGCCTGGGACCCACACTGAAAATATTCTTTCATTCCACAGATATTTAGCAAGATCTCCACATGAGTCAGACCCAAAGGCAGAAAGACTATGGAGAACCAAGGGCCCCCGGAGGGACATGTGTTAGGAAATCCAGTCCTGTTACTGCCCTTCCTAGCTATGGCTCGGTTACAAGTGGGGGGGGGGTGCAGCTTTTGGGGGAGGGGGCTCAAAGGAGTTCTCCGTGGCATCATCTCGGGTCTGCTCTCGTGACTGTCACCTCCTGCCCCCCGGCATCCCTCCCGTGGGTGTGCACGGGACGGGATGGGCGTGGGTGGGTGTGGACGGGCTGTCATATTGTTATTTTCCCTGACAAGCGTGAGCTTTGCCCACAGTAACCAAGACGACACCTCAGCCTTTGGTGGTGTTTCCCCAGCTTGATTGGCCCGGCCAGGAAGGCCCCACCCAGACAGCTGAAGTCTCTCCAGCTGCTAGGTTGCCAAGTAAACAGTCCCTACCCTCCTGTTGTCGCTGGGCCCCACAGTGCCATTCCTTGGCCTCCCAGCTCCCTGCCAGAGCCCATTCCACAGGCTGGTGCCCGGGTGCAGAAGGAAAAGGCTGAGATCTTGTCTTCATCAAGATGTGGGGCGTAGAGGGAAACAGAGGCAGGGCTCCATCAGAACCGGGAGGAAGCCAGCAAGTCTGTGCAGAAGGCTGTCCGGCCAGTGAGGACAAAGGGCATCTCAGATGTGTTTATTGATCCCTGCCCCAGCAGGAAGTGTCCATTCACAGGGACCACGGAGGCCGGGAAGGGGAAGCAGGCTCTATGGGAGGAAGTAGTGCTTCCAGCACCTTGGGAAAGCGTCCTGTGTCCGGAGGCCCGTGTTCTAGCCAGTGAGCCTCCTCGGGAGGGTCTGGGCAGCAGGCCAGTGCCCTGGCCCAAAGATACCGCCCGGGGTGGCTCCATCCCAGACTCCAGGCCTCTCTGAAAATGAGCCTGCAGGATGACCAGCCCTAGCCAGTCCCTCAAGGTCCAGGCCAGACCGGGGAGTCATCCTTAAGATCTTATTCCATCCACATAAGGACTCTGTGGTAGCAGTTCTTTCATGCGAGGTATCTAAGCACTTGTATACGGACTCACTTTATTTAATTCCCAACCTTGCAAGGCAGGCACTAGAATGAAGCAACCAAACTATAGAGAGTCTCACAGAGTGACAGACAGGCCAGGATTCACTTGGGCCTGGGGGACTCAAGCTCACTATGCTGGGCTCCACCAGTGCCTACAGACCCAGCATACTGAGTTTGAACCCCCAGTTCTGACATCTTCTCCCTCTACAGAGAGCAGAGGATTGGCTGGAAGCCCCACCTCCATCCCATAGATGGACAGCTGGCCTGGCCAATGAGAGCGCAGCTTGTGTGGCAGTCTTGAGAAGTAGTTTTACTTTTGGTTTTACAACATTAAACAACATTGAATCATACAGGGAGAAGGCTATTCCCTTTTCAGTTTTCTCTCAGTCCTGACTATGTCAAAAAAAAAAGTAAGTTTTGGATTGTTGTCACTATGTCTCAGCCACTTGCTAATGTCCTTTTTATTCTTTTTCATTAATTTACTTTGACAAGAGACGGCAGCAGGTTGCACACTCTCAGCCTTCCCCAGGGTAAAATTTCCAGCCAGCACTTAATACCCTTATTTGGTTTGCCAATGCTATACTGTTAGGATCTGTTCTATCTATTTATAGTTGATGATAGTGGCTTTCCACTTGTAACAGTGATATAAAATTTCCTTTCAAAATCGACTTACTCTTTAAAAAAATACATGAGTATATTTAAAGGAAAAGCAAGTTGGTAGATACTCGTCAGACAGTGCACACAGGTGATGAGCGAATGGGCCCAGAAAGCGCCACGTGGGAATTACCCCTGTGGAGACCAGTGGCCTCCAGGTGACCATATCACCCCGCCTGCCCACTTCACATTCAGGGGAGGGGAAGGAGTGTGTAGGCACCACAGTGACGGGAGAAGCAGAGGCAGGACTGGAGCCCGGGTCCCCGTGGGAAGTGAGATACGATGTAGAAAGACTTTGTCCATAGCAGAGCAAGTTCATTGCCCACTGGCTGGTGGGCAAGACAGTAGCTGCTTTAAACACAGTCAACAGACTAAAATGTGGAGACCATGTATAAGAAAGGTCCCATGGAGAGACACAGATGCTGGCCAGGCTGGCTTTGAAGCAGCAATGGCTTCATCTCTGGGGGACTTTGGGAGGAAGACCATGCAAGTACCTTTGTGAGCATTTCAGACTCTTAGTACCTACAAGTGGCTGGACCCAGCCAGGGAGTTCATCAGGCTCTAGAAGAAGCCAGGAGTCTGAAGAGTCCAGTCCCATTGTACGAGCCATCCTTTCCTGGGTCCTGGGCACTCGGCAGGGTTCTATAGGCAGCAAGAGCTCAGATGGAAAGTCACTGGTCCCTAGAAGCACCCCCTGGGTCCACTCGCCAGGGAGGCCAGATCTCAGCAAGAAACCTCCTTCCTGAAGCCAGCTTAGCCTAGCCTGCCTCCGGATTGCTGGCCTCTGGGTGTCTCCTGGTGGGAACGCCACTTTCCTCATGCACACAGACTGGCCTCGGGATGCATCTCTCCACTACAGAGCCTCTGGGCGGGGGTCATGGATTTCCTAAGAGGTGACAACTACTGCTTCAGAAGCTTACAGCACTGAGTTACTCAACAGGGCCCTGCAGCCTTGTTTACCATGAAGGGGAAGATGGCTGGCCACCCCGCCCTCACGCCAGGACACCCTCTTTGATATGATGGCCCCAGAGTTTGGGGCTTCTGGGTCACCCTGTGAGGACAGGTAAGGGCAGTAACTTCCTCAAGTCCTAAGAATACTTGTGGAGAAGAGTCTCCCACATCCTCGGGGGTCTCCTGGTTTCTGGCTGCCAAGGCAACCCTCCCCCTGTCCCAGCCTCCATCAGACCTAGAAGAAGGATGCGTTCCATACGTCCTAGGCTTCTGAGCTGTGACCACTGCTGCCCCAGTGGTCACCCACTCAAAAGCAAAGGCTTTAACCTTGACTCACCCCTACCCTGAGCAACCCGCACCTTGGCCAGTTGGTGAACATTCTCGATCCCCCCGCCCATGGCCTCCCTCATCCCACAATGCTCTAGGAAGAGGGAAGGCTATCCATGAGCGACCGCGCCCGTGTCTCCGCTGGTGCTGCGACGAGAGCTCCCGGAGGCTAGGAGGACGTCTGACTCCATTACGGAAAAGCCACACAGAGTCCCAATGACCTGGGCCAGGAGCACTTAGCATTCAGCTCACCAAGTCATTTGAATAGCCAACGGCTCTGGGTGCTATGGAAGCCAAGTAGGGTAAGGGTCCCAAACTCCCCGGGGCCCTCTTCTGCCATCAATTGCTCTACAAGCTGAATCCCTCAGCTCTGGAGTCCTGTGACTCAGTGTCCCGGAGCGGGGCACTGGAGTAGGAAGAGTCCACCCAAGGGAGGGTAGGGAAGGGGTAAGAAAACAGGGAGGTCTTCGCGGGGTCACTTGAGCGTAGGGACAGTGGCCCATGCTGGGTGCGGTGCTGGCCTCTCTGCCTGCTGCCATTCCCTGGTCCTGGAAGCCATGCCCTGCCAGAAGCCGTGGTCTCGGTGCTGGGGCCACCCTGCTTCCCCCATCACACCCCACTCTATCCCTCCCTTTGGGGGAGCATCCAGTCTGAGGCTTAGGCCGCTCTGTCTTGGGGTATGGGTGCCGCCGCCTTATCGGTGGCCCGGCCAGATTCCCAATGCACAGATAACAGGCTCCTACAGGTTCTGTCTCCACCTCCCTCTTATCCTGCCTCCCCCTTCTTTCTCTGCTGGCCCGCCCACCGGCACCCTCTGCCAAGCCCTCCACCTCCATCCTGCCTTCCTCTGGCTCCATGGCTGACACAATTTTCCTGGGCCCTCCCCGTCAACCTTCAATCCTTAATATCATTCTCAGAACCCTGCCCTTCTGCTGCCTTCAAGAAACTAGGGGTCCCCTGTTTCCAGGGGACAGCCTTGCCTGCTGCACGAACAGCTGTCAGAAAGTAGCCCCCTCTTCAGCTCCGGGCAAGGAAAACGCCAGGATCTCTGCCCGAGCCTAGACAGGGCACAAGTTCTGGACTTTGGAAGTGGTACCTCTTGTATGGGACTTCTGTGTGTGAGCTAAGGGCAGAGAGACGCCTTCAGTTATCCAAGCCCCTACGATGGGCTTGTGTCTGAGCTGGGGGAGTGTCCCACTGCCTCCTCAGTGCCCCAGGCTGGTCCTTGACCCTCAGAATAGGGACCAGGGTGATAGAGCTGCCCACCTGTTGCTCAATCAGGAGTGTGCCCGAGGAATAAGGTGCTAGTGCAGGTTTACACTATCACCTGCCCCCCCCCACACACACACACACTTGGAGATTCTGGGGCCAGAGGGGCAAAGCGATGCCACAGCTGTTGAAAGCACATAGAGAAGCTGCCCCCACCCTGTCCCTCTCCTGCCTGGCAGAAGCCACTTGTTGCCAGGGGAGCTGTGTAGGCAGGGAGTGGGTCCGGGTCTCCTCAACAGCAGTCCCCTCGGGACAGTCCTGACTGAAGCTTGGGCAGCTGTCACCCGGTACAGATGTGGCCCCTGGGGACACTAAGCTGAGCTGCCACTGTGCCCTGCCTGCGGGGCTGTCCCAGCAGCTAGGGTGGAGGTCACAAGTAGGTTGACCGGGACCCAAGGCACTTCCATCCTGCTTGGGTCCCACACCTCAAACCGCTGTGGTCCTCCCTCTCTCTCTCTCTCTCTCTCTCTCTGGCCCTTGTCCCCGGTGTCCCCCACCCCACCGCCCGGACCTTACCTCTAGACGTAGCCAGGAAGAGAGTGAGGAGCAGGGGCGCCCAGCGCTGGCTGCGGGTCTCTGGGACTGCAGAGACACCCATGTCGCCGTCGGGGTCCGAACACAGTGGAGGCACAACCGAGCGAGCGGCGCGCAGGGGAGCTGCGGGGAGCGCGGAGCGCTGGCTGGACGCTGCTGCTCCCAGCGCGTGCCTGAGCCTGCAGCGCCGCGGGCGGGCAGCTGACCCGGGCGCCTCGGAGACCCCACAGCGCCCCCGAGGGGCGGCGGGAGGCACTGCGCCCCCCCGGGGGCCCGGCCGGGAGGGACGGCCTGCAGATGAGCTTCCCTCCAGGGCCCGTGTAAAACCCTCCTGGTCCTCGGGTCTTTCGGAGGTCATGATGTTTGCAAGGCCTATGAAGCGGAGCTCCGTCTAACCCAGCATCATGCCTGTGGTTCTCATAGCTTGTGCCTGTCTCCATGCACCGACCTGGGCCAAGGACTTGTGCCCTACACGCTCCAGCATACCCAGGGCTTAACTCCAGGTGCGGGGTGAAGGAACGCAGGGATGAATGGGGGAGTGAGATCTGCCATGGTTGTTGACTCTGCATCTGAGACACTTGGTACGTGCAGCTGTGCACAGGTGCGAACAGGCCTGAAACAGGTGCGGGGAGGGGGGTAGTGGTGGCGGAAGTGGGAGACAGCAGGCTCAAATCCTGACACCAAGACATACTGTGTGGCATCTGTCGGTGTGCCCAGAGCCCCCCCCCCTCCCTCCCTGGTGCCTGAGTAGTCACAGGCTCACTGCAATTTTGTTTAGTT
Source organism: Dipus sagitta (assembly GCA_036346955.1). Classification (NCBI taxonomy): domain Eukaryota; kingdom Metazoa; phylum Chordata; class Mammalia; order Rodentia; family Dipodidae; genus Dipus; species Dipus sagitta. The sequence goes on along the minus strand of CM070790.1, from coordinate 24,923,958 downwards.
GTTTAATGTGGGTTTTTTTTTAAAACATTTTATTTATTTGAGAGACAGTGACAGAGGCACATAGAGAGGAAGAGAGAATGGGTGCGCCAGGGCCTCCAGCCGCTGCAAATGAATGCCAGGTGCGTGCGCCACCTTGTGCATCTGGCTTATGTGGGTCCTGAGGAATTGAACCAGGGTCCTTTGGCTTTGCAGGCAAGCACCTTAACGGCTAAGTCATCTCTCCAGCCCCAGATGTGTGTGGTTTTTTTTTTAATTGTTTGATTGGTTTAGTTTTGGGTGCAATTGTTTGCTGTTCTGTTTTGAGGGTGTGTTTGGTGGGTTTTTTTTTTTTTTTTTTTTTTTTTTTTTGGTGTTGTCCTGTGGCTCAGGCTGGCCTCACCATTCTCCTGCCTCTGGAGTACTGGGATTACACGTGTGTGTCACCACGCCTGGCCCACAGAACTCCTGTACTCTCCTCCCAACCCTGATGGCTCCATAGTACATCTCTCCCCCCGATGTCATCCAGGCTCTTTATTTTAGTTTTTTTTTTTTTAATTTTATTTGCAAGCAGAGAAACATAGAAGAGAGACACAGAGAGAGTGGGCACACCAGGGCCTCTAGTCACTGAAAACTCTAGATGCAGGCGCCACTTTATGCATCTGACTTTGCCTCGGTACCCAGGAATCGAACTTGTGTCATTAGCCTTTGCAGGCAAGCACCTTAACTGTGCCTTAACCACTAAGCCATCTCTCCAGCCCTCATCCAGGTTCTTGTGATCACTAAGGAGACAGCTCAGTCATCTCCTCTACAGCAGGCCCCACCTCCCTTAAGGCTCCTGCATCTTTTCTGTCCACTCCCCCTTTGAGTATGACGCCAGGTCCAACATACTGACTAGTTAGTCCTTTGCTTGGCCTCTTCTGCCCTCCCGAGCCTGGATAAGTTTTGGGGACCAAAGCCTCCCTCCCCCAGGGATTCTTTTTATGTCTCTCCCACCCCCATGCTGGGGATTGAGCCTAAAGCACTCCAGCACTGAGCTACAATCACAGCCCCCTTCTTTTTTTTAAACTTTTTATTAACAACTTGTATGGACAATATACTATGATCGTAATCCCCTTCCATCAGCCCTACTTCCCCCTCCCAAACTCCCCCTCCACTGAATCCCTCTTCTTTCCAGTTAGTCTCTCTTCTATTTTTATGTCAACGTTTCTTTCCTCCTGCGATGCTGGTCTTGCGTTGGCAATGCCAGTCACTGGGAGGTGATAAGCATCAAGGCCACTTTGTGTCTGGAAGACAATTTTGTAAGCAGCACTTCCCTTTGGCTCTTACCTTCTTTCTGCCACCTCTTCCGCAATGGTCCCCGAGCCACGCAAGGTGTGATAGAGATGTCACACTTGGTGCTGAACACTCCACTGTCACTTCTCAGCACTGTGGGAAGTTTTGAGTCACCCCAGTGGTCACCGCTATCTGTAAAAAGAAGCTTCTCTAACCAAAAGCGAGAGCAGCATTAATATATGAGCATAAAAATAAATGTTTAGAGGGCAGTTTTGGTGTGGACATAATATATCCATTTAGCCGACAACAAGAGTAGTTTCTCCCCCAGGGCTTATGACCTCCCTCGCCATAGGCTTTTTTCTTTCTTTGACTAGGTTCTCAGTACAGCATGAATTCCCTCCCATGAAGCAGGCCTCGAGTCCAATCAGAGAGCAGTTGTTTCCCCCAAAACAGACATGCTACCATTGCACCTGTTGGCACATTTCACCTGGTTGGCCAGCCATAAGGCTTTCTGGGGTCCGCTGCTGGTTAAAACTGATGATGACTTCCGTTCCCAAAAGGCTGTGTGCTGCATAGCACTTTGCAGCAACCTCATCCTCTTTGACAGAGTCCACAGGGAGGAGGCTTCCAGCTCAGCTCCAGCGTGATTTCTCAGTAACAAGCAGCCCAGGCATGCGGAGTCTTCAGCAATAAGGTCTCACCAGCTAGTGCCTGTGGGCAACCAAGAGCCTTGGAAATAGCCTATAATGTTTTGGGGGAATCAGGGACCTCCCTGGCCAACAACTCACTGGAAGGTATCCTATCACTGGCACTAAAAAAATTTTAATTAACAATCAATGGCTTCTGGGCACACCATGATCCACCTTCCCAGGATACTTCTGCCACCAGCTCTTTTTTTTTTTTTTTTTAACTTCTAAGTTATCCAGGCTGGTCTTGAACTTGCAATCCTGTTGCCTCAGCCTCTTGAGCAGCTGGGAGTACAGGCCTATGCCATGAGGCTTAGACTCCCTTGACGAGTCTAAGTCCTTTGTACAGGCCAGGCGTAGAGAGGCTGTCTACTGCACTGTCACCTAAGTGACCCACCTGGAGTGAGCCCAGGGCCGCCTGAATGGAGCTAAGGAGTGACTGTGACAGGGGTGACCCCAACAAGGGCAAGGCTTGCAGGAGAGGAAGGGCGTAGCTGTGCCCAGCCCAGCTGAAGATGCCAGGGGTGCTCCTGACCCTCTAGGGATCGTGAGTTCCCAGAGGTCCCTGGTTGAAGAACACAGGCCAGTCAGAACGCAGAGTTTCAGGAATCAGAGTGGCGTGGCTGGACAGGTTGGGAACCAGGAATTAATCCTATTCTGGTTTTGTTCTTTTTGTTTGTTTGTTTTGTTTCTTGAGGTAGGATCTCGCTCTAGCCCAAGCTCACCTGGAATTCACTATGTAGTCTCGAACTCACGGAGATCCTCCTACCTCTGCCTCCTGAGTGCCGGGACTAAAGGTGTGTGCCACTGCACCCAGGTCCTATTCATATATATACAGGCAATGAGGGTGGGAGAATGGGCATACCAGGGCCTCCATCCACTGCAAACGAACTCCAAATGCATGTGCCACACTGTGCATCTGGCTTTACATGAGTAGCGGGGAATCAAACCTGGGTCCTTAGGTTCTGCAGGCAGGTGCCTTAATCACCAAGCTATCTCTCCAGCTCACTATTCTTGTCATTTTTTGTTTGTGTATGTGTGTTCATATGTGTGTGGGCACACGTGTGCAGAGGCATGTGCACGTTTGCAGGTATGGAGGCTAGAGGTCAACGTCAGGTGTCCTCCTTAGCTTCTATCCCCCTTATTCTTTGAGACAGGGTCTCTCAGTCTCTCACAGAACCTGGAGCCGACTGATTCAACTAGACTAGCTAGCCAGCAAGTCCTGAGGATGCACTTATCTCTGCCTCTCCAGCGCTGGGACTACACGCATACTCCACAACACTGACATGGCTTCTAGGGATCCAAACTCTGGTCCTCCTGCTTTCGTGACAAGCACCTTACCCACCAAGCCATCTCCCTGTCCCAGAGTGTCCTGCTCTTGTTAGGGGATATTATGCAAGCCTAATATACCTGGAGCCAGAAGCTGGTCCTGAGATGGGAGCCCCAGATGCTGTCAAGACACAACCCAGGTACCTAGATGTGATTCTGACCTTGGGACACCACCTGGTGAGACAGCCTGGGCTCTTCCCGGTGGTAGACTGTGCATTCTCTTCTCCTGGGGAGGGACCAAACCAGCAGAGATGAATGAGGTGGACACTAGGCTCTCTTCCCTCCCCAGCCTCAGCAGAAGTGAGATGGGGCCACCCAGGGTAGACCTCAAAGCACCTCTCCCTTCCTTCCCTCCTTCCTCCCCCACCACACTGCCCAGCATTGAGCGTGGGAAGACACAGACATTGCCTAAGCTGTGGGCGTCGCCTAGAAACCTCAAGCCATCTTTCCCCAGTGCAGGACATAGGAGTTTGACTTCCTCCAAGAGAGGGTGGGTGCTGGGGAATGATGCTCACAGCTGCCACTGGGACCCGTGCAGAGCGTATGCTGGCCTCCTGCTTGACAATCCCCATCACCTACCTACACGCAGGTCTGAATCAAGGCAGGATGACTACAAGGGACAGCTTGGTGGGAGCCCCGACTCCAGCCCCAGCAGCCTGTACCGTGGGTGGCCAGACACTTCCAGGGAGTCTTTGAGGTGCACCTGAGACAGAGGCCAGGAGAGGCTGGGCTTCAGCCCTTCCCTTGTGGGTGGCACTCTTGTGCCCCTGCTGGTATTGGAGGGAACCCAGGGGGACTCAAGATAGGCTCATGGGTGGATGTTGGGGAATGAGTGCCCACAGCTACCACCAGGACTGTGCAGAGCATGTGGTGACCTCTTCCTTGGCAGTCACCATTGCACAAACACAGCCCATTAGAGAAAAAGATGTAAACCCACCTGAGCTGCAAAGGGTGCATGAGATGTTGGAGACATTTCATTCTTTTTAAAAAAATTAAAAAATCAGGCTAGAGAGATGGCTTAGTGGTTAAGGCGCTTGCCTGAGAAGCCTAAGGACTCATGTTCGACTCTCCAGGTCCCACATAAACCAGATGCACAAAGTGATGCAAGCGCACAAGGTTGCACATGCACACAAGGGGGCGCACACGTCTGGAGTTTGATTGCAGTGGCTGGAGGTCCTGGTGTGCCAATTCCCTCTCTCTCACTTACTCACTCACTCTCAATCTTGTACTAAAAAAATGGTCAGTCTGTTGGGCTTGCCTCAAAAAATTATTTACATATTCATTTGCGCGCACGTGTGTGTGTGTGTGTGTGTGTGTGTGTGTGTGTGTGTGTGTATACCAGGGCCCCTCATCCCTGCAAATAAATACAAGATGCTCATGCCATTTTTCATTTTTTGTGTCCCGCTTACATGGGCGGCTTGAGAAGCTTGATCTTGAGACCCTCCCCCCCCACACACACACACACCTGGCAAGACAGCCCTGGGCTCTTTCCTGTGGTAGAGTGTGCATTCTCTTCTCCTGGGGAGGGGCCAAACCAGCAGAAAGGAATGAGGTGGACACTAGGTCCTCTTCCCTCCCCAGCCTCAGCAGCAGTGAAATGGGGCCACTCAGGGTAGACCCCATAAAGGTGTGAGCAAGCACCTTTAACTGCTGAGCCATCTCCCCAGCCCAGTAGTTCATTCTGGAGATGAGCGCTGAGGCTGGTCATGTGCTAGTCCCCTCTCCACTCTGGTGGAGGCTGAGAAACGTAACACGATGGTTTCCCCGCCTTGTGTGCTTGCTTTGTGTGTGGGTACCGGAAGGGCCAAGGGCCAGAGGGCAACCTGGCTTCTCAGGTGCTGTCCACCTGGCTTGTTTTGGAGTGTTTTGTTTGTTTCTCACTCTAGACCATGCTGACCTGGAACTCACTCTGTAGCCCAAAGCTGGCCTCAAACTCACGGCGATCCTCCTACCTCGGCTTCCCAAGTGCAGGGATCAAAGGCGTATGACACCATGCCTGGCTGCAAGGCCTCCACATTGGCCAGGGCCCCCGGAAGCCCAGACAAGGAGCAGTTTGCAGGAATAGCCTCCCAGGTGGAGGAAGAGAAATGATGGAGGTGGGTTGGCTCAAAGAAAAATGAGAGCCAGCCGGATGTGGTGGCGCATGCCTTTAATCCCAGAACTTGGGAGGCAGAGATAGGAGGATTGCTGTGGGTTCGAGGCCACCCTGAGACTACTGTATAGTGAATTCCAGAGCAAGACCCTACCTCAAAAAGCCAAAAGAAAAAGAAAAAAAATGAATAGCAGCACATGGCCAGGTTTTTTTTTTTTTTTTCCATTTCCCGCTCTGATTATGCAGAGCTAATCAGCTGGCTGTGATAGATTCTTGGGTGTTGACTGGTTGAATATTACTCGTGGTCTGATTGATCCAAGTATCGGCTAGACATGGCCTTTCACAGGACTGCAACGACGTGTCGCAGTGAGGTCATCGTGGCCTGTGAGTTTTCTTTTTTGTGGATTCACAAATTCTGCTCATGAACTTGCTCCCAATCCCAAGCGCCACCCTCTCTCAAGTCCGGGAATAAGTATTTCTTTCGTGTACATAAGCCATAGGTGATGTTTAATTACTGTGTTGGGCCCAGTACCTCACATTCCTGCCTCTTGCAATCGGGTAGGTAAGACCCTGGTATAGACAAGGCTGTGAGTTCGGGAAATGTCTGATTTCATTCAATATGCCTGTTTTGAGGGGAGGTGGGTTGTTCTGTGTGTTTTGTTTTGTTTTGTTTTGTGGTTTGTTTTGTTTTGGGTGTAGTTTGAAACAGGGTCTCTCCATATGGCTGTGGTTGGCCTCAGATTCACTATGTAGACCAGGCTGGCCTCAAACTTGTAGTGATCCTCCTGCCTCTACTTCCCAAGTGCTGGAATTACAGGCTTGCACCACCACCCCTGGACAGCCTCTGAGCTTCCTTCTTCCCTGTGACTTCCCTCCTCCTCCTCCTCCTCCTCCTCCTCCTCCTCCCACGCTGTCTCCCTGTCTTTCCCTCCCCGTGTTCGCTCACACAGAGTGAGTTCATCCCAGGAACACAGACATCCGGGTCCACCTCAGGCCCTCTGGTCCCCTGTCGGAGTCGCCTGACCATGTCCTTCTCCCCCAGGCCACCACGCATGTGTACGTGACCATCGTGGACGAGAACGATAACGCCCCCGTGTTCCAGCAGCCTCATTACGAGGTGCTGCTGGATGAAGGCCCAGACACTGTCAACGCCAGCCTCATCACCATCCGGGCTCTGGACCTGGACGAGGGGCCCAACGGCACGGTCACCTACGCCATTGTCGCGGGCAACATCATCAACACCTTCCGGATCGGGCAGGCACACGGTCAGCGGCTGAGGGCAGGGTCCAGAAAGGAGGGGAGGGGAGCTGCAAAGCCCTTCCAAGGCTTGGTGGGGAGCTTGGTGACACCATGTGGCACAAGGAGCAAATATAGAGCCTGGGAAGAAACTGGGGTGGGGGGGGCCACTCAGTGTTGAGGGTGGACAACCTGGATTAGGATAGAGCCTTATGTGGCCTCAGCTGGGCTGAGATGGATTAGGAATGTCTGCCATGGACAAAGACTAAGCAGTTGTGGTCAGGGTGTCAGGGCCTGATCACAGAGCCAGGCCCACCGCTCATCGTGGCCTCCGCTCCTACCTTCTGTGTCCCCAGGGCGTCATCACTGCTGCCAAGGAGCTGGACTATGAGATCAGTCATGGGCGCTACACCCTGATCGTCACAGCCACAGATCAGTGCCCCATCTTGTCTCACCGCCTCACCTCTACCACCACGGTGCGTGGGTGGGATGTGGCGCCCTGAGGGGCTGGGAGAGGATGGAGAGGTTCCCGAAATGGCTCCAGTAAGCCGGGCGTGGTGGCACACACCTTCAATCCCAGCACTTGGGAGGCAGAGATAGAAGGACGGTTATGAGTTCAAGGCCATCCTGAGAATACACAGTGAATTCGAGGTCAGCCTGAGCTATGGTGAGAACCTACCTCGAAAAAAGGCAAAAACAAAAGCAAAACAAAAACCAATGGCTCCAGTGGTCAGGGGAGAGGTACCAGGCTATGCAGGAAATTGGCCAGAGCGTAAGAGCTCTGTCTCGGCAGCTCACCCAAATTTGCTGTGTGACTTCGGGACAGTCACCGAGCATCCCTGGGGCTGCATCTCGCAGACCAGTGACAACATGGACTCTCCCTCTCACGAGCAACGGCGTGCTCTCTGGTCAGACAAGCAGAGTTCTGGTCCCTGCCGTCTCCTGGCTGTGTGACCCTGGACACGTCACATAACCTCCCTGGGCTTCAGTTCCCTCCCCTGTGAAAGAAGAGGAATAAAACCTGTGTTTCCTGGGCTGGAGAGATGCCTCAGTGGTTAAGGCATTCGCCTGCCAAACCTAATGACCCAGGTTTGATTCCCCAGGACCACAGTAAAGCCAGATACACAAGGTAGCACATGTGTCTGAAATTTGCTTGCAATGTTGGAGGCCCTGGTGCCCCCATTCTCTCCCTCTCTCTCTCTCTCTCTATCTCTCTCTCTCTCTGTCTGTCTTTCTCTCACTCTCTAATAAATTCATAAACAAAATATTTTTAAAGAAACTATGTTTCCTCATATGGGAGGAGCAGATGGAAGCATGTCAAATGACCTAGAACAGCAATGAAGAAGTCATACCCGCCTTTTTAATCTGTTACATCCGTTAAAAGGCACTGGCAGCGAGACATGGTAGAGCACACTTATAATCCCAGTACACAGGAGCCAAAGGCAGGAAGATTACAAATTCAAGGCAGAACCTTGTGTCACAAATACAAAAAAAAAAAAAAAAAAAAAAAAGGAAAGAAAAAAAAACCTAGGGCTGGAGAGATGGCTTAGTAATTAAGGCTCTTGCCGCAAAGCCAAAGGACCCAGGTTCGATTCCCCAGGACCCATATAAGCCAGATGCACCAGGTGGCACCTGTGTCTGGAGTTCATTTGCAGTGGCTGGAGGCCCTGACGTGCCCATTCTCCAACCCCCTTTCTCTCTCTGCCTGCCTCTTTCTCCCTCTCTCAAATAAATAAATAATAAAATAATAAAATACTTAAAAAAAAAAAAAACAGGCTGGAAGGAAGGCTTAACAGTTTAGGTGTTTGCCTGCAAAGCCAAAGGATCCAGGTTCAGTTCCTCAGGACCCACGTTAGCCAGATGCACAAGGGGGCGCACACATCTGGAGTTCGTTTGCAGCGGCTGGAGGCCCTGGCATGTCCATTTTCTCCCTCTCTCTTTCTTTCTCTCTCTCTCTCTCCCTCTCTCTCTCCCTCCCTCTTTCTCTGTCAAATAAATAAATATAAAGTATTTTTTTAAAAATCTAGAGCCAAGGAGGCCCTGGCACTCCCATTCTCTCTGTCTCTCTGCCTCTTTCTCTCTCTGTCCATCACTCTCAAATAAATAAATAATAAACAAAAAAATTTAATAAAAAAATCTAGAGCCATGCATAGTGGGCACACCTTTTAATCCCAGCACTTAGGAGGATGAGATAAAAGGATCACCATAAGTTTGAGGCCAGCCTAGTGCTACAGAGTGAATTCAAGGTCAACCGGACTAGAATGAGACCCTGCCTCAAGAAAACCAAAAAATAAAATAAAATAAAATAAAAACCTTCGAGCTACCAGTTCCATAGTAGAGTGCTTGCCTACCGTGTGCAAGGCTGTGGGTTTGATCCCCAGCACTACAAAGAACAGAGAGGCGGGCTGGGGAGATGGCTTTGCAGTTAAGCGCTTGCCTGTGAAGCCTAAGGACCCGGGTTCAAGGCTCGATTCCGGAGGACCCACGTTAGCCAGAGGCACAAGGGGGCGCACGCGTCTGGAGTTCGTTTGCAGTGGCTGGAGGCCCTGGCGCGCCCATTCTCTATCTATCTGCCTCTTTCTCTCTCTCTCTCTGTTGCTCTGAAATAAATAAATAAAAATAAACAAACATAAAGAAAAGAACAGAGAGGAGATAGACAAGAACTGACCCACAAGCACAGTAGTTAAGATAGCCTCCCACCCCTGTGACCCTGTGTAATTCTTGCCTCAGCCCCAAGGGCTTCACCCTCAGACGAGGTTCACAGGTGAAGTTGCTGAGGCCCCCATAGCAATTGGTCCCAGACCCTGGCTTAGCTGTCCACTGTCTCAGGTGCTTGTGAACGTGAACGACATCAATGACAACGTGCCCACCTTCCCCCGGGACTATGAAGGGCCTTTTGACGTCACCGAGGGCCAGCCAGGGCCTAGAGTGTGGACCTTCCTGGCTCGTGACCAAGACTCGGGCCCCAATGGGCAGGTGGAGTACAGCATCGTGGATGGAGACCCCTTGGGTAAGTGGGGCCTGCACCGGGCAGTGGAGGCAGGCATGGCTGTGGGGTCTCAGGAGCAGGGTGAGGGAGGCGTCCACATAGCTGGCCCCACCACTGTGTGATCTTGCCCTCTCTGGCCCTCAGCCTTATACCCCTCCACCCCCCCCCCCATAAGATGGTGGTGAGGGTCATCTCCCACACTTTCATAACAGAGATATGGTGAAAACACCCTGACGTCTGGGACAGGCACCAGTGGCCGTGGAGGGTGTCACACGCCCCGCTGGGCATGGGTAGGAAATGTCTTCACTACATGTGTAGAGCACAGCCCAGCCCAAGGACCCCAGGACCCAGGGAACACACCTCAGGGAGTGTTAGGCTTCCTCTGCACACCTCAGTGTCACTGACAGCCTGCATACCTGTCCTGGCTGCTCTCCTAGATCTGAATGCAGCATATGCCCTGGCCAGAAGGAAACTTTCAGTAGATCAGGAGACCCAACCCCAAAGAGTCAGGAAGTCAAGGGACATATGGAGGAGGGACCTTGGAAACATAATAGGGAATGGTGGGGACTCTGGCAGCAGTGGTCACCCCATAGAGGCCTGGGGGGAGGCCTTTCCCACTGCTAAGCCAATCCTTCCCATTCTTGTTTTGTTTTTTTTTTTTTAAATATTTTTATTTATCTATTTATTTGAGAGAGTTAAAGAGACAGAGAGACAGACAGATAGAGAGAGAGAGAGAATGGGCACACTAGGGCCTCCAGCCACTGCAAACAAACTCCAGATGCATATGCCACCTTGTGCATCTGGCTTACGTGGGTCCTGGGGAATCGAGCTTCGGACCGGGGTCCTTAGGCTTCACAGGCAGCCACTTAACTGCTAAGCCATCTCTCCAGCCCCTTGTTTGTCTTTTTCAAGTAGGGTCTCACTCTAGCCCAGGCTGATGTGGAATTCACTATGTAGTCTCAGGCTGGCCTCGAACTCACAGCGATCCTCCTACCTCTGCCTCCCCAGTGCTGAAATTAAAGGCATACGCCAGCATGCCCGGCCCATTCTTAAAAAGGAAAGCAAACATGCAAATCTCTATGAACCATTGTGACGTGTAATTGGTCATTGCATGATTATTTATGCGTAACTGTGATATGCTGGACATGTGGCAGGTATGGAAGGATACAGAAGAAAACTGAGCCAGTAGACAGGAGGGAAATCAGCTTAGACAGAGGGAGCAACAAGGGCAAAGGTCATGAGGTCACAGCATGTCCCAATAGACTCATGATTGTGAAAAGATCCTGTGTCTAGTGTGAAGTTGAGAAAGAGGATGAGGAGGAAGAGATGATATTGTCTGGTTCTGAAGACTATTTTTATTTGTTTGTTTACTTATTTATTTAATAGAGAAAGAGGCAAATATATCTAGAGAGAGAATAGGCACACCAAGGCCTCTCGCCACTACAAATGAACCCAGATGCATGTGCCACCAATTGCATCTGGCTTTACCTTGGTACTGGGGAATCAAACCTGAGTCCTTAGGCTTTTCAGGCCTTAACCTCTGAGCCATCTCTCCAGCCCTGCTCTGAAGACTATTAAGAGGACTTGGCTTTCAGTGAGGTGGACATCGTAGGGGCTTCCAGAGGGGAAGGGCATGACTAGACACAGTAGTAAGGGGGCCACTGTGGTTACTGTGCTGGGGGAAAATGTAGGGAGAAGGAAAGTAGAGAGGTCGGGAGTTGGAAACTGGTGCGTACCTGGGTTAGAGATGGGGGGCCATGGCTGGGACCAGTATGGTGGCAGTGGAGGTGGTGAGAGGTGGCTCGCTCTGACATTTTCCAAAGATGGATGCCCCCCCCGCCAACCACCAGGCTGGATATGAGTGCATGAGGAAGCCGGGCTTAGGCCTGAGCAGTGGGGAAGATGTCAGGCATTTCACTCCTAGGTGGAGACCTGGGTTCTGGGACAAGGTGTGTGTGGAGGGGAAGTAGCCCTCAGGTGTGAGATGCTGGGTATAAAAGAGTGAGAGAGAGGTCGAGGCTGGAGCTGGACATAGGTGCATTATGAGCACAGAGGAGATTTCAAACAAGGAGAGCTGCAGGACTGGGGGTGTGGCCCAATGGGTAGAGCACTTGCCCAACATGCATTAGGCCCTGGGTCAAATCCCCAGCAACACGTAAACCAGGTGCGCGACTGTAATCCCGGCACTGCGGGGTGGAGGCAGGAGAATCGGAAGTGCACGGTGATCCTCAGCTACATAGCAAGTTCAAGGCTAGCATGGGCTACACGAGACGTATAAGACAGAGAAAGGGAGAGAGGGAGGAAGGGAGAAAGAGAAAGAAGAATAAAGAGGAGAAGAGAGCATGAATCACAGGACCTGGACTAACAGGCAGTTAAGGTCGTGGAAAGGAAATCAGCGTACTTCTGGAGGATCCGACTTGGAGCCTCCTGTCCCTAGCAGCAGCGGCAGCAGGTCACTCTATGGTGACATGCCACGTTTCGTGGCCCTAAGTCTCCTCGCTGGCCAAGTGTTGGTGCCTTCCTCCAAAACCAACACCACCAGGCCCTTTCTCCCAGCTCTGCACGCACACGTGCACGCACACATGAGTTAGGTATTCCTTGGGTTTCCTGGTCTCAGACGGGGGCTACCTGGCTGAGAGATGGGTGCTGGGGAGCAGCGGAGCCCACCCACATAGGGTCCTTCTCCACACCCAGCCCTGGATCTGGGTCACGCCTGTGGCCAACACAACACAGACCATGGGGCCAGTAGAGGGAAGACACTTCCAGGGTTAAATCCAGACACATTACGGGGATAAATAAGCCTTAGGAATCGGGGTCCTCTTCGGGGGTGTCCCTGAAGGAATAGGGCCCCGAACCCCTGCCCATGAGTGCACTGTCGGCATAGAGATTTTCGGGCTGATCCAGCGTGGGGGACATCAGCCTGCCCGCTTTTCCAGTTGACCTTGTGGAAGTCTAACCCAGGGCCCAGCCCCTTACCCCAGGCCTGCGCCTCACAGGCCTTCCAAGAGTCTCCCTGTGGGAAGTCATCATTAGCACAAGGCAGAGTGTGGGCAGGGTTGGGAAACCCCTCCAGAGGGAACCCCTGGTTCTTTAGAGACCTGGAAGCCTGGGGCACAGGAAATCCTGCTCCGGCAGGGAGAGGCCTGGAGGGCGGAGGGGAGCCTGCAGGGGCTGGTTTATGTCAACAACAGAGGCAGGAGCTGGGGGTGGGGACAGTGCCACAGGGGAATGAGCATCTTTGTCCTTGCCCAGCCCCTGTGCTGTGCGTCCCCGAGGAAGTCAGCGCCCCACGCTGCGCCTGCTCCCTCAAGGGTCCAGAGGAGCCAGGCGTGGTGGAGGTAGAGGTAGGAGGATCGCTGGGAGTTTGAGGCGAGGCCAGTCCAGGCTACAAAGTGAGGCCCTGTCTTGAAAAAAAGGAGGAGGAGAGATGGCTTAGCGGTTAAGGCATTTGGCACACACAGAGACAGAATAGGCACACCAGGGCCTCTAGCCACTACAACTGAACTCCAGATGTATGTGCCACCATGTGCATCTGACTTCCGTGGGTTCTGAGGAATTAGAACCTTGGTCCTTGGGATTTCCGGGAAAGCACCTTAACCATTAAACCATCTCTCCAGACCATCACCAGGGATTTTAATAAGCATCTTATGGGCAAACTTTCACAGCGGAGAGAAATATTCATGAGTTAAGGTGGAGAAAACGACAAGGTCAGGACTTTTCTATAATAAGGTTTATTTCCTTTTCTGCCCTCGTATGAGGTTTTCCAGTGTTCTATAGCACCAGGTGCATGATGGGGGCCACCAGTCCTGTCAGGCTGTCATTATAGTACAGCAAAGGACAGTGCGTGATCCTGTCCTTCGGCCACGAGGGCTGCAGCCAGCTTTGAGGGTCTTGTGCCTTCACTGAGCGGTCACATGATGTCTTCCTACTCTGACAGACTGTGGCTGCCTCCATCTCTAGCCACCACGCAGTTTGCCTTGCTGTGTCCTATGCCTGTCCAGCCCGCCTTGAGGTGATGCCTTCCAAAGGGCCAGATACCCTCATTAACCAGTTTATCACCATTACGAGTGGTTAGGAGGAGCATGTTACATAGAAAGAGAGTCCTGCCAGCCAGGCATGGTGGTACATGCCTAGAGCCCTGGCACTCAGGAGGTGGAAGCAGGAGGACCGGGAGTTCAAGGATGGCATTGGATACTTGGCAACTTCGAGGCCAATCCAGGCTACATGAAACCCTGTCTCAAAAACAGACAAAAATAAATCCAGGCGTGGTGGCGCACACCTTTAATCCCAGCCCTCGGGAGGCAAAGGTAGGAGGATCACCATGAGTTCGAGGCCACCCTGAGGCTACATAGTGAATTCTAGGTCAGCCTGAGCTAGAGTGAGACCCTACCTCAAAAAAACAAAAACAGGGCTGGAGGGATGGCTTGGCGGTTAAGGCGTTTGCAAGACCAAAGGACCCAGGTTTGATTCCCCAGGACCCACGTTAGCCAGATGTACAAGGAGGCGCACGTGTCTGAAGTTCGTTTGCAGTGGCTGGAGGCCCTGGCGCGCCCATTCTCTCCCTCTCTCCCTCTTTCTCTGTCAAATAAATAATAAATAAATAAATATTTTTAAAAAACAGACAAAAATGAGTCCAACCTCCATCATAACCATCACACCTGGGTTGGTCTCTGGCCAGCCCAAGACCCGAGGAAGAAAGCTGATTGGTCTGGAACTGCTTGCACGTGGGGCATGCGGGCTGCCCTCCTATTAACTCCAGCCTCACCTGATGTCTCCCAGGGGAGTTTGTGATCTCTCCCGTGGAAGGGGTGTTGCGGGTCCGCAAGGACGTGGAGCTGGACCGGGAGACCATTGCCTTCTACAACCTGACCATCTGTGCCCGCGACAGGGGCGTACCCCCGCTCAGCTCCACAGTGAGTGGCTTCTCTCATTGTCCCTTGCCCTCTCCATAGAGACTCCAGAAGGCCTCCATACGCCTCTTGGGCTCACCTCTGGAGGTCCCCGAACAGTCTCCTCCCAGATGCTGTCTCTCCTGCCAGGCGTCTTTGGCCCTGGCCCAGGCCTATTATTCAGCACTGTCCCTTCTCTTCCTCTTTTCTTTTTCTTTTTTTTTTTTTTTTTTTTTTTTTGGTTTTTCGAGGTACGGGTCTCACTCTAGCCCAGGCTGACCTGGAATTCACTCTGTAGTCTCAGGGTGGCCTCGAACTTGTGGCGATCCGCCTACCTCTGCCTCCCGAGTGCTGGGATTAAAGGAGTGCACCACCATGCCCGGTTCTGTTTGAGCTTTTTCTCCCTTTACTTTCCCTTCTCTTCTCCATGGCCACCTGCACCTTCCCTTCCCCAATGTTTTTGTCACCCTGCTACCTCCCCATTCCCTCCTCCTCCATGGTCACATGTACCCCCTGACTCTCCTTCCCCTGCCTCTTCTGGCTGGCCCTAGATGCTGGTGGGCATCCGCGTGCTGGACATCAATGACAACGACCCTGTGCTGCTGAACCTGCCCATGAACGTCACCATCAGCGAGAACAGCCCCGTCTCCAGCTTCGTCGCCCATGTCCTGGCCAGCGACGCCGACAGTGGCTGCAACGCACTCCTCACTTTCAACATCACCGCGGGCAACCGAGAGCGGTCCTTCTTCATCAATGCCACGGTAGGCACGGCTGCCCACTAGCCCCAGGGCCTGCCTGTGAAGGTCACTGGGGACTCCGGCATTCCATGTTGCTGCAGAGGCCTGCCCGTCCCAAGTGGAGGAACCGCATTCAGTCTGGGCAGATGCAGTTAGAAAGTTTCTAGGAAGGGCTGGAGGGATGGCTTAGCGGTTAAGGCATTTGCCTGCAAAGCCAAAGGACCCAGGTTGGATTCCCCAGGACCAGATGCACAAGGGGGTGCACGTATCTGGAGTTTGTTTGCAGTGGCTGGAGGCCCTGGCGCACCCATTCTCTCTCCCTTTCCTCTCTCTCCCTCTTTCTCTGTCAAATAAATAAATAGTTAACTAAAAGAAAGCCATGTGTAATGCTACACACCTGAACCCCAGCCCTTGGGAGGCTGAGGCAGGGGAATAGCTGTGAGTTCAAGGCCAGCCGGGGCTTCCGAATGAGACTCTGTCTCAAAACCAGAAAATAGAATGGATAAAAAATATTTACAAATCAGGCAGCACCGAGAAGCAGAGCAGGTGCTGGGAATTCCAGCCAGCAATGTGAGCTATCAGAGTGAAATAGAAAACAGAAGGGAGGCATAGAAACCACTTAATTGGATATGGCTTAATCATTCAGCCAGTCATTTGGTTACAGCTTAGATAATTGGAAACAGGGCCTTTCAGTTGACCACAGCGCAGTTCCCTGACTTAACTCTGTAAACTTGGCCTGCTGCATACCTGGTGTAGGAGCCTAGTCCAAGATCAGTAGCTTCTTTCAAATGTATTTTATTTTATTTATTTTTATTTTTTATTTTATATTTATTTATAATTCAATTTTATTGAATAGCTAGATATCTTTGGTGTCCACCCAGAGCCCCCATCCCAAGCTTGTCATAGCAACAGATAAGCCCTGAGCCTTTGGGACAGGTTGTGCCATGCCAAGATGTTCCAGAAGTCCTTGCCTGGCCTCTTGAAATGTCTGTAGACTTCTGACACGCCGGTTTTTCCAAAGCCACCTCTTACAAAGACAGATCTGAGTGTCGGGGGTTCATCCTCACTCTGGCAAGACGCAGGTGCCCACATTTTGGCGCTCATCTCTTAGGGGCTTGGGGGAGGGCACTCCTAGCCACCCCAGAGCTGACCGCAGAACAGTTGCAACCTGTGGGGAACAGGCGCTGCTTAGCTCACCTGCCCTGCCCATCCCAGACAGGGGTCGTCACTGTGAACCGGCCCCTGGACCGCGAGCGGATCCCAGAGTACAAGCTGACCATTTCCGTGAAGGACAACCCGGAGAACCCACGCATAGCCAGGAGGGTGAGGCTGGGGGACACTGGGGACACGGCGGGGTGCCGGAGGGTCAGAACCAGAGAGCCTTGCCCTTGCTGAGTTTAGCCAGGATTTAGACGCACAGGTTTGGGACCAAGCAAATGCTGGGTTCGGGTCTCAACTCTGCCTGACCATAGATGCCCCTCTTGGGCAAATTAATTTCTCTCAGCCTCTTTTCTCCTCTGCCAAGCTGTGGTGATGAGGAGGTTATCACACGACACACACTAATGCCTTCTCTCCCAAACTGTGGATATCTGGGCACACACGACAGCTGTGTGTGAATGGGGACCTGTATTTGGGCACTGGGACACATACTTTGAGATAGGGCTGCATGTGCCTTCAAAAACCAAAGAAAGGGGTCTGGAGAGACTGCTTAAGGCACTTGCCTACATAGCGTGAGGACTCAGGTTCGATTCCCCAGTATCCACGTAAACCAGGTGCACAAGTTGGTGCACCTGGAGTTTATCTGAAGTGGCTCAAGACCCTGACGTGCCCATTCTCTCTGTATCTCCTTCCCTCCCTCCCTCCCTCCCCCCTCCCCTCCCTCTCTCTCTCTCTCTCTCTCTCATAAGTAAATAAAATAGTTTTAATATTTTTTAAGTTTTATTTATTTGAGAGAGAGAGAGAGAGAGAGAGAGAGAATGGGCGTGGCTAGGGCCACCAGCCACTGCAAATGAACTCCAGAGTCATGCACCACCTTGTGCATTTGGCTTATGTGGGTCCTGGGAAATTGAACCAGGGTCCTTTGGCTTTGTAGGCAAACGCCTTAACCATTAAGCCATCCCTCCAGCCCCAATAAAATATTTTCAAAAAGCCAAAGCCGGGCGTGGTGGCGTACATCTTTAATCCCAGCACTCAGGAGGCAGATGTAGGAGGATGGCTATGAGTTCGAGGCCACCCTGAGACTACATAGTGAATTCCAGGTTAGCCTGGGCTACAGAGAGACCCTACCTCAGGGGTGGGGGGAGCAAAAGAAAGGGACTTTACTGAAAGGCACTATGTGACAGTCCTTTGGGGATCATTCTCTTCTGCCCCTGAGGTCGAAGGGTTCCTTGGACCGAGCTCCTCTCAGCTCCGCTCTGCTTCTGACTAGCTAAGTTCTCCAGACACGACACTGCTTCCTCAGAGATTCAGTCTCCCCATCTATGCAGGAGACCTCAGGCTGAAGGCGTCATACACTATTGCTTCACTTACTGAGTTGTCTGCTGTCCCCTTGGTCTTGTTTCCTGCCTCCCCCCCACACACCGTTTTGTTCTTCCCCACCCTCCCCAGGTATCTTGCAGGGTTGGGGTCATCCTGGGAAGCACAGCACTGAGTCAGGGTATGGAAAAGTTGGGGTGCTGACTCACTCTATGCAGCTTTTAAAAGTGTATTTTTAGGCTGGGCATGGTGGCCCATTGCTTGTCACTGCAATCTGACACCAGATTCTTTCACCACTTTTTTTGTTTGTTTGTTTCATTTTTTTGGTTTATCAAGGTATTGTCTTGCTTCAGCCTAGGCTGACCTGGAATTCGCTATGTAGTGTCAAGGTGGCCTCAAACTCACCATGATCCTCCTACCTCCGCCTCCCGAGCCGTGGGATTAAAGACGTGAGTCACCACGCCCGGCTCTTTCATCATTTTTTGCCCCTGGCTTTACATGAGTGTTGAGGGGTCAAACCCTGCCCTTTAACAGCTGAGCTGCCTCCCCAGCCCCTGCATGCAGCTTTGAAACAGAGATCACACATTCTCTATACAGTTCTGTCACCTTAAGAATGGTGTCTGAGGGCTGGAAAGATGGCTTAGCGGTTAAGGCACTTGCCTACAAAGCCAAAGGACCCAGGTTCAATTCTCCAGGACCCATGTAAGCCAGATGCACAAGGTGGCGCATGTGTCTAGAGCGCATGTGCAATGGCTGAAGGCCCTGGCGCACCCATTCTCTCTCACTCTATCTGCATTTCTCTTTCTCTCTGTCTCTCTCAAACAAAATAAAGTTTAAAAAGAACGGTGTCTGTGCCAGGCATGGTAGGGCACGCCTTTAATCCTAGCACTGGAGAGGCAGAGATAGGAAGATCGCCACGAGTTCAGGCCACCCTGAGACTACTTAGTGAATTCTAGGTCGTGCTGGGCTAGATAGAGTGAAACCCTACCGAGGTGGGGGAGAGAATGGTGTCTGGGCTGGAGGGATGCCTGCAAAGCCAAAGGACACAAGTTTGGTTCCCCAGGACCCACATTATCCAGATACACAAGGTGGCACATGTGTCTGCAGTTGGTTTGCAGTGGCTGGAGGCCCTGGTGCACCCATTTTCTTTCTTTTTCTCTCTCTCTCTCCTCCTCTCCCTCCCTCCCTCTTTCTCTCTGTCAAATAAAAATATTTTTAAATATATATATATATATATATATATATATATATATATATATATATGTGTGTGTGAATGGTGTCTGAAAGCTGGGTTTGGAGTCACATGCCTTTAATCCCAGCACTCGGGAGACAGAGGTAGGAGGATCGCCATGAGTTCGAGGCCACCCTGAGATTACAGAGTGAAATCCAGGTCAGCCTGGACTAGAGCGAGACCCTACCTCGAGAAACAAACAAACAAAAGAAAACCAAAATGGTGTCCAAAAACCCTGAGAGGATTTGTGGTGTGTGAGACTGTGGAGGAGCTCTGAGTGACACCAGGCAGGTGTGAGGGTCTAAAGACCAGGGACTCAACTCCCCGCCTGAAGCCCTTCCTCACGAGGAAGTTAAGCACCATTCCCACGCCGGCCTATGGCCACCTCCATAAGGGCGTTAAGATCCCCCATTGTCAGGTTGGAAAGCTCAGGCTCGGGCAAGGAGCACCCAGTGAGCGGCTAGCAGAGCTGGCGCTTGAATCTGGGGCTCTGGACCACTGCTGTGAGCTTTCTCCATCCCCCTGCTCTGAGCCTCGCCCCTCACTCACACTTCCCGCCTGTGGGCCTGCCATAGCACGTAGAGCCTGCACTGTGCCCCCCGTTCTGCCCCCCACAGGACTTTGAGTTGTTGCTGATCTCTCTCGCGGACGAGAATGACAACCACCCCCTCTTCACCGAGGACACCTACCAGGCAGAGGTGATGGAGAACTCTCCTGCTGGTAGGTGCTGGGCCCACCCGGGGGCTCCAACCACAGCCAGACACCACTGGCACCTCGAGCACTGATGATGCCCTGTGTGCGTGGTGACGTCGTCGGATGTAGCCCCCACGGGAAAGTGAACAGTGTGGGCACAGTGCCGAGGCTGAAGGACTAGGGCTGCCCAGCTTAGCATGGGGCCACTAGACAGGCCACGGGTCTTGTCTGAGCAGCACTCGTTCCCGTAGACCCCCAACTCCCTGGTGCTGGGGAGCGCCCTCCTCTGAGCACTTACGGGATGCGGGCCAAATGTGGGCACCAGAGTCTTGCCAGGGTGAGGGTGAACTGCCAACTGCTAGTCATTGGTCTCTGAGATAGTCTGAGAATAACCCCACTGTCCCTCAAGGGGGTACTGAAGATTAAAAAAAAAAAAAAGACTGCCCAGAACACAGGTGGGCACACTCCACTCTGCTCCCCAGCCCCATCGCGTGAAAGTTCCAGGCAGCTTCTGTCATCAGAGGCAGAGGCCAGGGGTCCTGGGTGCCCAGTATAACCTTTGCCCCCATCTGGTCAGCCCTGACCCCCTTCAAAATGAAGAATCTTTGCTGGGCGTGGTGGCACACGCCTTTAATCCCAGCACCCGGGAGGCAGAGGTAGGAGGATGGCCACCCTGAGACTATATAGTGAATTCTGCCTGGGCTAGAGCAAGACCCTACCTAGAAAAACCAAAAGTAAATAAATAAATAAAAGAAGAATCTTATCTGGAGAGATGGTGGCTTAGCAGTTAAGGCATTGGTGGACACAGGTTCGATTCCCTAGTGCACTCGTAAGCCAGATGCACATGGTGGTACATGCGTCTGGAGTCTGTTTGCAGTGGCTAGAGCCCCTGGTGCGCCCATTTAAAAATAATAATAAGAGAATCTCTGTCCTTCAATGGCCCCAGGTGACACCTTCCCTCCTGTCCAGCCTCCCCCAGTCCCTCCGGGGGTTGGATTCTGAGTCAGAAAGAGATGAGCTAAGATAATGCTCCCCTCTGGCTGAGCATCACCTGCCTTCGTGCAGACTTGACCTTCACATCCGACAGGCGCATGCACACACGGGTGTGAGTGCAAGTCTGCATCAGGCATGGGTTAACACATATGCACAGGCACACACGGGGTGCCCCTATGATGTACTATACAAGTGTCCCCCCCAGCAGAGGCAGACAGCATGTGTATACAGTCGCAGCCACATGGACACAGAGGGCCACACGCTGTGTGGATACCTAAGCCAGATATGGTCAGAACTTGTAAAAGCCCCTAGACCCTCCTAAGGAGTGGCTAGCCTCAAAGACTGCTGGGAAGCAGGTGTGGTCCGGGCGGGCCGGAGGGGGCTGCTCACCACTATTGTGTTTTCTCCCCAGCAGGGCTTTGAGGCCGCTCCCAGGTATCTGCGTTCAGTCTGCCAAGGCTGCCGCAGGCCCACCTGGGGCCTCCCTCTCCTGTCCCCATCCACTTCACCTCCCTCCCCTCTCATCCATTGTCAGCCATGGCTCGCTGGGGACTGGGCCAGGGAGGGGGGAGGGTGGGGACCCCATTGGCCTGCATTGACTCCTCTCTTCCTGCTCCAGGGACTCCCCTCACAGTGCTCAATGGGCCCATTCTGGCCCTGGATGCCGACCAGGATGTGTACGCCGTGGTCACCTACCAGCTGCTGGGGACCCACAGGGACCTCTTTGATATTGACAACAGCACGGGTAAGAGCTCAGGCAGCTCTGGAGTAGGACTGGCCTTACTGGGCCTTCTCGGTGTGGGATCCAGACTCTTGTGGGGACCCTGGGTCCTCACATCCCTTGCTGCAGATCTGGATTAGGCCCTCCAAGCCCTGGTGCAAGGACCCAAGGGGAAACTTAGAGATGACACAGGGGTCCTCCTGCTGTATAGACTTGCCCTCAGCAGACAGCCCACACCCTCCATGCCCAAGCCCCGGGCTAGAGCTCACCACTGGTCAGCGGGAAGCAGCCAACGCAATTTCCCTGTCCTCATTCCAAGCCAGTAGTGCTCAGATGCCACATCCCGTGGGGAAGGGAGGCCAGGCTAGAGATGTGTGCTATCTAAAACGCATACCTCAAGCCGGGCGTGGTGGCACACGCCTTTAATCCCAGCACTTGGGAGGCAGAGGTAGGAGGATTACCGTGAGTTCGAGGCCACCCTGAGACTACATAGTGAATTCCAGGTCAGCCTGGGCTACAGTGAGACTTTACCTCGAAAAACCTAAAAAAAAAGGAACTGACAAGAGAAAGTTATATCTAAAAAAAAACTATTGAGACCCACAAATGCACATGTAGGAACAGAGTTTCATAAAAACTGGAAAAAAAATTGTCCAAGATTGCCTATATGAAAGATTTGGGAATTTGTGGACCATATGTTCTAAAAATATTACACTAATAATCTTTTTTGAATAGAATTTTTTTACCCTACGGGATGTGGAGGTCTATATTATTGATTTGCATTTTATTATTGTCTTAATATTATAATTTAATAACTTTTACCTTATACATACCAAGGTCAACTGACATGTAAAATTAAATTTTTCTAGCCCAACTATAAAAAAAAAAAAAAGTGAAAAAAAAAATACCTCTCAAGAAGCCTGTTAGTCCTCTTCCCTGGTCACTTCAGGCAGATTCCTGAGACCTGCAGGGTACCTCTGTGGAGGGACAAACACACAGGACACGTGGGGTCCCACCTGGATATGGCAGGCTAAACCTGTGAGAGAGAAAGTCACCGTGATTCTTTCTCTGCTCCTTTTTTTTCCTCTCGGTCCCCACCTGACTGGCTCTTGTCATGTCTCTCTTCCTGTATGACACCCTGGCTGGTGGCCCGGGGTGCCAGGCGTGGTGACCGTGAGCAGCTCCGGTGCCATCATTGACCGGGAGGCCTTCTCACCCCCTGTCCTGGAACTGCTGCTGCTGGCCGAGGACGTTGGGCTGCTGAATGGCACAGCCTATCTGCTTGTCACCGTCCTGGATGACAATGACAACTGGCCCTACCTTCAGTCCTGCTGTCCTCACTGTCCATCTGCTGGAGAACTGCCCACCAGGTAACAAGGGCCAGGCCCGAGACCCTGCTTCCTGTACCACAAGGAGCTGAATGGTGATTGCGGGGGGGGGGGGGGAGTTAAGGAGATGTAGTTCTCTTCTGGAAGACAGGGTTGGAGTGTGAACGGGGAGACCTGGCTCTAGCTTTTCGGAGCTCTGGGTGCTGCAATGTTTAAGCACCCATGTTCCCGAATAGAATATCTAACTTGGTTGCTTTTGTTTTTCTTCTTTGAGACAGGCTCTCTTTTTATTTATTATTTATTGTTTGTTTCTCTTTTTAAAAAAAAAAACATATCATTTACATGTATGTGTATAGATGCACATATGCCATGGCCCACACGTGGAGGCCTGTGCACGTCTATCTTCTCAGAGATAGGGTCTAGTGCAGTCACGGTCACGTGAACACAGAGCGCCACACGCCGTGTGGATACCTAAGTCATACATGGTCAGAACCTGTATTAGAGCGATGTATCACTTTTTTAAATTTTTTTTTCTCTTTAAAAAAAATATAGGGCTGGAGAGATGGCTTAGTGGTTAAGCCTAAGGACCCCAGTTCAAGGCTCGATTCCCCAGGACCCACGTTAGCCAGATGCACAAGGGGGCACACACGTCTGGAGTTCATCTGCAGTGGCTGGAGGCCCTGGCGCTCCCATTCTCTCTCTCTCTCTCTCTCTCTCTCTCTCTTTCTTTCTCTCTCTCTCTCTCTCTCTCTCTCTCTCTCTCCCTCTTTCTCTGCCTCTTTCTCTGTCTGTCTGTCTTAAATAAACAAATAAAAAAATAAACAAAGCCGGGCGTGGTGGCACACGTCTTTAATCCCAGCACTTGGGAGGCAGAGGTAGGAGGATCGCCTAGAGTTCAAGTCCACCCTGAGACTACATAGTGAATTCCAGGTCAGCCTGAGCCAGAGTGAGACCCTATCTTGAAAAACCAAAAAAAAAAACAAAAAATTTATATATATGTATATATATATTATTTGCATGTATGTGTATAGATGCATGTGTGCCGTGGCCGACACGTGGAGGCCTGTGAACGTCTATCTTCTTTGAGATAGGGTCTGTTGCCACTGCAAATGGAGGCCAGTAGCTGGCCAGCGAGCCTCAGATTCCCCTAGCTCTGCCTCCCCGTGCTGCAGGAACATCGGGACCGCAGATGTGTGCTCCCCTGTGCACCCGCTTTTACGTGGGTGCTGGGGAGTTGAAATCAGGTCAACAGGCTTTGCAAGCATTCTTTTATCACCGAACCATTTCCACAACCCAAAGCTCTCACTTTTTAAATATTTTATTTTATTAATTTGACAGAGAAAGAGGGAGGGAGGGAGAGAATGGGTGCATCAGGGCCTCCAGCCACTGCAAACGAACTCCAGACGCATGCGCCCCCTTGTGCCTCTGGCTAACATTGGTCCTAGGGGATTAAACCTGGGTCCTTTGGCTTTGCAGGCAAATGCCTTAACTGCTAAGCCATCCCTCCAGCCCTGCTCTCACTTTTTAACCCAGAGTAGCCTGGAACTTACCGTGTAGCCTAGGAAACTCACATCGATCCACCTGCCCCAGACTCCTTTTATCTATTTTTTATTGACAACTTCCATGATTGTAAACAATATCCCATGGTAATTCCCTCCCTCCCCCCACTTTCCCCTTTGAATCTCCATTCTCCATCATGTCCCCTCCCCCTCTCAGTCAGTCTCTCTTTTATTTTGATGTCATCATCTTTTCCTCCTATTATGATGGTCTCGTGTAGGTAGTGTCAGGCACTGTGAGGTCATGGATATCCAGGCCATTTTGTGTCTGGAAGAGCACATTGTAAGGAGTCCTACCCTTCCCTTGGCTCTTACATTCTTTCTGCCACCTCTTCCGCAATGGGCCCTGAGCCTTGGAAGGTGTGATAGAGATATTGCAGTGCTGAGCACTCCTGTCACTTCTTCTCAGCACCAAACAAGGGTCCGAGTGCATCTTCCTGGGGAGTACCCCGCTCCTCTGATTCCTTCCACAGGATTCTCGGTCCTTCAAGTAATGGCCACAGATGAGGACAGTGGCCTCAATGGGGAGCTGGTGTACCGCATAGAAGCCGGCGCTCAGGACCGGTTCCTCATCCACCCGGTCACTGGAGTCATCCGTGTGGGCAACGCCACCATCGACAGGGAAGAACAAGAGTCCTACAGACTGACCGTGGTGGCCACCGACCGGGGCACTGCGCCCCTGTCGGGCACAGCCGTTGTCACGGTCCTCATAGACGACATCAATGACTCCCGCCCTGAGTTCATCAACCCCATCCAGACAGTGAGTGTGCTGGAGTCTGCTGAGCCGGGCACCATCATTGCCAACGTCACTGCCATCGACCTTGACCGTCAACCCCAAGCTGGAATACCACATCATTGGCATCATGGCCAAGGATGACACGGACCGCCTGGTGCCCGACCAGGAAGATGCCTTTGCTGTGAATGTCAACACAGGTACAAGGGCCTGATGCCCCTCTACCCCTTCCCGACTCGGGCCCAGAGTCCTCCTTGCTTCTTTCTTTCTCTGCTCTGCTCTTCATTCTCTCTTCCTTCCTCTACTGACACGTGACCCTCTCCTTGCCTCCCCGCCCCCCACTTAGGCCCTCTCTCGTTCCTCATCCACCTCCCTGGACAAGCTCCTTGGGCCCTTCCGGCTCCTGTAACTCTACAGCGTCCCATGGGTGCCAATCTCACCACATTTGTGCCAGCCCGCGCTACGTACTTCTCATGTTTGGGGTTTATAAAGGAACATTGTTTTAATATGCATTTCTTCAATAACTACATTCTGCCAAGCACTTTATTCACGTGTATATTGGCCATTTAAGTTCTCCAAATGCATGTGCCTCTTTGTGCACCTGGCTTTATGTGGGTACTGGAGAATTGAACCCAGGCTGTCTGACTGTACAAGCAAGTGCCCTTAACTACCGAGCCATCTCCCCAGTCCCCACTTAAATTCTCTATAAATTTATGTATAACCTTAATGATATTCATCCACTGCCATGAAACAGAGAACCTTGGATTTTTTTCTTTGTTATCTTTCACAATTTATGCAGTTTCATGTAGTTTTAAAATTTATTTTACTTATTTGAGAGAGAGAGAGAATGGGCATGCCAGGACCTCCAGTCATTGCAAATGAACTCCAGATGCATGCACCACCTTGTGCATCTGGCTTACATGGGTCGTGGGGACTCTAACCTGCGTCCTTTGGCTTTGCAGGCAAACGCCTTAACCACTAAGCCATTTCTCCAACCCAGTTTCTTGTAGTTTTGATGGCTTATTATTTCTTCCAAAAGTTCGACGGTTTGGATCCTCTGGGGAGTTAGGGAAGGGACATAGGTCTGCATGGAAAGCCCATAGGAATAATGAAATATTAACGTAGCTGTGACAAAATGCTAAAAATCATTGCAGAGAAATATGCAGTAAAATAGCATTGAGAGATAAAACTTGTATAGCAGCATTAAGATAGTGGATGTTGACGTGGTTGATAATTGAGGGGACATTGCAACCCTTGTGCACTCCTGTGGGAGTCAAGACAGCCTTCTAGCACAAAGTACACCAAGAACCCAGCATTGATGCTTTCTTGTATACATCTCAAAGCAAACTTGGGGACAATTTCAGGGCAAAATGGCTGTCTGGGGAGGTTCACTGCTGCAGAGTCAGCGGGAGTTGGAGGCCATGCAGGAGTCTGGGAGCATGGAGAATAAAAAATGAGAGGTACGCTATTGGGCCAAGCAGTGTTAGCAGTGGACTAGACACACCAACAGTAATGGATGGGGTGCTTACTGAAAAGAGCAAGAAATGGATGGGATATACACCGCGATAGCATTTACGTAGACGAGACGAATTCCTCTTGATCGTCTGAGAAGAGAGACGTGGCAGAATAAGAGGGGGAGGATGCAAAAGCTAAGAGACGTGCTAGTGAGCCAGAGTCAGATTCACATTATCTGTATTCGGTATCCAGAGAGAAAGAGAAGAAATAAATATCATGTGAGGGAGGAGGAAGTTGGTAAGATCCTGCCCCTGCCAAGTCCCATTAGTGACAGGCCTAGCTGGTCAGGACCAAGGAGAGCTGCCCCGTGCCCTACCCCAGGGATGCTGTGAGGTCTCCTCCACTCTTCTCTTTGCTATTCCCACTGACTCTTTTCTCTCTATTTTTCTTTCCAGTGTCTTCACTGTCCCTCTTCCTCTGAGGTCTCCCAGCCCCTTGCTCAGTTTCTGTCCCCTTTCTTCCCAGATCCTCCGCCCCTCTCCCCGCTACCTTCCCCTCCCTGTAATTGCTGCTCCAGCCCTGCCCAGCTCTGAGCCCCCCCCTCCCCCCAGTCCCATTTGCCCTGCCCGGTCCTTCCCTGCTGCACCCTGAACTAACCGATGTTAACCCTTTCTCTCTCCCTCACGGCTGGCAGGCCCGCAGGTTTGAGCTCTGTTCTGTCACTTCCCACCTCATCTCTCTGCTTCACCCCCCCCATTGCCTTCCTCCATGCCTCGCACCCTACCCTTCCTGCCCCAGGGGCCGGCCTGGGCCGTGCCCACAGCCTTTGCAGACTGAACGCAGCCATCCTCTCCCCATCCTCGCTCCCCAGCCTGGGGGACAGGGAGCGAGAGTAGGAAGAGGAGGAGGAGGAGGCGGCCACTCAGGGTAAGTGACCACCCATGCCTGGGGACCCGTGAAGGACAGCAGCCCAGCAAGGGGTCCGCTGAGGGGAAGGATGTCCCAAGTCCCCAGTGCCTAAGCGGGAGACTAGGACTCGGTATAGACCCAACGAGGGGAAGCGATGAGGAGCCACCAAGGCCCCTATAAGCAGGAAGGGGGAAAAGGCCCTGGTTGAGATAGGACATGTCTTGGCCAGCCAAACCCAAGCTTCTGGAGGATTCTCCTGATTTGGGAAGAAAACAGAGACTCTGAAAGGCAGTGGGGAAGAGAAGAAAACTTTGTGCTAACATCAGACCAATGTCCTGTCCCATAGTCAGCACTATGCCACACTCTACCCAGTGAAGACATAGGACCACATCCAAGGTCCCCAGCCTGTCCCTCCAGGGTGGCTTTGTCCCTCAGGGCTTTCCAGCTGCGGCCTTTGTCCTTGATCTGCCCGGAATGTAAGCATTTGTAAAGCTGTGACATAGAACGAGAAATGTGCCATTTTAGGGGTTTCTTTACTAGAGGGAGGGTGTGTTTTTGAGGTATTGGGTTGCACCCAAGCCCTTGTGTATGTGTGCTAGACAAGCACCCACCGGTGAGCTATACTCCCAGTCCTTTTGCTTCACTTGTGCTGTCACTTGTGATCCTCCTGCCTCAGTCTCCTGAAGGCCGGGATCGCAGGTGTGCACAGCTGCAAGGGGCTCGTCTCAGCCTTTTTGGTTTTTTAAGGGAGGGTCTCCGTCTAGCCCAGGCTGACCTGGAATTCACTATGGAGTCTCAGGCTGGCCTTGAACTCACAGCAATCCTCCTACCTCTGCCTCCAGAGTGCTGGGATAAAAGGCGTGTGCCACCACGCCCAGCCAACCTCAGCCATTTTTAAGTGTGTATGGTTCAGTAGTGCCAAGTGCATTCACATGGTTGAGAAATGCAAACATTAAAAAACACACACACCTTTTATTAGAAAGAGCAAAAAAAGACCAAGAGAGGGAGAGAGAATGAACGTGCCAGGACCTCCTGCCACTGCAGATGAACTCCAGAAGTGCTACCTTGTGCATCTGACTTTACATGCGTTCTAGGGAATCGAACCCAGACCAGCAGGCTTTGCAAACAAGCCCCTTTAACTGCTGAGCCATCTCCCCAGCCTGAGTGGTTTTTGTCCTTTTTTTTTTTTTCCAAACAAAATTACGTAGCATTTTCTATGTGTTTGGCAAAGTTCTGAATACTTTGGAGATGGAATCAAGTTTAATTTTTCCAATTCTCAAAAGAGCGTCTGCAGTAAGTGGTATAAATGTTTCCCTTCCTTAAATGAGGAAACAGTGAGGTTAGTCAATTTCCCAGAGTCACCAGTCAAGAAGAGCTGTGTAAGAGCCACCACGAATTGTCCCAGGCCAGCTGCAAGTCCCAGGTCCATCAGGGACTACGCCCCTCTGTCGGGATTGGGCGGGGCTTCCTCTAGGAATTTTAGGGGGTTTCTCTCCAGTTGAACCTAACTTGGTCTGGTCCACAGGGTCTGTCATGGTGAAGTCCCCCCTGAACCGGGAGCTGGTTGCCACCTATGAGGTCACTCTCTCAGTGATTGACAACGCCAGCGACCTACCAGAACGTTCCGTCAGCGTGCCAAATGGTAAGAGTACAGGCCAGAAAACAGGTGCGGGCCTGGGTCCAAGGAGGGATCAACAGGGCTCAGTGGTAAGGAAGTGCAGGCTAGGGCACTGGGACACCCCTAAAATGGGCGGTCCACACTTATGTGCTCCAATCAGAAAGGAGAGTCAGTGAGCTAGGAGGGGCGCAGCAGGGGCCCCGGGTGGCAGAGACTAAGGTCTGACCTCAGCTGGTAGCAAGGGTGTGGCTAGGATGTCCACGGCTCTTTAGAAGGGCTAAAGCAGGCTCTATTAGAGGAAAGGTCTGGAAGATCATCTTCATCCTGGCTCATTGGGCATGCTGAAAAATTAAGGCAAGCCGGGCGTGGTAGTGCACACCTTCAAATCCCAGCCCTCGGGAGGCAGAGGTAGGAGGATCACTGTGAGTTCGAGGCCACCCTGAGACTACATAGTGAAATCCAGGTCAGCCTGGGCTAGAGTGAGACCCTACCTAAAAAAATAAATAAATAAATAAATAAACAATAAAAAAATTAAGGCACATGAAGGGCCAAGGGGTCCACCAAGGACACATAGCCAGTTGACAGAATGCAAGCCCCTCCTCTTATGGAAGGGTGGTGAACAAGCCAGACGAGAGAGTCACCTGTCACAATCTGAGGGTTGGGTCATTCATCTCGGCATCCCAAGAGGTTGTTCGACCCTGCTTTCCTCCGGGCTCTGCTGAGTCGCCCTGGTGTCCCCTCCTCGGTCCTCACCCCACACCTGCATCCCAGCCAAGCTCACGGTCAACATCCTGGACGTTAACGACAACACGCCCCAGTTCAAGCCCTTGGGGATCACCTACTACACAGAGCGCATCCTGGAGGGGGCCACGCCGGGCACCACCCTCATCGCCGTGGCGGCCGTCGACCCTGACAAGGGCCTGAACGGACTGATCACCTACACCCTGTTGGACCTCACGCCCCCAGGCTACGTCCATCTGGAAGATTCCTCAGCGGGTAAGTGGTGGATCCACCAGGGGCGGCAGAACTGAGGTCTGCCTCTCACCATCTAGCTGGGGTTCTATCCCAGCCTCACGATGGGCTGGGCCTGATCCAAGATGGCTGACACATCAACCACGCAAGCTCCTGCAATTCATATCCCTTGGGAGTGGAGACCCTGACAGGAAGGTGTCTCAGAGGATGCCACGGGGTTGTTGAGGTTCATCCCAGGGCATGACTGCCTCGGGGAATCAGGGTAGTTCTGCCAGCCTATCTTCCCCCTCCTCCTTTTTTTTTTTTTTTTTCAAGGTAGGGTCTCACTCTAGCCCAGACTGACCCATAATTTACTATGTACTCACAGGGTGGCCTCGAACTCACAGCAATCCTCCTACCTCTGCCTCCTGAGTACTGGGATTAAAGGTGTGCGCCACCATGTCCAGCCTGTCTTCTTTCTTGGTTTATTTTTATTTTTATTGTTTTTGGTTTATTGAGGTAGGGTCTCACTCTAGCCCAGGCTGACCTGGATTTAACTATGTAGTCTCAGGGTGGTCTTGAACTCACACTGATCCTCCTACCTTGACTTCCTGAGTGCTGGGATTAAAGGCGTGTGCCACCACGCCCGGCTTCTATCTTCTTTCTTAAAGGCCCCACTTGCCCCTCAGAGCCCCAGTTTCTTCTCCTCAGATTTAGAGGGCCTGAAGCTTCCTGTGGAGGTGCACGCCTTTACTCCCAACACTTGGAGGCTAAAGGTGAAAGGATCACTGTGAGTTCAAAGTCAGCCTGAGGCTGCAGAATAAGTTCCCAGTCAGCCTGAGCTAGAGTGAGAGCCTATCTCAAAGAAACGAGAGAGAGCGGCGGGGGGAGAGGTGGTACCATCAGTGTGGAGTGGCCAAAACTTCAGCAAGTGCCTCTGTGCCTCAGGGAAGGTCATTGCCAACCGGACAGTGGACTATGAGGACGTCCACTGGGTCAACTTCACAGTGAGGGCCTCGGACAACGGCTCCCCACCCCGAGCAGCTGAGATCCCTGTTTACCTGGAGATAGTGGACATCAATGACAACAACCCCATCTTTGACCAGCCCTCCTACCAGGTGGGTGGCTGGACCAACGCTGGACAGGCCCTGTGGTCCCCTTGCCTCAGGTCATGTGTCTTTCTCTCTCTCTCTCTCTCTCTCTCTCTCTCTCTCTCTCTCTCTCACACACACCCACCCACCCACCCACCCATCTACCAGCCTGGAGTGCCCTGCTATATGAGCAGCCTGCTTCCCGGGTGAGCTCCCGGGCAAGGCGCGGCTCCAAGCTGCCCGTGCGTGCTCTCTCTCCAGGAGGCCATCTTTGAGGACGTGCCCGTGGGCACGGTCATCCTGACCGTCACTGCCACCGATGCCGACTCAGGCAGCTTTGCCCTCATAGAGTACAGCCTGGGCGATGGCGAGGGCAAGTTTGCCATCAACCCCACCACGGTAAGCGGACCCCAGCGGAGGGCCTGGGCCCGAGGGCAGGAAGGCCCAGGGTTACGGGCTGAGAAGCCACCTGGGTTTTCCTATCATCGCCCTGCTCCTGCGTCCTGCCCCCCCCCCCAACATCTGTCAGGCCTCAGGAGTTCCTCATCTGAGCCTGCAAACTTCTCAGCATTCCAGACACCATGACGACGTGGCCTTCCTGTCCCAGTACATACACGTGGAAGGAACTGGCTTTTCTCTTTGAGAGCTGACCCCTTTGTAGAGCAAAATGTATTGGTTTTTTGAGGTTAGGGTCTCACTCTAGCTCAGGCTGACCTGGAATTCACTATGTAGTCTCACCGCAAGCCTTCTACCTCTGCCTCCCGAGTGCTGGGATTAAAGGCATGTGCCGCCACACCTGGCTCGTATTTTCTAAGAAAACATTTTATTTACTTGATAGAGAAAGAGAGGGAGAGGGGCTATGAGTATACCTGGCCCCTCTTGCCACTGCAAAGGAACTCCAGATTCATGTACCACTTCATGCATCTGGCTTCACGTGGGTACTGAGAAATCTAACCCTGGTCAACAAGCTTTGTAAGCAAGTACCTTTAACTACTGAGGCATTGCTCCAGCCCTAAGAAGCTGTATTTTCAATGTCAGGAAAGAGTCCTGTGGCACGGGGCATGGGGGGGGGGAGGTTTGGCCAGCAGGCTGTTCCTCGGTTGCCACAACCGGGCTTTCTTGCCCCCTACTGCCCTCTGCCCTTGTCCCCTGCTCAGTGTAAACAATGGAAGCTGGTGCCTGGCATTGAGAACACTTATTTTTAGAAAAGTCAGGCATCTGGCTGTAGCCTGCCTGGGGCTGATTATCCCACATCTGGGGTGGTAAGGGCAAGAAAATACCCCAAAATGGGAGGACCACATCAGACCAGTGCTTTTCAGTGCCATACCCAGACCCCAAAAGTACCCGGCCATGGCAGATGATCAGTCAACGCGGTGAACTGATGGGGCCTCCCTCCCCCTGCCAGGGTGACATCTACGTGCTGTCCTCTCTGGACCGGGAGAAGAAGGACCACTATATCCTGACTGCCCTGGCCAAAGACAATCCTGGGGACATAGCCAGTAACCGTCGAGAAAACTCAGTACAGGTGAGGGGAACCAACCTGGACCAGGGATGCCAAAGATTGGGGTTGTGGAGGCAGCAAGCCAGGTCCGGGGAAAGGGCTGGCTGTGGCCCAGTGGCAAGTGAGAGGCTAGCTGATGGGTCCCAGTGGCTGTGACTCAGGAAGGCAGGGCCTGTTTCATCTGCTGGTTAGACAGCCAAATACCTCAGTGTGACCCAGATGAAGCCTGGGCTCTCCATGGCCCTGCATCTCTAAGGTGTCCCACCTAAAGAAACAATCCACCAAATACAGGAAATAACTGTAGCCATCTTTGCTTATGACTTGAAAGCCGCCTGCTTCAGCCTCCCAGATACTGTGACTGCAGGTATGTACCACCACACTTGGCTTATTTGACATACTTTTAAGAATATTGTTATTGGGCTGGAGAGATGGCTTAGTGGTTAAGGCTCTTGTCTGTGAAGACTAAGGACCCATGTTCAACTCTCCAGATCCCACGCAAACCAGACACACAAAAGGTGAGGTAAGTGCAAGATCACAATGCCAACTAGGTGGCACAGGCGTCTGGAGTTCAATTGCAGTGGCTAAGGCCCTGGTGTGCCCATTCATTCTCATTCTCATTCTCTCTCTCTCTCTCAAAATATTTTTTTTATTTATAAGCAGAGGTGGGGAGAGAGAGAGAATAGGCACACCAGGGCCTCTAGCTATTGCAAATAAACTCCAGATGCATGCATTTTAGAGACAGATGGGCTGGGAAGATTGCTCAATGGATAAAGGTGCTTGTTTGTAAAGCCTATCAACCTGGGTTCAATTCCCCAGTATCCGTGTAAAGCCAGATAGATACACAAAGTGGCATGTACATCTGGAGTTCATTTGCAGTGGCTAGAGGCCCTGGCACACCCATTTCTCTCTCTCTCTGCCTTAACAGCTCTTTTCCTTTTCTTAGAAAGGATTTTTTTTAATAAATACAGTATTTTTTTTTTTGTTCGTTGTTTTGGTTTTTTGAGGTAGGGTTTCATTCTAGCCCAGACTGACCTGGAACTCAATATATAGTCTCAGGGTGGCCTTGAACTCATGGCAATCCTCCTACCTCTGCCTCTCAGGTGCTGGCTTAGAAATATAGTTTTTATTTATTTATTTGAGAGAGACGCCTCCAGCCACCTCAAACAAGCTCCAGACGCATGCACCACCTTGTGCATCTGGCTTACGTGGGTCCTGGGGAATTGAACCTAGGTCCTTTGGCTTTGTAGGCAAGGAACTTAACTGCTAAGCCATCTCTCCAGGCCTGCCTTAAGAGTTCTAAGCCTCGCCAGGCGTGGTGGCGCACGCCTTTAATCCCAGCACTCGGGAGGCAGAGGTAGGAGGATCGCCGTGAGTTCGAGGCCACCCTGAGACTACATAGTGAATTCCAGGTCAGCCTGGACCAGAGTGAGACCCTACCTTGAAAAACAAAAACCAAAAAAAAAAAAAAAAAGAGTTCTAAGCCTCAAGACCTTGCTGTCTTTTCTCAAGTAATATAAGGGAAGGCGGGGGGGGGGGGTGCGTGCGTGAGAAGCTAGAGGACCCAGAAAGATTCTTTTATCTCCAGCTATTAGCTGAACTCACCCACTACATGTGTCCGTCCGCGAGCCTCTCTGAGTGCTCCAGAGGGATCCTCGGGTGTGCAGGGAGACAGGGGAGGGGCTTAGACATCCTTTGTGCAGGGAAAGGTGGTCTGCAGAATCACCGTCATCCAGAACTGTGATGACGATGCAGTCAGACGGGGCTCAGAAGCTGAGTAGGGAAGTCCTTGCGGTCTCACAAGGCCTGCCCTGAGCCGTGGCATCAGCGTAGAAAGCCAAGGCCCTTGCCGGGCATTACTTCTACTCAAAATAGGCCCTAGGGAGTGGAGGCAGAGAGTGAAGCTGGCCCTACAGCCACTGTGAGGAGGAGAGGGCAAAACCAGAGGAGCCGAGTGAAGGTGCCAGCCACAGGGCTGGCTCCGACTCACTTGCCGAGTGTTTACTCTAACCAGGCACTGTGGAAATGACCTAGCAGAATTGTGTGTGGATATCTAGCTGGGCGCGGTGGCACACGCCTTTAATCCCAGCGCTCGGGAGGCAGAGGTAGGAGGATCACCATGAGTTCGAGGCCACACTGAGGCTACATAGGGCTAGAGCAAAACCCTACCTTGAAAAACAAAAACAAAAAGTAGAAGACAGTTGGAGACATAGCTCAGCGGTTAAAAGCACTTACTTGCAAAGCCTGACGACCCGGGTTCAATTCCCCAGTTAACCCACGTAAAGCCAGATGCGCAAAGTGCTGCACGCATCTTGAGTTTGTTTGCACTGGCTAGAGGTCCTGGCACACATGCCCATTCTCCATGTTAGTGTTCTCTCTTTCTCTGTCTTCTGTGATTGCAAATAAATAAATATTGCAAATAAATAAAAGTAAAAAGCAGAAGACGTACTTTCCTTCCTACTCCTGTGTGACTGGGCCCCCTGGGGCAGCCTCTGTCATGTTTCTGAAAGTTGGCCTTGAACCCCCTGCCCCCAAGGTGGTGATCCAAGTGCTGGATGTCAATGACTGTCGACCACAGTTCTCCAAACCACAGTTCAGCACGAGCGTGTATGAGAACGAGCCCGCGGGCACCTCGGTCATCACCATGCAGGCCACTGACCAGGATGAGGGCTCCAATGGGCAGCTGGCCTACTCGCTCGAAGGCCCTGGCATGGGTAGGCAGCCTGCCCTGACCACCCAGAAGGACTTTTTTTTATTTTGGTGGGAGGAGACAGGCTTCCGTATCTCCAGCCCCAAGCCAGAGGGCGGAGGAGGGACAGGAAGGAGGACGTCTCAGCCGGCCGCACTTTCCTGTCCTGCCAGAGGCGTTCCACGTGTACGTGGACTCCGGCCTGGTGACCACACAGCGGCCACTGCAGTCCTACGAGAGGTTCAACCTGACCGTGGTGGCCACAGATGGTGGGCAGCCCCCGCTCTGGGGTACCACCATGCTCCTGGTCGAGGTAATCGACGTCAATGACAACCGCCCCGTCTTCGTGCGCCCACCCAACGGTACGGTCCTGCACATCAGAGAGGTAATCCTGGGCCCCCCAGCCTTGCTGCCCGTTGACACCCCCTTCCCACTTCCTGCCCGCTGCCTCATCATGTAGTCACGACCCAGGAAATTGAAAAGACCCCATTTTCTGGGTTAGAAAACCAAGGCTACACAAGGGAGCAGACTTGAGTGATTACTAGTAGTGTGGGCAAAAGACCTTGAGCCAAGTGGCTTGTCTGAGTCTTTTCACCCACAAATGGGTCTAAGAATAGTACGTGCTCATCTCTTGTTCCAAGACCCTACCAAGGAACATCTCCGTACCACCCACTTCCCCCAGACTTATCTCAAAATAAACCCCTGGCCCCGCCGTCTGTCTGCTGCCCCTGGCTGACCCGAAGTGTGGGCTGCCTGGATCTGGTGATGAGCTTCCTGATTAGACCTTTGGCTTTGACCCCTCGCCTAACAAGGGGGCCAGTAGTCTAGGTTCTAGAACCTCTGAAATTCTCTTCTTATTTCTTGGTCTCAATGGCCCTGTAAAATCAGGGGAAATGCCCCTGTTTTTCCTCTCTTTCTCCTAAGGCCCCCAAATGTTCCTTGGTATAGTTGGGGTGTCTGACTTGTCCCTTTGGCCCCCTAACTTAAGCCAGTCTCTACATCCGAGAAACAGCCTCTAAATCTGAGAAATCAGTGCTAAGACCGTCGGGTCACTCTGTCTCCTCTTTGCAAAAATAGGCAAAAATGTTCCCAGGGGTGACATTGTGCGTCTTCGCCCTGTAGCTGGCATCACATCTGTGGTGATCTGGGGACCCTCTTTGCTTCGCCCGCTAGGGAGCCCAGAGTGGTCAGCTCACCTCGAATGACCCTCCAGAGGCTCTGGGCACACGCTTCTGCTCTCAGCTTCCATCTTCCTGCCAACCATGTTTTGTTGTTGTTTTTTTTTTTTTTTTTTCACTTTACCCTAATTTTTGCACACTTTCAATGTTATTATAATTCATATATTCAGCTGCTTCAAATCTTTCTTCTGGAAGGAGACAAGGCATAAATTAATAATAATCTAATTCTTTTCCACACCAAAGGCCTCATTTACTAAGTCTTCCCTTCAAGAGCTCTGTATTTGGGGAGATCCCTGTCTCCTGAACAACCAGCGTTTAGAAAGTAATTATCTCTCTGTCATCCCGCTTCTTATTAATTAGATGAAACTGCCATTTGGAGTTTCGGGTTGTCATGAGCAATGACTAAACAATGAAACCATGCTGAGCAAGAGTTTTTTAACTAACAGCAAAGAACCACACTCTTGTTCATTTGCCTGGGGTAGCCGATGTATGACCTCAATTAGGGTTTTTAATTTCTTTATATATTTTATTTGCATGTGTGTGTGCACATGCATATGGGAGCAGTGGAGCCTTTGGCCACTATAAATAAAGTCCAGATACTCGTACGACTTTTTTTTTTTTTGCATCCTGCTTATATGTTTTAATTGCTGAGCCATCTTCCTAGACCTCGGGGTCTAGAAAAAAAAATATTTTTTAAAGATGTATTTATTTATTTGAGAGAGATAAGGAGAGAATGGACACACCAGGGCCTCCTCCTGCTGCAAATGAGCTCCAGATGCCTGCGCCACTTTGTGCATCTGGCTTTATGTGGGTACTGGGGAATCGAACCTGGATTGCCAGGTTTTGCAAGCAAGTGTCTTAACCATTGAGCCATCCTCTCCAGCCTTAACTTTTTTCTTATTTGCATGTATGTGCATGCATGAACACACCAGGTTCTCTTCACACTGTAAACGAATGTGCATCCAGCTTTGTGTAGTGAATTTCAGGTCAACCTGGCATAGAGCAAGACCCTACCTAGGGGGGGAAAAAAAGCAACACAAAAAAAGGAAACAGAAGATGCTGAGACCCTAGAAGAGTCGTGGCAGGCAGGTGTACCCTAAGGGCTCTGGTAGGTGGCATTGATGCCCTTCTATAGCTGGAGAGAGAGCAAGAATTCTTCTTTTTTTAATATTTCA
Organism: Dipus sagitta; assembly: GCA_036346955.1. Classification (NCBI taxonomy): domain Eukaryota; kingdom Metazoa; phylum Chordata; class Mammalia; order Rodentia; family Dipodidae; genus Dipus; species Dipus sagitta. Next base: position 24,886,458 of record CM070790.1, on the reverse strand, counting down.
TTTATTTACTTGAGAGAAAGAGAATGGGTGGACCGTAGCCTCCAGCCACTGCAAACGAATTCCAGATGCATGTGCCACCTTGTGCATCTGGCTTACATGGGCCCTGGGGAATCGAACCGAGGTCCTAGGGCTGTGCAGGCAAGCACCTTGACCATTAAGCCATCTCTCCAGCCCGAGGGCAGGAATTCTAGCGGGGCCTGGCTCCCAGATTCCTGATGTGCAGCCATCTCCTCCCCTCCCCACCCACAAAGGAAATCCCGCTCCGCTCCAACGTGTATGAGGTCTATGCCACAGACAAGGACGAGGGCCTCAACGGGGCAGTGCGTTACAGCTTTCTGAAGACAGCGGGCAACCGGGACTGGGAGTTCTTCACCATCGACCCCATCAGTGGTCTCATCCAGACAGCACAGCGACTGGACCGGGAGAAACAAGCGCTCTACAGTGTAAGGGGCAGGAACGGGGCAGGTTCAGGCGGACTACTCCCCGGGAGCTCCCTTGAGGTCCCTGGCCAAACCCCCTTCCCATCTTCCGTTCTGACTGCACTCCTCTTACCTCCAGCTCATCTTGGTGGCCAGCGACCTGGGCCAGCCAGTGCCGTATGAGACCATGCAGCCGCTCCAGGTGGCCCTGGAGGACATCGATGATAACGAGCCCCTCTTCGTGAGGCCTCCCGTGAGCTTGCCCATCCCCCCCCCGCACCAGTAACACCTCCAAAGGGACTCACTATCTGCAAACCCCCACAGAGGCACATGCTGCCCTGGTCATGTTTGGTTAACACGCAGCCTCTGTCTACATGCACTTATAGGAATCCTTCCCTGAGTATCTAAGGCATGCTAACTTGAGCATTATTTCAATGTATTACCTGGTGATCCAAAAAGCAGACGAAAAAAAAATATATATATCCTTGCAAAGCATGAAAAACACCTCTGAGGTATTGAGCTGAAACTGAGCCAAAAGCAAGGCAGAAGGTCCCCTGGTGTGGCTTCTATGATGTGCACACAAGAGATGTTCCCTGGAAGCTATGCACACTTAAGTGTGCAAATATTTGAAGCCCGTGGGGTGGCTCATGCCTAAAATCCTAGTACTCAGGAAGCTGAGGTAGGAGGGTCGCCATGAGTTCAAGGACAGCATGGGCTAGAGTGGCACCCTGCCTCAAAATACAAGAGTGTGGTGGCACGTGCCTTTAATCCCAGCACTTGGGAGGCAGAGGTTAAGAGGATTGCCGTGAGTTCGAGGCCACCCTGAGACTACATAGTGAGTTCCATGTCAGCCTGGGCTACAGTGAGACTCTACCTCAAGAAACCAAAATAATAATAATAATAATAATAATAATAGTGTGCTAAGGATAGGCCAGAAAAGGTGCCAAGCCCAGCCCTGTCCTCAGAGAGAGAAGCTCTGGGGTGACACTTTCAGGACAGAGCTCAGTACCAAGATACTTACTTGGTTGCCCCCTTTTTGGTGCCAGGGTTCTCTGGCCAGTGCTGAACTGGCACCCTCTATAACGACCTCGTCCTCTGCAGAAGGGGAGCCCCCAGTACCAGCTGCTGACGGTACCTGAGCACTCACCCCGTGGCACCCTCGTGGGCAACGTGACGGGCGCCGTGGACGCAGATGAGGGTCCCAACGCCGTCGTATACTACTTCATTGCAGGTGGGGCCCACGGAACCCAGTGCCCCACCTGCCCCCGAGCTGGAGAGGACCCCAAGTACCTCACCCTGCGCTGTGTCCACCCACAGCCGGCGACGAGGAGGAGAACTTCCACCTGCAGCCAGACGGCCGCCTGCTGGTGCTGCGGGACCTGGATAGAGAGCGGGAGGCCGTCTTCTCCTTCGTCGTCAAGGCGTCCAGCAATCGCAGCTGGACACCTCCCCGGGGACCCTCCCCAGCCCTCGACCTGCTGGCCGACCTCTCCCTGCAGGAGGTGCGCGTCGTGTTAGAGGACATCAATGACCAGCCGCCGCGCTTCACCAAGGCAGAGTACACTGCAGGTGCAGGGACTGGCTGGGGCCCAGGGGCGCGGCTGGTTCGTCTCCTGACCCTGACACGCTCTGCCTGTTCCCACAAGGAGTGGCCACTGATGCCAAGGTGGGCTCAGAGCTGATCCAGGTGCTGGCCCTGGACGCGGACATCGGCAACAACAGCCTGGTCTTCTACGGCATCGTGGCCATCCACTACTTCCGGGCCCTCGCCAATGACTCGGAGGATGTGGGCCAGGTCTTCACCATGGGTAGGTGGGCCCTGCCGCCGCGGGCACTGTAGACTGGAGGACTTGGGGTTTGCGTGAGCGCCACAGGACCCGGATGGCCTTCAGCTAGCCATGTCAGCCCTTCTGTTTATCCGTCTGTCGCGGTTCTGTTCATTTGCTCATCGTCACGTCTACCCGCCCATTCTTTCTTCATTTATCCCTTCTCTTCCATCTGCCCCTTTATCATCCTTCTCCCTATTCCCATTCCACGATATACCTGTCCATCCGTGCCCCTGACACTCCTGTGCGCCTGGCTCTGCAGATCCACCATTATAGCTCTAAATGCGCATGCTTGCTTGAGCCTTTGCCTGTGTGGATGGCGGACACTCTGGGAAGGTCCTAGAAGGTATCCTTGACCCATTACTCCCCCTTCTACCGACTCCTTATCTGCACGCATCTTGACTGCCAGCAAGATTTCTTGACCTGGTATTTGAGGCTCCTCAGATTTTTCTTCCAGTTCCTCTTTTTCTTTTCTTTCTTTCTTCTTTCTTTCTTTCTTTCTTTCTTTCTTTTTTTTTTTTTTTTTCTTTTTGAGGGTAGGGTCTTGCTCTAGGCCAGGCTGATCTGGGATTAGTTCCAGGCTGACCTAGAACTCATGGGCAACCTCCTTCATCAGCCTCCCAAGTGCTGGGATTAAAGGTGTGTGCCACCACGCCTGGCAGAGAGAGAATGTGTGTGAGAGAGAGAGAGAGAGAACACAGGCACACCAGGGTCTCCAGCCACTGCAAACAAACTCCACACGTATGTGCCACTGTGTATGTGGCTTTATGTGGGTACTGGGGAATTGGACGCGGGTCGGTAGGCTTTGCAGGAAAGCATCTTAGCCGCTGAGCCATCTCTCAGCACCTAGTCCCTCTTCCTAACCTCAAAGCCCCTTATTATCCTTAAGGGCTCTGCATCCAGCCGGGCTGAACAGCTTCAGCTGGCCCCTCCCCACCTGCCCGTGGGCCTTTGACCTCTCTGCCTTCATTTCTTGGAATGCCATCCTAAACCCCATCTCTACCTCAGCTATGCCATCCCTGGCCTTCAAGGTCCAGCTCATATGCCTGCTGCTCCAGTTACACAGATGTCATCCCTTTGTCCTCTGAGCTGTCACTGCTTTTTTTTTTTATTTTATTTTTATTTGCTTGAGAGCGGTAGAGAGACAAAGAGGCAGATAGAGAGAATGGGCACACCAGAGTTTCCAGCCACTGCAAACGAGCTCCAGACGCATGCGCCAGCTTGTGCATCTGGCTTATGTGGGTCCTGGGGAATCAAGCCTTGAACTAGGGTCCCTAGGCTTCACAGGCAAGCGCTTAACCACTAAGCCATCTCTCCAGCCCTGCTTTTAGGGTTTTTTTGAGGGGGGGTGTTCAAGATAGGGTCTCCTCTAGCCCAGGCTGACCTGGAATTCACTATGTAGACTCAGGGTGGCCTCGAACTCATGGCAATCCTCCTACCTCTCGAGTGCTGGGATTAAAGGCGTGCGCCACCACACCTGGCTCTGCTTTTTTTTTAATGTCATAGGGCTCAAACCCAGGACTTCATGCATGAAGGGCAAGCATTGTCTCTGAGCTTGCATTTGTAGTCCTCATTGCTGTTATCTTAATAAACCAAGGCACAGAGGGCCTAAGGAGCTTGCTAAAGGTCACATGGCTACAAGGTGGCAGGTTTTAAACCCAGGTCCACTGTCTTCTTAAAGAAGTCTTAGGTTTTAGTACCGCTGACCATCTCTCTACTACATTTGTGGAATTTTTGTTGTTGTTGTTTTCTTTTTTTTTAATTATTTTTATTTGAGAGAGAGAATGGGTATACTGGAGCCTCCAGCCACTGCAAATGCACTTCAGATGCATGCACCACCTTGTGCCTCTGGCTCATGTGGGTCCTGGGCAATCAAACCTGGGTCCTTTGGCTTTACAGGAAAGTGCCTTAACCGCTAAGCTACCTCTCCAGTTCCTTGTTGGGTTTTTGTTTTGTTTTGTTTGTTTGTTTGTTTTTTGAAGTAGGGTCTCACTACTGTAGCCCAGGCAAACTCACTATGTAGTCTCAGGCTGGCCTTGAACTCACAGTGATTCTCCTACATCTGCCTCCCAAATCCTGGGATTAAAGGCATGCGATGCCACGCCCAGCAGAGGGGAGAGAGAGAATGGATGAGGCAGGGTCTCCGGCCACTGCAAATGAACTCCAAATGTATGCACCACATTGTGTATCTGACTTTATATGGGTACTGGGGAATCGAACTCAGGTCATCAGGTTTTGCAGGCAAGTGTTTTAACTGCTGACCATCCATCTGACCCTACCTGTGGAATTTTGATGTTCATGTGTGTTCAGTACATGGAAAAGGACACATGAGACATTACAGTCCCAGACTTGTCATCTTTGGTCTAGCATAGCGCACATTTAATTTTGTTCAACATGTAAAATATTTACATAAAAACGGGCAATAGTTCAAGGGGATTTTGCAAAGAGTGTGGTGAGATTTCTCCTGTAATCTTAGCACCCAGGAGGCAAAGGCAAGAGAATCCAGAGTGTGAGGCCATCACCGGGCATGGTGATGCACACCTTTAGTCCTAGCACTTGGGAGGCAGAGGTTGGAGGATTGCTATGAGTTCAAGGCCAGCCTGGGGCTACAGAGTGAGTTCCAGCCGAGCCTTGGCTTGAGATCCTTCCTCACAAAAACAAAACTAGGGCTGGAGAGATGGCTTGGCAGTTAAGGCGCTTGCCTACAAAACCAAAGGACCTAGGTTTGATTCCCCAGTACCCACATAAAACCAGATGCACAAAGCCGGGCGTGGTGGCGCACGCCTTTAATCCCAGCACTCGGGAGGCAGAGGTAGGAGGATTGCCTTGAGTTCGAGGCCACCCTGAGACTCCATAGTGAATTCCAGGTCAGCCTGGGCTAGAGTGAGACCCCACCTCAAAAAAAAAAAAAAAAAAAAAAAAAAAAAAAACAGATGCACAAGGTGGCACATACCTCTGGAGTTTGTTTGCAGTGGCTGAAGGGCCTGGTGTGCCCATTTTCTCTCTTTCTCTCTCTGCCTCTTTCTCTCTAATAAAATAAATTTTAAAAGAAAATGAGTTCGAGGCCAGCCTGTTTTACCCTAACCAGTCTGAGCCACACAGGGAGACCAGCAGTACCAGGCGGCCCCTGCATTGTGCCGCAAACCCTGGGCTCTTCTGCAGGGAGTGTGGACGGCATCCTGCGTACCTTTGACCTCTTCACGGCCTACAGCCCTGGCTACTTTGTGGTGGACATTGTGGCCCGAGATCTGGCAGGTCACAATGACACAGCTGTCATCGGCATTTACATCCTGAGGGATGACCAGCGGGTCAAGATTGTCATCAACGAGATCCCCGACCGTGTGCGAGGCTTCGAGGAAGAGTTCATCCGCCTGCTATCCAACATCACTGGCGCCATCGTCAACACTGATGACGTGCAGGTACCCCCGGGGCCCTTGGGCTGGGGCAGTGGGAGGAGAGGCCTGGGGGGAGGGGGGAGTAGAAGGCCCATCACTTGCTGGCTGCATGACTTTGAGAAGGGTTCCCCCGGGTCTCTAGGCCACCATGTCATCTATAACATAGGGTTGACAACAAATCGCCCTGGCCCCTGCACAGTGAAGTGAGGGGCCCCAAGCCCTGTTGCTGGGTCTGCCCATCCTGTCCCTTTCCCAGGAGGCCATACCTCACTACCTCCCCCCCCCACACCCTTCTCCCCTAGTTCCACGTGGACAAGAAGGGGCGGGTGAACTTTGCACAGACAGAGCTGCTCATCCACGTGGTGAATCGCGACACCAACCGCATCTTGGACGTGGACCGGTGGGTGGGGGCCTGTGTTCAGACAGCTTGCCTGTAGTTGAAAATGGCACCTCTCTTCCCTCTCCCCCCCCCAAAAAAAGGAAGCACAAACTCCATCAGACCCACTCTGTGAGCCCCCACTCGAGGTGGGGAGATGATACTGGGACAGAGGGAGCTGGTCGCCCCTCTGCCTTACTCTTCCCCCGTCTGTACAAGGGGGGTGTGCACCTGCTGTTGGGGGTGCAGCAGGACTCAACATTCAGGCCCAGGGGTGCTTCTAGCTGAGTGGCTTTCATGTTGTAAGGCTTCGAGGCACAGGGGTCACCTTGGGGATTGACGGCGGGAGCCCAGCCGACCCACCCGCGGGGGTCAGGGTGGCTGAGAGCAGAGGTCGTTACCCTCGTGCAGGGTTATCCAAATAATCGATGAGAACAAGGAGCAGCTGAGGAACCTCTTCCGGAACTACAATGTCCTCGACGTGCAACCCGCCATCTCTGTCAGGCTGCCGGATGACATGTCTGCCCTGCAGGTATGCCCCGGGCCCCGGGGTCCATCCTGTGCCCCCAGGTCCATGTGTTCAGGGCCGACCCACTGTCCCCACAGATGGCGATCATTGTTCTGGCCATCCTCCTCTTTCTGGCCGCCATGCTCTTCGTCCTCATGAACTGGTACTACAGGACCGTGTGAGTGTCCCCTCCCCCCGCCCTGGGCCAGTCTGGCCACCCTGTTCCCGGACAGTTAAGCAACAAAAGCAACAAGGCCCCTGGTCAGGAGACGAGTGTTCAGCCCCCCCTTATGGGCATCTCTCTCTGCGCCTCTCCCCAGACACAAGAGGAAGCTCAAGGCCATCGTGGCTGGCTCTGCCGGTAAGTAAAAGGCTGTAAGGGGCCAGGAGGAGACACAAGCACTTCGAGCGGCTGCCCCCGCCTCACCCCAACCCTCTCCCTGTTAGGGAACCGTGGCTTCATCGATATCATGGACATGCCCAATACCAACAAGTATTCCTTCGATGGGTGAGTGAGACCAACCCCGCTAGAGCATTCCCTGTGGCTGCGGCTGAAACCTGGAGCACGGGCGCCCTCAAGCGGTCAGATCACTGCTCTGCAGCCTCAGAAACAGCCTGATGGGGTCCCCAGTTCCATGTGGATTGTGGCTAAAGGGCAAGGTGGGGGCGGAGCCTTCCCCCACCAAAGCCGACCCAGCCTGGCAAAGCCCTGGGTACCACGGCCAGGGTTCTGCATCTCCAAGCCCGTGGAAGGCACTGTCTGGCTTCATCTTTCCGCCTTGGCCCGCCCCCATCCCCCTCCCCGTCTTGCAGAGCCAATCCCGTGTGGCTGGACCCTTTCTGCCGGAACCTGGAGCTGGCCGCGCAGGCTGAGCGTGAAGACGACCTGCCCGAGAACTTGAGCGAGATCGCCGACCTGTGGAACAGCCCCACTCGCACCCACGTGAGCTTGGGGTCTTTGTGGGGGCGGTCCCCTGGCCCTGTGTGCACGTGCTCTGCTCCCGGCCAATGTCCCCTCTCCCCAGGGAACTTTTGGGCGCGAGCCAGCGGCAGTCAAGCCCGATGACGACCGCTACCTGCGCGCAGCCATCCAGGAGTATGACAACATCGCCAAGCTGGGCCAGATTATCCGTGAGGGACCCATCAAGGCAAGTCCTCCTCGCACATTCCCGTACCCAGGCCCTGGCTCACCTTGCCGCCCCACCCCGCCCCCCACAAGGACAGGCAGGTGGAAACTCCAGGCTCAGTCAGACCTGCCCTCCGTGGGAATAAGAGTAGGGTCCAGAGAGAGGCCAGAGCAGGGGTGTGGGTAAGGAGTGTACCAGCCTGCGCTGGTTTCAAGGTGGGGGGGCTTAGGCAGCCCATGTGGGGTTGGGGCTGGCCAGTCACAGGGCTCAATGGCCACCCTCTGCTTAGGACTGTTGTGCCCGTGTACCCCTGACTCCCTGGGGAGTGAGCAAAGGGGCAGGGATGGGTCTCGATGAGGGGTGGGGGCTAACCCTCTCCGTCTCCCAGGGCTCGCTGCTGAAGGTGGTCCTGGAGGATTACCTGCGGCTCAAAAAGCTCTTTGCCCAGCGGATGGTGCAAAAAGCCTCCTCCTGCCACTCCTCCATCTCTGAGGTAGCGAGGTAGCCATGGGCGCGTGGGAGCTGTGTGCCCGTGTGCCGTGCCCCATTCCTGGGGGTGTTTCTCTCTTGCTCGCTCTCTTGCCATCCTCCCTGTCTCTCTGGAGCACGGCAGCCAGGCCCAAGCTCGGGGTAGCTTCTGGAAGTCAGAAAAAGGGCTCTTTGATAGAAGAGAGCTTCCTTCTTTGGGATGTGGTAGGCTCAGGCAGGGGTAGGGTTTTCCACAATCTCGAAAACCCCAAACTACCTTTGAAGGATGATTCAGTTTAGGAAATTGGTCAGGAGCATTTTCCAAACTGGCCATGTAAAAACCGATTTGCAGCCAGGGACAAACTGCCAGGGAGGAATGGCTGAAGCAGGACCTACCATGTGCCTATTGTACCTATTCGTCTGCTTCTGGGGACACATCTTACCTTGCCGCAGTTAAGAGTTGATCATGCTAGACACCTATTTATCACAAACCCAGACACCAAAGGGTGTCACAGGAGTGTTACAACGTGGGCAGATTTCCATGTTATCGACACATGTCCCCCATTGCCCTTTGTACCCCATCTGAGCAGCACGGGAGGACAGGCGCACAGCCACTGTGACTCTAGGGCCACCCACCTCCTACACCCTGGGTTGCTGAGTCACAGGGGTGTCTTGGCCTCTTACAGCTAATCCAGACGGAGCTAGAAGAGGAACCCGGGGACCGTAGCCCAGGTCAGGGCAGCCTGCGCTTCCGCCACAAGCCGCCCATGGAGCTCAAGGGACCAGATGGGATCCACGTGGTGCACGGTAGCACGGGCACTCTGCTGGCCACGGACCTCAACAGCCTGCCAGAGGACGACCAGAAGGGCCTGGGCCGCTCGCTGGAGACACTGACGGCTGCCGAGGCCACCGCCTTCGAGCGTAACGCGCGCACCGAGTCCGCCAAGTCCACGCCTCTGCACAAGCTTCGAGACGTGATCATGGAGAGTCCCCTGGAGATCACGGAGCTGTGACCATGGGCCTCGCTACCACGAGCTGACGACGGTCCCAGTGCCTCCAGGGCGGAAACACGGCCAAGGCTCTGCCCCAGGCCAGTGTGTGGGCCACCGGGGCTGGCCCTGGCAGCCTGCACAGCTGCCCGGGTTCTGCATTTGCCAGGCGCCCAATTTGGCATCTGATCTCTACCTTCATAAAATTTGTTATTTTTTTAAGAAAACCAAACAAAAATACTAAGCATCTAAGGACAAGGTAAGAAGGGTCACTGGGGGCGCAGGAGGCTGGCCAGGCCAAGACCCTCCAGGTGCTCCCTGACCTCCGAAACGCCAACCTGGACAACTGAGCGTTCACTGCAACTCACCGGCTTCCTGACGAGCCCAGCTTAGAGACATGACTGGCATTTCCTTGGGTTTTGAACGTAGTGTTGTGTGTATTCCGTTTCTAAATTATTTTCCCCCCGGTTTTGTATAACTCATTGAAAGTTTCTGGAATGCTCTGTTTAAAAAGAAAAGCAACTCACAAGGAACCGGCACTACCCTGGCTCTGGTACCCTGTGGTGTCCTGGGAGGCTCTTAGCCACATACTTCTGTCAGGTCAGAGAACCACAAGGCTTGGGTCTGGTTAACAGAACTTTATTAAGTCACAGAAACTTTAGTGCAAAACACACATGAAACTCTAGTCCATTTAACAGCACATGCTGGTCCTGTGGGCTCCTGGGCAGGCACCAAGGCCCCAGAGAGGAGTGCCCACTCCACAGACCCTCAGCTCATCACCCACGGTTGTTGGCAAGGGAAAGGGCAGCGGCATGCGTGCAGAGCCCCAGCAGCCGGCGCACAGGAGCAAGCCCCTCACAGAGCAGGGGTGGGAGGTTACATTCAGGAGGAGGCTCCCCTCCCCAGACAAGGCATTAACAGGAAAGGACGGGCGAACAGGAGCTTCCACAAGCTCTACAACAGTGGCCATTCCATCGGTTGAAAGGCCAGATTCTGAGCTGCTAATTTTCCATACAAAACTACCTTGGGAGCTCCCTCCTGGGAGCAAGTGGTGGCGTCTGTTGGGGCTCAGGACAAAGCCCCTGCTGCCTCTGGCTCATTCCCCTCCTACAAGTCTGTGCAAGGGCAGCTGGGGCCCGCCCGCCCACAATGTCCTCATCCAGCAGAAAGCTGTCAATGGACAGCCAGCAGTTCCCCCATGACAGCAATGCTACAAGAAAGGGGGGTGGGGAGAAGGGCAGGGAGGGTCTTCTAGGTAGAGCCAAGTCAAATAGATCTGTGTTCATTACCCCAGACCCACAAGGAGGCTGTGGTTTCTACAAGCAGGAAAACTCCTAGTTCCACACGTGGCGTTTGCAATGGTCGACAGCCTGGTAGAAAGAAGGAGATAGTTTAGGCTTTCAGAGATAAACTCCAGGCCTCGAGAGATGGCTTAGTGGTTAAGGTGCGAAGCCTGAGGATCCAGGTTCAACTCCCCAGAACCCATGTAAGTCAGACACACGAGGTGATGCACACATCTGGAATTCAACTGCAGCAGCTACAGGGCCTGGAGCACCAATTTTCTCTATTTTAAAAAAGAAAATCTCCATTCCTGGCCTACCTGCCCATCAGACAGATACCATCCCAAGATGTCAGCTGACTCTTGTCCTTTGAAAGGACCCAGGGCAGTATCTCAAAACCACAGGCTGTGTCCCTCAGCTTTAGGGTAAGGCAGCCCCTGGACCATTCTCTCAGACAGCAAAAACCAGAGCCCCGTGGGGAGGAGTGGGGGTCCAGATGGGTGAGGAAGTGGCTGAGGGTGGGCCTCTCCCTGCAATGGCCCAGGATGACTAATCACCTAACAGGGTCACAAGGACCCACGAGGAGGAAGGAAAAGTTGTGCAAAAAACATTAAGCAACAGTGGCCGGGCCAAACACCCCCACCCAGGAAAGCAGCAAAGTCCCAACATGTGGCTGCCCAGCCAGGACAGTGCCATGGCTCCAGGGCTACCAGGCAGCTATTCAAGAACAGCCTGGGCTGGCCAAGACCAAAGTGCTACGGGGACACACCAGTATGTGCACAAAGGTCAGGGCTGTAAGTCCCACAGGCCTGGTGCAATCCCTAGTGACTGTCACAAGAGACTGGAGACAAAAGCAGAAATGAAAGGCACTGAGGCCTCCCCAGCCCCCAGACAAGCATGTCCCCAGTGCTAGCTGTAGCGGGCACCGCCTCCCTGCCTCCTCCCCTCTGCAAGGCTGTCAGGGCAGGCTTTCCTGCCAACCCCCCAGCTGCAGGCAGGCTGCAGCAAGTCCCAAGCCACTCACGTTGCACCGGGCTGCCGTCTCCATATTCTGGCACCAGTAGCTGGGGCCCCAGATACACTTCTCAGTTCCCAAGAGCAGCTTAGAGGCTGAGGGGCAGGCTCCAACTTTCTGTGTGGTAAACCAAAGACAAAAGAAGGAAGAATCAGCGGCCCGGCCTGGCCAGTCCCCTTCAGACCTGAGACCGAGCTTCCAAAAGCAGCTAGAACTGCGTCACCACACATTCAGGCCCAGGGTGTCCTGCCTGTGCCCTTCTGCCTCAGTCATGTGTCAGAAACCTTCCAGGCCCTCCCAGGCTACAGGTGCACGAGGGAGGCCCAGGGAGCTTACCGAGCACACAAAGGAAGGGTCCATCGCCTCCATGAGCAGCTCCAACAGCAAAGGCTCGTACTCGGTCACAAACTCATCACACTGCCGAGAAAAGGGGTGCGGTGGGGGCTCTGTGCAGAGGGCACCCCGAGGCTGGCCAGTGCTGGAAACTTCTACCAGAGTCCCCGACCTAAGAGATCCCTCCCAGCCACATGGCCTAAAGCCTACGTCCCTTCTCTCCGGTGGCTCGGCGGCAGCCAACAGTGAGCGTGCCCTACCTGCTTCTTGTAGGGGTCAGGCAGGAAGCTGCAGCCCTTCTCCAGAGCCGCCAGGATCTCGTCCTTGGTGCTGTTTTTCTCCAGGTTGTGCTCCAGATAGCTGACCAGCTTCTTACACACCTCACAGAGACCATCAGCCTTCAGAGGAGTCACAGGTGCTGCACGAGACAGCAAAGGGCTTGATGCTACCGAGTTCTCCTCAGCCCTAGAGACCCCAGACCACCCCTGCCTCCCACGCTCTGACTCACCAGGGAGCGCAGACTCTTTGGGGAGCACAGACTGCTGGGGCTGGCTCATCCTCTCCAGCACCATGTCAAGCGTCACGACATGATCCCCGTCAGAGGAACAGAGATGGATGGCATCACACAGCACCTCAGGGCTGAGCTCCTTCACGACGACGTCCAGGAATGAGGGGCCGTATGTATCCACCACCTCCTGGCACACAGAGGACATGCTGGGGGGCAACAGTGAGCACGCCCTGTCCAAAGCGTCAATGAGTTTTTGCTGAAACAAGACGAGAGAGGATGATGTCAGATGGGAGAGAGACAAACTACTAGGAAATCAGCTAACAGCAAGGTGCTGTTTGGTTCCCGCCCCCCAGAAGACTATAGAGCTACAGACAGGGCGAAAGGCAGCCTTGAGCCCAGGAAGGGTTGATGGGAGCCGCTTCCAACAGGAAGTCTGTGCACAGGTGCTGAACAGCCAACATGGGCCGGGGCTCAGTGGCCCAGCTCTTGCCAGACACGGGTGAGGGAAGGGGGGAAGCAAAGGCCACACCAGCCCTTCCACAGTTCACCTACTCTGAGGGCCTCTCTCTTTTAACAAGGCAGCATACCTCAGTGTCGTTGTTAGCAAGCAGCTCAGAAAACAACTTCACCACGAGCTGACAGGTCTTGCAGAAAACCTCACTCTGGGCTTGTACCAGGTCCTTCTGTGAGGGGCAGAGGAGCGGGTCTTAATGGTGGCACTTGAGCCCCTTGTGCCCGCTCCTGGAGCACAGGGTCAAGTAGGACAAGGCAGGCAGCATCACACCAAGGGCCAATGCCTACCAATGTGAAGTGACGGTGGCTTCCTAACGCCCAGGTGCAAATTCCTACTGTTTATTATTCAGTATTTGGGGGGGGATTTCTTTCCCCAATCCTTGAGAGCCACATCTCCACCCCGAAAACCACTCCTGAAATGCACACGTCAGGAACTGGAAGCAGCCCCTCCCTGCTCTAAAGGGCTGTCCTCACGAATGCCATGTGTCACCACTCTACGTTCACCTAGGCAGGTGGGTGGCACGACACAGTGACAGATCTTGGAAGTTAGCTGACAACATGCCTTGGGTCTGCTCTTGACCTGCTGAGGCCTCATGACCACCCAAGAGTGCTGTTCAGAGCGCTGATGAAGAAAGGCTGTCAAGGGGGCCTCTAACACATGCATCACGCATCACCCATCTCCGCTGTCCGGCAGCCCAACATCCTGTATCTACTGGGCACTTGAACTTCAATGCGCCACCAAGGACCTGAAGTTTGTTTTGATTAGGTCTTAATTTTAGAAGTCACATGAGCCCCAGCTGTAAACGTATCAGCTTTCTCTGGCCATCAAGTGGATCAGTGGGGTGGTGGGATAGGCTGGGGCCCAAGAGGCCCTCATGGTGCTTCCCTGACTCCATGGGATGCCTCTTAGCCTTCCTGTGGCCACACACGCTGTGCACACAGGAGACAGGACATGAGACAGTTACACATCAGAAGCCACCAGCATTTCAGAATGAAAAGAGCATACGCACACCAAGTATGAAGGCATCAGGACCTCCCAGAGCATCACCTGAGCCCTAGCCGAGCTAAACACAGATTCACTGAGGAATGCAGCTGCGACACACACATGCCTAGGCAGCAGCAGGCCCGGTGAGGCTGAGGAGGCGTGGTCTGAGAACATGGGATTTGTGCTGTGGCCACAGAAGTCCTGTGGGAGGCAGGACTAGAAAGCACATGAAGAAAGGTTGGAGGGCACCAAATCGTCGGTGGCATGGTGAATAGTAGACCTGCTGGGCGCGATGACACACACCTTTCATCCCAGCACTCAGGAGGTAGAGGTTGGAGGATCGCTATGAGTTTGAGGCCAGCCTGAGACTACAGAGTGAATTCCAGGTCAGCCTGGGATAGAGCAAGACACTACCTCAGGGGTGGGGAGGGGGGAGTAGACCTGCTCCCACAAACACTAGGGACCCGCAGGTGGGAGCCATGTTACTATGGGATTACCCACAGGACACCTGACAGTCTCAACCTCAAATTCCCTAAGGAGCCAGCAGGGAAGCAAAAGTGTAGGACTCTCAATACAGGGGTTGTAGGGTGTCAGGCAGCCAGTCAGCACACAGCGACGCACCTGGTAGGGTTCCGCCAGGTCCAGGGCAGGGAGGACTTTCTTGTTGGCCACTCTGGCAGGGGTCAGGGTCTTCATTGGCACTTCCTTGACCTCTTCACAGAAGCCAACCAGCGCACAGATCTCCTTGGGTTGCTGAAGAGGACACAGCCACTGTCAGGGGCAGCCTGGGCCCTCCGCCCTCACGCGCCCGCGCTGGACACGGAGGCTGGGTGCAGTGAGGCACCCTGACCCCCGGGTTAAGCTCACTCCTCCCACCCTTACTGGCAGAGCATTCCAGATTCAACTTGAAGGCAGAGCTGAAAATGGTTCGTCTGGAGGCGGCAGCCGCCTGGCCCCCAAAGCCTCCCCAGCTCCAGCCAGAGCGAGCTGAAGGAACGGAGCAGCGTGCGCCTTGCCCACCCCGCGGGACTCCGACTCCGGGACTCGCACCCTGGCGCCCTGCGTCTCAGCTCACCCTCGGGAGAGCACGCTCTCCAGAAAGCCCACCAGGCTAGGAGGAAAACCACATGGGGTCTTTCGGCAGCAACACCAGTGAAAAGCATGCATGAAGGGTCAGGATGGCTTTTACTACGTAGGGAGTCTGCGTTCAGGTCTGCACACAGCTCACGTGAGAGCCTGACCCCAAGCTGACAAGTCATTAAGGCACAAGATGGCTTTCACCACGTAGATACCACGCCAGAGAATGGGAACTTGGACATCCTCACCAGCACCCAGCTCTGGGGCGGGAAGCCTCCCACCTGTGACACAGGCCACTGACGGGAGGGGGAGGAGCGCCGCGGCAAGAAGCAGAAGTGCCAGGCCAGGTCGGGGCCTGGGAGTCGTGACCCAGAATTGCCAGTCTTTGGCACATCTTATGACCAGGGCAAGGGGGTAGTAAGAATGAGCCTGAAGATATGGCAAGCTTTTCAGGAAAAAGAAAGAAAAAGAGAAATCTGAAACTAATCCCCAGGGAGAAGGCAATGCTGAGAACGGCCCCACGGGGACTTCCAGCTCAGCCGGCACACACGAAGCACCGTCCCCACGGCCTGCCACCCGGCGTGGCTCCAGGTCCCAAAGGAGTCAGCCCCCAGGGGGCAGAAGCCACAACCTAAAGATGCTGCCTTCCCTGAATCCAACAGACTGTTAGTCTGCAGGCTGCTCACACCTACTTGCTCATGCAGCACAAGCATTTCTGGTGTTATGAAGACAGCACAGAAGACATGCAATGGCCGCTCACATCGTAACAGACACAAAGTGTCCTGACAGGAGCCACCCACGGTTCCCCAGTATGTGACAAGCACAAGGCTCACTGGCTTGGCTTCCCAGACCCCTCAGAAGAGGTGAGCCCCACCATCTGCAGTGTTGAATCTCAGGGCAAGGAGGCCTGGAGCACAGGGGAGAGCCTTGCCTTGTGCAGGCATTGCCTGGATCTGTCAGGCTGACCACATCAGGCCACAAACAACAACAGAGAATAGCAAAGGGACTAGAAGCAGCAGACCACTACCACAAGCACGGTGTCCGTCACATACCTGATCCTGCTGTTGAACAAAAAAACGGGAAATCGGAGGTGAAAATAAGAGGAAGGAAAGGACACAACAGTTAAGGAAAATTAAAACAACCATCAAGCAGTTAATCAGGAGTAAAGACATCACAAAGTTTAAGGGAACCACATGGGGCCCAGAAAGCTAGTCCAGCCCCCAAAAGGCAGATGACACTGTGCAGGTGGGGTGTACCCGAGGCCCCAACAGTGTGCAACATGGGCCCCAGAATCCACCCCGGGAAAGGCCTCTGAACCAGAGCCTAACTCCACCCCAGCTTTCCCCAAGGGCAGTGTGACGACGCTGGAGCCAGGCTACCCAAACTGGGAGATAATCCCGCTGCCCAGCCTGGGGGCAAACAAGCCAAGGCCAGATGTTGGCCTGCGAGGCAGAGGTGACAGTGAGTCCAAAGCTTAGGGTTCTGACTAGGAATTCCAGCTCCAGTCAACCTAAGGGACAGACGGGAATGGACACGGGTGGGTGGGTGGGGGTATGCATGTTTTATGTATGTGGCGGTAAGGACACTTATCATTTGAAGGGAAAACCTGAAAATAATCTAAAACATCCACAGCTGGTTAGTTACATTAATTATATTCTGCTCATGCCACGGATTAATATGCAGCCAGGTAAACAGTGTGTACAAAAATAATGATCAGGGCTGGAGAGATGGCTTAGCAGTTAAGGAGCTTGCCTGTGAAGCCTAAGGACCCAGGTTCGATTCCCCAGAACCCATGTTAAGCCAGATGCACATGTTGGCGAATGTGTCTAGAGTTTGTTTGCAGTGGCCAGAGGCCCTAGCGCACCTGTTCTCTCTCTCATCAATAGATAAAAACTAATAGGCGGGCGTGGTGGCACATGCCTTTAATCCCAGCACTTGGGAGGCAGAGGATCACCATGAGTTCAAGGCCACCCTGAGACTACATAGTGAATTCCAGGTCAGCCTGGGCTACAGTGAGACCCTACCTCAAAAAAAATAATAATAAAATAAAAACGAATAAAAAACACGTTTCATTAAAAACAATAATCAACCTGAGCTAGAACAAGACTCTACTTCAAAAAAAAAAAAAAATGCCGGGTGTGGTGGCGCATGCCTTTAATTCCCGCACTCTAGAGGCAGAGGTAGGAGGATTGCCATGAGTTCAAGGCCACCCTGAGACTATATAGTGAACTCCAGGTCAATCTGCACTAGAGTGAGACCCTACCTAAAAAGATAAATAAATAAATTTAAAAAATAAAAAATAATAACCAATGTTAACTTTAGGGTAAAATGCGAATTAAGAACAAGACAGCATATACAATATGATCCCACTGATGCTTTTATAAACACAAATATCTGTAATATGGAAATTCTTTTTTTTTTTAATCCTAAACACATTTATGTGGAAATTAGCTGTAAGGAAGCACTTCACTGGGTCACCTTGCATCCAAAGATTATCTTTACCTACTTCTGGGCTAAGGCTTTGTAAACCTTCGTTAAATGTTTTTACAAGCAGGCTATGAGCAATAACACCAAACCCCCACCGTGCGCAGGGCAGGGCAGGGCAGGGCAGGCTGCCTGACTGGGCTGGTGAGCCTAGCAGCTGGTGACAACTACCAACCGTACAGGTAGGGTCGTTGTATTAAAGAACCAACTCGAGGACTATACAACAGCCTCAGTGCAGGAAGTCAGCATCAGAGAGAAGCCCACCTACTGCAGCCATGCAGGTTAGCCCCAGGGGCCGCCCCCCAGCCATCAGAGTATGACACGAAGGAACCTGTCACCTCCCATGGCCAGCATTCCCCACCTCTCACAGGCAATGAATGGGCCGACTGCTGGGGCACATTAGACCCCACGGAGGACACGGGGCCAGCACGGCCACTTACGGGTCCTTTCGTCCATACTCTGAACAAGGTTAGCCACGCCCAGCTCCGTGATGGGGCAGAGGGCGGACTGTTTGTACCAATCTCAGTGTGAAAGACAGACTCTAGCAACCTGATGGCCAGCTCGCGCGTGCACAGGCAAACAGCCCCAAGTCACCAGCAGCACAGCCTAGGGTCAGCTAAGGCAGCCTTCCCTGGAGGGAGGGGTTCAGGTTGTGAGTAGAAGTTTGCTGGTCAGATAGGTCGTATGGTCCCAAGTCAGAACACAAGGAAGAGGGAATGCTAGCCTATGGAATTCCCAAAATTCCCAGCGACGACACTTAAATGCCACCTACCATGTGCATCATCATCTGGATGGCGACTTCAGAATACTGGTCAATGTAGTTCTTGCACTGCAGACAGAGAGAAAGGCTGTTCATTACTGCAAGCGAGACCCACCAAGAGAGAAAAAAAAAAAAAAAAAAAAAAGCCAAAGTGGCATCTCAGAGGGCGACTGGTGACCAGGACTTCTGTCCTCTCTGTACCTGACAGCTCAAGTTGTCTCAAGGCCACACAACAACTCACTAGCAATCTAGACACAATAGTTATGAGCCAGGAGATAGCTCTAGATACAACAGTTGTGAACACTTAGGAAAACCTAAGAACGCTTTTCCAAACCCACTCACATGCTCTCAGACAGGGTTGTAAAAATGTAAAGCCCACAGGTTCACTTAGAATGGCTTTTAATGGCCTGTTTTCATTTAACCTAGCTGTTTCCAGCAGACCCTCAGAGAGCAGCTCCTGTCATACTCAAGGGCTTCCCCAGGGGAAGGAAATGCAATAGTCCTCAGAGAGGATTTAAGTGAAAACAGTTCAAAATAGCAATCACGGACTGGAGACAGAGATGGCTTAGCGGTTAAAGTAGTTTCCAGCAAAGCCAAAGGACCTCAGTTTGATTCCCCAGGAACCCATGTAAAGCAGATGCACAGGGTGGTGCATGCATCTGGAGTTCATTTGTAGTGGCTAGAGGTCCTGGTACGCCCATTTGCTCTCTCTCCCAGATAATTAAAAAAAAAAAAAAAAAAAAAAAAAAAAACAGCACTTACAAGCCCGGCATGGTGGCACACACCTTTAAGCCCAGCACTCAGGAGGCAGAGCTAAGAGGATCGCCTAGAGTTCCAGGCCACCCTTAGGCTACACAGTGAATTCCAGGTCACCCTGGAAAACACGTCAGTGAGGACATAAGATCCCAGGCCTTCATGATAAAACGACCAACCACAAAAAGAGGAGGAGACCAGAGGAGTCCCGAGCTCCCAGAGACAGCCATGCCCAGTGGGGAAGGCCTCTGTAAACTCCCAAGCCAAGAGTTACTGTGCTGCTCCCACCACGTGGCCAGGCAGGTTCTGCGGGTGCTCAGGCTCAAAGCTAGCATTTTGGTTTTACACATCCATAAACATGATTAATAGGAATAAGGTCCAAGGAATGAAATCACTAAGGAACTACAAAAGTGGATTTCATAGGCTGGAGAGATGGCTCAGCAGTTAAAGGCACTTGCTTGCAAAGCCTTCAGTCAGGATTCGATTCCCCCACACTCACGTAAAGCTAGATGCACAAAGTGACACATGCATCTGGAGTTCATATGCAGTGGCAACAGGCCCTGGTATGCCCATATACTCTCTCTCTAACTAAAAATATTTTTTTAAAGAGAAAATGTGGGGCTGCAAAGATGGCTCAGAGGTTAAGGCACCAGCCTGCAGAGTTTAAGGACCAGGGTTTGATTCCCCAATACCCACATAAAGCCAGATGCACAAGGAGGTGCACACATCTGAGTTCAGTTTGCAGTGGCTTGAGGCCCTGGTGCACCCATTCTCTATCTCTCCTAAACAAAAACTTTTTTTAAAAAAGAGAGCTAGGCATGGTGGCGCACGCCTTTAATCCCAGCACTCGGGAGGCAGAGGTAGGAGAAGCACCATGAGTTCAAATCCACCCTGAGACTCCATAGTGAATTCCAGGCCAGCCTGGGCTAGAGTGAGACCCTACCTCGAAAAACCAGAAAAAAAAAAGAGAGAGAAATGTGTTTCTGAAGCCACAAAAGGACGATTTCCAAGTCAATGTCCTAAAAGGTAGCTTACCTGGAGGCTGTTCCCTATAGGAAACACACTTATGAGTTGGGAGGCAGAGGTAGGAGGATCACTGTGAGTTCAAGACCAGCCTGAAACTACATACTGAATTCCAGGTCAGGCTGAGCTAGAGTGACACCCTACCTCAGAAAAAAAAAAAAAAGAATTGAGAGCCTCCAACACCTGCCCCACTTTGAAAATGGGTGACTGGTTCTGGGGTGTTTCTGATACATATGGTGAAAGGAAGAAAAAAAAAAAAAAAAACTCCACCTTCACAAAGGTGGAAAAGTGGTTTTCTCTGTCTATCCAAGAGTTTTTTTATATATCCAGACCGAAATCTAGCCAGGCCCCACACACAGCAGCGGGGAAGAGGGACACTTTACGCGCCACTTCCTTGGAGCCGCTGGGCTGGAACTTTCAGACCACCACAGCGACGGGTCACACGCTCTGCTCCGGCCCCAGTCCAGGCCATCATCCAAGGCACGTGGAGGACAGGCTCACCATGTCGGCCATGCCAGGCCCCAGGCGGTCACATTCCTCCTTGGCATGCGCCAACAAGCCCTGGACGAAGGTGGTGTTGCTCCTCACAGCGTTCTGGATGTCAGTCACCATCTGCTCGCAGTCCTGGCAGACGTCTCCGTTGTCCTATGAGAACGACAGTGAGGACGGCTGTTCCGAGGGAGGACGCCACGCCTCAACAGCCCCTGCGAGGCCGGCTCCAGAGCCCCCGATTACGCACAGTGATAACGCTACTGCACGGGGGTGGCACTGGGGTGTAGCCAGACAGAAGTCATGTTTAGTGTGTGGAGAGTCGGGGTTCCAACCCCAGCAGCAGACATAACCAGGTGTATTTTAAATATCCCATCCTTCAGAAACTTTACCCAAAGGAAGGAATGGATGAGCTTCGTTCAGAAGCATGCCGGCCCCCCACGGCCCCCGCCGTTGTGCACGCACGAGCACGCCATCACCAGCC
Source organism: Dipus sagitta (assembly GCA_036346955.1). Taxonomy (NCBI): domain Eukaryota; kingdom Metazoa; phylum Chordata; class Mammalia; order Rodentia; family Dipodidae; genus Dipus; species Dipus sagitta. The sequence continues at coordinate 24,865,646 of CM070790.1, read as the reverse complement.
TCGCACTCACCACGGCTCCCCGGCCTCCAGCTCACCTTGGGCTGGAGTTGGCTCTTGGGGCCATCCTGAGGGTACAGGAGGAGGGGGATGTTGGCCATGAAGGGAGCCACCAAGTTGGTCATGTCCACTTCAGGGATCTTATTAGCCTCGATCTCATTCTGGTGGCTCAACTCGGCCAGGTGCTTCTGGAGAGACTTGCAGAGGTTGAGTGCAGAGCAGATCTGCTCCGGATTGCTCTGGAGGGGAGGAAACACAGGGAGTCCTTCCTCAGGGGGGACAGGCGCTACTGCTGCCTTCCAGGCAGTCCTCCTCACGTTTCTTAAAAAGAAACATCACAGGCTGGAGAGATGGCTTATTGGTTAAGGCGCTTGCCATTGAAGCCTAACGACTCATGTCTGACTCTCAGGTCCCACGTAAGCCAGACGCACAGCGACACAAGCGCACAAGGTCTCACATGTACACAAGGTGGGGGGGGGGGCACATGTGTCCAGAATTGCAGTGGCTGGTGGCCCTGCCACACCAATTCTCTCTCTCTCACTCATCAAAGAAGAAAAAGGGCAATCTGTTGGGCTTGCCTCAAAAACAAGGGGGGGGGGGAGAAAGGAGGGAAGGAAGAAGGGAGGGAAGGAAGGAGGGAGGGAGGGAAGGAAGGAGGGAAGGAAGGAGGGAGGGAGGGAGGGAGGGAGGGAGGGAAGGAGGGAAGGAGGGAAGGAAGGAGGGAGGGAAGGAAGAGAAGGAGGGAACACCACACTGCACAGCACATCCAGAAAGAATCTGCACATTACAACCCAGGCACCTGACCTGCACCTCAGCCTCCAGATACCCCAATGTCACCTCTGCTTGCCATCAGCTCTTCCTCAAAGGCTCAGAGCGAAGGGCAAGGGACAGAGACTTCAGAGACTGAGTCATGGGCACAGCCCCACCAAGAAGCTAACACAACCCGCTAGCTTCAAACGCCTTCCACATAACTCTGTTCCCAAGTTCCCATCTCTTAGCATGACTCACATACACATGGCCATCTCATGGACATCTCCAGCCACCACCACAGACTCCCCAGACGAGGAAGACACTCCCAACTAGAGTTAACTAGCTGGCGTCCGTAACCATGGTGTAGGGTACCTGTCCTGTGCAAGATCACCACACACTCAGCCCAGCAGGTCCCTAAGCAGGCAGCCTATTGTACTGAAGCTACTCTATTCACAGAGCCATATGAAGAGCTGCTAAGGAAATACAAACCACATAAAAACAGACACTTTCCATTTTATCACTCTGCTCTGGGCTGTCACCCCCTCTGTGCCCTGGAAGTGCCTAGAGCAAAGGAAGAGCCTGTCCTATCACCTACCATCTTCCCCTTGATCATGTCCAAGACGACGGGGAGGTAAGAGTCGATCATCTGCTTGCATGTGTTCGACAGGCTGGGAACAGGAATCAATCCGCAGACCTTCTCCAGGTAAGCAAACATCTCCTCCTACAAGGGGGGTACAAGGCGAGAGGCCCGCCATGAGCGACTCCAGCAAAAACCAGTTCGGAAACCAGCCAGCATCGAGAGAGGGAGCTGGTGGTTTCCCAGGACTGCCAGTCCAATAGGCAAAAGAGGCACACAGGCATGGGGAATGCCGAGCAGATGGACAAACTGAAAAGCACGACATGAAGTGGTACTGAACTTGGGTATTTTAGCCTAGGGGTCAGCAGAGTAGGCCCTTTGGCCTATTTTGTACAGCTGGACCACATGGTCATTTTTAAGCGGGGTGTGGTGGAAGGACTGCTGTGAGTTCAAAGCCAGCCTGAGACACTAATTCCAGGTCAGCCTGGGCTACAGCAAGACCCTACCTTGAAAGAAACAACAACAACACATAGTCATTTTTAAATTTAAAATTTAAATTTAATTTTAAATTTAAAAATATTTTTAAAAAACTGTATACAACCAAGATGTGGTGGCCTATAATCCCAGCATTTAGAAAGACAGGGCAAGAAAATGCTAAGTTCAAGGCCAGCCTGGGCTACATAGTAAGACTGTCTCAAAAAAAAAAAAAAAAAAAAAAAGAAAGAAAGAAAGAGAAAGAGAAAAAGAAAAAGAGAGAAAGAGCCACACATGGAGGAACAAGCTTTAATTTCAGCACTCAGAAGGCAAAGGCAGGAGGATCGCTGTGAGTCGAGGCCACCCTGAGACAGCCTGGGCTATAGAGCAAGACCCTACCCTTGAGAAAAAAAAAAAAGGCCAACTTGGCTTGTCTGAGACCACGTGTGCCCACAAGAGCTGAAGTAGTTCTTACTCGGCCCTCTCCAGGCTGCCGCTCCCTGGACCAGCCCCCCATCCTCTCTGGGACCCCATGGCAGCTTACCTCAGTGTTGTTGTCTTTCAGCAGGTTGCCGACCACATTGACGACTTTCGTGCATACAGTGCATGAAACAGATTTCTGAGAGGAAAGAACGGGAGAGGGGGTCTGTATTTGTAGGGCAGTCTTAATCTCCTAGGGGTCTGGGACACAGGAAGGACTCGTCAGTGGCCACTAGTCCACCTTCTAATCACAAAAGGCAACTTCCCAGTGAGCCGTTTGGAACCGAACTATAAAGCAGCGGCTCTGTTTAATAAAGTCATCTTCTCTTCCTGAAGGGGGACTAGTGGTCACTGACAAGTTCAGAACTGAAAGTACTTGGTAATGACCAGCATGTCGCAGAGCGAGCCAGCAGTAGCATCGTCAGCACAGCCTGGTCTCCAGCGGGTTTGGGACAGCACATGAAGAACACATGCCAGGTCTGCTATATCACCGTATTCCCTCGAACCCCACATTAACATGCACATTCACACCATCTCCATGAAGACAGCGCCATCTTCTCCAGCATGGTTACAGCTGGAAACCAAATTTGAAACAAAAGCTAACGAGGTCTCCATCGGGGAACTGCGTATTTCAGAGGAATGAGAGGGAACCGATAGCAAATGGGGGGTTTGAAACGCTGAGCAACGCCCTGTGGCCTATGACAGGGGCTGGGTGGGCACAAGGCAGACCCACTGCCCTTCATCTAGGGTTGGAAGTGGGACCTGCAGAAAGGCCCAGGAGGGAGGGTGGGGCACCCGTAGGGGCAGGCACCCAGGGAAATGGAACCTTCCCCCTCTGAGCAGGTTGCTCAGGTGAACTGGGCACATCAGCAGCAGAGACAGGCAGGCAGGAGACAGGGCTCCGGGGACAGCGGGGAGCCGCAGAGGGCGGAGGGCGCAGGGCTGGAGAAGGTGGCGGCGCTCACCACGGTGGGCTTGCTCCACACCCCCTGCTGGCAGTGCTTCACGGCGCCGCAGTCCACCGCCGTCTTCAGGTCCTGGCACAGCACTGCGGAGCCCTTGGAGCATTTTCTCAGGTCCTGGACAGGGCTGCTTAGAGCTGAAGGGAGAAGCAGCATGAGGAGGGGCCACTCTACCACAGACCAGCTCCACCCCACGTCATGCCCAGGGCTGAGGATGAGCCCCGGCCTGCTGGCTGGATGGCCCTGGCCTCCGGGAGCCCATGACACATCAACTGCATCGCTGTGCGGCTAGCAGGGCTGTCATTAAGTCACAGGACGGAGGAGGACTCGTCTGTCCTCGCCAACTACTGTGAACAGTATCAAGTCTCTGATATCCTCGAAACCTCTCTCCTAGCCATCCCAGAACTCAGGAGGCTGAGGCAGGAGGATGGCTGAGTTGAAGGCCATTGAGGGTTACACAGTGAGAGAGAAAACAAAAACACCAGATTCCATCAGACTATATGCAGAGGAAGCTGGGATGGTGTGCGGCCAAACTCCAGCAGACAGCAGAGCTGCGCTGAATCAACTTCTGTTAAAACAGCGGAAGAGCCCGCAGCGACCCGGGGGGACCCACTAAAAGCCATGCTGCTTCACCTTGAAGCTCGATGAGGGCGCACACACCCACATACGTGAAGCCCCATGGCATCCAATTACTGCTCCCAAAAGCTACACAAAGACTGATACTCCCCAAAAAGCTCAGGTCAGATCACCTGTACCCCATGTTCCACCCTTCCCTGACCCCTGGAGCCAAACCATGAACACGTCCAACCAGTCCTCAACCTCAACAGCCCATACACCAACACTGTTCAGCTCCACTCTGCTGTCTGTGGAAATGCACATGCCAGATCTGAAATCATGCCAGGCTCCCAGAAATCAGTTAAACCACAATGTGGCCGAGCTAGGCTGGAGCCAGGTGCAGGGAGGAGTGGAGTGAGCTAGGGGGTCCTAGGAGCGTGAAGGAGGCCGCACACATGGGAGCGCCAAGACCTGCCCACAGGCCTTTCCAGACAAGTCCCAGGGCTCCTGAAAGACCCAGCAAGGAGCTTGAGGAGACCCCACAGACCCCAGCACTGCACGATGATGTCAGCACAGCTCGAATGCAGTTATTTTCTTCAACCATCCCATCACAACTGACCCAAATCGAGCAGGTTTCTAGGAACAAGACTCCCTGTCACAGGCCCTAGCTACAAGCAGACTGTGGCTGTGTCTTCTCTCTAGGAACCTGACAGAACCAGCATGTCCAGTCACCCATCATGACTTCGCTGTTTACTGTGGCCAGGTGACTCTGGACTGCAAACAAAACGAGGCAGCCCCTTTACCTGACACCGACCCAGCTGCCTAGCAGGAACCCAGTGTCACAGTGAACCCCAAAGGTTACTGTCCAGTGACCTCCACAACGGTGCAAGCAAGCTTCCACCTCCAAACTAGAGGACGAGGACGGTCTGCTTGGTTACTGGATACACACTGTCAACGTTCCAGCATGAAACAGGCTCTAGGGACACTGAGAATCAAACTTAGCTCTCCACTCCTAGAAACTCAGTTCTTATTAAGACTTCTCCAACTACCAGCCTAAAACCAAACTTAAAAAGGTATACCCTGCTGGGCATGGTGGCACACGCCTTTAAACCCCAGCACTCGGGAGGCAGAGGTAGGAGGATCACTGAGTTTGAGGCCACCCTGAGACTACATAGTGAATTCCAGGTGAGACCCTATCTTGAAACCCCTCCCCCCCAAAAAAGTGCATCCTAACCAGGTGTGGTGGCTCACACCTGTAATCCCAGCACTTGGGAAGCCGAGTGTGTTTCAGGTCACAGCCTGGGCTAAGTAGAAACCTTTACTCAAAAAAATGGGTGGGTTGGGGGGAGCTAGAGAGATGGCTTAGTGGTTAAGCACTTGCCTGTGAAGCCTAAGGACCCCAGTTTGAGGCTCGATTCCCCAGGACCCACGTTAGCCAGATGCACAAGGTGGCTTCGTTTGCAGTGGCTGGAGGCCCTGATGCACCCACCCATTCATATTCTCTCTCTCTCCTTGCCCTCCTAAGAGGAGCTGCCCTCTGCGTGGCATCAGAGACGTGAGCAGGAAGCGGAACTGAAATGGCACTGTTAAAACACACGGGGGAGGGGGTACAGAGAGATGGCTCAGCAGTTGAGGCCCTTGCTTGCAAGGCCTGATGGCCTGGGTTCCATTCCCTAGTATCCATGTAAAAGCCAGACACACAAAGTGGGGCACACGTCTGGAGTTCACTTGCAGTGGCAGGAGGCCCTGGCACAGCCACTGTCATGTGTGTTCTCTCTCTCAAATAAAGAAATATTTAAACAGACATGGGTGAGGGGAACAGATATCTAGGGAATGGCCACTATATTTTAGAAATACAAGGAAACCATGTGCCAGAAACAGCAAAGCAAATGACTAAAGAAAAAGAAAAAGCCTTCAAAACAAAACTGGAAAGACAGGTGTAGTGACTCACGCCTGTAATCCCAGCATTTGGGAGGCTAAGGCAGGAGAATTCCCCTCCGTTTGTGAATTCAAGACCACCCTGAGACTACATAGTAAATTCCAGGTCAGCCTGGGCTAGAGCAAGACCCTACCTCAAAAAAAAGGGCGGGGGGAGGGGATGGAGAGATGCCTTAGCAGTTAAGGTGCTTGCCTGCAAAGCCAACGGATCCTGGTTCAATTCCCCAGGACCCACATAAGCCAGATGCACAAGGGCACATGTGTCTGGAGTTCCTTTGCAGTGGTTGGAGGCCCTGGCACGCCCATATTCATTCTCTCTCTCTCTATCAAATAAATAATTAAATAAAAATAAATAATTTTTAAAAAGACACCCAGCTTCCAGGGGTTCGTGAGAGGGGAACTGAACAGGAAGACCTTCAGGACCACAGGCCTTTGTTCTCACAATAACAACGCAGATGGTACTGCGGTGTTCATAGCTCTCCACTACACCATAACCTCAAACCACTTTCTAACAAGGTATTTCTCAAAATGTGTTCCCAGCCTCTATTCTCCTTCCACGGAAGTACAACTTCCTCTCCTGGTGGACGCCGACCGCTAGGAGAGTTCTTCGAAGATTTGCCTGAGCCCCTGGCGGGGTCTGATGAAACATGTCCTTCCAGACGTGAACAGCACTCGGGAGGCCAAGCACTGCACTCCTCGGCTCAAGAGCCTGGCACCCAAGCCAGGAGACACGGGCCATGCTGAGCGTGGAAGCTGGGGTTTGCCCAGGGAAGGGGAGGCCACTGCTGCCTTTCTGTCTACCCTTTGGCTTTTGGGGGACAGGGACTCTGTGTAGCCCATGCTGGCCTCGAACTTGTGATCCTCCTGCCTCATCTTCATGAGTGCAGAGACTCACGTCACCACGCCCAGCAGCAGCTACCTTTTTACTACAAGCCTAACACAGAAATGTCCCGAAAGAAAATGGCAGATGCCCACATTCTAAGCCACTTGGCAAAGCCAACACTGTATCCAGACAGAACAGGTTTCAAAACCAGGCATCGTGGCACACGACTGTAACCCCAACATTCGGTAGGCTGAGGCAGAAGAGTCTGGGGTAAATTTAGCAAGAACCCGTCTCAAAAACAAAACACAGCAGGCTCACAGAACTGGGAGACTTAGGCGCTCTTGTGACTTCCTGCAAGGAATTACAAGCCTTAGAGTGAGACGTTTAAGACCCATCACCACCGCTGAGGAATGTAATTAGCTGGGGCACAGGAACAGAACGCATGACCAGCATCCCCAGTCTGGCTCTGCCACTTCCTGTTCAAACAGCCTTAAGCAAATTGCTGTCCTTCTGAGCTTGTTTTTGCATCTGGAAAATGAAGATGAAGGCAGTGATGTCAGGAGATTGTGGAGAATCTAAATGAGCTAAGCACACACAAACCCTTCCAGCTGCCCGCCCCGCCTCTCCAGACTGTAATCAGCTCCACCACCCCTAGCTCTGAGCCCTGCAGAGAGGATTCACGCGGTGCTCAGCACTTCCAGTCATAGGCCCGGGGACCTGAGCCTTGTGAGGTCTGACCAGGGGCCTACTACTAGAGCCTGCTCCAAGGGGTCTGTAAGCATTGCCGGACGCGTGTGAAACGTATGCTTTGGTGTTGGCACACCACACAAGAATAGCGCCACTGTCCCATGGGCAACAGCAAGGGCCGCAGGACCTCTGCGTGTCCCTCTCCTGCCCAGAACAGGGTCTGCCAACAGGTGGACCAAGGCCGTTCTCTCTGCTGCACCCTACGTACTTCCCCAGCAACCTGGGAGGTCAGAGAGCCTGCTGCTCTAGCCAGCAACCTCAGAGAGTACCAGCTACTAAAACCAAGACCCGGGGTCACAAGATGGAATGGGCACCAGGCTATCCTGCTGGGAGCCTGGGTGCCAAACCTGTGTGTCCATCCATGGTCTGCACGGTGCCCAGCAGGAAACAAGAGCCACGTGTGAAACGCTTCCCTCCCTCAGGGAGTAACGTCCACTGAGACCCCCACGAGAACACCCTGGATAGGGCTGTCACTGCTCAGCTTGCACTTGGAACCCATCTTTTAGAAGAGACCCCTCAGGAGCCTCTCAGAGTCTCCCTTCTCTGGAAGGCCGAGAGGGTAGATAGGCCAGGACCACAACCCCCGCTCTGCTGGGTACTAACCGTGGACAACTTGCTCACAAAATACAACTGCAAGTACGGAAAACCTTTCGCAGGACTTCTGTGACGACACACCCTGGCTGACAGGACATAAGCAGAGACCACCGCAGCTTCCTTTAAACTCAGACGTGACAGCTGGAACCGCTGCCCAGCTGCCCAGCTTGGACCGAGAAGAAACAGGCTGGACTTCAAGGATGCTGAGCACGGAGCCAGAGCAACCTGTCTGGGAGCCGTGCCGGAGACGGGTCACCAGGAGACGGCGACTCCGGAACTTCGTGCGGCAGGAGCGGTTCGGGCTAAAGTGTTCTTAACCGAGGTCTCTGTTCTTTGCAGTGAAACCTAAATGCAACTAGTAATAGACGTGCTTAACCAAACACTTGGCTTAACAGAATCATCTCCAAACCAGTCTTCACTAAGAGGAAGACTTACCCCAATGAGGGTACAAAAAAGCCATGGATACAATGTAACTATCAAAGGTTTTTTTAAATTATTATTATTTTTTAGAAAGCAGGGTGTAGTGGCGCACACTTTTAATCCCAGCACTTGGGAGGCAGAGATGGAAGGATCTCCGGGAAGTCAAGGTCACCCTGAAACCACATGGTAAATTCCAGGTCAGCCTGAGCTTGTGAAACCTCACCTCAAAAAAAAAAAAAACCAAACAAACAAAAAGAAAGCAATCACCAGAGCATGGGCAGAGACCATCTTTCCTAGAATGTGTCCCCTGACCTCTGTTAAATCAGTCTCAATGTCTTAATCATACACGTACAGTTCCTTTTAAAAATTTTAGGGAACTGCTAAATGCTATTGAGCCTAGTTACCAGAAAAATGGTAACAGAAAACGCAGGATGCTTCCCAGAGCATACATTCCACAGCTTACTGCACCCAGGGACTGGGAAATGCATCGCCATGGCAACAGCAAAGTTGCTAAGAAACTGAGAGGAGAGATGGCGCCTACTCTAGGTCCCCTCCTTTCAGATACTTCTCAGAGGAATTAACAGGCTTGGGGCCGAAGGTGGAGGTCATGGTGTGCTCTCCACACAGGCTACACCACCACACAGCTGGGGTTCCAGACACCTTCACTGGCAAAGAGCACCTGCGTCTTCCTTCCAGAACCCTGCTCTTGCAAAAAATTCTACACCAAAAAACCTCACAGCACAATCTACAGTGCCCGCTATTTAATCGTTCACAGTAGCTAACCTCAGACATAGTCTGCCTGATCCTGAGACAGTAAGGTCCAAAAGCTCCCTGTAACACGTAGGCATCAGTGGTAGCCTGGCACGGTGGCTCACCCCTGTAATCCTAGCACTGGGGAGGCTGAGGCAGCAAGACTGCTGGAAATTCAAGGCCGGCCAGGCCAAACTAGTAAGTTCCAAGCCAGCTTAGGACACTACCTCAAAAAGACTTTAAAAAATGAGAGCAGAAAGCCGGCGTGGTGACGCACACACCGTTGGTCCAACCACGGGTTTATTTAAGACAAAGGATTCTTCATGATCAGGGCATAGGGTTATGTGTATGAAGCTTATCAACAGATTTTGTATATATATATACACACACACATATATATACATATATATATACACACACATATGAGAGAGAGAGAGGGAGAGGAGACAGATTCGTTCTTCCTTGCTTCTACTCTCCCACTACTGCACTACTTCCTCACAAACTAGATTTCCAGGACAAAAGAAAAAAAAAATCTAGCAGGGTGTGGTGGCAACATGCCTTTAATCCCAGCACTCAGGAGGCAGAGGTAGGAGGATCACTGTGAGTTTGAGGCCACCCTGAGACTACATAGGGAATTCCAGGTCAGCCTGTACCAGAATGAGACCCTACCTTCAAAAAACAAAAACAAAAACAAAAAAATCTATGGACAGCAGTGGGAAATGGCTCCAGAACAGAGCTCTTGCCTAACATGGATGAGACCTCAGAATGGTGAGAGAGAGAGAGAAGGGAAAGAGAAGGGGGAGGAAGATAGTGGAGGAGAGAACAGGAATCTGCAAGTGGGGAGTATACATGAAAAAAGTTAACAGGAGTCAGTATTCTTAGGTCATACAGGAGTAGTGCAATTCTGGGGGCAGAAATTCCTAACTAGGACTGTGGAGAGATGGTTCAGTGGTTAAAGGTGCCAGCTTGCAAAACCTGACAGTGCAGGGTCGACTCCTCAGTGCCCACATGAAGCTAGACGCACAAAGTGGTTCGTGTGTCTGGAGCTCATCTGCAGTGGCAGGGGGCCCTGGGGTACCCATGCTTTATATGTCTTTTTCTCCCTGTCTGTCGAACAAATGAACATGGGGGGGGGGGGGCTGAAGCAATGGCTCAGAGTTAAAGGCGATGCTTGCAAAGCCTAACAACAACCAAGGTTTGATTCCTCAGCACGCATGTAAAGCCAGATGCAAACTGGTGAATGCATCTGGAGTTCATCTGCAGTGGCAGGAGGTCCCGGTGCACCCACACTTCCTCTTACATTTGCTTCTTTCTGTCTTTCTCTCTCTCTCTCTCAAGTAAATAAAAATTCAAAAAAAACAAAGAAATTTCTAACTGGTTTAAGAGCACTTTTGTCCAATCAAATGCCCCGCCAACACTGTACCCAGGAGTGGTGGCATACACCTCTAATTCCAGCATTTGGGAGGGAAGGCAGGAGGATCAGGAGATCAAGGCCTGACTAGCCTATACTGAGACTTCGTCTCAAAAACAAGAACAGGTCTGCCAATGAAGTTCTTCCAAATGGCCACACATCAGATGATTGGGTGAGAGATAAACTCAAATATACTTAGGTAAGATGATACACCTGAAGTAGTCTGCAGCAGCTAGAGGCCCTGGCACCCCATTCTGTCTCTCTTCTTTTTTTCCGGTTTGTTTGTTTGTTTACTTTTATTTGAGAGAGAGAGAGAGAGAATGGGCACTCCCAGGCCTCTATCCACTGTAAACAAACTCCAGCTGCATGTGTCACCTTGTACATCTGGTTTACATGGGTACTGGGCAATCGAACCTGGGTCCTTCAGCTTTGCAGGCAAGTGCCTTAACTGCTAAGCATTCTCCCCAGCCCTGTCTCTCTCTTCTATCTCTCGCTGCTTGCAAATAAATATTTATTTTCAAAAAGAAAAAAGAAAGCCGGGCATGGTGGCGTACTCGGGAGGCAGAGGTAGGAGGGTCGCTGTGAGTTCGAGGCCACCCTGAGACTACATAGTGAATTCCAGGTCAGCCTGAGCTAGAGGGAGACCCTACCTCTCAGAAAACAAAACAAGAAATTCAGTGTTCAGAACTGACTCCACAGCCCTACCACCCCAAATGTCCCCAATCTCACCTGAACTGGCTTACTTGAATGCTTAAACTAAAATGCTTTAGAGGTGATGTGTGTCCATCCACCGCACAATGTCACTTTCGGCTTCCTTTGGCTGACACTGAATAGGAATGCGACCTTCATCTGGAAACTGATACCTAGCATCTGCAGACCACGGCCTGGGTTAAGGCGGGTGACTAGAGCGCCCCAGCATGCTGGCTGCTTGCCCTGACCTCCCACAGCAAGGGGAGGACTAAGCTATCGAAGGAAGGGTTACAGCTCTGACACCTGCGTTCCTGCCCAACAGCCACGACACACCAGCTGAGATCCCAAAAAGACGAGGTTCAGAGGACACTGGGGAGGGGAGATCGGGTGAGGGCGTGAGGTTCTCATAGTAACACCAGACACCAGCTGAGATCCCAAAAAGACGAGGTTCCGAGGACACAGGAGGGGACATGGGGTGAGGGCATGAGGTTCTCATAGTAACACCACACACCAGCTGTCTTTCACGCTCCTAAGTGTGTTCTCCGGAATCATGGGATATGTGGTACAACAGCTGTGTGGTAAAATAACAACAGCCAGATGAAGACTGAAAATCAAAAAAAAAAAGAAAAAGAAAAAGAAAGAAGAAAGAGGGGCTGCAGGTGCAGCTCTGTGGTAAAGTGCCTGGCTGGTCCTCAGAGGCCCGAGGGTCCATACCCAGAAAACACACCCACCACACACACGCCTCACACTGGACGGGTTCACACCCGAGTATGTGATTTCAGCACATGTGTAAAGCACTGTCGGTACACCGAGATGCTTCACTTTTGTGTAAGTGCCCACGGCTGCCGTCCACAGGATCAAAGGGGCTTCGCGGTCCTCAGCAAGCTCTGATTATATGACGCCATCCCAGAGCGAAGCTTCCCCTGACCCAGGAATCTTTTCTTGGTGGGTTCATTACGACACTTACTTTTCACTTGCTTTTTACTTTGTTTTCTTTTTGAGGTAGGGTCTCACTTTGGCCAGGCTGACCTGGAACTCATTCTGAAGTCCCAGGCTGGCCTCGAACTCAGCAATCCTCCTCACCTCTGCCTCCTGAGTGCTGGGGTTCAAGGTGTGCAACGCTGTGTCTGACCTGACACTTTGCTAGCAAGGCAGTTAGCTCACTGCCTCCCCCGCAGTCCTCTGCAGACCACAACTTCTGACAACCTCCAGGCTGAACACTAGAAGAACAAGCTACCTCTAGTCACTTCCTCAAATTATAGCTGGTTCCCTTCACAGATTCACCTCAATCAGTGCTACCAGGGACACCTCAAGCATGTGAGGCTCCCTGGGCCCTACTCCCTACACAGAAATCTTCTCCAATGGGCTTTAAAGGGGATGTCCCTTTAACCTGAACATAAAACAATTACGTGGGCCAACTCTTCACTTGAACCCAAAGTCACACTGTTCAATTGCCAAGCCCTATCTCTGCTGGGATTAAAGGTGTGTCTGCCTGGCTTGTTTTTTTGTTTGTTTGTGGGGTTTTTGTTTTGTTTTGTTTTGTTTTTCAAGGTAGGGTCTCGCTCTAGCCCAGGCTGACCTGGAATTCACTCTGTAGTCTCAAGGTGGCCTCGAACTCCTGGCCATGCTCCTACCTCTGCCTCCTGAGTGCTGGGATTAAAGGCGTGTGCCACCATGCCTGGCTATAAACAGTTTCCTAATGCTAACTTCAGGGAAATAATAATGCTCTATTTAATCCTGACAGATTTGACATATACAGTATGTGGGCACAGGCCTGTGACTCAGCTGCTTAGGTGCCCAAGGCAAGAGAATCACAAACACAAAAGGAAACAAAACTGAACAGAACAGTCCAGAGCAGTGGTTATTAACAGGGGTGTCAGGGCCCATTTCCTAATCTGGAATACCTGAGGGCCCTCTATGATTACTCTTCCACTTTTCTGCAAGTCTAAAGAGAATAGGAAGTCTAATGGTCCATGTGCTATCTGTTTTAAAAGAAAAAAACAAACCATGGGGGGGGGGGGTGCAGGCCTAGCTCAGTGGTAAAGCACTTGCCTAGCCCGTGTGAGGTCCTGAGTTCTATCCCCAGCACAAATTTTAGAGAAGATACACAAAGTGTGTACTGGTTTTAGGTTGCCTAGAGAAGGGGGTGGAGGGGATGGCCATGGGGAAGACAGACGTACTTTTTCTTCACCATTTTTTGAACTTTCTCGGTACTACTCTGACCCTTGTGGATGCTGAATCCAGGCCAAAAGCTGCAACCTAGGTGGCGGAGTAGTGACAGGTAACCAACCAGACAGCAGCTGGGATCAGCTTCTGGGACAGGAAGGCTGACCCCGGTAGCTGTCCTGGCTAAGCTCCCTGGGTATAAGCTCCCACCTCCCTCCCAGCTGCTGGCTACCTACCGGTTGACCTCCTGACTCAGTAATTATGCCCAGCACATATATTTTTAATAAGTCAGTTTGAAGTCGTGGCTAACTCATGTCCTTAGAAATGCAAGATGCTAAGAGAATTGCCAAACCAGGAGCAGAGGAGGGTCACTCTGATGGTGGGACAGGGACACTGACAAGCTGGCATCATCTTTATTAGATAGGCCAACAAACAGAACTTTACTAAGCCCTTTCGTGTTACTAAATCCTCACAGCAACCTAGTGACCGGAGTAACAGGGAGTAAGGAGGACGTCTGGCAGGTGAGCAAATCAGGTTACGCAACTTGCCCAAGGTCAAACAGTTAAGTGTCAGCACTGTGATAATGTTAACTACCACTCAACTTAAAGAATTACAGATTCCAGGGTGGGGTGTGGTGGTGCACCCTGTAAACCCAGCACTCTGGAGGCAGAGGCAGGACGACTGCACAAGTTCGAGGTCAGCCTGGGCCACATGGCAAATTTCAGGCCAGCCAGGAATATATAGGGCAAGTTCTGGTCTCCAAAAAAAGATCCAATCAAAAATAATAATAGGGCTGAAGGGATGGTTTAGCAGTTAAAGCGTTTGCCTGAGAAGCCAAAGAACCCAGGTTCGATTCCCCAGGACCCACATTAGCCAGATGCACAAGGGGGTGCAAATGTCTGGAGTTTGTTTCCAGTGGCTGGAGGCCCTGGCACACCCATTCTCTCTCTCCCCCCCCCCCTTTCTCTGTCAAATAAGTAAATATATAAAAATGAAATATTTTAAAAAATAATAATAGCTGGCAACAGGAGGCAGAGGTAACAGGATTGCTGTGATTCCAGGTCAGCCTGGGCTGGCGTGAGAAACTACCTTGAAAACAACATACAAAAATATAATGGAGCTGGAGGGATGGCTTAGCAGTGATGGCATTGTTTGCCTGCAAAGCCAAAGGACCCAGGTTCGATTCCTCAGGACCCACATTAGCCAGATGCACAAAGGGGAGCACGCGTCTGGAGTTCGTTTGCAGTGGCTGGAGACCCTGGTGCACCCATTCTCTCACTCTCTCTCCCTCTTTCTCTGTCAAATAAATAAATAAAAATATTATATATATATATATATATATATATATATATATATATATGAGCTGGGCATGGCGGCACATGCCTTTAATCCCAGCACCTGGGAGGCAGAGATAGGAAAATTGCCACCCTGAGACTACATAGTGAATTCCAGGTCAGCCTGGGCTAGAGCAAGACCCTACCTTGGGGGAAAAAAAAACACACACACACATACACATAATATGTATGTATGTATGTATATATATATATATATATGTGTGTATATATATATAGAGAGAGAGAGAAGAAGAAGGAGGAGGAGGAGAAAGGGAAGGAGGAGGAGGAGGAAGGGAAGGAGGAGGAGGAGGAGGAGAGGAAGGGAAGGAAGGGAAGGAGGAGGAGAGGAAGGGAAGGAGGAGGAGAGGAAGGGAAGGAGGAGGAGAGGAAGGGAAGGAGGAGGAGAGGAAGGGAAGGAGGAGGAGAGGAAGGGAAGGAGGAGGAGAGGAAGGGAAGAGGAGGAGGAGGACCACAACAACAGGGGAGCTGGGTGTAAATAGCTCAATGGTAGAGCATGTGCTTAGCATACACAAAGTTCTTGAATTCAATCTCCAACACCAAAAAAAAAAAAGTGGTTAACATTTTTATAAAAGCAAGCATGCCATGCACACTTTTAATCCCAGCAATCCTAGCGCCCAGGAGGATCACTATGAGTTCAAGGCCAGGCTGAGACTAAAAAAAACCACGCATGGGCTGGAGAGATGGCTTAGCAGTTAAAGCGCATGCCTGTGAAGCCTAAGGACCTCGGCTCGATTGTCCAGGTCCCATGTAAGCCAGATGCACAGATGCCCTCCCATTCTCTCTCTCTCTCCCTCTCTGTCTCTAATAAATAAATAAATAAAAATAAAAATCTTAAAAAAAAAGCACGCAGGTCTATGTAATTAGTGTTCCCCTCTGAGTTTTTTTTGTTGTTGGGTTTGGTTTTTTTTTTTATTTTTTTAATACTTTATTTTTATTTATTTGACAGAGAAAGAGGGAGAGAGAATGGGCACGCCACGGCCTCCAGCCACTGCAAAGGAACTCCAGATGTGTACACCCCCTTGTGCATCTGGCTAATGTGGGTCCTGGGGAATCGAACCTGGGTCCTTTGGCTTTGCAGGCAAATGCCTTAACCACTAAGCCATCCCTCCAGCCCCCTCTGTGTTTTTGTTTAAATACTATCCCAAGGTCTGAGGCTCTAGCTTAGTGGTGGAACATTTACCATAGTATGTGTGAGGCCCTGGGTTCAATCCTCAGAAACACTAACAAAATAAATAAATCCAGAACTTCCTGCTTGGTGCCAAGAAGGCACTGGAGAACAAGCCTAAAGGCCTGTACTCTAGAGCTCATGCCAACAGGCTACTTCTAAAAGCTGCCTGGCACTGATCCAAGCTGCTTGGCCTTGGACTTGGGGGTTTCCTGAGCAGGCTCATTGGGAACTGTTCCCAGCCATCAACACCCTGCCTTCCTCTTCCCCATCCATTTAAGCTCCAGCTAGCTGGACATTCCAGTTTCACACAGCAAAATGGAGGACTAGGGTTGGGGTGGAGGGCAGGGCCCTGAATTTGACCAGAAGCACCACAAAAACAAAACTAAAACAAGGGCTGGAGAGACAGCTTAGCAGTTAAGGCATTTGCCTGCAAAGCCAAAGGATCCAGGTTCAACTCCCCAGGACCCAGGTTCAATTCCCCAGGACCCAGGTAGGCCAGATACACAAGGTGGCATGCTCCTGGAGTTCGTTTGCAGTGGCTAGAAGCCGGAAGCCCTGGCACATCCATTCATATTCTCTCTCTCTCCCCCAAATAAATAAAAATATCTTTAAAAAAAAAAAAAAAAAAAACTAAGACAAAGCCGGGTGTGGTGGTGCACGCCTTTAATCCCAGCACTTGGGAGGCAGAGGTCGGAGGATTGCCATGAGTTCGAGGTCACCCTGAGACTCCCTAGTGAATTCCAGGTCAGCCTGGGCTAGAGTGAGACCCTACCTCAAAAAACCAAAAAAAAAAAAAAAAAAAACTAAGACAAAAATGAAGGCCTAGGCACTCCACCTAGAAAATTCCATCCAACTCACACTTCAAGCTCACAGTATTCAATGTACTTCAACAACTGGACAGAAGCTGGGATGGTGGCTCATGTCTGTGGTCCCAGCACTCAAGAGTCTGAAGCCAGAAGACTTGAGTTCAAGGACAGCCTACCTGGGTTACACACCTGCACCCCCTCCCCATCACCAAAAAAAAAAAAAAAAAAAAAAAACTTGCTAAAGCCCTGCATTGTCCCAGGATGACAGTCTATAAATTCATGTATTGAATCACAAAACAATTACAAGAGCGAGAAGCAATCAAATGGGCGTGTCTACTCATTGTGGTCTAGCATCCTCAGAGAGCAGTCACACACCACTCAGGGGTTAACCTTGGCCCAAGTGACAGCATGAACGGGAGCTAAGCTCTGGCGAGCGGGCCTCCCCCATCCCGGCACCATGACATTCTGCTAGCTCACTCACCTTGCCCGCTGACTCACGGTCCCCCAACAGCATGCCCTGACTCTAGGATCCCCTGGGGCCGGGGCTGCTTCCTCTGGGCAGGCTGAGACAGAAAGCTGCTACTGTCTGGGTAGCTCACCCCTGGCAAGTCACCAGGCTGTGCACTTGAGGGTGCGCGGACATTACACCCACCCGCGGTTTTCATAACGTCTGATAAGGTTTGTGTCTGCTGCGGTGGCATGGGAAGAGTAGGCACTTAAGAGAAAACCTGGGTTGGGGCCTAGCACCCCCAGTAAACAGCCTATAATCGGGGAGCCACCTCTAGGCACCTGCCTTCGTTCCTGGAGAGCAACTGCTCCCCAGTTCTCACAGTTACCATGCCTTTCTCTTTAAGGGAAAAGACACACACACACACACACACACACACACACACACACAAACAGGCAGGCGATTGGACAGGCAGAAAAGAGCCAAAACAAGCGTCTTTATCCCCAGGACATTTGTTTTGGATTTGTGTTGTTTTGGCAGAGCTAAGGAGGGAGCGCGGGCCACAGCAGAGCTGCATGAAGCCTGGGCCACCAAGGACGTCATTAAAACACAAGCCATGAAGCCTCTTAGAGTCAGGATGGCATCTCGGACTACTGCGGTGCCACACGGAAATCTTGGGTCCCGAGAGCCTGGGGAAACCGAGGAGGGCTTTGGACACCAGGGACCCCACTAAACAACTCAGCATGGATGCTTTCTCTGGAATTTAGGAATAGCATTTCCAGAAAGCCACAATGAGAGGGAGCTGTTTAGACAAGGTAGCATTCTGACTTATCAGTGTGACCTTGGCATAATCCTACAGGCCTGAGAGCAAAGTCAGACTACGGCCATTATAACACATTCTTACAGTCAACTGCTCAGGGAAGCCAGTCCCTTGCTTAAAGCAGACTCTGGTTATTAGGAATATATTCATATAAAGCCAGGCATGGTGGAGCACGCCTTTAATCCCAGCACTAGAGAGGCAGAGGTAGGAGGATCACTATGAGTTCCAGGCCAGTCTGGGACTACAGAGTGAGTTTCTGGTCTGGGCTAGAGTGAGACCCCACCTTCAAAGAAAAAAAAAAAAAAAAAAATTTTTTTGAAAAACATATATACATACAAGTCAGGCATGGTGGTGCATGCCTTTAATCTCAGCACTCTGGGAGACTGAGGTAGGAGGATCACCTTGAGTTAAAGGCCAGCCTGGACTAAAATAAAACCCTACCCCAAGGGCTGGAGAAATGGCTTAGTGGTTAAGCGCTTGCCTGTGAAGCCTAAGAACCCCGGTTTGAGGCTCGATTCTCCAGGACCCACGTAAGCCAAATGCACAAGGGGGCGCATGCGTCTGGAGTTCGTTTGCAGTGGCCGGAGGCCCTGGTGCGCCCATTCTTTCTCTCTCTATCCGCCTCATTCTATCTGTCCCTCGCTTTCAAATAAATAAACAAAAATAAAAAATAAAGAAGAGGTAGGAGGATCTCTGCGAGTTCGAGGCCACCCTGAGAGTACATAGTGAATTCCAGGTCAGCCTAAACTAGAGAGAAACCCTACCTCGAAAAACCAAAAGAAAAAAAAAAAAGAGAGAGGCAGAAGTGTGTGTGTGTGTGTGTGTGTGTGTGTGTGTATGTTTTAGAAATTGGTTTTACATTTCCAAAGAAACAGTTTAGGGCTGGCATGTGGTAGGGTGCTTGCCTACCATGAGTTAGTCCATAAACTCAAGTTCAATAACTGGCACTGAAAAAAAGAAGAAAAAAAAAAGAACCAAGTCTGTTTTCTGTGATGTCCATGAATCAGAACTCGTGACTCAGTGCCAACAGGATCAATTGGGTTTTCTTTTTCTTCATTAAAAAACGAAAACCAGCCGGGCGTGGTGGCCCACGCCTTTAATGCCAGCACTCAGGAGGCACAAGTAGGAGGAACCCCCTGAGTTGGAGGCCACCCTGAAAACTACATAGTGAATTCTAGGTCAGCCAGAGCTAGAGCAAGACCCTACCTCGAGAAAAAAAAAAAAAAAAAAAACGAAACCCTGGGGTGGACTGTAGAGATGGCTTAATGGTTAAGGACTGAGATTCAATTCCCAGTACCCACGTAAAAAGTGACACCTGCGTCTGGAATTCATGTGCAGTGGCTGGAGCTCTCTAGCTCTCAAAAAAAAAAAAAAAAAAAAACTTAAGTTTAAAATAATTTGTTTTGTTTCGTTTTCCTGAGGTGAGGTCTCAGGTAGTACAGACTGGCTCTGAACTCACTTGACCATGAACTCCTTATCCTCCTTCCATCACCTCCCAGGTGCTAGAATAACAGGTGTGCACCCCCACATTTGGCTCCCTTTT
Organism: Dipus sagitta; assembly: GCA_036346955.1. Taxonomy (NCBI): domain Eukaryota; kingdom Metazoa; phylum Chordata; class Mammalia; order Rodentia; family Dipodidae; genus Dipus; species Dipus sagitta. The sequence goes on along the minus strand of CM070790.1, from coordinate 24,846,172 downwards.
TTCTCCCACCTTGAGACAGCATCTTAATATAACCCAGGGTTAGGGTAACCCTGCACTTTCTTCCAAGTACTAGAACTGCAAGTGTACAGATGTTCACTACCCTAGCTGGCCAAAATTGTTCTTTTTAAAAAAAAAAAATTTTTTTTTACTTTTATTTATTTGACAGAGAAAGAGGGAGGGGCAAGAGAATGGGCATGCCTGGGCCTCCAGCCACTGCAAATGAACTCCAGACACGTGCATCCCCTTGTGCAGCTGGCTAACGTGGGTCTTGGGGAATCGAACCTAGGTCCTTTGGCTTTGCAGACAAATGCCTTAACTGCTAAGCCATCTCTCCAGCCCCCAAAATTTTCATTTTAACAACTTTTAGAGATCAAAACCTGGGCTGGGAAGATGTCTTACTCGTTAACGGTGCTTGCTTGCAAAGCCTGCCGACCCACGTTTGATTCCCCAGAACCCAAGTAAGGGCCCAATATACAAAGTGGTGCATGCATCTGGAGTTCATCTAAAAAGTGACAAGAGATTAATATATGGCTCCACTCAGAAGGCTGAAGCAGGAGGATTGCTCAAGGCCAGGCTGGACTACACAGTGAGTTCCAGGTCAGCCTGGGCTAGAGAAAGAAAAATACTACGCCAGACATGGTGGCACATGCCTTTAATCCCAGCACTTGGGAGGCAGAGGAAGATCGTTGTGAGCTCAAGGCCAGCCTGGGACTACAAAGTTCCAGGTCACCTGGGCTACAGTAAGACCCTACCTTGAAAAATCAAAAAGAAAAGATAGATAATACCTCAAAAAACCTAAATAATAAACCTAAATAAATAATCAAGCTCCACATCAAACCCTACTTTAGATAAATTAACCTCACACCTTTCTTTTCCCTGTGACCACTTAAACGAGGTTAAAATGGAAGAGCAAGCTGGGCCAGGTGGTGCAGGCCTGTAGTCCCAGCTACTTGGGAGGCTGAGGCAAAAGGATCCACATGTTGAAAGCCTATCTTGAGTGAGTTTACCACCAGCAATGGGCAAAACTTAACTCGAGCCTGCGTCAAAACAAAGTACAAAGGAAAGCTCTGGATATAGCTCAGCCACAGAGCACTTGCCCGGCTAGGTTCAATCCCCTAGACACAGACAATCAGGTCACAGTGACACAGGGAAGGCAGGAAGCCCCTCCTAGTATCAAGGGGGTACAGCTGGGCATGGTGGCGCACACCTTGAATCCCAGCACTTGGGAGGCAGAGGTGCCACGCTTGCCGTGAGGCCACCCTGAGACTACATAGTGAGTTCCAGGTCAGACTGGACTAGTAACCCTACCTGGGGGGGGGGGGGGGGTGATACAGCCTACCTAACCTGCAGTCATTTTTTTTTAATTTTATTTATTTGCAAACAGAGAGAAGAGAGGTAGACAGAGAGAGAATGGACATGCCAGGGCCTCCTGCCACTGAAAACGAACTCCAGATGCATGTGACCCTTGTGCATCTGGCTTACGTGGATCCTGGAGAATTGAACCTGGGTCCTTTGGCTTCGCAGGCAAGTGCCTTTAACCACTAAGCCATTTCTCCAGCCCTGCAGTTGTTTTTTTTTTTAATTTTTTAGCATTTTATTTGTTTGTTTATTTGATACAGAAGAAGAGAGAGAATGGGCAAGCCAGGGCCTCTAATGAACTCCAGAGGCACGTGCCACAATGTGCATCTGGCTGATGTGGGTCCTGGGGAATTGAACCTGGATCCTTTGGCTTTGCAGGCAAGCGCCTCAACCACTAAGACATCTCTCCAGGACCCTGCAGTTATTTTTAACAATTCCCACTATCACTTTGGGGTGACTTCTCTGCACAATGCTCACAGGCATTCACTACCCTACCTGCCCCCAAATAAAAATGGAGGGAGGGGGCCCCCCCATGGGTGTGCAAGATATATCCCAAGCAGGTGACATTAAGAACTCCACTGGGAAACAATCAAGAACCACAAAGCCACTCCCCCCGGGCCCCCCCACACACACACAAACACACACGCACTGTCACCTTCAAGAAGGACCCTCCCGGGAGTACAGACACCACGTGAGAAGGGAAACCCCAGGCAGACAATGCACAACGGGTGTGCTTCCTACAGACTCCCACGCCTGTACAAAGCCGGGCACCCGAGGGCAAAAGCCACCCGGACCTGCAGGATGCGGCTGCAGTCCATGTCGAGGACCAAGGGCCAAGGGCCGACCGAGCGCGGGTCCCGGGAGGGCCGCCTGCGGGAAGGTCGCAGGGGACACCCGCGAGGCCGCAGCTGCGTGCGCATGCACAGGAGCCTGGGGAGGGGGGGGTGCTCACCACCTCCCCGATCCTCCCCGCCCGTCTTTTAGGGGCTCCGGGAGCGAGCCCCCCACCCCCACCCCCGCCGGCGCCTGCGCAGTGCGCTCCCTCGCTAGCCCGCCCGCCGCCGGGCCAACGGAGCTCGAGGCCCGGAGACGCGCCCAGCCCCGCTCCCGGGGGCGCTGGGGGGAAGGCGGGGGGAAGAGTGGACGCTGCACGGGTTCCCTGGCCCGGATCTCCCAGGGGTAGCGAGGCTCACCAGTGCCCAGGAGGCTGGCCAGGAGAAGGAAAGCGTACATGGCGCCGCTGGACTCGCGAAGTCTGCAATGCAGGTCGTCAGCTGATCGCGGCGGATATAAATCTGCCCCCCACCCCGACGCCGACGCCAGTGCGCAGGCGCGGGCCCCGCCCGCATGGGGCGCAGCCTGACTCAGCGACGCGCAGCGCGCCTGCGGGGACGGGGCGGGGCGGGGCGGGGCGGGGCGAGGTGGGGAGGGGTGGGGGAGGGGAGGGGAGGGGAGGGGGAGGAAAATTCAGAGAAAACCCCTATCCAGGCCCTAAATCAAGGTCACCGGTTACAGTGCTGTCTATAACGTTATTCTCTTTGCACTCTCAGGAATTAAATCCTAAATTAAGGCCTCTCCCAGCACCAGACACTGAGCTGCAATCTGCAGCCCCTAAAACTTATCTTTTTGTTTTTGTTGTTATTTATTTATTATCTGAAAGAGAGGGAATGCCAGGGCTTGTGCCAACTGCAAACAAACTTCAAACGCTTGTGCTACCAGGATTTATACAGGTACTGAGGAATCAAACCCAGGTCATCAAGCTGTGTAAACAAGCACCTTTAACCACTGAGCAAGGTCCCCTGCCCTGTTTTTGTTTTTTTTTTTTTTTGTTTGTTTTGTTTTTTTTGTTTTTCTAATTTTATTTCTTTATTATTTAAGAGAAAGAGGCAGATGGAGGCAGAGAGAGAATGGGCACGCCAGGGACTCCAGACACTGCAAACAAACTCCAGAGTCATGCGCCACCTGGTGCATCTGACCGATGTGGGTACTGGGGAATCAAACCTGGGTCCTTCTAGCTTCACAGACAAGCGCCTTAACCACTAAGCCATCTCTCCAGCCCCCACTGTTTTTGTTTCCTTTTGTTTCTCAGGGTAGGGTCTCACTCAGTCTCAGACTGACCTGGGATACTCATTCTATAGTCCCAGAACTCACAGTAACCTCCTACCACTACCTCCCAAGTGTGGGGATTAAAGGTGTGCACCACCACACCAGATTTTTGTTTGGTTTGGTTTGTTTTTTTCCAGGTGGGGTCTCACTTTAGCTCAGGCTGACCTGGAATTCACTATGTAATCTCAGGGTGGCCTTGAACTCATGGCGATCCTCCTACCTCTGCCTCCCAAGTGCTGGGATTAAAGGCATGTGCCACCACGCCCAGCCGGATTCTAATTTATCTCTTAAAGTTCACATTTTTTTCTAAAGGGAATTTTTTATTTGTTTATTGATTTGAGACACAGAAAGAGTATAGGCAGGCCAGGGCCTCTTACCATTACAAATGAACTCCAGATGCATGGGCCACTTTGTGTGTATGGCTTTACTTGAGTACTGGGGAATCAAACCCAGGCCGACAGACTTTACAACCAACCAACTTTAGCTAGTAAGCCATCTCTCCAGCCTTGATTGACAATTAATTTTTTTATTTATTTATTTGAGAAAAAGAGGCACATAGAGAAAGTACAGGCCAGCCAAGACCTTTGGGCATCACAAATGAGCTTCAGATGCATGGACTACTTTGTGCATCTGGGTTAGGCCGGTACTGGGAAATCAAACCTGGGTCCCTAGGCTTCATAGGCAAACACCTTGACTGCTAAACCATCTCTCCAGTCCTAAACGACAGTTTTTGTTTGGAGGCTGGGTAGTACTGGCCTTGCTGGCCAACATTTCCTATGTTGCTCAGGCAAGACAAGAAGTCACATCCTCCTGCCTCAGCCTCCTGGACAATTTTTTAAAATATTTATTTTAAGTTTTGTTTATTGCTTTGAGAGAGAGAGAGAGAGACTGTGGACCAAAACCAGGGCCTTATGCTTGCTAGGCAAATGCGCTACCACTGACCTGTACCCTCAGCCCTTTTATTTTGTGTAAAGAATTTCAACAGGGGCTAGAGATGTACCGCAGTGCACACCTCACATGCACAAAGCCCTGTTTTCAATCCCCAACATTACATAGACCAGGTCTGCTGATACGTGCCTGTAACCCCAGCACTGGGCAGCAAGTCAGGAGAATCAAATGTTCAAGGCTATCCTTGGCTACATAGCAATTGAAGTCACTCTGGGGTACATGAGACCCTCTCACAAGCTTTGAAAAAAAAAAAAAAAAAAGGAGGAGGGCTGGGGAAATGGCTTAGTGTTTAAGGCATTTGCCTGTGAAGCCTAAGGATCCTGGGTCAATTCCTCAGGACCCACGTAAGCCAGATGCACAAGGGGGCGCACGTGTCTGGACTTCATCTGCAGCACTGACTGCCCTGCCGTGCCCATTCTGTCTTCTCTATCTGCCTCTGTTCCTAACTCTCTCTCTCTCACTCACTTTCTCTCAAATAAATAAATAAATATTAAAAAAAAAAAGAAGAAGGAACAGAAGAAAAGGGCTGAGGAGATACCTCAGTGGTTAAAGGTACTTGATTGCAAAGCCTTCCAGCCTGGGTTCAATTCCCCAGTACACCCCTAAAGCGGGATGGGCATTTATGTCCAGCCAGAAAAGACACTGACAAACACACACACACACACACGCATAATTTTTTAAAATGTAAAGAAAAGGAAGGAAGAAATGACAGAGAAAGAAAACAGGGCTGGGGAGTTGCTCAGTGGTTAAAATCACTGGCTTGCAAAGCCTGCCAGCCTGGTATCCACTTAAAGGCAGATACACAAAGGGACACATGCATCTACAGCGCGCTTGCAGAAAATAAGGTGACGAGTTGTTTGGATTTGGGATTTGGTTGTGTCTGTGTCAACACTGGAGATTAACTGAAGCTTTGTAACTGAGCTACATCCCCTGTCTCTGCCTCCCGGGTGTAGTGTGAGTTTCTGTTTTGGTTTGGCTTTGATTTGCCCTGGCTTTGAGACAGGGTCTCATGTGGCCCAGGCTGGTCTCAAACTCAATATGTAGCTAAGGATGACATTGAACTCCCAGTCCTCCTGCCTCTACCTCTCAAATACTGGAATAATAGGTATGGACTACCATGTCTGGCAATGTTGCTTTTTTTAATGTTTTTATTTATTTTTAATATTTTATTTATTTATTTATTTATGAGAGAAAGAGGAAGGTGAGAGAGAGGGCCTCCAGCCACCACGAATGAACTCCAGACACAGGTGCCACTGTGTGCATCTTGCTTTGCGCCTTAACCGCGGAGCCATCTCTCCAGCCCTATTTTTTTTTTTTTTTTTTTTTTTTGTTTTTGTTTTTGTTTTTCAAGGTAGGGTCTCACTCTAGCCCAGGCTGACCTGGAATTCACTATGGAGTCTCAGGGTGGCCTTGAACTCACGGCAATCCTCCTACCTCTGCCTCCCGAGTGCTGGGATTAAAGGCGTGCGCCACCACGCCCGGCTTCTCCAGCCCTATTTTGATTGATTGATTGACTGATTGGAGACAAAGAGTGAGTGACTATGGTTATGCCAGGGCTTCTTGCCACTGCATACAACTCCAGACACATGCGACATTTTGTGCATCTGGCTTTATGTGGGTACTCGGGAATTGAACACAGGCCATCAGGCTTTGCAAGCAAGTGCCTTTACTCGCCAAGCCACATCTCCAGCCTGGCAAGTTTTTTAGCCTTTGCTTTTAACAGTTTGGCCATGTATGCCATGGCTTTGGACCCAAAATTTACCTCCCAGCTCACATTATTTCTGAGGTTCCATTTACTATCATTAGTCTCATTTTTAAAATGAGATTCATAAACCGGGCGTGGTGGCGCACACCTTTAATCCCAGCACTCGGGAGGCAGAGGTAGGAGGATCGCCGTGAGTTCCAGGCCACCCTGAGACTACATAGTGAATTCCAGATCAGCCTGGGCCAGAGTGAGACCCTACCTCGAAAAAGCAAAAAACGAGAGAGAGAGAGATTCAGGCTGGAGAGATGGCTTAGCGGTTAAGGCACTTGCCTGCAAAGCCAAAGAACCCAGGTTCCATTACCCAGGACCCACTTAAAGCAAGAAGCACAAGGTGGCTCATGCTTCTGGAGTTTATTTACAGTAGCAAGAGACCCTGGCTCACCCATTCTCTCTGCTTCTCTCTCTCTTTCTCTCTCTCTCTCTCTCTCTCTCTCTCTCTCTCTCTGCCTCTCTCTCTAAATAAATAAAAATAGAATATTTTTAAAAAACGAGATTCAAGGGCAGTCAGGTAAAGACTTCAAGTTCTCACACTCAAGATGATTCAAACTCAGGGCCCACCACCCTGTCTCTGTTAATCAGCCAGACTCAGAAACTGGCAAAGACTTTTTTTTGGAATTTTAGGAATTGCAAATTGGGAAACCAAGGCTCAGATATCTTCGAATCAGTATTCCAAAGAAGGCAGGGGAGAGTGGGAGTTGGAATGTGCAAGCAGGAAAGAGCAATAAAACTTTCTCTGCAGGGAACTTTAAGTGACTGGGGAAAGGACACCTGCTGCATGGCGACCAGATAAGGACAAGAGAGAACGCAGGCCAGGCACAGCGGCTCATACTTACAGTCCCAGGGATGGGGAGGCTGAGGCAGGAGGATTGAAAAATTTTTTCCAGCATGAGCACATTAGCAAGAGCCAATCTCAAGACACAATGTCTATGCACAGTAAAAATATCCCTCCCTCTATCTGCCCCTCTCTCTCTCTCAATCTCTCCCTCTCTCCACACACACACACCTCTCTCTCAAATAAACTAATAAAATATTTGTAAAAAAAATAAATAAATAAAAGAATATCCTGAGAGGGAGACTTAATAGGATGGTGTTGCAGTCCAGTTCACATTGCTGGTAGAAATCACCCAACCAAGAGCAGCTTCTGGGAAAAAGAGGTTTATTTTGGCTTACAGGCTCGAGGGGAAGCTCCACGATGGCAGGGGAAACCAATGGCATGAGCAGAGGGTGGACATCACCCCCTGGCCAACATAAGGTGGACAATCGCAATAGGAGAGTGTGCCAAACACTGGAATGGGGAAACTGGCTATAACACCTATAAGCCCGCCCCCAACAATACACTGCCTCCAGGAGGCGTTAATTCCCAAATGTCCATCAGCTGGGAACCTAGCATTCAGAATGCCTAAGTTTATGGGGGACACCTGAATCAAACCACCACATTCTGCCCCTGGCCCCCATAAACTGATATCCATACATGATGTAAAATACAATGCATTCAGTCTGACTTTAAAAATCCCATGGTTTTTATCAATCCCAGTGATGTTCAAACATCCCCATAGTTCAAGATCTTTTAACTGAGCCATAATACCAAAACATAACCTCAAAAAACCCATAATGGCACAGAATAAATGTTCACACTGCAAAAGATGGCATTGGGCATAGCAAAAAAACATTCAGCCAATATAAGATTTAAAACAACCAGGGCAAACAAACTGTAACTTCAAGTCCAACAACTGTAGCCAGTGACAAATCTCCAAGTTCGATAATTCTAACCAGCAACAAGTCTCTGGCATTCCAATTCCACCCCTCCAGCTAGGCTGCTCACAGTCCTGGAAAACTTCATCGGGGCCAGCAGCTCTCCTTCGCAGCCATCTCATGGTCCCAGCATCTCCACTGGGTCTCCACTGCAACCCACAATTCATCCTCATGGCCCCATGGGGTCTCCATGCAGGGAACCAGCAAAACCTGCTTCACACTGCCCATGGCCATTTCCAAAACACAAGACCGTGTTGCAAACTCAATGACCCTCTCTTTCCTGCATTTCTTACACTCCACAATACCAGGTAGGGCGCCAATTTTTTAATCCAGGGGGAAATAAAGCAGACTTTGAAGAACAGGACACTCCTTGAGCACTCAGGCCCCTTCAAAAGAGTCAACATTCTTCCTGTTGCCCCAGTGCAGGTCAGCTAGCCCAGTCTCAAAGGTTGTAATCTCTCAATTGCAGCTGAACGGGCAATAGTTCACCCAAAGATTTTTCTTTCTGTGCCATATCCCTCTGCTCACACCAGTTCATTTCTACGCAAAGCAACCCTGCACAACTTCTCAGGATACAGGCATAAGAGCAAGCTTCTCACACAAACTGCTAGCCCAGTCCAAACAAAGCTCTTTCTCACCCTCATAAGCCAAACCTCACAGTCCATAGTTCTTACTGCATTCAGGTCTTGCAGCTCAGACCAGAATAGTCCATCAAGCTGTACTTACAGCACTGCAAGGCATCTCTTAGGCCAAGGTTTCAAATCCTCCCACATTCCTCTTGAAAATAAGCTCCAAAAGGCCAAAGCCACACAGTCAGGGGTCTAGCAGCAATCCCACTCCTCGGTACCAATTTACCACTGCAGTCTGGTTCACATTGCTGCTAGAAATCACCCAACCAAGAACAGCTTATGGGAAAAAGAGGTTTATTTTGGCTTACAGGCTCGAGGGGAAGCTCCACGATGGCAGGGGAAACCGATGACATGAGCAGAGGATGGACATCACCCCTGGCCAACATAAGGTGGACAATACAACAGGAGAGTGTGCCAAACACTGGCTTGGGGAAACTGGCTATAAAACCCATAAGCCCGCCCTCAATAATACACTCCCTCCAGGAGGCGTTAATTCCCAAATATCCATCAGCTGGGAATCTAGCATTCAGAACACCTAAGTTTATGAGGAACACCTGAATCAAACCACCACGGATGGTATTGTATATATGTAAGTAGAATAGATTAATGGGGGTGAAAAGGCCTAAGTGAGGTCAGGGGAAGAGATTGAGTAAAGGAAAGGTGGAGGGAGGGCTAACCAAAATCTAAGAGGATATAAATAAGTCCTATGGAAACCTACTTTTTCTTGGACAATGGAATACTCAGAAGCCATAAATTGTTGCTAGAAAATTTTCAGTGCCAGGGATGGGATATCTTCCAGTGAGTTGTTGGCCAGGGAGGTCCCTGATGACCCCAAAACATTATAGGCCATTGCCCAGGCCCTTGGTTTCCCACCAGGAATAGATGGTAAGACCCTATTGCTGAACACTCCACATACTTGGGCTGCAAGGCCACTGAGAAATCCTGCTGGAACTGAGCTGATAACCTCCTCCATGTAGACCAGCTAACAGAAAGCTGGAAGAAGCTATTCTGCATGCAGTTCAATGGGAAAGAGAGAAATCACCAGTGGCGATACTTAACAGTGGACACTGCAAGCCTTATATTTGGCCAGCGAGGCCAAATGAGCCAACGGGTGCAATAGTGGCATGTCTGTTATGGGGGAAACTGACTGCCCTCTAATTGGATTGGAGGCATGCACCATGGGAGGGAATACATCCCTGATACTGAAAACCTAAAATAGGGGTAATCATGAGTCCTAGGGGTGTAACGTCTACTGGTGTCTGACTAAATGTAAATACTATGCTTATCAAACTGCCCAGAAGCACTTCTCTTAATGTTCATACCCATATATTAATGCTATTCACTTTTGGTAGAGAACCTTCTCTTTTCAGATGGCGGTGACCTTAGGATGACTCAGAAGGCACCATGGTGCTAAGAAGAAGTGACAGAGGAGTGCCCAGCACTGAAATATCTCTATCACACCTTCCATGGTTCAGGGTCCAATGTGGAGGAGGTGGCGCAAAGAATGTAAGAGCCAAAGGAAGGGTAGGACTCCTTACAACGTGCTCCTCCACACACAAAATGGCCTGGATATCCATGACCTCACAATGCCTGACACTACCTACACAAGACCATCATAACAGGAAGAAAAGATCATGAATCAAAATAAGAGAGAGACTGACTGAGAGGGGGAGGGGGTATGATGGAGAGTGAAGTTTCAAAGGGGAAAGTGGGGGTAGGGAGGACATTACCATGAGATATTGTTTACAATTATGGAAGTTGTCAATAAAAAATATATAAAACAAATAAAAAATAAAAGACTATAGGGGAAAGGGGACGGGCTGGGAGAGGATTATAATCATGTTATATTGTCTATATGTATGGAAGTTGGCAATACAAAAGTTGTTGTTGTTTTTTTTTTTAAAAAAAAAAAAAAGGCCAGGCATGGAGACATCTGCCTTTAATCCCTGTACTTGGCAGGCAGAGGTAGGAGTATCACTGTCAACTGGAGGCTAGCCTGGGACTACAGAATGAGCTCCAGACCAGCCGGGGCTAGAGTAAGATCCTACTTTGAAAACAAACAAACACAAAATTAAAAAAATAAAGGGGGGGGCTGGGAAGTTGGCTCAGAGTTACAAGGCACAAACAAAGTCTGATGGCCTGGGTTGAATCCCCCAGTATCCACATAAAGCAGATGCAGAGTGGTGAATGGGTTTGGAGTTCCTTTGCAGCGGTGGGAGGCCCTGGTATGCCCCCTCCCCCTCCCCCTCTTTCCTTGCAAATAAATAAAAATGTGCTTTTTTTCTCAATTTTTATTAACATTTTCCATGATTATAAAAAATATCCCATGGTAATACCCTCCCTCCCCCCCCACACTTTCCCCTTTGAAATTCCATTCTCCATCATATCCCCCAAAATGTATTTTTTTAAAAAAGCTGACCGGGTGTGGTGGCCTCACACCTTTAATCCCAGCACTCAGCAGGCAGAGGCTGGCCTCCCAACTCATGACGATTCTCCTGCCTCTGCCTTCTGAGTAAATTTCAGGTCAGCCTGGACTAGAGTGAGACCTTACCTCAAAAAAAAAAAAAAAAAAAAAAAAAAAACAGGGCTGGAGACATGTCTTAGCAGTTAAAGTGCTTGCCTGCAAAGCCAAAGGACTGAGGTTCAATTCCCCAGGACCCACGTAAGCCAGATGCACAAGGTGTCGCGTGCTTCCTGAGTGCCTCTGCAGTGGCTGGAAGCCAGGGCGTGCCTATTCTTTTCCTCTGCCTCTTTCTCAAATAAAAATAAAATAAAATAAAAGGCATGGGGCTGGTGAGATGGCTTAGTGGTTAAGGCACTTTAGCCTCCAAGCCTAAGAACACAAGTTCGAATCTCCGGGTCTCACATAGCCAGACGCACAGTGATGCCAGCGTACAATGTCACACATGTGCACAAAGGGGGTGCACATGTCTGGAGTTCATTCACAGTGGCTGAAGGCCCTGGCACACCCATTCTCTCTCTCTTAAAAACAACAACAAAAAAAATTTTTTTAAGGCATGGTTGAGCTGGAGAGATGGCTTAGCGGTTAAGGCGCCGCTTGCCTGCAAAGCCAAAGGACCTCAGTTTGATTCTCCAGTACCCATGTAAGCCAGTTGCACAAGGTGGCACACGCATCTGCAGTTCGTTTGCAGTGGTTGGAAGCCCTGGGGCGTCCATTCTCTCTATGTGTATCTCTCTCTCTCTCTCTCTCTCTCTCCTCTTTCCCTCTGTCAAAATAAAAATAAAAAGGCATGGTGGCTGATGCACGTGATCCCAGCCCTTAGGAGGCTAAGGCAAGAGGCTCTCAAGTTCTAGGCCACCCTATGCTACATAATAAGACTCTGTCTGAAAAAGTTCTAAAGAAAGAAAAAATGTGGCCAGGCATGGTGGCGCACGCCTTTAATCCCAGCACTCGGGAGGCAGAGGTAGGAGGATCGCCATGAGTTCGAGGCCACCCTGAGACTCCGTAGTGAATTCCAGATCAGCCTGGGCTAGAGAGAAACCATACCTTGAAAAACAAGAAAGAAAGAAAAAATGTGTTTTATCATAGCTTTATTTTCACAGAATAAACAATGCTTCTCCATTCTCACAGTCAGAATTCAGACTCTCCTCGTTCCACACTGTCCCCTGGGTCTTGTGAGCAAGCCCTGCCTAGTAGGGGTCTGCGTGGAACTTTCTTCTAGCTGCTTCTTTTCCCTACTGGTGCTTCATGTTTACAGTCCCTTTCATGAGACTGGGTCTCCCCATCACACGCAGGTGGGCTTTGCAGTACTGGATGCAAGGACCCCCTCCCGGGGCTTCACCTGGCTTGTCAGCTGAGCTGGAAAGGGTGGAGGAAAGCGAAAGAAACCTAATGCAGTGGAACCAGCTGGACCCCTGGCCCTCTGAAGACTGGGGAAGGAGGATCTAGAGTTCAAGACTAGCCTTGGCTACATAGGGAGAACTGGCCTCTTAAAAAACTGAGGGGAGCTGGAGAGATGGCTTAGTGGTTAAGGCACTTGCCTGTGAAACCTAAGGTCACAGGTTCAATTCCCCGGAACTCATTTAAGCTAGAGGCAAATGGTGGTGCATGCACCTGGAGTTCATCTGCAATGGCAAGAGGCTCTGGCACGCCTGTTCTCTCTCTCTCTCTCTTTCCCTCTTTCTCTCATAAATAAATAAAATGTGAAAAAATGAGGGACCCAGGTTCAATTTCCCCAGTAAAGCCAGATGCACAAATTTAAAAGAGAGAGAGCCCACAATCCCAGCACAAATTTAAAAGAGAGAGAGCCCACAATCCCAGCACAAATTTAAAAGAGAGAGAGAGCCCACAATCCCAGCACTTGGTGGACAGAGACAGAAGGATCAGGAATTCAAGGTCATCCTTAGCTACATAATGAGGCTAGCCTAGACTACATGCCACCCTGTCAAAATAAAACAAAAACCACTATACTTGGGAGGATGAGACAGGAGATCATATGTTTAGGGCCTGCCTAAGCTACAAAATGAGCTATAGGCCAGCCTCAGCTAATGAGTGAGGTTTTCTTTTTAATATTTTATTTATTTACTTATTTGAGAGGGGAAGACAGAGAGAGAAAATGTGCATGTCAGGGCCTCCAGCCACTGCAGACTCCAAAGGCATTTGCGACCTTGTGCATCTGGCTTATGTGGGTCCTGGAGAATCAAACCTGGGTGCTTTCATTGGCTTCGCAAGCGTCTTAGCCACTAGGCCATCTTTCCAGCCCCACAGTGAGTTTGAGGCTAGCTCGGGCTACATGAAACTCTGTCTCACAAAAATAAACTAAAAAGAAGAAAAAAGGAAAAGAGTAGTCCTATAGTGTAGCAATTATCTCACATCACTTTACATGCAGAAGGTCCTGGGTTCAAGCCCCAGTGGAACCTTGAGTCCTTTAATTTATTTTTAAAATATTTTTATTTATTTAATTATTTGTAAGCAGAGAGAGAAAGAGAGATAATGAGAGTGTCAGGGCCTCCACCCACTTGCAAACAAAATCCAGATGCATTCACCACTTTATGCATCTGGCTTTACATGGGTACTAGGGAATCAAACCTTGGTCGTTAGGCTTTGCAGGCAAGCACCTTAACCACTGAGCCATCTCTCCAGCCTGAGTCTTCTAATTTAAAGCTGGGCATAGTGGCTTCATACTTGTGACCCCAGCACTTAGGAGGCTGAGGCAGACAGATTGCCATGAGTTCATGGTGAGCCTAGGCTAAAGAGTGAGACCCTGCCTCAAAAACAAGAGAGAGGAGGGGAGGGGAAGGGAGGGGGAGGGAGGGGAGGGGAAGGGAGGGGGAGGGAGGAGAAGAGAGGGGAGGAAAGGAGAAAGGAAAGGAAAGGAAAGGAGAGGCGAGGAGAGGGGAGGGAAGGGAAGGGAAGGGAAGGAAAAAGAAAAGGAAAAAGGAAAGGAAAGCCAGGCGTGGTGGCGCACGCCTTTAATCCTAGCACTCAGGAGGCAGAGGTAGGAGGATCATCATGAGTTCGAGGCCACCATGAGACTACGTATTGAATTCCAGGTTAGCCTGGACTAGAGTGAGACCCTACCTTGAAAAAACAAAAACAAAAACAAAAAAAAAGGAAGGAAAGGAGGAAGACCACTGGAGAAGGGAACAGGGGGAAGGTGCATTTTGAGAAGCCAGCTGAAGACTGGCCTTGCAGAAAGCAGGGCCCCCACTCTGCCCAGCCCTCACTTCTCACCTCATTCTAGCAAGAGAGGTGAAAGCCAGTGTGGCCCAGCCCGGACCACTCACCTCTCTCCGTGGCTGGCCCTGGGGATTCTGAGCAAAGGAATGACACCTAGTTGCCACCCACCCCAGGAAGAGTACCTGCCAACCTCAGCCCACTGGGGACGGGCTCTTAGAAGTCATTCAATCCTTTTTTTTTTTTTTTTTTTTTCTCTAGCCCAGGCTGACCTGGAATTCACTCTGTAGTCTCAGGGTGGCCTTGAACACACGGCAATCCTCCTACCTCTGCCTCCCAAGTGCTGGGATTAAAGGTGTGCGCCACCACGCCTGGCTCTCATTCTATCTTTGTACCTACCATGGGGGAAACTGAGGCCTGGGGAGAGGACATGCAGCCCATTGGGCCACAATCTTGTCTGGAAGCAGGTCTTCTGACCTGAAGGAGAAACCCAGCCTTCCTCTGACACCCTACAATCCACCGCCCGCTCACCAGAACAGCCTACAGACACGCAGGCCTCACAGCCCCTTCCACCCACCTCCCACACCCTGCCCAGCTGCTCCCACTTCCCCTGAGGAATTGTGCCCGGAGCCAGCACACACTGGGCACCTGAATTGAGTTGAGACAAGATTAGCTCTCACCAGGCCAGGTGGCACATACCTCCATCTTGGCCCTTGGCTATACGAATTCTTACAAAGGTTGCAACACCCCAAGCAAAAAGGAAGCTTGAGGCCGGGCGTGGTGGTGCACGCCTTTAATCCCAGCACTCGGGAGGCAGAAGTAGGAGGATCGCTGTGAGTTCAAGGCCACCCTGAGACTACATAGTGAATTCCAGGTTGGCCTGGGCTAGATTGAAACCCCACCTTGATAAATAAATAAATAAATAAAAAGGAAGCTTGAGGGGCTGGAGAGATGGCTTAGCAGTTAAGGTGCTTACCTACAAAGCCTAATGACCCAAGTTCAATTCCTCAGTACCTATGTAAAGCCAGATGCACAAGGTGGCACATCTGGAGTTCATTTGCAGTGGGTAAAGGCCCTGGCATGCCCACTCTCTCTTGCCCTCTCCTTCCAAACAAATGAAAATTAAAAAAAAAAAAATGACTCCTAGGGCTGGAGAGATGGCTTAGTGGTTAAGGTGTTTGCCTACAAAGCCAAAGGACCCAAGTTCAATTCCTCAGGACACACGTAAGCCAGATGCGCAAGGTGGCACATGTATCTGGAGTTCGTTTGCAGTGGCTGGAGGCCCTGGTGTGCTCATTCTCCTCTCTCTTTCTCAAATGAATAAATAATATATATATATTTTTTTTTAAGACTCCCTTTAAAAGAGAAAAAAAGAAAGCTTGAGTGCTTGGGATGAGCCCCCACCTACTAGAGTTACTGAGACCCCAGGGCCAGGGCTGAAGGAGCCTGAGCCAGCGAGGCCCCGTTCCCAATACTCTCCTCCGAAGCTGGAAGAATGAAAGCGTCAGGACTATGAGATGAGCGTCTATACCCCTTCATTTCCCTGGTAATATGTCACCTCGCCAAACTTCTCTGAGCCCTATGAAGACAGAGCTTTAATAAGTAATATAAAAACAGCGGCTGGGCTGAGAGGATGGCTCAGTGGTTAAAGGTGCTTGCCTGCAAAGACTGCAGGCCTGGGGTTCAGTTCCCCAGTACTCACAGAAAAACCAATGCACAGAATGGCGCATGCATCTGGAATTTGTTTGCAATGGCAAGAGAGCCTGGCCCGCCTATTCTCTCCCTCCTTCTCTCCCTTTCTCTCTCTCTCTCTCTCTCTCTGTCTCTCTCTAGCAAAAAAATAAATAAATGAAATTTTAGAGCCGGGCATCTTTAATCCCAGCACTCAGGAGGCCGAGGTAGGAGGATGGCTATGAGTTTGAGGCCAGCCCGAGACTACATAGTGAATTCCAGGTCAGCCTGGTCTTGAATGAGACCCTACCTTAAAAAAAAAATTATCTTTATTTTTCATTTATGTGAGAGAGCATATGAGAGCATTAGGGCCTCCAGCCACTGAGTCCCAGCCTCAATAAGCTGGTACAAGCCTGTAATCCCAGCAGTGGAGAACTACAAGCAGGAGAATCAGAAGTTCAAAGTCATCCTTAGCTACATAGTAGATTCCAGGCCAGTCTGGGCTACATGAGACCCTGTTTCAAAAAAAAAAAAAAAAAAAAAAATTCTGTTAGGCATGGTGGCATATGCCTCTAGTCCCAGCACTGGGGAGGCTGAGGTAAGAGGATTACTGTGAGTTTAATGGCAGCCTGGAGCTTTAAGAGTGAGGTCCTGGTCAATCTGGATTCCAGTGGTGTCCTGCCTCAGGGAAAAATCATTTTAGAGAGCTGGGCTTGGTGGCATATGCTGATAATCCCAACACTTGGGAGGAAAAGATATGAGGATCAGGAGTTCAAAAATAGCCTGGGCTGGGCTGGAGAGATGGCTTAGCAGTTAAGAGCTTGCCTATGAAGCCTAAGGACCCTGGGTCAAGGCTCGATTCTCCAGGACCCACGTTAGCCAGATGTACAAAATGGCACATGTATCTGGAGTTTGTTCGCAGTGGCTGGAGGCCCTGGAGCGCCCATTCTCTCTCTTTCTCTCTGCCTCTTTCTCTCTCTGTCTATCGCTCTCAAATAAATCAACAAACAAAAATTTCAAGAAAGGATCTTCTAAAAAAAAATAGTTTTGGCTACATGAGACCCTGTCTCAAAAACTTAAAATATACATGGATTCCCTCTTGGGCCTGGAAAGGTGGCTCAGCAGTTAAAGGTACTTGCCTGCAAAGCCTGATGACCTGGGTTCACTTTTCCAGGACCCATGCAAAACCAGATACACAAAGTGGCACATGTGTCTGGAGTTTGTTTGCAGTGATAAGAGGCCCTGGTACACCTATTCTCTCTCTGCTTGCAAGTAAATAATAATTAAAAAAAAAAAAAAAGGGCTGGAGATATGGCTTAGCACTTCAAGATGCTTGCCTACAAAGCCAAAGGACCCAGGCCCCATTCTCCAGGACCCACATAAAGCCAGATACACAAGGTGGCACATGCGTCTGGAGTTCATTAGCAGTGGCTAGAGGCCCTGACATACCCATTCTGTCTCTGTCTGCCTCTCTCTCTCTCTCTCTCTCTCTCAAATAAATAAATAAAATTTTAAAAACTATATTTTTAAACAAATACCCTCTTCGATCTGCCTACAGGAACCAAGAATTGTGAAGCTCTTCTGAGCCTTTGGCCCTGTTATCCTGTTTCCAGCTCAGAACCCACAGGGAGGCGTTTATCAGAAGTGCTCACAGAGGGCCCTTTATAAGAAAGCTTGAAAGGATCCCAAATGCTGAACAGTGCTGGGGAGATAAGGAAACTGGGCCAAAGAGAAAAATGTGCAGCAGTGGCCTTGAGCAGGAGGCTGAAGCAGCAAGGCCCACATGCAGCCAGGCCATGAGAAAGCTAGACCCCAGGGAGAGAAGGCCCAGCGGGCCCCACGCCATATCTTCTAGTCAAGGCCTTCCTGCCCTCCCAGGCCTGAGAACCGCAGGGCTGGCAGCCCCTGGGACTGAGGCCCCACAAACAAGGGCAGTCAGCCCGCTGTCTTGTCCTCCCGGAACAGTGAGGTTTTGTTTGTGGGTTTGAGCCAGGGTCTCACTGCATAACCCAGGCCAGCCTGGAACTTTCTATCCTCTGGCCTCAGTCTCCCAAGTGCTGGGATTATGTGGACCACACCATGCCCAGTTCATGAAGTGAGGGCTTTTCCATGAGGAGAGGAACCGAGGACTGGACGTGGGGAGCCTGCTGATTTTAACTAGGTCAATTCTGTCGTTAAAATGCCAACATTACTTAATGACGGTTAGAAGGAAAAGGTTAAAGTCGGGCGTGGTGGCGCACACCTTTAATCCCAGCACTGGGGAAGCAGAGGTAGGAGGATCGCTGCGAGTTTGAGGCCACCCTGGGACTACATAGTGAATGCCAGGTCAGCCTGAGCTAGAGTGAGACCCTACCTCGAAAAACAAACAAACAAACAAACAAACAAACAAAAAGGTTAATATGTGTACAGGGAAACACGAATGAGAAAAGAAAATCTCCCCACCCCTACCTACCGGGAGCTCAAGTTTTCAGGGAAGTGAAAACACGTTTTTCCTCAGAACAGTGGGCAATACTGGCACCGAGCTGGGACCGAGCTCCCAGTAGCTTTCAGTTTTGGATGCCAGTTCCCCATGAGGTCCCAAAGAAAGTGCTAGTTCCTATGCAGAAGTCCCCCAAGGCCTCAAAAAACTTCCACCTGTTAAAACAGCCCGAGCCACAGTGGAGCATGCTGCTCTGGGCCTCCTGGAGTCCCCTCATTCCCTAGAAGAAGCCCCCCAACATGTCTCCAACAATGTCAGGCTCTCACTTTCAAACCTCAACCTCAGCCTCTCCTACTGGACTGGACTTTCTGGTACTTGGACCTGGGCGGCAATAAATGTAGATTTGGGACTGGAGAAATAGCTCAGCGATTAAAGGCACTTGCTTGCAAAACCTGACAGCCCTGGTTCAATTCCCAGGTACCCATATAAAGCCAGATGGGAGCCAGGCATGGTGGTGCACACCTTTAATCCCAGCACTCCTGAGACAGAGGTAGGACCATTGCCATGAGTTCGAGGTCACCCTAAGACTACATAGTGAATTCCAGGTCAGACTGGGCTACAGAAAGACCCTCCCTTAAAAAACCAAAATAAATAAATAAATAAATAAATAAATAAAGCCAGATGTACAAAGTAGTGCACGCATATGGAGTTCATTTATAGTGGATACAGGCCCTGGTGCACCCATCCTCTTTCTCTCTTCTCTCTCTCCTTGCAAATAAGTAATAAATAAAATATTTTTTTAAATGTCAGCTGGGAGTGGTGGTGCATACCTTTTATCCCAGTATTTGGGAGGCAGAGGTAGGACAATTGCCATGAGTTTGAGGCCACCCTAAGACTACATAATGAATCAGGCTGGGCTAGAGCGAGACCCTACCTTGAACCTCCCCCCAGAAAGAATAATAAGTAAATAAGGGTTGGATAGATGGCTTAGTAGTTAAAGTGCCTGCCTGCAAAGCCAAAGGACCCATGTTTGATTCCCCAGGACCTATGTAAGCCAGATGCACAAGGTGGCGCATGCGTCTAGAGTTTGTTTGCAGAGGCTTAAGGCCCTAGCATGCCCATTCTCTCTCTCTCTCTCTCTTAAATAAATAAACAAAAGTATTTTAAAAAATAAAATAGCTGGGCATGGTGGTGCACACCTTTAATCCCAGCACTTGGGAGGCAGGAGTAGGAGGATCACCATAAATTCAAGGCCACCTTGAGAGAATACAGAGTGAATTCCAGATTAGCCTGGGCTAGAGTGAGACCCTACCTAAAAATAAATAAATAAATAAAAAATAAATAAATAAAATAAAATAAGTAAATAAATGTAGACTTGGCCATGCCCCAAATGCCTCTTTCTGTCAAACTTTAGGCACCCTGCCACCTGCCCTGGGACACTGATATGTCAACAGCGTGTTCAGGCCCAGACCCCTCCACCCCGTACCACATCCCCCTCAGCGCCTACTCAGCCTCCTTGTCATGAGGGTGCTACCCTCTCCCAATCTCCTTCCGCTCTGCTCCTGGTCCTTGACAATCAATATCGGTCAACCCCTACTTTAACTGAGCAGAGGCCCACCTAGAATAAAGATTATATTTCCCAACCTGCCTCACAGACATGAGACTTAACAAGTGCACCTTTTGTGACCTGGCAGCCTTTTTCTCAATAGCTGATAAGAAATATAATGCAATTTTCAAATATCTAACAACTGGTCCTGCCAGGACACAGGACATCCTGGGGGAGAGGAGGCATGACCACTGAGCACGTGACTGACAGCTGGGTGAGTGATCCCTGGGAACGAACCAGCAGAGGGGATGGCATTGGGGGCCAGCAGCTAGTTACCGGCTGGTGTGGAAAAATTTCACAGTCAGCTAAGTACCGACCCTGGCTACAACCTCACTTCTTTTTTATTATTTTTTTAAAAATATTTTTAAAGATTTATATTTATTTATTTATTTATTTATTTATGACAGGGATTGAGAGAGAGAGAGGGAGTGAATGGATGCACTAGGGCCTCTAGTCACTGCAAACGAACTCCAGATGTGGGTGCTACCTTGTGCATCTGGCTTACATGAGACCTGGAGAATCAAACCTGGGTCCTTCGTTCTTCACAGGCAAGCACCTTAACTGCTAAGCCATCTCTCCAGCCCTTCATTCCTTTTTTTTTTTTTTTTTAATATTTTATTTACTTATTTCAGAGAGAAAGAAGAGGCAGAGAGGGAGGGAGAGACAATTGGTGCTACAGGGCCTCTAGCCACTATAACTGAACTCCGGTTGCAAGCACCACCTTGTGCATCTGGCTTTACATGGATACTAGGGAATCGGACCTGGGCACTTTGGCTTTGCAGGCAAGCACCTTAACTGCTAGGCCATCTCTCCAGCCCTCTCATTTCTTCTTCATTCTGCCAAGACTGTAGTCGTGATGGCAGGCACGCAAGCATCCATTCTCAAGCAAGAGACAGAAGCCTTGTGGAGAGTCACAAAGCAAGAGAGAAGTTTGTCCCAAGTACCCTAGAGGCTGCGGCACGAAGATCACTCCTCCCACCCCAGGAGCTCAGGACAAGCCTGGGAAACAGTGTGATACCCTTCCTCAAAACAAAGAAGGAAGAGCTGGGTGGTTAAAGGTGCTTGCTTGCAAAGCCTGTCAGCCAAGGTTCAACTCCCAACACCCATGTAATAGCCAGATGCAAAAGTGGCACACACATACACACACACAAAAATAACCCAGAAAATTTAGCCAGGTGTGGTGGTGCACGCTTTTCATCCCAGCACTCGGGAGGCAGAGGTAGGAGGATTGCCGTGAGTTCGAGGCCACCCTGAAATTATATAGTTAATTACAGGTCCACCTGGACCAGAGTGAGACCCTACCTTGAAAAACCAAAACAAACAAACAAACAAAAAAAGTGGCACACATGTCTGCATTCATTTGTAGTGGCAAGAGACTCTGGAGCACACATATTCTCATTCTCTCTCTCTCCCTCTGTCTCCCCCTCCTCTCTCTCTCTCATGCAAATAAATAAAAAAGAAGAGGAGACACCTGGATCCCTGAAGATTATAGGAATGCTAAAATGGGCTTCAGTATACAAATATTCATATTTTGTTGAGGTTTTGACTTGCTTGAGTGTTTTTGCAAGAAGAGAGAGAATGAACATGGGCACACCAGGGCCTCTAGCCACTGCAAATGAACTCCAGATACATGCACCACCTTGTGCATGTGGCTTTATGTGAGTACTGGGGAACTGAACCTGAGTCATTAGGTTTTGCGGGCAAGAACCATTGGGCCACCTCTCTGGGCCCCTAGCTTGAGTTTTCTGTCACATTCTAGATCTCAGTGAGACTCCAGTCTCTTGATATCTTTATTTTTATTTTTTTAATTAATTAATTAATTAATTAATTTGAGAATGACAGACAGACAGAGAAAGAGGCAGAGAGAGAGAATGGGCGCACCAGGCCCTCCAGTCACTGCAAACGAACTCCAGATGCATGTACCTCGTTGTGCATCTGGCTTACGTGGGTTCTGGGGAATCAAGCCTCAAATCAGGGTCTTTAGGCTTCACAGGCAAGCACCCAACCACTAAGCCATCTCTCCAGCCCTTGATATCTTTATTTATTCCTGTCTTCCCACAGTCCCCTGTCCCTCCACTCTCTTTTGGGCCACATGCATGCCACTGAGCAACATTCCCTGCTGGGGAAGCCTTCCAATGCTTCAGAAAACACTTCCCTGGGGCTGGGAAGACGGCTTGGGGGCTAAGGGTGCTTACTCGCTTACTGGCAGCCAAGGTTCAATTCCCAAGCCACAGGCCCTGCTCTAGACTGAGCAGTGTACTAGTGGCTGACTAGAAAGGAGACCTTATCCCGCACCCACTTAGAAGGCCAGTGGGTCCACAGTTCCCTTTGGGGTTCCATCTGGCACCTTGAGGCCCTGGCCCTCCCTAGGCTAGGGAGGAGCAGTTTGGCTGCCAGTCTACTCTGGAAGCTAGCTGGAGCCAGCACAGAGCTCTGCCCACAGCGTCACCCATTATCCTGATGAACCCATTCACTGCTGTTCCCCTGAGAATATGGGGCGTTGGCAGAGCAACACACCGCAGTCAAGGGCTGCTGAGTCACCCTGGAGGGCCCGCAGTCGGTGAGGTCAAAGAACACGTGAGGAAGGCTGTGAGGGGCCCCAGAAAACATGTTGAGACACAAACAGCACTGCCTTGGGTGGGGGGGGGAGCAGGGGGTGCTGGAGACATAGATTTCTGTCCGGCTATGTGTGTTAGAAAAACCTTAGTTAACCATAGAGGAAACGTGAGCTGGAGATCACAGATAAGGACCAGGGACCAGAGACCCAGGTCTGTGAATTCCAGTCACTATCTCCCATCCCAGGCCCAGCCTGAGCCCTGGGCTGCCAATTTCTGGAAGCTTCACTCCCTCTAGCCTCTGGTGTTTGCTTTTCCCTCTAGCATTAGCACCTCGCTGTTAGAGCCCTTCCCTTGTTCTGAGCCAAGTTGGGAAGGAAAACAAAAATGAGAAGAGATTCTATGGTTCCTGGGCCTGGAGGGAAAGCAAGAGGCCCTATCCCACTACCTAGATGACAACTGTTTCCAAAGCCTGAAGCTTCCTGAGACAGCTGAACGTGGGGTGAGGTGTGGGGAGAAGAATCAAAAAGAAACTTAGTCCTGGCATGTGAGGCATGTCTGTGATCACAGTACTTGGGAGGTGGAATCAGGATGATCAATAGTGTAAGGTCAGGGCTGGGGAGATGGCTCAGCAGCTAAGGCACTTGCCTATAAAGTCTAAGGACCTGGGTTCAATTCCCCAGTAACCACGTATAGCCAGATGCACAAATTAGCATATGTATGTGGAGTTCATTTGCAATGACTAGATGCTCTGGCACACCCATTCTCTCTATGTGCCTCTCTCTCTCATATAAATAAATAAAATACTAAAATAATATATTTTTGAGACAAGCCCAACAGACTGGCCTTTTGTTGTTATTGTTGTCGAGGTAGGGTCTTGCTCTAGCCCACCAGGCCTGGCTCACAGACTAGCCTTTTTTATGCAAAAGAGAGAGAGAGAGAGAATTGGTGCCACAGGGCCTCTAGCCACTATAATCGAACTCCAGGCGCGTATACCACCTTGTAAGCATGTGCAACCTTGCACACTTGTGTCACCTTGTGTGTCTGGCTTATGTGGGACCTGGAGAGTCGAACATGAGTCTTTAGGCTTCACCAGAAAGTGCCTTAACCACTAAGCCATCTCTTCAGTCCAAAAAAAAATTTTTTTTAAAGTGTAAGGTCAGCCGGGCGTGGTGGTGCACGCCTTTAATCCCAGCACTCGGGAGGCAGAGGTAGGAGGATCGCTGTGAGTTCGAGGTCACCCTGAGACTCCATAGTGAATTCCAGGTCAGCCTGGGCTAGAGTGAGACCCTACCTCGAAAAACCAAAAAAAAAAAAAAAAAAAAAAAGTGTAAGGTCAGTGGGAAACGATTTTGATCGTGACATACTGCCTATATGTATTGAGGTTGTCAATCGAATGTTAAAACAAGGGGCTTTAACCCCACATGGGTTCTCATGGGCAGGAGCTCTTCACACGATCTCCTCTTTTCTTTTTTTCTTTTTCTTTTTTTTTTTTGGTTTTTCAAGGTAGGGTCTCACTCTAGCCCAGGCTGACCTGGAATTCACTATGTTGTCTCAGGGTGGCCTCGAACTCATGGCGATCCTTCTACCTCTGCCTCCCGAGTGCTGGGATTAAAGGCGTGCGCCACCACGCCCGGCTCACGATCTCCTCTTAAACTAATAAGGTTTCTCTAAACTTAAAAAAAAAAAAAAAAACTAAAAAAAAAAGTTAAGGGCCGGGTGTGGTGGTGCACGCCTTTAATCCCAGCACTCGGGAGGCAGAGGTCGGAGGATCGCCATGAGTTCGAGGCCACCCTGAGACAACATAGTAAATTCCAGGTCAGCCTGGGCTACAGAGAGACCCTACCTTGAGAAAACATTTTTGTAAAGTTAAACAAAGCGTGTGCCTGTGCCCTGGTCATTGGCACAGCAGGGAGAGGGCGCTGAAAGCCTCCCCCGTGTTGGAAGGTCTACTCCCGTCCTTGCCACACCTTGGCACTTTCATACACACCCTCTCAGCAGCCTTGTCCCCTGGTGCCAGGCTCACTGAATGCCTTCTGCCTGGCGTTGGGCAGTGTCCCTGGAAGCTAATGGGAGGGAGGTGGAAGCAGGGGTTTGCCTCTGAGCTTTTTGGGGTGCTAGTTTTGCAACCACAGTAAAAGTCACCTTCCTAGGTTGCCCCCTGGGGAACAAAACAGTGTAGGGTCAGGACTGGCAAGATAGCTTAGTGGGTATGAGCACTTCCTGTGCAAACCCAAGGACCTGAGACGAAATCCCCCCCCCCTCAGGGGTATGTGGCTGGGGGTAGCCATATACCCCTACAATCCCAGTGTTGAGTGGGTGGAGACATGAGGCTCACTGGGGCTTACTGGTCAGCCAGTCTAACCAAAAAATAATGAGCTAGAGGCTGGAGAGGTGACTCAGTGGTTAAAGGTACTTGCTTCCATAGCCTACAGCCTGGCAATCTGGGTTTGGCTCCCTCGTACCCACGTAATGCCAGATAACAAAGTGGCACATGCGTCTGGAGTTAGTTTGCAGGGCCAGGAGCCTCTGGCACACCTATATTCTTTATCTCCCTCAAATAAATAAATATATTTTTTTTAAATGGGGAGCTGGGTTCAGTGAGAGACTTTGTCTCAAGAAAATAAGGGCAGGGGTCATAGGTGATCTTCCTCTGGTCTCCTCTGTTCGTGTGCTCACAGGGTGTTCACATCTGCACACACACACACACACACACACACACACACACACACACACAACACACATCACACATACTGTATACACAGAAAAAAAAATCCCAACGAACAAAAGGCAAAATGAAAGCCAGGCATGGTGGTGCATACTATTGGGAGTGTATGCACTTGGGAAACAGAGGTAGGAAGATCACCCCGAGTTCGAGGCCAGCCTGAGACTACATAGTAAATTCCAGGTCAGCCTGGGCTAGAGCAAGACCCTATCTTGAAGAAACAAAACAAACAAACAAAAAATGCAGAAATTGAGTCACTAAGCTAATGTTCCATGTCACTGAACGAAAGCTCTGCTATCTGTCTGGCCTTCAAGAACGCAAGAGAAATAAAACATAGACCCATTTCCCAAACACACAATTGAATCCACAATAAAGTCCTTTTGCTTTAATCTTTATACCAAAGAAGAGTCCTGGTTGGGGTTGGAGAGATGGTTCAGTGGTTAAGGCAGTTGCCTGCAAACAACCTGGTTCAGTTCAGCTCCCCAGGACCCACATAAAGCCAGGTGCACAAGGTGGCACACGCATCTGGAGTTCATTTGCAATGGCTGGAGGCCCTGGTGTACACATCCTTTCTTTCTGTCTCTCTTCTCTCAATCTCTAATTGCAAATCAATAAATAAAATATATTTTTTTAAAAATTTATAGCCGGGTGTAAACAAAAAAACCAAAAAACAGTGCTGAATGTGGCTCAGTGGTAGAGTGCTTGCCCACCATGTGTAAGGGCCTGGGTTCAATCCTCAACACCACAAAAGAAAAAAGAACTTAAAAAATAAAAATTTCTCCAGGCGTGGTGGCGCACGCCTTAATCCCAGCCCTTGGAGGCAGAGGTAGGAGGATCACCATGAGTTCGAGGCCACCCTGAGACTCCATAGTGAATTCCAGGTCAGTCTGAGCTAGAGTGAGACCCTACCTCGAAAAACCAAAATAATAACAATAATACTAATAATAAATAAATAAAATAAAATCTGACTGCCTGTTAATATGTCTGGCATATGCCATTGATGTCCAATCTTTGAATTAAGCTTAAATTAGGTTTAATCATCACTTCTCAACCTTTTGGCTAAAGTCAAATATAATCAGGTTGGATCATCCTTACTCTGCAGACTAGAAAACTTGAGTCTCAGCAAGGCTGAGTTACCTGGGATCTCCCCTCGTCCCAGCAGAACCAGGATTCTAGCCTAAGACCATTTCAGTTGAAGTCTAGGCCATGTCTTGGCTGGAAGACTGTCCCCAGTGTCCAAGGCAGACAGCCATCAGGGACAGAGCTGCCCTGGGGCCCTCTAGATCTGATGCCATCACATAACACCTCTTTGTGTCAAGGCCACCACCCTGAGTACACTCTACGACTTGCTGGACCTGTCTGGTCACTGTTCAGTCAGATAATTCTGTACGAGTGACCTGGCCGGTGCTCACCGTGAGGTTCTGTTAGTCTGGTTTGTGGATAGGATGGTTCTGTTTTTGCTTTATTTTGTCTTGTTTCGCTTTGCTTTGCTTTGAGACAGGGTCTCCTGTAGCCCAGTCTGGCTTAGAGCTTGCTGTGTGGACAAAGATAGCTTTGAACTCCTGATCCTTCTGCCTCCACCTCCCAAAGTGCTGGGATTATAGGCAAACGCCTTAACCGCTGAGCCATCTCTCCAGCCCCCGTGCTGGGATTATCCACGTGTGTCAGATCTGTTAACTTCCTCAGGATGATGAACACATTATCTCAGCGGATCACTGGCCACCACAACATCACCTATCCCAACCCTCAGACCAGCGGACTGAGAAAATCCCCTGCTTTGGTTATAGATTTCAGCCGTGAATATCCTTGGAGTCAAGGAGGCTGGGAATTGGGGTACTCTGAATCTCTAAGCTTTCTAGAGATTTCCATCATAATGTCTCCGCTGGCCTTAGACTTGGAAGCTTCTACCGTACTCTGAGTCCAAATTGCCTCCCCCAAGATGGCAACACTCCACAGGACCTCGTGGCTCGGATCTGTGATCTGTCATCCTGGCACTCTGGAAACCGGGGCAGGAGGATTCTCATGAAGTTTGAGGGCCGCCAGATCCGCATTGCAAGGCTCGCCTGCTTCATGACATGAGCCCCTTTCTTCGCTTCCACCAGCGCAGCCTGCGAATCGCAGAAGGGGCCTCCCCGTGTTGGAAGGGGACCAGGACGTCAGGATGGATGACCTCAGGAGTGGAAGACAGAAGAAAACATCCCTAGATGTGGCCCAGGCAGCTGTAACAGACAGACACTGTGTGACACATTGCACAAGGAGCCCTGCAGCTCGGGGTCCGTGACCATGAAGAATCTGGAAGTGAATTTTAACGTGCTCGTCTGACACGAGGTACCCTTCCAGAAAGGACGGAGTGAGCTCCTGCACGTCTGCCAGCCTGTATTTGGCCAACTTGAGACAATAAGGACCTATGAAGGTCCAAAGGCAGCAGAGAGGCTGGAGAGATGGCTCAGTGAAGTGTTTTGGTGTAAAGTGATAACCACACAGACATGAGGACCTGAGTTCAGAGCCCCAGCACCTACACAAAATGCCAGGGGTGGTGACGCGTGCTTGTGACCCCAGCACTGGAGAAGTAAGACAGGGACATTTCCTGGCTACATGGTCTACCCCAGTCAGTGAGCTCCAGGTTCAGTGAGAGACCCCTGTCTCAAAAACAGGAGGTGGGGGCTGGAAAGATGGCTTAGCAGTTAAGGCACTTGCCTGCAAAGCCAAAGGACCTCGGTTCAATTCCCCAGGACCCACGTAAGCCAGATGCACAAGGTAACACATGCATCAAGAGTTCCTTTGCAGCTAGAGGTCCTGGCATGCCCATTCTCTCTCTCTCTCTCCAATATATAAATAAAAATAAAAACCACAAACTTAAAAAAAAAAAAAAAGAAGGTGGCTAGGGAGATGTCTCACTGGGTTTACCAGACAAGCTTACTGGACAAGCATCAAGGCCTGAGAGCATCTAAGTTTGATACCCCAGCACCTGCATAAATAGCTGAGCATAGCCACGCATGCCTGTCACCCCAGTCCTGTGTAAAGCAGACACCAGAGAATCACTGGGGCTCATTGCAAGTGCTTGCAAAACCTGCTGGCCTTGGTTTGAGTACCCAAGTAAACCAACTGTATAAAGTGGCACATACATCTGGAGTTTGCCGTGGCAGGAGGCCCTAGTGTGCCCATATTCATTCTCTTTCTCTCTGTGTATGTATGTACTCACAAATAATTAAAAGAAATATAGCTGGGCGTGGTGGCGCGTGCCTTTAATCCCAGCACTTGGGAGGCAGAGGTCAGAGGATCACCGTGAGTTCAAGGCCACCCTGAGACTACATAGTGAATTCTAGGTCAGCCTGGGATAGAGCGAAACCCTACCTCAAAAAACCAATATATATATATATATATATATATAATTTTATTTTTTTAAAGACCAGCATGGGACCAGGTGGCTCACGCCTTTAATCCCAGCACTCAGGAGGCAGAGGTTGGAGGATCAGTGTGAGTTTGAGGCCATCCTGGGACTATATAGTGTATTCCAGGTCAGCCTGGGCTAGAGCAAGATACTTCCTTGAAGAAAGAAACAGAGAGCGAGAGAGGGAAAGACCAGCCTGGGGTGCTGGGTATGGTGGTGCACGCCTGTAATGCCAGCACATGGCCAGTGAAGGCTCAGAGTCAGCAGTCAGCCTTGGCTGCATGGGGAGCTGAAGGCCAGCCTGAACCCTGCTGAAGAGATGGCTTAGTGGTTAAGGCGCCTGCCTGCAAAGCCTAATGACCTGAGTTCAATTCCCCAGTACCCTCATAAAGCCAGATGCACAAAGTGATGCATGGCTCTAGAGCCCATTTGCAGCAGCTGGAGGCCCTGGCATGCTCATTCTCTCTCTCTGTTTACCAATAAATAAAACTATTAAAAAATAAAATAAAATAAAATCAGGTGTGGTGGCACATGCCTGCAATTCCAGCAATCAGGAGGCGGAGGTAAGAGGATCGCCATGAGCTCAAGGCCAGCCTGAGACTACATAGCGAATTCTGGGTCAACCTGGACTAGAGTGGGACCCTACCTCGAAAAACCAACAGTAATAATAATTAACAAAAAGACCAATCTGAAATACATAGCAAAACCCCGCAGCCATGAACTGCGGAGATCAATCAATCCTCCTGCCTCATCCTCCGGGCTGCAGGGTACTTGGGGCAGATTTCTCTCTTCTTGCTTTGTCATCCTCAATAAAGCTTCTGTCTCCTGGTCCAGAACAAATGCCTGAGCGCCGGCCATCATGTCTGGAATCTGGACTTCGTGAAGAAGAAACGAGGCTATAGCCAGGGTTGTGCTTGCCTAAGTGTACACCAGTAATTAGACTGTGAAATTCTTCCAAACAAGCTGGCAAATAGCTACTGGCCCCAGATGCTACTCCTCCTGCTGGCTCGCCCTCAGCAATCACTCAGCTCTTCAGGTCGGCTTGGCTGAGCTGAGCCTTCTAGACCATTCCCCAGCAGTAAGGCCTGTGTGCTTGTTAACTATTTGAATAGACGTGTATTAGAATGTTTGTATTAGGTCTTTCCTATTAAAAACAAGAATAGGAAGCCATAAAAAATGGGCACTGTTTTTTTGTTTTTTTTGTTTTTTGTTTTTTGAGGTAGGGTCTCACTCTAGTCCAGGCTGACCTGGAATTCACTATGGAGTCTCAGGATGTCCTCGAACTCATAGCGATCCACCTACCTCTGCCTCCCAAGTGCTGGGATTAAAGCTCTACCACAGGAGTCTGGCATGGTGGTGCACACCTTTAATCCCAGCACTTGGGAGGTAGGAGGATACCTGGGAGTTTGAAGCCAGTCTGGGACTACAGCGTGAGTTCCAGGTCAAAAACCTCTACCAAGTTCAAGGCCACCCTGAGACTACATAGTGAATTCCAGGTCAGCCTGGGTTAGAGCAAGACCCTACCTTGAAACCCCCCCAAAAAAGAAAACTCTACAATAGGAAACCGAGAAACAAGGAGTTCAGCAGTGGTCCTCTGTGGAAGAGGAAGGAGGAAGGGTGAGAAGGTAGGTTTGTTTTTTTAGGCAAGCACAACTGACTGGCCTTTTTCATTTTTCTTTTTTTTCCTCTAATGCATGAGAGCGAAAGTGAGAGAGAAAGAGAGAGAATTGGCACACCAGGGCCTCCAGCCACTGTACCGTACACTCCAGACGTGTGCGCCACCTTGTGCGCGTGTGCAACCTGGCACGCTTCCATTGCCTGTGTGTCTGGCTTACGTGGGACATGGGGAGTTGAACATGAGTCCTTAGGCTTCACAGGCGAGTGCCTTAACCGCCAAGCCATCTCTTCCACCCTTTATTCCAGGAGTTTTTTGAGGGGGAGGGGTGATGGAAATTGAACCAGAGGGACTGCAGGGTTCAAAGGACACAGCCCCACCCTGGCCTGGAAACCATTCTATGTGATGCTACAGTGGTGATATAGAAGGGACAGTATACATTGTTCTAAACCCATGTGGGTACAACACAAAGGGACGAGCTCTAATCTCGGTGCTGGTTAGTAATCTACCAACATCCGTCCGTCAACTGTAACAACGATGCTCACACCGGATGCTAGCTGGACCGGGAGGGGAAGGGAGTGTGGGAGCGCACTGCCCTATCTACTCACTTTTCCCAAGGCCGACAAAACTACTGTGGGGAAGAAAAAAAAAAAAGCTTATTTGCATGTGTGTGCGTGGGGGGGGGAGGGGGGAGACAATCTCCTTCTGTGGCCCAGGCGCGCCCAGAACTGACCATGGCCTCCTGAGTGTTGGGATATATATAGGCGTCAATCACCATCTTCAGCATATAAAGTCTATTAATTAAAACAATCCCGGGAGTTTAAGGTCAAGCTGGTTTGAGGCCAGCCTGGCCTATAGAGTAAGACCCTGTCTCAAAACAAAGTGGCCAGGCGTGGTCTTTAATTGCAGCACTCGAGAGGTAGAGTTTGTTTGTTAAGTATTTCATTTCATTTATTTATTTATGAGAAAAAGAGGCAGATAGAGAGAGAGGGAGGGAGGGGAGAATGGGCACATCAGCGTCTCCAGCCACTGCAAACAAACTCCAGACACATGCGCCGCATTGAGCATCTGGCTTAACGTGGGAACACGGGAATTGAATCTGGGTCTTGAGGCTTCACTGGCAAGCACCTTAACTTCTTAACCATCTATCTCTCCAGTCCCCCCCCCCCCTTTTTATTTTGGCTTTTCAAGGTAGGGTCTTGCTCTAACCCAAGCTGACATGGAATTCACCATGTCTCAGGCTGACCTTGAACTCATAGTGATCTTCCTACCTCTGCCTCCTGAGTGCTGGGATTAAAGGCATGTGCCATCATGCCCTGCTCATTTTGAGAATTTTTTATCTTTATTATTATTATTATTATTATTATTATTTTTGGTTTTTCGAGGTAGTGTTTCTCTCTAGCCCAGGCTGACCTGGAATTCACTACATAGTCTCAGGGTGTCCTTGAACTCACGGCGATCCTCCTACCTCTGCCTCCCGAGTGCAAGGATTAAAGGCATGCGCCACCCCACCCAGCTCATTTTGAGAATTTTTGAAGCGGGTTCTTGTTTTTATTTTTTTGAATTTTGAAAAATATTTATTTATTTATTTGCAAGGAGAGAGAGAGAATGAGAAAGACAAAGAATGAACATAGCAAAGCCTCCTGCTGCTGCAGGCAAACTGCAAATGAATGTACCTCTGGGCATTTGGCTTTACGTGGCGTGGCAGTCAGGTTCGCATTGCTGGCAGAAGTCACCTGCCCAAGAGCAGCTTGTGGGAAAAAAAATGTTTATTTTGGCCTACAGACTTGAGGGGAAGCTCCATGATGGTAGGGGGAAAATGATGGCATGAGCAGAGGGTGGACATCACCCCCTGGCCAACATCAGGTGGACAATAGCAACAGGAGAGTGTGCCAAACACTGGCAAGGGGAAACTGGCTATAACACCCATAAGCTGCCTTAAACAATACTCTGGCTCCAGGAGGTGTTAATTCCCAAATCTCCGTCAGCTGGGAACCTAGCATTCAGGACACCTAAGTTTATGGGGAACACCTGAACCAAAACACCACACATGGGTACTGGGGAATTCAACCAGGGCTGGCAGGCTTTGTAAGCAAGTGCCTTAGCCACTTAGCCATCTTTCCAGCCCTTCATCTCTTCTTTTCATTCTGGTCAAAATCCTAAGCACGCTTTCCCTGACACTCTGGGCTTTCTCACCATTTTTTTTTCCCAATGAATCTCCCTTCTTTACTCACTCCTCTTCTTCCATTTGCCTAATTCTTCATGGTCATGAGACAAGGACTCAACAGAAAATCTGCAATATTAATTGGAGGTCCTACCAAAATACTACAGAAGGGTGATTAAAATTGACTCTTTCCTGCATTTGTTTGTTTGTTTGCTTGCTTATTTATTTATTTATTTTGGATATATGGTCTCACTCTATCCCAGGCTGTCCTGTAACTCACATCTATCCTGCTTCTGCCTCCCTAGTGCTGGGATTAAAGGTGTGTACCTGGCTCCTGCTTTTTTTTTTTTTGGCGGGGGGTTGGGGGGGGACACCTAAGTCCAACCACCATAATTCTTTGTGACCAAAATACTGGGTCTTAGCCAGGCATGGTGGCGTACGCCTTTAATGCCAGCACTTGGGAGGCAGAGGTAGAAGGATCACTGTGAGTTCAAGGCCACCCTGAGACTACATAGTGAATTCCGGGTCAGTCTGGACTAGAGTGAAACTCTACCTTGAAAAACCAAAAAGAAAAACAAAAACAAAAACAAAAAGAACCTGGGTCTTGGGCTGGAGAGATTGGAGAGATGCCTTAGCTGTTAGGGTGCTTGCCTACAAAGCCTAAGGACCCAGGCTTGATTCTCCAGGTCCCATGTAAGCCAGATGCACAAGGTGGTACATGTGTCTGGAGTTCATTTGCAGTGGCTAGAGGTCCTGGGATGCCCATTTTCTCACTCTTTCTCTCTCCTTCTCTCTATCCCTAATAAATAAATAAATATAAAAACTTTAAGATATATTTTAAAACAAAATACTGGGTCTCTGTCAGTCAATTTAAGAGCAAATAGTTGGACATGGTGGCACACGCCTTTAATCCCAGCACTCAAGAGTTAGAGGTAGGATGATCATCGTGAGTTCAAGACCACCCTGAGACTACATAGTGAATTCCAGGTCAGCCTGGGCTAGAGTGAGACCCTACCTCGAAAAACCAAGAAAAAAGAGAGAGAGCAAATTGCACGCTTGCCAGTCTTAGGACTCAAAGGCACACGTGGAGAGAAAAACAAAAGGAACCAGGTCCCCAGAATAAATCCTAGCGAGTCTGCTGACTTCAACAGTAAAAAGGCTAATTCTTGTAAACACCCAGCGGGAGCGTATAGCCAGAGTGGAATGATCAGTATTTACCTTAGGCCCCATTAAAACCCTGAGTACGGGCTGCAGACAAGCTAACTAAGCCAGTCATAGCCACCCTAGCTATAATCAGATTAAAGGAGTCTCATGCTTCTCCCAACTGCAAACAAAATAGGTGTATATTCCTGATAATTCTGTTAATAATGTCTCATCTGTCTGACAAGATCTACTGAAGCAAATTCGTGCTATGTCAGATACCATCCCTTGTGGTGAGTGGCACTTGGGAGGCTAAGGTAGGACTGCCGTGAGTTGGAGGTCACCCTGAGCTATAGAGTGAATTCCAGGCCAGTCAGGACTACATGACACCTGACCTCAAAACACCCCTAAGCAGGGCTGGAGAGATGGTTCAGCAGCTAAAGGCACTTGA
Source organism: Dipus sagitta (assembly GCA_036346955.1). Taxonomy (NCBI): domain Eukaryota; kingdom Metazoa; phylum Chordata; class Mammalia; order Rodentia; family Dipodidae; genus Dipus; species Dipus sagitta. The sequence goes on along the minus strand of CM070790.1, from coordinate 24,812,238 downwards.
TCGTAAAGCCCGATGATGTGAGTTTGGATTCCCCAGTTCTCACATAAAACCAGATGCACGAAGGGGCATATGTGTCTGAAGTTTGTTTACAAGAGGCCCTGGCATGCCCATTCTCTCGCTTTCATAAATAAATAAATATTTTGGGCTGGAGAGATGGCTCAGTGGCTAAGGCTCTTGCCTGCAAAGCCAAAGGACCTACCTTGATTTGATTCCCCAGGACCCATGTAAGCCAGATGCACAAGGTGGCACATGCGTCTGGAGTTTGTTTGCAGTGGCTGGAGGCCCTGGAGCACCCATTCTCTCTTTCTCTCTCTCTTTCTGTCTGCATCTTCCTTTCTCTCAAATAAATAAATAAAAATAAAAATATTAAAGAAAGAGTCAATGCTTATTTGCAAAAAAAAAAAAAAAGACCCTACGCTTGCTTGTCCTCTTCTTCTGGGCTTTCTTACTGGTTTCCCAATAAATCCCCCTCCCTTCACTTACTTCTCATCATCTGGGTGCCTAAATCTTCATGGTTAAATCTGCATCAACTGGGCTGGAGAGATGGCTTAGTGGTTAAGGCAGTTGCCTGCAAAGTCTAATGACCTGAGTTCAGTTCCCCAGTGTCCACATAAAGCCAGATGCACAAAGTGGCACATGCATCTGGAGTTTGTTTGCAGTGGCTGGATACTCTCTGTCCCTCTTCTCTCTCTCTGTTTGCAAAATAAAAATAATTTTAAAATATTTTTTAAAAACTCTGCAACAAAGCCGGGCATGGTGGCGCACACCTTTAATCCCAGCAGTCGGGAGGCAGAGGTAGGAGGATTGCCATGAGTTCGAGGCCACCCTGAGAATACAGAGTGAATTCCAGGTCAGCCAGAGCTAGAGTGAGACCCTACCTTGAAAACAAACAAACAAACAAAAATCTGTAACAACTGGGTGCTAGAGAGACGTTCAGTGTTTAAAGGCACTTACTTTCAAAGAGTACTGGCCAGAGTTCAATTTCCCAGTGCCCAGGTAAAGCCAGATGCAAAGTAGCACATGCACTGGTGTTTGTTTTCAGGGACAAGAGACTCTGGTGTGCACACACACACGTGTGCAAGTAAATACAATTGAAGAAAAATTTAAGAAAGAAAATCTGAATGCATGCATGTACCAGCACCCAAGCACATGCACAAACACAAGAAAAGGTTAAGACAACTTGGGGGCTGGGTTGGATCCCCAGCACTGAATTAACCAGGTGTGGTGGCTCATGCCTATAATTCAAGCACTCGGGAAGAGGAGACAGGAAGTTCAGAAGCTCAAGGGGGGACTGGGGAGATGCCTCAGCAGTTAAAGGCATTGTTTGCAAAGGCTGCGAGCCCAAGATCGATTTTCCCAGTGCCCACATACAGCCAGATGCACAAAGTGACACGTGTCTATTGTTCATCTGCAGCAGGAGGCCCCAGAATGCTTATATTGACTGTCTGTGTTCCTCTCTCAAATTAATGAATATTATTTATTTTTAAAAATTTTTTTGAATTTATTTTATTTAAGAGAGAGGGAAGCCGGGCGTGGTGGCGCACGCCTTTAATCCCAGCACTCGGGAGGCAGAGGTAGGAGGATCGCCGAGAGTTCCAGGCCACCCTGAGACCACATAGTGAATTCCAGGTCAGCTGATCCAGAGTGAGAACCTACCTCGGAAAATCAAAAAAAAAAAAAAAAAAAAAAAAAAAGAGAGAGAGAGAGAGAGGGAAAGAGGAAGATAGAGAGAGGGAGAATGGGCACGCCAGGGCCTTCAGCCACTGCAAACAAACTCCAGATGCATGTGCCACCTTGTGCATCTGACTTACCTGGGTCCTTTGGCTTTGCAGGCAAGCACCTTAATGGCTAAGCCATCCCTCCAGCCCAGTAAATATTATTTTTAAAAGACTTTTCAGGGTTGGAGGGATGGCTTAGCGGTTAAGTGCTTGCCTGTGAAGCCTAAGGACCCCGGTTGGAGGTTCAATTCCCCAGGACCTGCGTTAGCCAGATGCACAAGGGGGAGCGCGCATCTGGAGTTCGTTTGCAGTGGCTGGAGGCCCTGGTGCGCCCATTCTCTCTCTGTCACTCTCAGATAGATAAATAAAAATTTTTTTTTAAAAAAAGACTTTTCAAATTGATTATGGTGAGGGTTGCCCAAGTATGAAATATGTACTCTAGGGTTGGAGAGATGGCGCTGCAGTTAAGGTCAGACAGCCTGGCTCATGTCCCAGCTCCACCATGGACTCGCTGAGCGCCCGAGGCAGTGTATCAAACTCTCCGTGCCTGAATCTCCTCATCTGTAAAATACAGCCAATAATAATAGTGCCTTCCTTATCCCATTATTTTAGTGACGGGCTTCACACACATAAGTAAGGTAATTAGAACAGCCTGGTACACAGGACAAGCGCAGTAAGGCTGACTGACACTATTATTCTCCCCCTCCCCCTTTTTTCAAATTTTTTTCTTTTTATTTCTGTGAGACAGAAAGAGAAAGAGGAAGAGAAAGAAAGAGAGAGAGAAAAAAAAATGAATGGGCAAACCAGGGCCTCTGGCCACTGCAAAGGAACTCCAGACACATGTGCCACCATGTGCATCTGGTTTATGTGGAACCTGGAGAATCGAACCTGGGTCTTTTATTTATTTATTTACCTATTTATTTATTTATTTATTTTTGTTTTTCAAGGTAGGGTTTCACTCTAGCCCAGGCTGACCCAGAATTCACCATGTAGTCTCAGGGTGGCCTTCAAACACATGGCGATCCTCCTACCTCTGCCTTCCGAGTGCTGGGATTAAAGGCATGCGCCACCACGCCCGGCTTAGAACCTGGGTCTTTAGGCTTCACAGGCAAGCGCCTTAACCACTAAGCCATATCTCCAGCCCCTATTCTCCCCCTTTAAAAAAAAAAAAAAAGGTTTATTTATTTATTTGAGAGAGAGAGAGAAAGAGGCAGAGAAAGAGAGAGAGAAGGAAAGAATGGGCACATCAGGGCCTCTAGCCACTGCAAGCAAACTCCAAACACAGGCACACCTTGTGCATTTGGCTTACATGGTTACTGGGGAATTGAACCTGGGTCCTTGGGCTTCACAGGTGAGCGTCTCAACCACTAAACCATCCTCTAGCCCTATTCTCCCCTTTTTATAAAGAACCTGAGACTCAAAGAGACTACATGACACACAGCAAAGAAGTGGTAGGGTTGGGACTTCACCCCAGGTCTGTCTTACCCCAAAGTTTCTTCCACCACCCTGCTCTGGGCTCTCTGGGCTAGAGCGAAACTCTACCTCGGGAAAAAAGTAAAATAAAATAAAATAAAAAATAAAAAAATAAAAAGCCAGGCGTGGTGGTGCACGCCTTTAATCCCAGCACTTGGGAGGCAGAGGTAGGAGGATCACTGTGAGTTCAAGGCCACCCTGAGACTACATAGTAAATGCCAGATCAGCCTGGCCTAGAGTGAGACCCTACCTCAAAAAAAAAAAAAAAAAAAAAAAAAACGAAAGAAAAGAAAAATAATGAGGAAAGCATGGAAAATATAAGGAAAGAGTTAACAGCTTCCCCCTTGGAAGGGAAGGATGGCCCCCCCTAATCTAAGTCAGGCTCCCTCAGAGGAGCCTGGAAGTCAGTTGGTTAGTACCTACTCTCCCCGACACAAATGCACCCCCTGCCACCCCCACCTGGCACCTCAAGGCCCCACATTGTCTCACAATCCCCGGGGAAGCCACAGCCTGCAGCTGCCTAGTCACATGCCTGCGGGGGTGCCAAGCCAGAGCCCGGGCCAGGCTTGTGGCCCTGAGAAGCCGCATGATTCAGCAGGATCCCATGTGAGTGAGCCACAGGATCTGTGCCTTCCAGCCAAGTACTGCCACTCTTGAGAAAGGGGCAAGAACCTCGGGTGTGGTGACTCAGGTCTGCAACGCCAGCCCACAGGAGGCCGAGGCAGAAAGAGCAGGATCCTGGCAAGTTTGAAGCCCACCTGGGCCACATAGAGAGTTCAAGGAAGTGAGACCCTAACTCAAATAGAAAACAGCAGCTATGGAGTACTGGCAACCAACTAGTCACAGGATCGGCCTGAAGAGATGTTGGCTGAGACACGAAAACATGAAAACCAGCTGGGTGTGGTGGCACACGCCTTTAAATCCAGCACTCGGGAGGCAGAGGTAGGAAGATCACCGTGAGTTCAAGGCCACCCTGAGACTACACAATGAATTCCAGGTCAGCCTGGACTAGAGTGAGACTCTACCTCAAAAACAAAACAAAAACAAACAAACAAACAAAAACCCTGCTAAAATAGAAGTCTCAAGCTAGCAGAGAGCCCCTTAGTGGAACTGATTTTGTTGTTTGAGGCAGGGTCTCACTATAACCTTGGGTGACTTGGAACTCACTCGGTTGCCCCAGGGGGACCTCAAACTCAGTGATCCTGCTACCTCAGCCTCTTGACCTGAATGCTGGGATGCTGGGACTAAAGGCATGCACCGCCCGGCCCAGCTCAGGTATTTTTTGTTTGTTTGTTTGTTTGTTTGTTTGTTTTTTCGAGGTAGGTTCTCACTGTAGCTCAAGCTGACCTGGAATTCTCTATGTAGTCTCAGGGTGGCCTCCAACTCATGGTGATCCTCCCACCTCAGCCTCCCAAGTGCTGGGGTTAAAGGCGTGTGCCACCACCCCCGGCTAGCTCAGATATTTTTAAAAATATTTTATTTATTTATTTATTTATTTGTTTATTTATTTAGAGAGAGGAAGAGGCAGACAGAGAGTGAATGGGTGAGCCAGAGCCTCCAGCCACTGCAAACAAACTCCAGATGCATGCACAAGGCACCTTGTGCATCTGGCTTATGTGGGTCCTGGGGAATTGAACCTGAATCCTCAGGCTTTGTAGGCAAGTGCTTTAAATCATCTCTCCAGCCCCCAGCTCAGATTTCTTTTTTACTTTTATTTTATTTTTATTTATTTATTTGAGAGAGACAGAATGGGCGCATCAAGGCCTTTAGCCTCTGCAAAAGAACTCCAGACCCCTTTGTACAGCTGGCTTACATGGGTCCTGGGGAATTGAACCTGGGTCCTTTGCTTTGCAGGCAAACACCTTAACCACTAAGCCATCTCTCTAGCCCCAGATTTTTTTTTTTTTTTTGATGGTCTTATGTAGCCCAGCCTGGCCTCAAATTCCTTATGAAACTGAGGATAACATTGAGTTCTTTTTTTTTTTTTTGGTTTTTCGAGGTACGGTCTCACTCTAGTCCAGGCTGACCTGGAATTCACTATGGAGTCTCAGGGTGGCCTCGAACTCACAGTGATCCGATCCTCCAACCTCTGCCTCCACCACGCCAGGCACGTTGAGTTCTTGATCCACACAGCCTTGCCGTTTGGCCCAGGCTGCCATCACCCTCCCCCCCCCCCCCCCCCCCCCCCCCGCAGGATGACCTTACTACCTGATTCTCCTGGCTCAGCCCCGGAGTGTTAGGATTACAGGAGCGCACCACCACGCTGGTGATCATATGCTTAAAAAAAACATTACCCTGGCATTTCATTTACTCTCAAAAGCCTGAGGAGATTTGGCTTGGGGAAAGGGAGAAGGGCTTAGTAAGCTTGTTCTGGGAGTCACAGGGACCAGGACACTTGGCAGGGCTGGAAATTCACGTGTGCCACCCTCGTCCAGGGCCGGCAGGGACTTGTGTTTCTAGAAATGGTTTAATTTTGGAGGGCAGGTGGGGCCCGTGTCCGCTGTCAGTCATCCTTGTCTCCCATGGCCGCTGAGATCTGCCTTCCACGGGGCCTTGGACACAGGGTGCGGGGGCATTGCAACCTGTGGTGAGAGAGACCCTCCTAGCATCCTCTTCCTCGGGATTTTTTTTCTTTCCCTTTTCTTTTAAAATTATTTTATTTATTTGAGAGGCAGAGTGAGAGAGAAAAAGGCAGAGAGGAAAAAAAAAGAGGCAGAGAAAGAGAGAGAGAGAATGGACATGCCAAGGCCTCTAGCCACTGCAAACGAACTCCAGACATGAGACATGTACCACCTTGAGCATCTATCTGGCTTGCATGGGACCTGAGGAATCAAACCTGGGTCCTTAGGCTCTGCAGGCAAGTGACCTAACCACTAAGCATTCCTCCAGCCCTCTTCTTTTTTTTTTTTTACCTGTGTGTGGGGTGCGTGTGTATATATGCGCTTGTGTGTCAGCTGTCTCTGCCTCCCTGGCACTGGGATTAAAGGCATGTGCCACCACGCCCAACTGATTTATGGATTTATTTATTTTGGGTTTTGTTGTTGTTGTTGCTTTGGGTTTTTTTGTTTTGTTTTTGGGTTTTCGAGGTAGAGTCTCACTCTAGCCCAGGCTGACCTGGATTTCACTACGTAGTCTCAGGGTGCCCTCGAACTCACGGCGATCCTACCTCTGCCTCCCGAGTGCTGGGAATAAAGGTGTGCACCACCACGCCCGACTATTCGTCTTTTGTTTTGAGGCAGGGTCTCACTGTAGCCCAAGATGACCTGGAATTCACTCTGTAGCCCAGGCTGGCCTCCAACTCAAGGCAATCCTCTTACCTCAGCTGCCTGAGGGCTAGAATTCAAGACATGGGCCCCACACCCAGCAAGGTCCTGGGACTTCTGAGGCAAGGGCCTTTTGACCGCCTGAGCTGTCTTTTCAGATCCCTTCTCTCTACCAAGGATGCTCTGGAGAGAGGCCAGGGAGACTTTGTATGCCAGCCACCAATACCCAGAGCATCGTGGTGAACCCAGGGGCCAGTGAGTTCAGGGGTGAAGGACCCACTGGCGGGTAAGAAAAGGAGCCAGGTCATGGTCCTGTGAAGCTGCAGTCCCAGAGGGGGTTGAACACCCACAGCAATGTGACCCAGGGAAGCAGAACCGAAACCACCCGGGCTGCAAACGCCCTTCGAGAGCCTGACACGGGTCTGAACTATGGCCCTGCTGTACCGACGGGGTGTGGGCAGCTCCTCAGCTGTCTGTGGTCTTCCAGGGTTTCCCCTGACAGGGATCCAGAACACAAATTCTATCTCTGCCCTGCAGCATGGAGTGCTCTATGCAAGTGTCCGCCTCCCGCCTGAACCCCTGACCACCTAGGAGGGGCCCACACTTGGGAAGATTGCCATACAGGGTTTCTTACTGCGCAGCGATGCTCTCGCTGCACACAGTAGGGCTCTGGATACGTAGTGGGTTTGTATCTTCCCCACGAGACCCTTAGCAGCAGGCTGTCAGAGATCAGTGTGGAACCCAGCGTGACCTCCACGGGGGAAACTGAGGCCAGAGGTGACACTGTGGGAGCAAGAAGGCTCTCTCGGGCTGGAGAGATGGCTTAGCGGTTAAGCGCTTGCCTGTGAAGCCTAAGAACTCCGGTTCGAGGCTCAATTCTCCAGGACCCACGTTAACCAGATGCACAAGGGGGCGCGTGCATCTGGAGTTCGTTTACAGAGGCTGGAGGCCCTGGCGTGCCCATTCTCTCTCTCTCTCTCTCTCTCTCTCTCTCTCTCTCTGCCTCCTTCTCTCTGTCGCTGTCAAATAAATAAATAAACAAACAAACAAAAAAGAAGGCTCTCTCTTTGCTTTTGGGGTCTGCTCTGTGGGTTGAAGCATTTGCATAACCCAGCTAGATTACCAAATTAGGACATGTCCACAATAGTCTAGGAACTTCAAATGGCGCCAGAAGCAGGAGACAACTTGTCAACCAGTTGAGCTCCCTCTCCGAGTCCTTGATCCCCACATGCTGAGGCACAACCTGGCGTGAGGATGGGGGTCAGCTTGACCACAGGGTCTCCCAGGCCCAGCACATCCGCCCTTCCCAAGCCTGTCCCCTCGCCCGTGCCATGCACACAGCCACTGAGGGCTACGCAAGGCCAGGCTGCCTTTTCCTACTGGGCGACTAAATTCCGGAGCAGTCAGGTGACGTGTCAAGGTCACACGGAAGCTTAGCAGTAGCGTTAGACCTTCCATCAGCTCCTGGGACTTTGTTTTACCACTTAGCCTGAGGTCTGCCACATGCCCTAAGAAATATGCCACCCCACACCCACGACTTCCTCCCTAACCCTGGCCACCGTCTGCCTCAGAGGAGTGGTGAACCTCCCAGTTCTCTGTCTAAAGGCCGAGGGTCAGATTCTGTCCACCACTCCCTTCAAGCTACCCATGCCAAGCCTTGGGGTGCGCAGAAACATGCACACAGCCAGTACTGCTGCCCCGTGTCCCCTCCCCTGATGTCCCCTTGGCACACAAGGAAAGGCACCCCCACCTACACAAGCCTTCATAGGGCCCAGTGACAATCTCCTACATCCACCCAAGGGGCAGTTCTATAACCCCAATCTCCCAGGGCTGGGAGGGGGGCACAATGCCCATTCAGCCCAGATGAGGCTCAGAAGCGATGGCACTGCCAGAGGGGCACATGGATATTTGAATGTTAGCAATGAATCCAGATGCTTCCTTCCCTAAAATTTATTATATATATATATATATATATATATATATATATATATATATATATATATATATTTTTTGGTTTTTCGAGGTAGGGTTTCACTCTAGCTCAGGCTGACCTGGAATTCACTATGTAGTCTCAGGGTGGCCTGGAACTCATGGCGATCCTCCTACCTCTGCCTCCCGAGTGCTGGGATTAAAGGTGTGGGCCACCACGCCTGGCTATTGAATATTTAAAATTTTTTATTTATTTATTTTATTTATTTGACAGAGAGAGGGGGGTGGGGAGAGAGAATGGGCACACCAGGGCCTTCAGCCACTGCAAACTCCAGATGCGTGTGCCACCTTGTGCATCTGGCTAACGTGGGTCCTGGGGAATTAAACCTGGGTCCTTTGGCTTTACAGGAAAATACCTTAACCACTAAGCCATCCTTCTATCCCTAAAAAATATTTTTTTATTATTATTATTTTGGCTTTTCTTGGTAGAATCTTGCTCTAGCCCAGGGTCACTTGGAATTCACTACGCAGTTTCAGGTTGGCCTGAAACTCACAGAGATCCTGTTACCTCTGCCTGCTGAATGCTGGGATTAAAAGCACACACCAGGGGCTGGAGAGATAGCTTAGTAGTTAAGGCACATGCCTGCGAAGCCTGAGGACCCCAGTTCGATTCTCCAGGTCCCACGTAAGCCAGATGCACAAGGTGGCGCACGCGTCTGGAGTTTGTTTGCAGTGGCTGGAGGCCCTGGCGTAGCCATTTTCTCTCTTTCTCTCTCTCCCGCTGTCTGTAGTAAATAAATGAATAAAAATAAAATCTAAAATAAATAAATAAATAAAAGTGTGCACCAGTACACCTGGGAGAGAGAGGTGGAGGGGGATGGGGGGAGAGAGAATAGGCACACCAGAACCTCTTGCCACCGTAAACGAACTCAAGATGCACGCGCCATTTTGTGATCCTGGCTCTCGTTGGATACTGGGGAATTGAGCTCCTCCTCACTGAGGGTCTGTCGCCTGCCCTCTGTCCTGGAGGTCACCTATCCTTGCCATCCCAGCAGTTGTCAACTTGTTATCTGGCCTTCTGCTGGTGTGATGAGGGTGGAGATAATCTGGCTGAATCTCTAGCCACTGGCTAGGTCAGGGCTGGGCACATAGTACGTGCACTGGAAACAGTCTCCAGAAACAGGTGAAGTGGAGACAGGTTGGATCCAGTTTGGGCCACGTTGTTTGCAGAATGACTGAGGGCTTGAAGAAATGCGATGGTGAAGGAATGTGGGTTCACGGCCTGGAAGCACCTGCACCTTTCATCCAACATCACCTCTCTTTTTTTTTTCTTTTTCTTTTTTTCTTGTCTGTCACTCTCAAATAAATAAATAAAAATGAGGGCTGGAGAGATGGCTTAGTGGTTAAGCGCTTGCCTGTGAAGCTTAAGGATCCCGGTTCGAGGCTCAATTCCCCACGACCCACGTTAGCCAGATGCACAAGGGGGCACACGCATCTGGAGTTCCTTTGCAGTGGCTGGAGGCCCTGGCGCACCAATTCTCTCTCTCTCTCTCTCTGTCTTTCTCGCTCTGTCTGTCGCTCTCAAATAAATAAAAATGAACAAAAAAATTTTTAATGTATGTGTTTAAAGCCAGGTGTGGTGGTGGATGCCCTTAATCCCAGCACTCAGGAGACTAAAGTAGGAGGATCACTGTGAGTTTGAGGCTAGCCTGAGACTACATAGTGAATTTCAGGTCAGCCTGGGTTAGAGTGAGACCCTCTCTCTTTGTGTGTGTGTGTGCGTGCGTGCGTGTGTGTGTGTGTGTGTGTGTGCGTGTGTGTGTGACAGAGTCTCTTGTCACTGCATTCAAATGTTTGTCTGCCTTTATGTGAGTGACTGGGGATGGTAAAGTAAACCTGACCTGTCAAGCTTTGCAAGCAAGTGTCATTAATGACTGAGCCATCCCTCCAGGCCCCAAATTGTATTTTTTGTTTCTTGTTTTTATCACAGAGCTCATTCTACCTCTGCCTCCAGGGTGCTGGGATTAAAGGTGTGCACCCCCAAGCCTGATATTTTTAAATTTTTTAGCAAATGAATGGGCACGCCAGGGCCTGTAGCTACTGCAAATGAACTCCAGACACATGCGCCACTATGTGCATCTGGCTTATGTGAGACCTGGAGAATCGAACCTAGGTCCTTAGGTTTCGCAGGCAAGTGCCTTAACCACTAAGCCATCTCTCTGGCCCAGCATTTTTTTGTGTTTTTTTTTTTTTTTTTTGAGACAAGGTCTCACACTGTATTCCAGGTTGGTCTGGAACTCACTACGTGGCCCATGCTGGCCTCCAACTTGATATGTAGGTGAGGGTAACATTGAACTTCTGATCCTCATGCCTCTACCTCCTTGGTGCTGGATTACAGGTGTGTGCCGCCACACTTGTTTTATCTGGTGCTGGTTATTGAATTCAGAGAATTTCATGTATGCTAGGGACGTACTCTACCAATTGGACCACATCCCTAGGCGTTTTTATTTTATTTTATTTATTTATTTTTTTAAATTTTTTTGTTTATATTTATTTATTTGAGAGTGACAGACACAGAGAAAGAAAGAGACAAATAGAGAGAGAGAGAGAGAGAATGGGCATGCCAGGGCCTCCAGCCACTGCAAACAAACTCCAGATGCATGCACCCCCTTGTGCATCTGGCTAACGTGGGCCCTGGGGAATTGAGCCTCGAACCGGGGTCCTTAAGCTAAAGAGGCAAGCGCTTAACCGCTAAGCCATCTCTCCAGCCCTTTATTTTTGAGACAGTGTCTCATGTAGCCCAGGTTTGCCTTAAAAAACCTGATCTTGTGCTGGAGGGATGCATAGTGGTTAAGGCATTTGCCTGCAAACCAAAGGACCCTGGTTCAGTTCCCCAGGACCCACATTAGCCAGCTGCATAAGGGGTACACGCATCTGGAGTTTGTTTGCAGTGGCTGGAGGCCCTGACATGCCCATTCTCTCTCTCTCTCTTACTCTCTCCCTCCTTCTCTGTCAAATAAATACAAATATTAAAAAAAAACAAACCTGATCTTGCGTGGTGGTGCATGACTTTAATCCCAGCACTCGGGAGGCAGAGGTAGGCAGATTGCCATGAATTTGAGGTCACCCTGAGAATACAGAGTGAAATCCTGGTCAGCCTAGGCTAGAGTGAGACCCTACCTCAAAAAAAAAAAAAAAAAAAAAAGATCATTCTGCATTTACCTCCTGAGTGCTGGGATGACAGGCATGAACCACCACACCTAGCTAATATGATTCATACAACTATACTTACTGAGAAAAATGTATTTAGAAAACAGAAAAGCATAAGGAAGGAAAATACAGTCTTGGGCTGGAGGGATGGCTTAGCAGTTAAGGCCCTTGCCTGCAAAGCCAAAGGACCCAGGTTTGATTGCCCAGAACCCACGTAAGCCAGATGCACAAGGTAGCACATGCATCTGGAGTTTGTTTGCAGCAGCTGGATTCCCTAGCATGCCCATTGTCTCTCAATTCTCTCTCTGCTTCTTCTCACTCTCTCTCTCAAATAAATAAATAAATAAAATAAAAATATTTTTTTAAACACTGTCTTTCTGTATATCTGGGTCCATAGGCTTACATAACCAGCCAGGCAGTTGGATGGGCCCCGTCCCACACAGGGTCCCCACATGTCCAGCCTCACCCCCACCCCGGCCCCTTCCCAGGACAAGTTGGATCAGCACCCTTTTGCAGATGGGGCTCTGGAAGAAAAAAAAAGAAAAAAATAGGGGGGATCAACACAGTTCTGGAAAAGCAGGTAGATGGTGAGAATTTAGATCCAGTTTGGGTCAAAGATAAGCGTTATCAGTTCCTAGGAGAGCCTGGAGTGAGTTGAGTGCCTGAAACAAGAAACCAGCCATTCCTGAACGCGGACAGGCAATTACCTCTGGGGCGGGGCCTCGCCCTCGCAGAGAGCCATCTGTCAGGTGGCATCAGGGACTGGGCTGTGTTTTATTTCTCTTTAGTCCTATCAATCATGCCACTGCCACTGCTGGGAGTGGATTCCAAGGCCAAGACAGCGTCAGGTACAAAAATGTTTGTCACGACATGCAGTCGCCATGGTAAAGGTCAGAGCATGGTGTGCTAGAGCAGCGTCTCTAATCCCAGCACTGGGGAGGGAGAGATAGGAGGATCGTGGTGAGTTTGAGGCCAGCCTGGGATTACAGAGTGAGTTCTACATTAGCCTGGGCTAGAGTGAGACCCTACCTCAAAAAAAAAAAAAAAAAAAAAGAAAGAAAGAAAGAAAGAAAGAAAGAAAGGTAAGAGACAGGAAGTAGTCCACATGTCTAACAGGTAGATAGCTACCACAGAAATTGAGACAGCCGTTCATACAATATTACACAGTTGATGTGAGTGACATTGATACCAAGGTGGGTGGCACATGCCTATAATCCCAGCACTTGAGAGATGATCAGGGGTTCAAGACCAGCCTGGGCTGGATAGTTTCAGGCCAGCCTCACCTATTTACAATGTTAGAGACTAGCTGGGCTTCAGGAAATCCTGTCTAAAAAACAAACAGCCAGGAGTGGCAGCTCACTAGGGAGGCAGAGGTAGGAGGAGCGCCATGAGTTCGAGGCCACCCTGGGACTCCATAGTGAGTTCCAGGTCAGCCTGGGCTAGAGTGAGACCCTACCTCGAAAAAGAAGTGGGCATAGGGACTGGAGACATGGCTCAGCAGTTAAGGCACTTGCCTGCAAAGCCTAACAACCAGGTTCTATTCCCAAGTACCTACATAAAGCCAGATGTGCATGCATCTGTAGTTTGCAGCAGCCAGAGGCCCTTGTTGTGTGTCCTTCCTCTCTTTCTCTCCCTTTCTCTCTCTCTCTGTCTCTCTATCTCTCTTTCTCTCTCTACTTGCAAATACAGTTTGCTTTTTGGTTTTTTTTTTTTTTTTTTTGAGGTAAGGTCTCACTCTAGCCCAGGCTGGCCTCAAATTCATGGCAATCCTCCTACCTCTGCCTCCCAAGTGCTCGGACTAAAGGCATGTGCTGCCACCCCCTGCTTTTGTTATTTTTTAAAATATATCTTATTTATTTATTTATTTGAGGGAGAGAATGGACATGCCAGGGCCTCCAGCCACTGCAAACAATCTCCAGATGCATGCGCTACCTTGTTTATTTGGCTTACGTGGGTACTAGGGAATAGAACCAGGATCCTTTGGCTTTGCAGGCAAGTGCCTTAACCGCTAAGCCATCTCTCCAGCCCCTTGGTATGGTTTTTGACACCAGAGTCTCAAGTAGCTGAGGCTGGTCTTGAACTCCTAATCTTTCTACCTCTACCACCCTAAGTGTTGGAATTATAAGTGTGAGCCATCATGCCTGGCTCAGAATATTTATTTTTATAATAGATATTTTGCAATATAATAATGTTTAATTTGTGATAAGTTTTGTGAATAAACAAATAAATAAATATCTAGACAACTGTCATTTGGGAGGGGCCAGTACTGGGATGAAACCCAGGGCCTTGCACCTGGTAGGCAAGTACTCTACCACTGAGCCCCAATCCCAGCTGCTTCCTATTATTTTAATAATTTTTATATTATATTATATATATAGTATAATATTATATATTGTATTATAATATTATTATATATAATGTGTATTATATATAATATATAACTTTATTTATTTATTTGAGAGAACGATGGATTCCGGATGCATGCATCTTGCACATCCGGCTTTACATGGGCCCTGAGGAGTAGAACCTGCGTCCTTTGGCTTTGCAGACAAGTGCCTTAACCGCTAAGCCATCACTCCAGTCCTGTTTCCTCTTATGTTAATCTGCTATAGAACTCTGAAATCAAGGTATATCTTGGCACATGTCTATTTCCTAGAAGTGGAATTGCTAGGGCAGACAATGGATGTTAATGTTTTGTTTGTTATTAAATGCTTCTTGGAAGACAGAGAAAGATGCCAGAGTGTGGTGCACTCACTCAGGTGACTGAGGTAGGAGGATCACTGTGAGTTCAAGGCCAGCCTGGGGCTACAAAGTGAATTCCAAGTCAATCTTGGCTAGAGTAAGACCCTGCATCAAAAAAAAAAAATAAAAAAAAGCAAGGGGGGCAGGCATGGGCTGGAGAGATGGCCAAATAGTTAAAGGCATTTGCTTACAAAACCTGATAGCCTGGGTTCAATTCCCCAGTACCCACGTAAAGCCAGATGCACAAAGTGGTGCATCTGGAATTCATTTGCAGCGGCAAGAAGCCTTGGCGCACCCATTCTTTCTTCTCTCTCTCTCTTTCTCCTTTGTCTCAAATAAATAAATAAAAATAAGAATTTAGCCGGGCATGGTGGCACACGCCTTTAATCCCAGCACTAAGGAGGATCGCTGTGAGTCTGAGGCCAGCCTGAGACTGTATAGTGAATTCCAGTTCAGCCTGGGCTTGAGCCAGACTCTACCTCGAAAAACAAAAAAAAAAAAAACAGGGGCTGGAGAGATGGCTTAGTGGTTAAGGTGGTTGTCTGCAAAATCTAAGAACCGAGGTTCAATTCCCCAGTACTTACATAAGCCAGACACACAAGGTGGCACATGCACCTGGAGTTCATTTGCAGTGGCTAGAGGCCCTGGTGTGCCCATTCTCTCTCTCTCTTTCTCTCTCTCAAATGAATAAATAAAATATTAAAAAACAACAACAACAACAACAAACAAGCCAAGCGTGGTGGCGCACTCCTTTAATCCCAGCACTTGGGAGGCAGAAGTAGGAGGATCGCAGTGAGTTCGAGGCCACCCTGAGACTCCATAGTGAATCCCAGGTCAGCCTGGGCTAGAGTGAGACCCTACCCCAAAAAACCAAAAAAAAAAAAAAAAAGAGAGAGAAAGAAAAAGAAACTTCTGTTGAGAAAAGGAAAGAAAGGAGAGAGAGGCCCTAGCTCCTTCACTGACTCAATCACTCAATCCCATCGCTGGAGGTGATGGAAGGGCCCCAAGTCACCACTCTGGGTGTTTCCATAGTAAGGAGGAGGGCAGGGAACATGCCCAGTCTCCAGGGGGTTATGTTCCTCCTTGAACAACAATCTGCTAGCTGCTAACATTAAAACCGACGGATTGCAGCAGTATCAGATCACTTTTCTGTGGCGTTGAAATGACTCAGCAGAGAAGTGGGCGGGAGGGAGGGAGGAAGGAGGAAAAGAAAATGAGTTTGAGGAATTTCACATTTGTGACTTTAATTGATTCTTGTAACCTTTCTTCCTCCCTTTTGTGAGGTTCTCTTCCTATGTAGCCCAGGCTGGCCTGGAACTCCCTAATGCCTCTCCTTTGCATGCTGGGAATACAGGAGAACACCACTATGCTTGGTTTTTTTTAAATATTTTTAAATTTTTTATTTATTTTACTTGAGAGAGGAAAAGAGGCAGACACACACAGAGGGGGATAGAGAGAAAGAATGGGCATGCCAGGACCTCCAGCCCCTGCAAACAAACTCCAGATGCATGTGCCACCTTGTGCATCTGGCTTCCGTGGGTCCTGGGGAATTGAACCTGGGTTCTTTGGCTTTGCAGGCAAGGTTGCTAAGCCATCTCACCAGCCCTACTTGGGATTTTGTGTGTGTGTGTGTGTGTTTTCTCTTTTTCTGTGCCCCCCCTTTTTTTCAAGGCAGCGTCTCACTCTAGCCCAGGCTGCCCTTGAACTCACAGTGATCCTACCCTGGCCTCTCTAGGGCTGGGATTAAAGGCGTGCACCACCACACTTGGTCTAATGTATTTTTTATTTTATTTATTTTTTATTTGTTTATTAGAGACAGAGAGGAGAGAGAGAGAGAGAAAGAGAGAGAGAATGGGTGCACCATGGCCTCTAGCCCCTGCAAACGAACTCTGGTCACATGTGCCACCTTGTGCATCTGGCTTATGTGGGACTTGGAGAATCAAACCGGGGTCCTTAGGCTTCAAGGCAAAGGCCTTAATGGCTAAGCCATCTCTCCAGCCCCTAATGTCTTTTTAAAAAATGTTTTATTTATTTATTTGAGAGAGAGAGAATGGGTGCACCGGGCCACAGAGTAGATAGGAATACCGTGAGACACGGTTCCCACTATACTCCCTCTACACCCCATGCCGCCTTGGAGCCTATGGCAATCCTCCTATCTCGGTCTCCTGAGTGCGGGGACTAAAGGTCTGTGCCACTATCTCTGGCTCGTTTTATTTATTTATTTATTTTGGTTTTTCGAGGTAGGGTCTCGCTCTAGCTCAGGCTGACCTGGAATTCACTATGTAGTCTCAGGGTGGCCTCGAACTCACATCAATCCTCCTACCTCTGCCTCCCGAGTGCTGAGATTAGAGGCGTGCATCACCACCACGCCCGGCTCCTAGCTCCTTTTTAAAAATATTTTTATTTTTGCTTATTTATTTGATAGAGAGATAGAGGGAGAGAGAGAGAATGAGTGCACCAGGCCTGGTGCACTCATTCTCTCCATCATCTCTCTCTCTCTCTCTCTCTGAAATAAATAAATAAAAATTTAAAACATATTCTGATTGTAAAATATAATACAGAAAACATGGCTTAACCCATTACTCCAAGATGCAAACAATGGATAGGAAGAATTTCTGAGGCTAGAATGACCGCAGATTCTCCTGCCTCCGCCTCTGGAGTGCTGGGATTACCACAAGTTCCAGGCCAGCCTGGGCTACAACGTGAGACAATGACTGACTGACTGAATGAATGAATGAAGTCCTTGCTCCCCCCCACCCAACCAGGCAGCAGACAGTCCCCCGTCTCCCACCTCCTGTAAAAGCAGAGGCCTCCAGGTTGACTTTTGTCCCAGTCATGATCTCATTTTTAGTGGTAAGTCGGCTGGGGTGGGTGGGTGGGTTCTGGGGTGCTGGGGGAAAGCCGGCCCCTCTTGTGGACCTCTGTATTGCACAAGTCCATCGGGGCTCGCGGATCCCTGGGCCCCACGCGGCTCGCCTGCTTTCGAAATACAACCCTGTGCAACTCAATAGGGCCGCGTTTCTGGTTTCTCCAGAAAGCGAAGTGAAAGAGGGCGAGAAACCACTTGACGGAGATGGAAGATTTAGACTCACCCAGGGGGCAGGTATGGGGGGGCGGGGAAGGTCACCCACGCAGGACCCAGAGCGCTTGCCTGGCCGGGGCAGGAGCTGACCAGCCTGCAGGTGACCACACCTGTGATATTCAGCCTGGGGACGCCGGGGACACACAGAGCGTGGTGCCCTTGGCATGGGTGTGGCCGTCAGGACTCTGTTGTGGCTTCACAGCCTTCCGGGGTTAGCTGGTTTTCAGATCGCTCCCACACGTACACGTGAGTGCTCCCACACCGCTCCTGTCCTCAGGCCCGCCTTCAGGGTCATCTGCTCCAAGAGGTCACACTTTCCCTGCTCCACCGGCATTCGCCCCAAGGCCACGCTGTGTTCCTGGCATTGGCCCCAAGCTTAGAAGGGGTCATCTCCTCCATCTATGTCCCCGTCCGTGAAGTGGGGATGGGACAGGATAGAACAAGAGGGGAGAGCCGGGTGCGGTGGCACGCGCCTTTAACCGCAGTACCGAGGAGCCAGAGGTACGAGGGTCACAGTGAGTTCGAGGCCACCCTGAATGTGAATTCCAGGTCAGCCTGGGCTAGAGCCAGACCATACCTCAAAACAAAAGAAAGAAAGAGAGCCGGGCATGGTGGCGCATGCCTTTAATCCCAGCACTCCAGAGGCAGAGGTGGGAGGATCGCCATGAGTTCGAGGCCACCCTGAGACTCCATAGTGAATTCCAGGTCAGCATGGGCCAGAGTGAGACCCTACCTCGAAAAACCAAAAAAAAAAAAAAAGAAAGAAAGAAAGGGGAAGGAGGGAGGGAAGGAAGGAAGGTAGGAAGGAGGAAGGCGGTAAATGAAGGGGACACATGAAGGAATCCCTCATCCTGGTGTCTGGTCGAAGCCTCTTCCAGCTGAGAGTCAATTCCAGCAACAATTAGCATTGTCTGTGAAGGCTGCCTGCACACAGACCATATTCCTTTAACACAGATAATGTTCCTGTCAAGTCAGGATGTTGGAAGCAGCAGTGTCATGTCATGCTTAGGGCTGAGAGAACACGGCCTTTCCCCTGGCCCATGTGCAACCAGCAGCTCTCTACGAATCTTGTTAAGAAACCCCGTGTAGCCGGGCGTGGTGGCGCACACCTTTAATCCCAGCACTCGGGAGGCAGAGGTAGGAAGATCGCCATGAGTTTGAGGCCACCCTGAGACTACATAGTGAATTCCAGGTCAGCCTGGACCAGAGTGAGACCCTACCTCGAAAAACAAAAAACAAACAACAAAAAAAGAAACCCCGTGTAGAGTAAAAAGACATGTCCTACCTGCCTTGTGCCACCCTGCGTCCCACAGTATTATGATCGCAGTCCTACCCAAGGCACCTGCAGAACGTAATGTCCCTCTTTTTGTCTTTTTTTCTGTTTTTTTTTTTTTTTTTTTTTTTTTTTTTTTAATAGGTAGCGTTTCACTCTAGCTCCAGCTGACCTGGAATTCACTATGGAGTCTCAAGGTACACTTGGAACTCACAGCGATCCTCCTACCTCTGCCTCCTCAGTGCTGGGATTAAAGGCATGTGCCACCACACCCGGCTCAAGCCTCCCTCTATTTTTTAAAAATAATTATTATTTTTTATTTTTATTTATTTGACAGAGAAAGAGGGAGAGAGAGAGAGAGAACGGGAGCGCCAGGGCTTCCAGCCACTGTAAATGAACTCCAGATGCGTGTGCCCCTTTGTGCATCTGGCTAACGTGGGTCCCGGGGAATCGAACCTGGATCCTTTGGCTTTACAGGCAAGCGCCTTAACCACTGAGCAATTCCTCCAACACCACCCCCCCCAAGCCTCCCTCTTTTAATGCAAAATGGAAACGGGGGGAAACAAGTTTCCTAGTGACCCTTTGGGATGTAATTTGAGAGCCACCAAAATCACCGATGAGGTTACTGCTAAGTGTCACGTCCTCACTTGGGTGTTTGTTACTTCCTGGAGCACCTCCCTTTCCATGAACCCCTGCTCTGAAAGCTAGGTTTAAAACCTCTTCTTGGGATGGAGAGATGGCCCAATGGTTAAGGCACTTGCCTATAGAATCTAGCGACCCAAGTTCAATTCCCCAGTGCCCATGTAAAGCCAGATGCACAAAGTGGCTCATGCATATGAAGTCAGTTTACAGTGATTGGAGGCCCTGGGGAGCCCATTTTGTCTGTCTCTCTTCTCTCCCTGCTTTCAAATAAATAAACAAAAATAAAAAGAAAAACTCAAGCCAGGCACGGTGGCGCACGCCTTTAATCCCAGTACTCCGGAGGCTGAGGTAGGAGGATGGCTATGAGTTCAAGGCCACCCGGAGACTAGAGACTACATAGTGAATTCCAGGTCAGCCTGGGCTAGAGCAATTCCCTGCCTCGAAAAACAAACAAAAAAAGGGGAGACTCCTTAATAAACTCCAGCTGGGCTGGGGAGATGGCTTAGTGAATAAAGTGCTTGCGACACAAGCATGAGTACCCAAGTTCAGTTCCCCAGAGTCTAGGTAAAGGTGGATGATGTAATCCCAGCATGCCTGTGGTGAGACAGGAGAGAGAAACAAGAGAAGCTTCTAGAAGTTCAGTCAGTGACTACAGCGCTGAACAATGAGAGAGACCCTGCCTCAGGCTGAAGTTGTCTCTGACTGCGCATGCGTGCTATGGTGCGCACATGCCTGCATTCACACACACACACACACACACACACACACACACACAGAGACTCCCATTCTGCTTCACCCTGTCTTGTCCTGAAAGTCATTTCTGTAAACAGCAGTTTTAATTTAACTTTTATTTATTTATTGAGCAAGAGACAGGGAGAGAATGAACCTGCCAGGGCCTCTAGCCACTAGAAAGAAACTCCAGATGCATGCGCCACCTTGTGTATCTGGCTCTCATGGGTACTGGGGAATCGAACCTGGTCCTTAGGCTTTGCAGACAAGTGCCTTAACTGCTAAGCCATCTCTCCAACCCCTGAACTTCTTCTTCTTCTTCTTTTTAAATGTTTTTTTTTTTAATTTATTTATGAGAGAGAGAGAGAGAGAGAACGGGTGCGCCAGAGTCTCCAGCCACTGAAAATGATCTCCAGACGCTGGCTTACGTGGGTCCTGGGAAATCAAACTTGGGTCCTTAGGTTTTGCAGGCAAGCGCCTTAACCATAAGCCATCTCTCCAGGCCCTGAAATTATTTTATTTATTTGTTTGTTTATTTTTGCAACCCAGTCACGTATCCCAGCTTCACATTAGTGGAGGTCTCTAAAAAGGATTCCTCGGGACGCTGAGGGCAGCAGTGTGGAGCTAGGACCGCTGACAGAGATGCGGTGCCAATATGAACAGGCCTGGGCACACTGCTGTCGTCTTCCTGAGAGAGCGAGGAGCGTCTGGAGGCCAGTGCTGTGCAGTCCCCATCCAAGCAGGCCCGGTCATCAGGTTCTCCAGCGAGAATGGATCTCGGCCCAGTAAACGTTGTGTTCTTCTGCCCTCTTGTGGTCAACATCAAGATAGCAAGTGACACGCCTTCACCTTCACTGGACTATTCTCAAAATGGCCACCAGGTGGCAATGTTCTCAACGCGAACTTGCTATGACTGGTCCAACCCTAGCTGTTTATCTATATTTACGAATATAGTCGGGCGCGGTGACACACACCTTTAATCCCAGCACTCGGGAGGCAGAGGTAGGAGGATTGCCATGAGTTCGAGGCCACCCTGAGACTACATAGTGAACTCCAGGTCAGTCTGAGCTAAAGTGAGACCCTACGTCAAAAAATCAATGCAGCAGCAGAATGGCATGCCCTTCAAGTTGAGCCTGAGGCCACATCTTTCTTTCTGGTGTTCTTTTTCTATTCTTTGACCTTTTTTTTTTTATAACACAATTTTGATTTTGATTAAATATATTTTTTAATTTATTTCCATGGAGAGAGAAGAGGAAAGAGAAAGAGAGAGAAAGAGAACTGGATGCACCAGGGCTTCTTGCTCCTGCAAATGAACTCCAGATGCATGGGTCTCCTTGCCCATCTGGCTTTATGCGATTACTAGGGAATCGAACCTGGGCCATCAGGCTTTGCAAGCAAATGCTTTTAACTGCTGAGCCATCTATACAGTCTATTGTGCATTCTTGTTCTCCTGTCTTTCAGGTTTTTTTTTTTAAAGAATCTTTTATTTTATTTTTTTAATTTACATTTTTATTGACAACTTTCATAATTATAGACAATACCCCATGGTAATTCCTGCCCTCCCCCCACTCTCCCCTTTGAAACTCCATCATATCACCTCCCCCTCTCAGTCAGTCTCTCTTTTATTTTGATGTCATCATCTTTATTTTATTTTATTTTTTTTTTTTGGTTTTTCGAGGTAGGGTCTCACTCTGGTCCAGGCTGACCTGGAATTCACTATGTAGTCTCAGGGTGGCCTCGAACTCAGGCGATCCTCCTACCTCTGCCTCCTGAGTGCTGGGATTAAAGGCATGCGCCACCACGCCCGGCATGATGTCATCATCTTTTCCTCCTGTTATGATGGTCTTGTGCAGGTATTGTCAGGCACTGTGAGGTCATGGATATCCAGGCCCTTTTGTGTCTGGAGGAGCACGTTGTAAGGAGCCCTACCCTTCCTTTGGCTCTTACATTCTTCCCACCTCCTCTTCTGTAATGGACCCTGAGCCTTGGAAGGTGTGATAGAGATATTGCAGTGCTGAGCACTCCTGTCACTTCTTTCCAGCATCATGATGCATTCTGAGTCATCCCAAGGTCACTGCCATCTGAAAAGAGAAGGTTCTCTACCAAAAGTGAGAGTAGCATTAATATATGGGTATGAACATTAAGAGAAGTGCTTACTGGGAAGTTTGGTGAGCATAGTATATACATTTAGCCAGACAGCAGTAGATGTTACATCCCTAGGGCCCATGACTACCCCTGTTTTAGGTTTGCAGTATCAGGGATGTATTCCCTCTCATGGAATGGGCCTCCAGTCCAATTAGAGAGTAGCTGGTTTCCCCCATAATATATATGCCACTATTGCACCTGTTGGCTCATTGGGTCTGGCTGGCCAAATTTAAGGCTTGCAGTGTCCACTGTTGAGTATCTTCACTGGTGATTTCTCCCTCTCCCCTTGATCTACATGCAATGTAGCTTCTTCCAGCTTTCTCTCAGCTGGTCTACACGGAGGAGGTTTTTAGCTCAGCTCCAGCAGGATTTTTCAGTGACCTTGCAGCCCAAGGTGTTGCTGGTCAGGTCGCATTGCTGGTAGAAATCACCCAACCAAGAGCAGCTTGTGGGGCAAAGAGGTTTCTTTTGGCTTACAGGCTCAAGGGGAAGCTCCACGATGGTAGGGAAAAACAATGGCATGAGCAGAGGGTGGACATCACCCCCTGGCCAACATAAGGTGGGCAATAGCAACAGGGGAGTGTGCCAAACACTAGCAAGGGGGAGCTGGCTATAACACCCATAAGCCTGCCCCAAACAATATACTGCCTCCAGGAGGTGTTAGTTCCCAAATCTCCATCAACTGGGAACCTAGCATTCAGAACACCTAAGTTTATGGGGGACACCTGAATCAAACACCACACATATATACAATACCATCCTATTAAGTCCCCCCTCCCTTTATATTCCCTTTATATCTCCTTTCTAGCTTACTGGCTTCTGCTACTGAGTTTTCTTCCTACTCATATAGAAGTCCAATCATCTGTAGCTAGGATCCACATATGACAGAGAACATGTGACGTTTGGCTTTCTGGGCCTGGGTTACCTCACTAAGTATAATCCTTTCCATATTCATCCATTTTCCTGCAAATTTCATAATTTCATTTTTCTTAACTGCTGAGTAGAACTCCATTGTTTAAATGTACCACATCTTCATTATCCACTCATCAGTAGAGGGACATCTAGGCTGGTTCCATTTCCTAGTTATTGTGAGTTGAGCAGCAATAAACATGGTTGAGCAAGTATCTCTAAGGTAGTGAGACGAGTCCTTAGGATATATGCCTAGGAGTGCTATAGCTGGGTCATATGGTAGAATTTTTAGCTCTCTTAGGAACCTCCACACTGATTTCCACAATGGCTGGACTGGATTGCATTCCCACCAACAGTGTAGAAGGGTTCCTCTTTTTCTGCATCCTCGCCAGCATTTATAGTCATTTGTTTTCATGATGGTAGCCAATCTGACAGGAGTGAAATGGAATGTCTGCAGTAGTTTTAATCTGCATTTCCCTGATGGTCTTTTCAGTTTTATTATTATTTTGTGCTGAGGACTGAACCCAGGGTTTTGCAATGCTAGCCCAGTGCTCTGCCACTGAGCTGCACACCCAGGCCTTGCTTTGGGGTGTCCACATGGCGAGTGGGGAGCGAGCTCTACAGTGGACGCTGTTGCAGTCAGGTTCTCATTGCTGGTAGAAATCACCCAACCAAGAGCAGCTTCTGGGAAAAAGAGCTTAATTTTGGCTTACAGGCTCAAGGGGAAGCTCCACGATGGCAGGGGAAAACGATGGCTTGAGCAGAGGGTGGACATCACTCCCTGGCCAACATAAGGTGGACAATCACAATAGGAGAGTGTGCCAAACACTGGAATGGGGGAAACTGGCTATAACACCCATAAGCCTGCCCCCAACAATGCATTTCCTCCAAGAGGCATTAATTCCCAAATATCCATCAGCTGGGAACCTAGCATTCAGAACACCTAAGTTTATGGGGGACACCTGAATCAAACCACCACATTCCGCCCCTGGCCCCCATAAACTGATATCCATACATGATGTAAAATACAATGCATTCAGTCCGACTTTAAAAGTCCTATAGTTTTTATCAATCCCAGTGATGTTCAAACATCCCCAAAGTCCAAGATCTTTTAACTGAGCCATAATACCAAAAAATGACCTCCAAAAACCCATAATGGCACAGAATAAATATTCACTCTGCAAAAGATGGCATTGGGCATAGCAAAGAAACATTCAACCAATACAAGATTTAAAACAACCAGGGCAGACATTAAACTCAAATTCTAAATCCAACAACTCTAGTCAGTGACAAGTCTCCAAGTCTGATAATTCTAACCAGCAACAAGTCTCTGGCATTCCAATTCCACCCCTCCAGCTAGGCTACTCACAGTCCTGGAAAACTTCATCGGGGCCGGCAGCTCTCCTTGGCAGCCATCTCGTGGTCCTGGCATCTCCACTGGGTCTCCAATGCAAGCCATGGATCATCCTCATGGCCCCATGGGGTCTCCATGCAGGCATCCAGCAAACCTGCTTCACATTGCCCATGGCCATTTCCAAAACACAAGACCATGTTGCAAACTCAATGACCCTCTCTTTCCTGCATTCCCTTATACTCCACAATACCAGGTAGGGTGCCTATTTGTTAATCCAGGGGGAAATAAAGCAGACTTTGAAGAATAGGACACTCCTTGAGCACTCAGGCCCCTTCAAAAGAGTCAACATTCTTCCTGTTGCCCCAGTGCAGATCAGCAGGCCCAGTCTCAAAGGTTGTAATCTCTCAATTGCAGCTGAATGGGCAATAGTTCACCCAAAGATTTTTCTTTCTGTGCCATATCCCTCTGCTCACACCAGTTCAATTCTACACAAAGCAACCCTGCACAACTTCTCAGGACATGGGCATAAGAGCAAGCTTCTCACCCGAACTGCTAGCCCAGCCCAGGCAAAGCTCTTTCTCACCCTCATAAGCCAAACCTCACAGTCCATAGTTCTTACTGCATTCAGGCCTTTCAACTCTGACCAGAATAGTCCATCAAGCTGTACTTACAGCACTGCAAGGCATCTCTTAGGCCAAGGTTTCAAAAATCCTCCCACATTCCTCTTGAAAATAAGCTCCAAAAGGCCAAAGCCACACAGTCAGGTGTCTAGCAGCAATCCCACTCCATGGTACCAATTTACTGTTGCTGTCCGGTTCGTATTGCTTGTGGAAATCACCCAACCAAGAGCAGCTTCTGGGAAAAAGAGATTTATTTTGGCTTGCAGGCTCAAGGGGAAGCTCCACGATGGCAGGGGAAAACGATGGCATGAGCAGAGGGTGGACATCACCCCCTGGCCAACATAAGGTGGACAATCGCAACAGGAGAGTGTGCCAAACACTGGCATGAGGAAACTGGCTATAACACCCATAAGCTCACCCCCGACAATACACTCCCTCCAGGAGGCATTAATTCCCAAATATCCATCAGCTTGGAACCTAACGTTCAGAACACCTAAGTTTATGGGGAACACCTGAATCAAACCACCACAGACGCTCCCTGGGTGAAGGAAGCAGCTGTCACCAGGACAGGCTTGTGAGCTGCTCGGGGTTGAGGTAACCATGACTTTTTTCCAGGAAGCAGCATTTTCACTCAAACCAATGACCAGCAGACAGACGTAGCGGTTAAGGTTGGAAAGCAAGGGTGACAACACACCCCTATCATCCCAGCTCTGGGGTGGTGGAAAGCAGGAGGGCCAGAGGTTCAAGGTCATCTTCTACATTCAAGACAAACCTGGACTGTAGGAGACCCTATATCCAGAAACAGCTAGGGCTAGAGAGATGGTTGGGTAAAGCGTTTGCCGTGCGACATGAGGCCTGCAGTTCAGATCTCCGCACCCGCAATGCCAGGCGGCCATGGAGGCCAGCACTCCATCAGGAGGTGGAGATAGGAGATCCCCCGGGCAAGCTGGGTAGATGGATTAGCTGGATTGGCAAGCCCTGGGCTCGAGTGGGACACCCCGTCTCAATAAGTAAGGGGGAGCATGAATGAGGAAGACCCCCCTCTGGTTTCCACATGCACTCACATGTGTAAATGTGTGTGCACACGCCACACACATATGCACACACAAGGCAAAAGTAAATAGACAAATACATGAATAAATACAATAAAAGGCTGCGTTAGAGACACCCGATGCCTGTAAAGTCAGCACTTGGGAGCTGGAGGCAGGAGAATCAGGAGTTCAGAACCAGCCTCACAGAGAGTTCTGTAATTCTCAGCTACAGAGAGAAGTTCAAGGCTATTCTGGGCTACACAAGACACTATCTCAAAGAAACCGAATATAGCCGGGCATGGTGGCACATGCCTTTAATCCCAGCACTCGGGTGGCAAAGGTAGGAGGAATCACCATAAATTCAAGGCCTCCCTGAGACTACATAGTGAATTCCAGGTCAGCCTGGGCTAGAGTGAGACCCTACCTCGAAAAATAAAAAGAAAGAAAGAAACCAACACATATGTGCGTGGTAAATATAAATAAAAATCTCAGATCTGGGAAGATGGTTCAGAGGCTAAAGGTACTTGCTTGCAAATCCTCAAGCCCATATTCAAGTCCCCAGTACCTGTGAAAGACCAGATGCACACGGTGACGCATGCATATGGCATTTGTTTTTAGTGGCAAGAAGTCCTAGTGTGCTCCCCCTTTCCTCACGCAAACATATATATAATTTAAGATGGTTAAGTGTCAGTAACACTGCCCTCTGGTGGCCATTTTGAGCATAGCCCCGTGAAGGTGAGAATGTGTCAGTTGCTATCCTGAGCATGACCACAAGAGGGCAGAAGAACACAACATTTACTTGCTAACATCCATTCTCCCTCCCCTTGTGGACCCCACAATTTCCAGGTTGGTCCTGGGTAAGCCTCACATATAACCTGGTGCCCAGGGACAGGGCAGGAGATGAAGGAGAGCTAGACTGGGCGGGAGTGAGCCAGTCGCTCCCCACAGTGATGGCATTTGAAGCGGTGCTAGGAGGCTTAGCTGCCTCCTCTCTGGCTACGGCA
The DNA here is from genome assembly GCA_036346955.1 of Dipus sagitta. Classification (NCBI taxonomy): domain Eukaryota; kingdom Metazoa; phylum Chordata; class Mammalia; order Rodentia; family Dipodidae; genus Dipus; species Dipus sagitta. The sequence continues at coordinate 24,785,114 of CM070790.1, read as the reverse complement.
GCTCTAGAGAGGGACGAGGAAGACCAGAACAAGTCGCAACAAGTTTTGGGATGCCAGCTCTGGTCACCACTGTGCCTGGCTCTGGGAAAACGACATAGAAAGCTTTTGGACTCTACTAAGAACATCCGAAAGTTGATATTTATTTATTTACTTATTTATTTATTGAGAGAGATAAAGAGAGAGAATAGACACACCAGGACTTCCAGCCACATGCGCCCCCCTTGTGCATCTGGCTTATGTGAGTACTGTGGAATCGAACCTGGGTCCTTAGACTTCACAGGCAAACCCCTTAACTGCTAAGCCATCTCTCCAGCCCTGTAGTAAGAACACTTGAGAGAAGATGCTGGGGCTTCTGCAAAATACCAGGTGCCACACTACTAGCACCCTAGGGCACACAGTATTGAGCAGGACTGGGCCAGGGCCTGTCCACACGGGGCTTCTAATCTAGTGGGAGAGACATAACAAATACTTAAAGAAGCCGGGCGTGGTGGCACACACCTTTAATCCCAGCACTCGGGAGGCAGAGGTAGGAGGATCGCCGTAGGTTCGAGGCCAGCCTGAGACGACATAGTGAATTCCAGGTCAGCCTGGAAAAAAAGTGAGAGCCAGAGGAAAGGGAAGAGTGCTTGCAATTACCATCTTCCAGCTCTGGGGAGGCAGAGACAGAAGATTCAGAAGTTCAAGGTCATCCTCAGCTACCTAGAGAATTTGAGGCTCCTCCCATCCCCCCCCCCCCCACATACACTCCTGCACCCAATCCTAGTCCCAGGCTCTGCAACCAGGGAAATCCAAACTCGGAACTCAGGGGTCGTGGGAAGGCAAGCCCGAGTGTGGTAGGTGCCACAAGGAGCAAAAATCAAGAGCTCAGAGACCCCACAAAGTCACTGTCGTGACAGGAAGGGCAGGGGCCAGCTCTCACCAGACCAGAGACTAACAAGGGATACAGCAGTGAAACTAGATTGAGTCCTGAAACACTTCCGGAAAGAGTTAAAAAAAAATTAATGCAGGCTGGAGAGATGGTTTAGTGGTTAAGGCACTTGCCTGCAAAGCCAAAGGACCCAGGTTTGATTCTCCAGTAGTCACATAAGCACAAGGTGGTACATGCGTCTACAGTTCATTTGCAGTAACTGGAGGTGCTACCTAGCACACCTATTCTCTCTCTCTCATAAATAAATAAATAAATAAATATTTTCTTTAAAAAAAAAAGGGCTGGAGAGATGACTTAGTGGTTAAAGAGCTTGTCTGTGAATCCTCTCTTTTTCTCTCTCACAAATAAATAAATAAATTATATATATATACACAAAACAAACTATATATGTTTTGTTTTTGGAGGTAGGGTTTTCCTCTAGTCCAGGCTGACCTGGAATTCAGGAGGCTGGCCTTGAACTCATGGTGATTATCCCACCTCTGCCTCCCGAGTGCTGGGATTAAAGGCGTGTGCCACCACACCCAGCCAATTAAATATTTTTTAAAAAATTGAATGCAATATGGACAGCATGTTTGGTGGTGCTGAGGAATGAATGTGACTGTTCTTTTTTTTGTTTGTTTGTTTGTTTTGTTTTTGTTTTTTGAGGTAGGTTCTCGCTGTACCTGGAATTCACTATGTAGTCTCAGGGTGGCCTCGAACTCATGATGATCCTCCTACCTCTGCCTCCCGAGTGCTGGGATTAAAGGTGTGCACCACCACGCCCGGCTTACATCCCTGTTTTGAGACAGAGTATCACGTAGCACAGGCTGGCCTCAAACTTGCTATGCAGCCAGGGATAACCTTGACCTTCTGATCCTCCTGGATGTGTTAGCACACCCAGCCTAAACGTGTAGCCCAAGCGGGCCTCAAAGCTCGAGATCTTCTTGTCTCATCCTCAAGCATTGTGTGCCACCAGGACTGTTGTTCGTTTAAGACAGGACCTCACTCTATAGCCCAGATCGACTTCAGACTCCAGGTGATCCTCCTGCCTCAGCCTCTCAAATGCTGGGGCTGCAAGGATGGATGAGCCACCACGCCCTGCCTTCCGGGTTACGTTGAAGTTACGAGGCAATAGCGGAGCAGAAGAAAGATGAGCTCAGTTTCCATTCCAGGAGCTAAAAAGTCGTTCAAAACCTCTGCTTTTGGAATCTTCTTCCCAGATACAGGCTGTTGGGAGCTTGAGCCCATTCACACGGAGGTACCATGGGCTTTTCTTTTTATTTATTAAGCCAGATGCACAAGGTGGCGGCGTATGTGTCTGGAGCTGTGTGCTGCATGCCTATTCTGCTCAATAGTGACCCAGTATTGTCCTCTTTGCTGAGGGAGGGTCTCACTCTAACCCAGGCTGACCTGGGGCTCACTCTGTAGTCCCAGGCTGGCCTCCAGCTCACAGTGATACTCCAGCCATTTCCTCCCAAGTGCCGGGACTAAAGGGGTGCATCACCACACTGGGTATATCACCCTTTTTTCTAGCCCCTTTTTTAAAATATGTTTTTGTTTATTTTTATTTAATTGAGAGCAACAGACAGGCAGAGAAAGAGGCAGATATATAGAAAGAGAATGGGTGCGCCAGGGCCTCCAGCCACTGCAAACGAACTCCAGATCCATGTGCCACCTTGTACATCTGGTTTATGTGCGTCCTGGGGAATCGAACCTCGAACCAGGGCCCTTAGGCTTCGCAGGCAAGCGCTTAACTGCTAAGCCATCTCTCAAGCTCCACATCACCCTTTTTAATAACTGCCGTTTCCCACAGATACCTGTGATTATTTTTCCCAATCCCATTTCCATGTATAAACGATGCTGTTGAAAAGATATCTCTGTGTGGCAATCACCTCTTAGGACAAACTCCTAGCAAGAGAATTGTTGGGTTTCAAGGGGTGCCTCTGGGATTCCCCCTCCCTTTTAGGGGTAATCTAAGTCTTTTTAAAAAAATTTATTAACAACTTCCATGATTGTAAACAATATCCCATGGTAATACTCTCCCTCCCCCTTCACTTTCCCCTTTGAAACTCCATTCTCCATCATATCCCCTCCCCCTCTCAATCAGGCTCTCTTTTATTTTGATGTCATCATCTTTTCCTCCTATCATGATGGGCTTATGTAGGTAGTGTCAGGCACTGTGAGGTCATGGATATCCAGGCCATTTTGTGTCTGGAGGGAGCACATTGTACGGAGTCCTGCCTTCCTTTGGCTCTTACATTCTTTCCGCCATCTCTTCTGCAATGGACCCTGAGCCTTGGAAGGTGTGATAGAGATGTTGCAGTGCTGAGCACTCCTCTGTCACCTCTTCTCAACACCATGATGCCTTCTGAGTCATCCCAAGGTCAAGGCCATCTGAAAAGAGAAAATTCTCTGCCAAAAGTGAAAGTAGCATTAATATATGGGTATGAACATTAAGAGACGTGCTTCTGGGCAGTTTGGTGAGCATAGTATATACATTTAGCCAGACAGCAGTGGACGTTACACCCCTAGGGCTCATGACTACCCCTGTTGTAGGTTTTCAGTATCAGGGATGTATTCCCTCCCATGGAGCGGGCCTCCAGTCAAATTAGAGGGCAGTTGGTTTCCACCATGACAGACATGCCACTATTGCACCTGTTGGCTCATTTGGCCTGGCTGGCCAAATATAAGGCTTGCAGTGTCAACTGTTGAGTATCTTCACTGTTGATTTCTCTCTCTCCCATTGAACTGCATGTGGAATGGCTTCTTCCAGCTTTCTGTCAGCTGGTCTACATGGAGGAGGCTATCAGCTCAGTTCCAGCAGGATTTCTCAGTGGCCTTTTAGCCCAAGTATGTGGAGTTTTCAGCAATAGGGTCTTACCATCTATTCCTGGTGGGAAACCAAGGGCCTGAGCAATGGCCTGTAATGTTTGGGGGCATCAGGGACCTCCCTGGCCAACAACTCACTGGAAGGTATCCCATCCCTGGCACTGAAAATTTTCTTTTTTTTTTTAAATTATTTTTTTGGTTTTTCAAGGTAGGGTTTGGCTCTGGCTCAGGCTGGCCTGAAATTAACTATGTCGTCTCAGGGTGGCCTCTAACTCATGGCGATCCTTCTACCTCTGCCTCCCGAGTGCTGGGATTAAAGCCGTGCGCCACCACGCCCGGCTCATTGGCACTGAAAATTTTCTAACAATGATCTATGGCTCCTGAGTGTTCCATTGTCCAAAAAAGTAGATTTCCATATGATTTACTTATATCCTCTTAGATTTTGATTAGTCCTCCCTCCACCTTTCCTTTACTCAATCTCTTCCCCTGACCTCACTTTGGGCCTTTTCACCCCCGTTAATCTATTCTTCTACTTACATATATACAATACCATCCTATTAAGTACCCCCCTCCCTTCCTTTCTCTCCCCTTTATATATCTTTTCTAGCTTACTGGCATCTCTTCTAAGTCTTTATACAGAAAGCAAAAACAAAACATGGCCATTTCCCCCTGCCTGGGGCCCTGCCACCCATTTCCTCTCCTAGAGGAAGCTAATGTTTGGTCAGGGAGAACTTCCTGGGATGCCCGGCTTCTGTGCGAAGTGAAGGTTATGTCTTCCCCAGTCCAGATCTTGCATAAACAATAGCCTTCTGTCACTCTCCTCTGCCCTTCTAGAACATTAACCACTGAGCCATCTCCTCAGCCCCTAGAACACTTTAAAATATTTTGTTTTTATTTAACTCAGAGAGACAGAGACAGAGAAATAGGCAGGGAGAGAGAGAGAGAGAGGGAGAGAGAGAGAGAGAATGGGCGTGCCAGGGCCTCAGCTGCTGCAAACGAACTCCAGAAGTGTGCGCCCCTTGTGCATCTGGCTAACGTGGGTCCTGAGGAAATGAACCTTGGTCCTTTGGCTTTGCAGATAAGCGCCTTAACTGCTGAGCCATTTCTCCAGCCCTAGAACTTTTCTTTTTTTCTTTTGTTTGTTTGTTTTGTTTTGTTATTTTGTGGTAGGGTCTCACTCTAGCCCAGGCTGACCTGGAATTCACTACGTATTCTCAGGTGGCCTCGAACTCATGGTGATCCTTCTACCTCTGCCTCCCAAGTGCTGGGATTAAAGGCCTGTGCGCCACCATGCCTGGCTTACCAGCCCTAGAACATTTTAAAGACCAGAATCCTTACAAAAATTAAAGCCATCTGGCTAGAGGAATATGCGGAAGGGAATGTGGTACTGCCACTACATGTCTGGCCAAGTTTGTAGCGCTCCCCATTCTCCAAGGGAAGCTATCACCCTCTTCTCCTGACCTTAGTCTTGGGTTATTTTTGTCCAGTCCAATCACCAGTTCGCTGGGCAGCCCTGTAATTTGGAAGCCTGGCCACCCCCCATACTATAACCCTTAGCAGACACTCAGACGTCCATGCAAGGCTGCCGAGCCCACCGGAGCCAGCTACAGAGCTGAACCCAGGCTGTCCAAACCCAGGATGGCCTGGAGGAGTCCTAGTAGGAGTGCCGGCCAGCCACGTACCTTCCTTCCCCTCGGCCCTGGTTGGATGATCCATCAAGGACATGGGTGGGGATGGTGGATGCCTGGTGTGCTTTTTTTTTTTTAAAAAAAATATTATTTATTTGCAAGCAGAGAGGATGAGAAAGAGAGAGAGTGAATAGGCACTCCAGGACTTCTTGCCACTGCAAAAGAACTCCAGATGTATGGGCCACTTTGTATATTTGGCTTTATACGGGTGCTGGGGAATCAAAGCTAGACAAGAAGGTTTTATACATATGAACCTTGAACAGCTGACTCATGTCCCCAGCTCTTTTATTTATTTCTTTTTACTTGTTTATTTATTTATTTATTTTGGTTTTTTGTTTTGTTTTGTTTTTTGGTTGTTTGTGGTAGGGTCTCACTCTAGCCCAGGCTGACCTGGATCTCACTCTATAATTCCAGGTTGGCCTCAAATTCACAGTGACCTTCCTGCTTCTGCCTCTTGAGTTCTGGGATTAAATGCGTTCAACACCATGGCTGGCTCTTTTTTTTTTTTTTTTTTAAGTTTTAAATATATTTTATTTTTATTTTATTTTTATTTATTTTTTTAAAATTTTTTTGTCCATTTTTATTTATTTATTTGAGAGTGACAGAGAGAGAGAGAGAGGCAGATAGAGAGAGAGAGAGAGAATGGGCGCACCAGGGCCTCCAGCCACTGCAAACGAACTCCAGACGCGTGCGCCCCCTTGTGCATCTGGCTAACATGGGTCCTGGGGAATCAAGCCTCGAACCGGGGTCCTTAGGCTTCACAGGCAAGCGCTTAACTGCTAAGCCATCTCTCCAGCCCTAAAATATATTTTATTTATTTGCATGTGTGTCAGGGTTGGTGGGTGAGTACACCAGGGTCTCTTGCCACTGCAAATGGAGCATCAGATGTTTGTGCCACTTCTTGTGTCCAGCTTTATGTGGGTGGCCTGGGAATTGAACCTGGGCAGGAAGGTTTTGCATGCAAGCACCTTTAACCACTAAGATATCTCCCCAATCCCCTGGTGTACTTATTTTTTAAAGAAAATTTAGTTGATTTATTTATTAGATAGAAAGGGAATGGGTGAGCCAGGGCCTCCAGCCACTGTAAACAAACTCCAGTTGCTTGCACCACCATGTGCATCTGACTTACGTGGGTTCTGGGGAGTTGAACCTAGGTCCTTAGGCTTTGCAGGCAAGCACCTTAACCACTAAACCATCTCTCCAGCCCCCTGGTATACTTCTGAGAGTGACAGAAAAACCATTCAAGGTGCTCTAGTGACTTGGAGCCTGGTACTGTGGCTGCCCTTTCATAGCCAAGAACAGCTCGAATGAAGTTGACACCAGCTGCCAGGCTAGGATCACAGTCAACCAGGCCTGTTTGCTGTTCTCCATCCCTGGTACATTCTGAGCACATGAAGACCTGGCACCTTGGCTTTCTTTGGATGTCATCTCTGGAGGGCCATCACACCAGTTCAGGAGCCCCTGCTAACCCACATTGGCTTTGAAGAGAGGCTGGGAGTGACCTGGGGTCTCCAGACCATGTGTGTGTGTGTGTAGGGGGGGGAGTCTGACCTATTGGCTGGGTTTGGGCTGAGAGTCCCAGGAAAAGAACAAACACTAGGATCTGTCACCCATCATCAGGCTGAAGGTTTGGGTGGCCTCAACCTTGTGCTCTGGACTGAACAAAGAAGGACAGAAGAGTGGCTGGTCCAGAGCTATGAGGGACCTTGAGCATGGACCGGTGTAATGTCCCAGCTGTCCAGACAGACTGAGGTCCAGAGAGGGGCAGTAACTACACACAGTCAGAGAGACGTGAGTCAGGATGGGAAGAGGCTGGATTCTTTCTCTCTCTCTCTCTCTCTCTCTCAAATAAACAAATAAAAATATAATATAAAAAACCATCAAGGGCTGGAAAGATGGCTTAGTGGTTAAAGCACTTGCCTATGAAGCTTAAGGACCCATGTTCAGTCTCTCTCCAGATTCCATGTAAGCCAGACGCACAAAGGTGATACACGTGCAAGGTGGCACAAGCACGCTAGGTGGCGCACGTATCTGGAGTTTGATTGCAGTAGTTGAGGCCTTGGCAAGCCAATAATCTCTCTCTCAAAAAAAAAAAAAAATCATTTAAAAATCACACAGCTAGGTCATGGCAGGGCCAGGCCTGGGGTGGACTTCCCTGGTCCCGTGTCTGCTTTACTCGGATATTTCTTACAGACTCACAGAGGTGTGGAGGAGAGAGGCTGAAGCCAAGAGCAAGCAGGCAATGCCAGGATGAGCTGTGGCATGTCTAGAGCCAAGCGGAGGACAGGTTTGCATACAGGAGGCATTCTAGAAGAGCTCAGGGAGGGTGAAAGCAGATGTAAGCAAAGTATCCGACGGCCCAGAGTGTGTGCAGAAGTCAGCCGGATAAAGGTGACACCGGAGCCCAGAGCCATCAGCTTGGCTCTTAGCTTCAGGCTCAGGATGCTGGAAGGGGCTCAGAACAATGGCACTCACTCTTTGTCCCATAGAAAGGGAAACTGAGGCTCCAAGGGCCAATGACTGCCCAAGGCCACATAGACTCGTGAATGAATGAGAGCCTGATCTGTGGTAAACCTACCTTTTGATCCATAGCACTGGGTTGGTTATTTCTCAAGGCAGATAACACATGGCGCCTCCTCTCCATATGCCTGGCCCTGCCGAGGCTCAGACCTGCTTCTAGATGACCACAGGACCCTAGGCACCTCTCCCTGCCTCTACTCTTGCCCCCTCCAACCCAGCTCCCTCAACGTGGCTGGTACCCATCCTGCCTTCTGTATCCATGCTATGCTTTTTGTGTGTGTGATGTATGTCTGAGCCTGGTGTATGCAGATGCGTACACCCTGGGTGCCTGCATGTGGAGGCCAGAAGAAGATGTTACGTGTCCTCCTCTATTGATCTGTCTTACATCCCCAAAACAGGGTCTCCCTGAATCTCCTCACTTTTTGGTGAGACAGACTGACCAGCGAGCCACAGTGATTTTCCTGTCTCAGACCCCCTCAGTACTGGAGTTACATGCGTTCGTGGCCATACCTGGCTTTTTGCAGCAAGCACTCTTTTTAGAGAAAAAGACAGGGGAGGGAGAGAGAATTGGCTCTAGGGCCTCAGCCACTGCAATGGGACTGCCATCAAACTCCAGATGCTTATACCACCACTAGGGAATCATTAGGCTTTGCAGGCAAGTGCCTTAACCATTCAGCCATCTCTCCAGCACCCACAACCATCTTATTAATCTTTTGTTCTGTTTTGGTTTGGTTTTGGTTTTTCAAGGTAGGGTCTCACTCTAGCCCAGGTTGATCTGAAATTTACTATGTAGTCTCAGGGTGGCCTCAAACTCACAGTGATCTCCTACCTCTGCCTCCCAAGTGCTATCTAGGATAAAAGGCATGTGCCACCATACCCAGCTCCATCTTACTAATCTTTAAATGTAAGATTTTGAGGCCAGTAAGCTAGGAAGGAGATATAAAGTGAATAGAAAGGAAGGGAGGAGGGGACTTAATAGGATGGTATTATATATATGCAAGTAGAAGAATAGATTAATGGGGGTGAAAAGGCCTACGTAAGGTCAGGGGAAGAGATTGAGTAAAGGAAAGGTGGAGGGAGGGCTAATTAAAATCTAAGACTATATAAATTAGTCATATGGAAACCTACTTTTTTGGACAATGGAACACTCAGGAGCCATAGATTGTTACTAGAAAATTTTCAGTGCCAGGGATGGGACACCTTCCAGTGAGTTGTTGGACAGGGAGGTCCCTGATGCCTCCAGAAGATTACAGGCCATTGCCAAGGCTCTTGGTTTCCCTCCAGGAATAGATGGTAAGACCCTATTGCTGAAGACTCTACATACTTGAGCTGCAAGGTCACTGAGAAATCCTGCTGGAGCTGAGCTGAAAACCTCCTCCATGTAGACCAGCTGACAGAAACTGGAAATAGCCATTCCACATGCATTTCAATGGGAGAGAGAGAAATCACCAGTGAAGATACTCAACAGTGGACACTGCAAGCCTTATATTTGGCCAGCCAGGCCAAATGAGCCAACAGGTGCAATAATGGCATGTCTGTTATGGGGAAAACCAACCACCCTCTAATTTGACTGGAGGCCCGCTCCATGGGAGGGAATATATCCCTGATACTGAAAACCTACAACAGGGGTAGTCATGAGCCCTTGGGGTGTAACATCTACTGGTGTCTGGCTAAATGTATATACTATGCTCATCAAACTGCCCAGTAAGCACTTCTCTTAATGTTCATACACTTATATTAATGCTACTCTCACTTTTGGTAGAGAATCTTCTCTTTTCAGATGGCAGTGACCTTGGGATGACTCAGAAGGCACCATGGTGCTGGAAAGAAGTGACAGGAGTGCTCAGCACTGCAATATCTCTATCATACCTTCCAAGGCTCAGGGTCTATTGCAGAAGAGGTGGTAGAAAGAATGTAAGAGCCAAAGGAAGGGTAGGACTCCTTACAACGTGCTCCCCCCAGACACAAAATGGCCTGGATGTCCATGACCTCACAGTGTCTAGCACTATCTACACAAGACCATCATAATAGGAGGAAAAGATGATGACATCAAAATAAAAGAGAGCCTGATTGAGAGGGGGAGGGGATATGATGGAGAATGGAGTTTCAAAGGGGAAAGTGGGGGGAGGGAGGGAATTACCATGGGATATTGTTTCTAATTATGGAAGTTGTCAATAAAAAAATAAAAATAAATAATAAAAGTAAGATTTTTGGCTGGGCATGGTAGCTCACACCCTTAATCCCAGGGCTTGGGATGCAGAGGCAGGAGGATTGCCAGGATTTTAAGGCCATCCTGAGACTACAGAGTGAGTTTCAGGCCAGCCTAGGCTAGAGTGAGACCCTACCTTGAATAAAGAAAAAAAAAAAAGAAAAGAAAAGAAAAAAAGTAAGATTTTGGACAGAGGTAGGAGGATCACAGTGAGTTTAAGGCCAGCCTGAGACTACATAGTGAATTGCAGGTCAGCCTAAGTTAGAGTGAGACCCTACCTTGACCCCTGCCCCCCCAAAGAAGTACATTTTGACTGATTAAGAGGGGGAGGGGATATGATGGAGAGTAGAGTTTCAAAGGCGAAAGTGGGGGGAGGGAGGGAATTACCATGGGATATTGTTTATAATCATGGAAGTTGTCAATAAAAATAAAGAAATAAAAATGTTTCAAAAGTAAGTTTTTGTTTCAAGTCAGAATGCAGATAGTGTCATTTCACTGGATGTGGTTAATATTCTATGTGGTAAATATGGGGGTAAATCCTTCTGGGGGTGGTCCTTAAGGCTCATTCTAACATGGGTGCAGAAATTACACTCAGAGACATGTGGAAAGAAAAGGGGGGTGCTAGGCATGGTGGCGTCTGCCTTTAATCCCAGTACTTGGGAGGCAGAGGTAGGAAGACAGTCTTGAGTTTGAGGCCACCCTGAAACTACATAGTGAATTCCAGGTCAGCCTGGGCTAGAGTGAAACCCTACTTTAAAAAAAAAAAAAAAAGGACTTGGGGGCTAGGGAGTTCAGCAATTAATAAAACTTCCCGTGCAAGCTTGAGGACCCGAGGAGACCTGGGAAACTGGAGGTGGGTTCCCAGGACACGCTGAATGTGGGTGTGGCCACCCTCATCTGTAACCCCAGTCCCTGAGCTTGCAAAAACAAAATAAACAAACAAACAAAAAACAGCAAGCTAGTGAATTCCAGGTCAGCCTGGACTAGAGTGAGACCTTACCTCGAAAAACTAAAAAAAAAAAAAAAAAAAAAAACAGCAAGCTTTGGCATCAGTAAGGGACCCTGGTTCAGGGCTGGAGAGATGGCCTAGTGGTTAAGATGCTTGCCTGCAAAGCCAAAGGACCCAGGTTTGATTCCCCAGGACCCACGTAGCCAGATGCCCAAGGTGGCACATACATCTGGAGTTTGTAATGGCTGGATGCCCTGGCATACCCATTTGCCTCTTTCTCTCTCTCTTTCAAATAAGTAAAATTAAACATCATAGACACACAAGCAAAATGAATGAATGAACAAGTAAGTAAATAGAAAGAAAGGCTATTGATTGGGATGTACTATGGGTATAAACTATATGGGAAAGACCTGGGACTAGTTTTTTTGTTTGTTTGTTTTTGTTTTTTGAGGTAGGGTCTCATTCTAGCCCAGGCTGATCTGGAATTCACTATGGAGTCTCAGAGTGGCCTCGAACTCACGGCGATCCTCCTACCTCTGCCTCCCGAGTGCTAGGATTAAAGGCGTGTGCCACCACGCCCTGCAGGGCTAGTTCTTAAGGATTTACAAATAGCTTTTCTGAGATTATTGCTGTGAGACGCCAAATTCCTTACTTGTTTGTAAAAAGTTAATCTTACAACTATGTAATCCACCCATTGAAAAGCAACGTGACTAGGTTTCCCCTGCCTTGGTGAACCCTTGGCCCAAACAGCACAGAGGATAGATACTGACAAGCAATGTTTAGAGATGCTGACTGGCCTTGAGAGAGGCTTATGCTCCTATCCTCAGAGGCCTGGCCGGACTCTCCTCTCTGAGCCAACACACAAGCGTCAGGTCATAGCACCAGAGACAGTGACAATGAGATCGGTAACTAAGGACCCACAGGTCTGTTGAAGACAACAGGTAGGCTTAATGTGATTATAGTTGTGATCAAGAGTGTGTGTGTTCTGGATTGGCAGGCCACACCCCTAAGCCCCTTCCTTTAACAAATGTTTAAGGATTATCCTTATTCTTTGTTCGTACAAGGTACTACTTGTTCACGTATGGCTGGGTTTTGTGTGCCCCATGCAAGTGCAAATGAGTCCCTGTAGGTGGGAGGGAGGAACCTCCCACAGCCTCAGGGACATCAGAACTGTGGTTGATTATTCCTCAGGCTCCCGCTAGAGACAGCTAGCCCACTACTGGGATGAAGACACCAGAGTGTAGCCCTCCACCTCTTAGGCTCTGCTTCTAGAAACAGTTTGCCCACTTCTGGATGGGAAAGTTCCACAGAGGCTAGTCTTCTCTCCATTCAGAGCTGTCCCCTCCCCTCCACCATAGGTCAAAAGAAGGCCGGAGAGATGGCTTAGCGGTTAAGGTGCTTGCCTGCAAAGCCACAGGACCCAGATTCCACTCCCCAGGACCCACGCAAGCCAGATGCACAAGGGGGCGCATGCGTCTGGAGTTCGTTCGCAGGGGCTGGAGGCCCTGGCGCGCCCATTCTCCTTCTCTCTCCCTGCCTGTTTTTGCATCTCTCTCTTAAATAAATAAGCCAGATGCACAATAAAGTGCTGAATGCATCTATCTACAGTCCATTTGCAGTGGTATAAGAGGCCCTGGTCTGTCATCCTCTCTCTTTCTCTCTCCAGATAAATAAATAATTTTAAAAATAAACATAAATTTGAAAGAGAAAGGGCCCACCATCCCATAGGCCCACCAAGCAGGTGGGAAGGACAGAGAGGATGCAGAGCAAGGAGAAGATCTGAGGCCCCTGGTCAAGTCTGTAGGGATTTTAGTGCAGTGGTGAGGACACTAGACCATAGTTAGGGGAGGGTGGCAGTAAAGAAAGGAAACTTGTCACAGGGACCAGCCTTATCACACAGACGCACCTGGCCGCCTGGGGAGGACGCACACAGTCTGCTCTGAGGATGTGGAGGCCATCAGCGAAACAATGACGTCTTTAAAGTGTCTGATACAACTGGGCCGGGTGGCACAGGCCTGTAATTGCAGGAAGGCTGAGACAGAAGGATCACCAACTTCATGCCTGCCTGGGCTACAGACCAAATTCAAAGTCAGCCTGAGGAACTTAATGAGACCTTGTGTCAACAACTTACAAAATGGTAACCAAGTGGTGGAGGGCTTGCCTACCAGGGAGAGGCCCTGGGATTGATCTCAGCACTGGGAAAAAAACAACAAAACTCTTTTGTAATATAATGCCTCTTAAATTTTGTTTCTTTTTTTTTTTCTTTTTAATATATTTATTTATTTATTTGCAAGCAGAGAGAGAGGAGACAGACAGAATGGGCACACCAGGGTCTCCAGCCACTGCGAATGAACTCCAGTTGCATGTGCCTCTTTGTGCATCTTGGTTTTAAAAATATTTTGTTTTACTATTATTATCATTGATTTTTCAAGGTAGGGTCTTACTCTAGCCCAGGATGATCCGCAATTTGCTATATATTCTCAGGGTGGCCTCAAAGTCACAGTGATCCTCCTATCTCTGTTTCCCAGAGTGCTGGGATTAAAAGCATGCACTGCTGCAACTGGCTTTTCCAATCTCTCTCTCTCTCTCTTTTTTTTTTTTTTTTTTTTGGTTTTTTGAGGTATTCACTGTGTAGTCTCAGGGTGGCTTTGAACTCACAGCAATCTTCCTACCTCTGCCTTCCAAGTGCTTGCTGGGATTAAAGGCATATGCCACCACACCTGACTCCCAATGTCTGTCTATGTGTGTGTGTGTGTGTGTGTGTGTGTGTGTGGTGTATATTATTAGCTATGGACATATTTAGTATCAATGTCTTTTAATCAGTTTCCCTATTCTTGTCTCCTCTCTTTCCTTTTCTCTCTCTCCTCTTTCTGTCTTCCCTCTTGCAAATTTTTTTTGTTTATTGTTAAAAACCTTAAATCTTTCTTTTTGAAATATTTATTTGAGTGCATGTGTGTGTGCATGTGTGTGGACAGACACACCAGGGCCTCTTGACTCTGCAAATGAATGACAGATGCTTGTACCATTTTTTTTTTTTTTTTTTTGGTGTGTGTGTCCAGTTTACATGGGTGGCTTGGGAATCAAACTCAGGTCAGCAGGCAGGCTTTGCAAGCCAGAGCCTTTAATCACTGAGCTATCATCCCAGCCCCAACCATGAATCTTTTCTCTGTAGATTTTCCCACAGTCTGCATTATATCAATGGAGGGTATCATTTTAACAGTGCTGGACAGGCATGTTGGTGCATGCCCATAATCCCAGCATTTGAGAGAGAATTGCCAGGCACGGTGACGCATGCCTGCATACTAGCACTTGAGTCATGGAAGCAGGACGATCAGGTGATCAAGGCCAACCTTGGCTATTTAGTAACTTTGAGGCTGGCCTGGATTAGAGAGACCCTGTCTCATAACAGTCAAATAAGCCGGGCATGGTGGCGCACGCCTTTAATCCCAGCACTCAGAAGGTAGAGGTAGGAAGATCACCGTGAGTTCGAGGCCACCCTGAGAACTATAGCATGAGTTCCAGATCAGCCTGGGCCCAGAGCGAGACCCTACCTCAAAGAAACAAAAAATGTCAAACAAACACTACATCTGTCAGGGACCACTGTCACTTCCTCTTTTCAAAGGGGACAATGTAGGCTTCTTTGCAGGATAGAGGTCTTAACGCTGTGTTAAACATGTGAAAGTTTCTTCTCCCCTCCCCCTCTCTATAGTCCATGATGTCCTTACATGAAGTCTTCAGTCAAAACGCAGGGACGCTGAGATGAGGTCAGAAGGACATCTGAAAAGAAAAGCTTCTCTAACCAAAAGTGAGAATAGCATTAATATATGGGTATGAGCATTAAGAGAAGGGCTTACTGAGCAGTCCTTGCCAAGGGAAGAGGATTTTGCGGGATCTGCGGATGGCTCGGGGCTTCCCTGCCACTGGCCTAAGGGGATCGGGCAGCCTGTTCTTTTATGCTTTCTCCCTCTTGGAAGCTAGCTGCTATTAGGACGTCTTAGAGAGGGCTGGAGAGATGGTTCGATGGTTAAAGGTGCTTTCTTGCAGAGCCTGACAACCATGGTTCAATTCCCCAGTTTTCTTTTTTTTTTTTAATTTTTTTCTTTATTTTTATTTATTTATTTGAAAGTAACAGAAAAAGAGGCAGATAGGAGAGAGAGAGAGAGAGAGAGAGAATGGGCACGCCAGGGCCTCCAGCCACTGCAAACAAACTCCAGACGTGTGCGCCCCTTGTGCATCTGGTTAACGTGGGTCCTGGGGAATCAAGCCTCGAACTGGGGTCTTTAGGCTTCACAGGCAAGCACTTAACCGCCAAGCCATCTCTCCAGCCCAATTCCCCAGTTTTCACATAAAACCAGACGCACAAGTGGCTCATGCAGCTGGGATTAGTTTGTAATGCAAGAGGCCCTGGAGTTGTTTCTCTTTCCTTCTCTCTCTCCATGCAAGTAAATTATATGTATGTGTGTGTGTATATATATTTAAATAAAAGAAGTCTTAGAGTGCCTGGTAGGCTTGGTGGCACAGGCCTGTCATCCCAGCCTCTCAGGAGGCTGAGATAGGATGATTGAAAGTTCAAGACCTACCTGGGCTACAAGGTGAGTTCAAGGCCACCCTGGCGAACTTTGTGAGACCCTGTCTCAAATGAAAAGCAAAACGTGATCCCAGCACTTGGAAGCAGAGGTAGGAAGATTGTCATGAGTTCAAGGCCCTGCTGAGAATGTATAGTGAATTCCAGGTCAGCCTGGGCTAGAGTGAGACCCTACCTGGAAAAATGCAAAAAAAAAAAAAAAAAAAAAAAAAAGGGGGCGTAGTGCATCTGTGACCCCAGCACTGGGACCGGAGGGACAAGAGGACCCCTGGGGCTCAGTGGCCAGCCAGTCTAGCGAACTCTCTGAGTGCATTCCCGACTAGTGAGAGACCCTGCCTGGGGGGGGGGGGGGAGGATGGCATTGCTAAGGAACAACACCCAAGGCTGTCCTCTAGCTTCCTCATGGACACCCCCCCTTACACACACACACACACACACACACACACACACACACGCTCACAGGACTAGGGAATGTAGCGATTGTCTGCCGGGTTCCATCTGCAGCATAGGGGAGGCGTGTGCTGTCTCTCCGGGTCACCATGTGAGGAAGCCCAAGCTATTAATATACAGAGAGGGCCCCAGAAATGCCACACACTTACCCTCAGATGTCCCAGCCCCACCCGGCCACCAGTGAATGCAGAGCCCTCTCGGTGGGTGCCACAGATTCAAAGGAATCTTCCATGCAGAAAACCACACAATTGCCGGGCGTGGTGGCGCACGCCTTTAATCCCAGCACTCGGGAGGCAGAGGTAGGAGGATCGCCGTGAGTTCGAGGCCACCCTGAGACTCCATAGTGAATTCCAGGTCAGCCTGGGCTAGAGTGAAACCCTACCTCGAAAAACAAAAACAAACAAAAAAAAAAAAAAAAAAAAAAAAGAAAACCACACAATTGTGAGAAATGCTAGCAGAAGCAGGATTGGTTTTTTTTTTTTTTTTATCTTTTAAGTTTTGGGGTGATTTTTTTATGTAACGGATAATGCGTCCATGAAACATTCTCTGACGTTGTGTTTGTTATATAGAATATGTGTTATTATTAATTACTATGTGTATTTCTGAACCTCCTGAGAGGAAGTGGGCAGAAATCATGACCCTTGGTCTTTTCCTGAACCTCTCTAAGGGACAGAACTTCCCCTCACAAAACCACAGTGCAGTTACCACCTAGGAAATTCTGACCTTGTTACAATATGATTATTTATTCAGTTTCTATTCATATATAATGTGATTGTTTTGGGTTTGTTTTTGTTTTTCAAGGTAGGGTCTCACTCTAGCCCAGGCTGACCTGGAATTCACTATGTAGTCTCAGGGTGGCCTTGAACTTACAGAGATCCTTCTACCTCTGCCTCCCGAGTGCTGGGATTAAACGCGTGCATCACCATGCCCGTCCATAAATAATGTAATGTTTTTTTAGGGAGAGAGAGTGAATTGGCACCCCAGGGCCTCAGCCACAGAAATTAAACCCCAGATGCTTGTGACAGCTAGTGTGTGCATGTGACCTTGCACTTGTATCGCCTTTGTGCGTATGACTTATGTGGGATCTGGAGAGAGATCAAATGTGGGTCCTTAGGCTTCACAGGCAAATGCCTTAACCTCTAAGCCATCTCTCCAGCCCAATAATATAATTTTAAAATGATTTTATTCATTTATGTACAAACAGAGACTCCATTCTTGTGGGCTGATGTCAAAAGACCTCTCTCAGTTTCTTCAAACTGCGGGTCCTTTCAGAGGGCATCTCACAGTTTGACAACTTGCTTCGTGAAAGCAAGTAAGCCGAGAAGAGCCAGAGAGAAAATTCCAGCAGGACAGTTGGTTTTCTGCCATTCCCTCTCAGGGGCAGCAGCCTGGGTTGCTGTCGTCACAGAGTTCTTCTCTTAGTGTCCCAGGGCAGCCTGGCCTGTGTTGTTACTGACATTTTGAAATTGCTGGTTGGTTGTTTTGTAAATGTCCCTCGGTTAGAAGGCAATGTCCCTCTGCTGGAATGCATCTCTGTCTCCCTTGACTCTGACTTTCGTTCTGGGGATGTAACTGGGGCAATGGTACCCATACTCACTGTCACTCTTGGATCACCCCACCAGGAGTCCCAGCTCCCCTTTGGGCAATTGTGCCTCTAGCCTAGAAAGTTCTCTCTCTCTCTGTCTCTCTCTCATTTTTTTTTTTTTTTTTTTTTTGTTTTTGAAGTTGGGTCTCACTCTAGCCACGGCTGACCTGGAACTCAGTCTTCAGTTCCAGGCTAGCCTTGAACTCATGGTGACCCTCCTACTGTGGGGAACCATTGGACACTAGGAAAGCAAAAGTGCCTCCATCTTAAATAATGACTCCATTTTGTAAATAGCTGTCTGTTCTGGAAAATCACAAGATCTGCAGTTGTTTGCTAAACCATGCACCCACAAAGAATGAGGAAGTCGTTGTCTTGTGGCCTTGGGGCTGGGGGCATGGGCAAAGGTCTGCAGTTGTTTATTAACCCATACACAGGGAAAGAACAATGTAACCCATAAAGTCATTATCTCTTGGCTTCGGGGCTGGGGCCTTATCCTGTGGAACATCTTGTAGTTTGGGGGCTGGTGAAACAGAACTGTAACAATACCTAAACTGCTGACAAACTCCTCTGTTCTGCTATAAGAGGCACCCTGAGAAAAATAAAATTTGGCAGCTTGATCAGACTCCTGTCTTGCTGTCGGTTCCTTGTGTCTCTTGTTCCCTTCATTTCAGGTTTTCTGGGGTCCGTGCTCCTGTTGAAGCCCCGCTGGCCGGGGCATCCTACCTCTTCCTCCCAAGTGCTGTGCCACCATGCAAGGATCTATTTACCTATTTTCCTTCTCTTTCTTTCTTTCTTTCTTTCTTTCTTTCTTTCTTTCTTTCTTTCCTTCCTTCCTTCTTCCTCCCTCCCTATTCATCCCTTCCTTTTTTCCTTCCTTCCCTCCTTCCTTTTATTTCCCTTTGAGACCAGGACTTTGTAGCCCAGGCTAGCCTCAAACTTGCAATAATTCTGCCTGAATCTCCCAAATGCTGAGATTACTCCATTTTTCTTTTCTCTTTTCATCCATTTTTTCTCTTTCTCCCTCCCCCCTTCCTCTCTGTGCATATGATGTATGTGTGGGCACACATGTGCCGTAGTACATGTGTGGAGGTCAGAGGACAACTTTGGGTGTTGGGTCTCCCCTTCCATGGTTCGAGGAGGGTTGTATGTGGTCACTGCGATGCTCACCAGGCTAGCTGGCCCATGAGCTTCCAGGGTCCACCTGTCTGTGTCTCCCATCTCACCACAGGAGGACTGGGATGACAGACGCTCCCACCTTTCACGTGGGCTTTGGGTGTTTGAACTCTGGCACCCGTTTGTATGGCAAGTGCTTTATTCACTTTGGCCCATCTCCAGGCGTCCTTCCTTTCCTTCCTTCCTTCCTTTCTTCCTTCCTTCCTTCTTTCCTTCCTTCCTTCCTTCCTTCCCTCCTTCCTTCTTTCTTTCTTTCTTTCTTTCTTTTTTATTTTGAGAGAGAGAGACAAAAAATGGATACGCCAGGGCCTTCAGCTGCTGCCAACAAACTCCAGACGCGTGCGCCCCCTTGTGTGCATGTGCGACATTGCGTGCTTGCATCACTGTGCGTCTGGCTACGTGGGACCTGGAGATTTGAGCATGAGTTCTTAGGCTTCGCAGGCAAGGGCCTTAATAGCTAAGCCATCTCTCCAGCCCTCTTTCTGATACAGGGCCTTGCAATGTAGCTCTTCCCAGACTAGAACTCATAGCAATCCTCCTGCATCGGCTTCCTGAGTGTTTGGACAACAGGCATGAGCCACCAAAACAAACAAACAAACAAACAAAAAACTCCTCATTTCCTTGGTTCAAACAATTGTAATAAGAAGTTGAGCCTTGAAACTACTTTAGGATGCAAGCTTCCAGTGTCCTGCCTCCCAAGTGCTGGGATTACAGGTGTGCACAGCCCACACTCATTTTATGCGGTCCTGGGGATCGAACCCAGGACGTTGTGCACGCTAAGCAAGCACTTCACCCACTGCACTGCACCACCAGCCTGACATAGTTCTAACTTGTGGCCTTTGTATCCTCTGAAGTATATCACAAACTCTCAATTCACTGGATGTTCTTGACAGTGTTGTGAGACTGACGGGGTGGGGGGGGGGCGTGGGGGGAACCTCCCATTGG
Source organism: Dipus sagitta (assembly GCA_036346955.1). Classification (NCBI taxonomy): domain Eukaryota; kingdom Metazoa; phylum Chordata; class Mammalia; order Rodentia; family Dipodidae; genus Dipus; species Dipus sagitta. The sequence goes on along the minus strand of CM070790.1, from coordinate 24,765,274 downwards.
AAAAGACACATTGTAGCGCCAGGTAGGGGAGAGGGGGAAAGGACCAAGTGCAAGGCTACCCTCACTCAAAACCTGTTGGAGGGGCTGCTGGCCAACTCCCAGACCTAGGCTACACTGGGGAAAATGTGTGTGGGGGGGAACCCTGATGTTCTGAATTATCTCTAACTCTGTGCTTCCTACAACAGGCCACCAAACCGTTAATAATTTCAATGATTAAAGCCAGTGAGAGTTTTCCGTGAAAAGAGAGATGGGGGAGCTGGACACATGGCTTAGCAGTTAAGGCACTTGCCTGAGAAGCCTATGGACCCAGGTTCGACTCTCCGCGTCTGGAGTTCGATTACAATGGCTGGAGGTCCTGGGCTGCCAATTCTCTTTCTCCCTTTCTCTCATAAAAAAAGGCCAGTCTGTTATGCTTGCCTTAAAAACAAAAAAAGCATCATTTCATTCTATTGTATTTGAGGGATTCATTTTAAAAAGAGAGAAGGCCGGGTGCGGTGGCGCATGCCTTTAATCCCAGCACTCAGGAGGCAGAGATAGTATTGCCATGAGTTCGGGGCCACCCTGAGACCACATAGTGAATTCCAGGTCAGCCTGGGCTATTGGGAGACCTTACCTTGAAAAACCAGGGAGAGAGCAAGCGAGGGAGAGCTGGAGGTCTCCCATCATAGGCCAGGGCACTTTGCCCAGACCCCTGCTGCCTTGGCAGACTACCAGCCTTCCGATGGCCTTCCAGACGAGCCGCCTGTGAAAAGGGTCCTTGGGAACACTTGTGTCCTGCTCAGTTGTGTGTGGCCCTGCGTCTGCCCCGGGAGCCATGCCTGTGGTCTCCTTTCTCTGAGGTAAATGTTGAGGGAGGCCAAGGACAGATGTTTAAATTTCCTTTTTTCCCCCCTTAAATTTCCCCACTTCCTCTTTAACAGGAAATAACTCATTTTGTCTAACCCTATAGGATGCCATGCAATGTCGTAGTGTTAGCAAGTCCGGGGAGGGGGGCCTGGTCAGTCTGCCACCCACCCTGGGCTCACCAGGATTGGGACATCCTGGAGGTTCGATCCAGGTTCCAAGGTGGAGCCTTTTACAGTGTCACTAGCAAAAACTGGCCCTTGTACAGTTGTTATTACCCAGCCGGCCTCTGACCCATGCCCAGGAGGGGTGGGGACCCCAGTTACCTGGCAGCCTTCAGAGGACTCCAGCAGTCTATGTGTGTGTGTGTGCGCGGGGGCGGGGGGGGGGGTAATCCCAAGATAATGTCAAATGCTTTGGGCTCCAGCTAGCTGCAGGGCAGGGGCCCTCCCTGAGTCCTATACTTTGTGCCAACGTGAGAAACTGCAGAAGGGCGCCTGGATGGCTTATGGCCGCCCAGGGACGACGCAGCTGTGGTCTTTGGAGGTCCCAAGGGCCATACTTCAAGCTCCCGCCAGTCCCAAGGGAAGAGGAAGAACTCCCCCTGGCGGGGTGGGGGGAGACCCAGCCCAGGCTCTCTCTGTGGGCGTGGGTAACAGCCTGTGTGTGTGGGAGGGGGGGGGACTCAGGGTGAAGCCTCGGGGACCTCCACGCAGCCACTCCACCCATCTCCCCTCCCTGGGGCCAGGAGCTCCCCCAAGCCTCATCCGGAGGGCGTGGGGATGCGCGCAGTGCCCAGCGAGTCCCCGGAGCTGCAAAGTCCCGAACAAAAGACGCACAGAGGGGTCCTGGCCGGCTCAGCTCCCGGGGGAAGGCGGGTCCCCCTCTCTCCCTCCCTCCTCCCCTCTCTCCCCGGGGCTCCTCCCTCCGTCCTCCTCCCAGCTCCCATCCTCCCCGAGAGGCCGGGAGGGCAGCAGCCCCCGGGGCTGCGCCAACTTCGCCAACGGTCCCCCAAGTTGCCGGGTGCGCCCGGGGTGTGGGATCTGGGTGGGGTGTGGAAGGCAGCGAAGAGGAGGAGGAGGGCGAGTAGGGGGGGGGGCTCCCCGGGCGTTTTGGCCGCGGTTCAGGAATCCGCCGCCCGGCGGGAGCGGGGAGGAGAGGCGCGGGCAGGACCGCTCGCCCGGTTCGCGGCGCAGGACGGCGCCCGCCTGGCGCTGCGCCGCGCGGGCCGAGCGGACCGGCCGCGCCTCCTTTCCTCGCTCGCTCGCGGCGTCCCGGGGTCGGGGCGGCGGAGTTGGGGGCGGATGCTGCTCGGGCTGGACGCCCTCCGGGAAGAATCGGATCGGCCCGCGCGGAGGAGGAGGAGGAGGAGGCGAAGGAGGAGGAAGCTCGGCGGCCCCGGTAAGTGAGTGGAGCGCTGGAGCCCCGGCACCGCCTCCCCCGGGGCCCCGTGCGCCTTCCGCGTCCTGGCGCGCGCCAAACTTTGGAAGGAGAAGGGGACCCGGCGGAGGATGGGAATCGTTCCCGCTTAGATTCTCATCTATCTGCCAGACACACACGCACACGCACGCCGTGGCGGTGGGTGCACATCCCATCAGCACGCCACCAGGAACACACAACTGCAAAAGTACTTTCCTGGGACCGTGCGGGATTGGGGCGGGGGGTGGGGGGAGGCTAGGGTGTTGAAACCAGACTCATCTTCATGCTTTCAAGTTATTTATTTATTTTTATTTTATTGTTAATTGATTTTTGCTGCCCTCGCAGCTCCCTCCACCATGAAAGAGAAGGCCCTCAAAAGTGGCCACTTCTAAAGCCCAGGGGGTCACTAAGCTGCCTGGGGCCTTTAGAAAGTCGTGGCTGGGATCCCTGAGGCCCAGGAGTGGCGATGAGAAAGCAGACATTCAGTGGGTTCTTGCGGGGGGGAGGGGGCATCAGGAGCGGATTTGATGTGGAAACTCGGTGTCTGGGTGATGTCTTGGGTGTGTGCAGCCTTTCCGGAGGCGAGGCCCCGGAGACTGGAGCCCGTGATTCATGAAACTCTGGAGCGCTGGGGTCTGCGAGCAGACTGCATAGGGCTACGCAGGCCCTTACTGGGCGGTGGTGGTGACTGGATCATGGAAGGAAACACACACACACACACACACACACACGCACACTCACACTCACAGACAAGCGTCCACTGAGGGATTTCCAGGAGTACTGGTGGGGCGATCCCAGCCCTGAGCTTTAGACGTCCATGGAGACGTGGGCGTAGTTAAGACTCCAAGGTGAGGGCGAAACAAGGCCTGTTTGCAAGACTGGCTTTCTTTGCACCTGAAGTTCTGTTTGAGGTCTGATGTGTGGAATGCTAGCCTGAGGATATTCCAAGGGTCTTCCTGGGCCTAGGGCAGTGCAGGACACAGCCGTACTCTGTAAGTGACCGTTACCCTCCACGACAGCACCAATGAATAGGTATTAGGAACTCGCTGTGAGCCCAGCCCACTCCAGTGGGCTTCAGCCAGGTTGAAATGGAGTTTCCTGAAGAGGAAGAGGCCCTGACTGGCTGCAGAGACAGCCCTGCTTCATGTGTTTGGATAAGTGCCCCAAGCGCTGTGGGCCTGTGGGCTGGCATTAGGGACTTGAGCCTCTCCGAGGTCTCTCCTCCAACCCCCCCCCCCGCCCCTCCTGCAGGGGTAACTGGAAAGTTCCATTTCTGTATCTGGCTAAGCTGAGGGTGGAGTGGATTTGGGAAGTGGTGTGCTCTCTGACAGTCTCCTAAGGGGTGGTGTGTGTGGGGGGCCTCTGAGGTGGAGAGTAAGAGCTCATTCCACACCCCCTCCGATGTCTGAGCCACGGGAGCAAGTGGGAGAAAGAGAAGAAACAGGCTGGTGAGCAGGAGGCGGGAGAAAGACTCCCACCCCAGGACGCGTAGAGTTAGGGGTATCTGTTCTGCCCTTGCTGGCTCCTGCTGGCCCAGCTGGAAGTGGGTGTCACAGGGGGGCCTAGGAGCCGGGTCCTGCAGCAGGAGCTTGGCTCCACGGTTGTAGCAGGTGGAGGGGCGGTCACAGTGTCTGTACTGAGTGTCAGTGTCGCTTCCAGCTGGCGCAAGTTTCCCTGAGGAGCAGAAACAGCCTCGTTCCTAGATCTGAGCAGAAACAGCCTCGTTCCTAGAACTGGGATCGCCAGCTACATACGGGGACTGAGAGGGCTCAAAGATGTGGAGGTGGCCGGCCGGCCAGGGGAGGGGGGGCTGTCATGGAAAAGAAATGTCATTCCCCTTTCTGTTCCTGAGGAACTCTTAACTGGGAGCAGAGTGCTCTCCAAGCTTCTAAATGCCAGGACCAGCAAAGCGGGTGGGCAGTGCCAGGGACTGGGGCCCGTGAGGAGACAGAGAGGTGACCTGGGCTTGGCCACCCCCAATTCCAGGTAGACAGCTGCAGCCAGTCCCTGCTTGTCCCCCCCCCCCTTTTTTTTTTTTTTTTTACTTCATCAGGCCTTCCAGAGCCAGGGCCTCTGCTGGTACTGTCCCTGAGATTTCCATCTCATCTCCTTTTTAGAGACTGGGAAAGTGGGCCTCTAAAAAGTTAAATAACTCTTTCAGAGGGATAAGGAGATGCTTCAGTGGTTAACAGTGCTTGCTTGCAAAGCCTGATCATGTGGGTTCAGTTGTCCAGTGTCCATGTAAAGCCAGACACACAAAGTGGCATGTGTGTCTGGAATTGGTTTGCAGCATCAAGAGGCCCAGGAATACTGGAGCTGGACAGATGGCTTAGCGGTTAAGGCACTTGCCTGCAAAGCCTATGGACCCAAGTTCAATTCCCCACTACACACATAAGCCAGATACACAAGGTGGCGCATGTGTCTGGAGTTTGTTTGCAGTGGCTAGATGGCCTGGCATGATCATTCTCTCTCTCTCTCTTTCTCTCTGTCTCTGCCTCTTTCTCTCAGTCAATCAACAAATAAAAATAAAAAATAGCTGGGCATGGTGGCACATGCCTTTAATCCCAGCACTCCGGAGGCAGAGGTAGGAGGATCGCTATGAGTTCAAGACCACCCTGAGACCACATAGTGAATTCCAGGTCAGCCTGGACTACAGTGAGACTCAACCTTGAAAAAACAAAATAAATAAATAAAGAAGTCCTGGAATACGCATACTGTCTTGTCTGTCTCTCTTTATGCTCACCCCCACACAAATAAGTAAAAATATTTTTAAAAATAACTTTCAAAATCACACAGCTTTCTCACACATGCATGCAAATAAATAAAAATAATATTTTTAGCCAGGTGTGGTGATGCACACCTTTAACCCCAGCACTCAGGAGGCAGAGGTAGAAGGATCAATGTGAGTTCAAGGCCACCCTGAGACTACATAGTAAATTCCAGGTCAGCCTGAGCTAGAGTGAGACCCTACCTCAAAAAACCAAATATATATACAATTTATTTATCTATTTGCAAGTAGAGAGATACAGGGGGTATGGGCACACCAGGGCCTCTAGCCCCTGCAAAGGAACTCCAGATCCATGTGCCACTTTGTGCATCTGGCTTTACATGGTTACTGGGGAATTGAACCTGGGTTGTTAGGCTTTGCAGGCTAGTGCCTTAACTGTTGAGCCATCTCTCCAGCCCATAAATTTTTTGTTGTTGTTGTTGTTGTTTGAGGTAGGGTTTCATTCTAGCTCAGGCTGACCTGGAATTCACCATGTAGTCTCAGGCTGGCCTTGAACTCATGGAGATTCCCCTACCTCTGCCTCCTGAGTGCTGGGATTAAAGGTGTGCACCACCACACCTGGCTGATTTTGTTTTTTGAAAAATATTTTTATGGCCGGACGTGGTGGCACATGCCTATGATCCCAGCACTCGGGAGGCAGAGGTAGGAGGATCACCATGAATTCAAGGCCATCCTGAGTCTACATGGTGAATTCCAGGTCAGCCTGGGCTAGAGTGAGACCCTATCTTGAACCCCCCCCCCCAAACAAACAAACAAAAACAAAGCCACACAGCTGTTGAGAGAACAAGGAAAGATTTGAACCTGGAGTCTGACTCCAGAACTGTACTGGCTTTACCATGCCAGGCTGTGTAGATGGTTGGTACCAGGTATCCATGGCAACAATGTAACAACACTGCTGCTCCTTCCTAACCTGCTGCTGGGGCCTCCGACTGCATGCCTGTCATTTTTCCACATTTTCTGCGGAGCCTGGGTTGTACCGTAGGAGATGGGACTCAAAGGCTGGGTGGGTGGCACTAAGCTTCTGGAGTGAGGAAATTGGAGGTTTTGGGGTGAGTGCAGAGAGATGGTACATTAACTCTTGGGGCTGCACCTTGGACAAATTTCCAGTCACCCTTTCTCAGGAGGGTCAAGTCGCCCTGGCCCCATCTGTGCTTCTTCAAGACGCGCCCTGCAGAGGGCCAGCCATCTGGCACCGCCGGGTATAGGAGGACGTGGGCTCCAAGAGTGCTGTGGGCGCCCAAGCTCGTGGAGCTGGGGGTCGCAGCCGCACGGCCTCTGGAGCCCCTGCAGGCACCTAGGCTGGGAAGCCGGGTTTTCAGACTGGCCAGTGTCCTGTTTATCCAACCTCTGAAGGCTAGGCCACTCTAGCTGAGGTGGGGAGAGGTTTTCTTTTAAATATTTTTATTTATTTATTTGACAGAGAAAGAGGGAGACAGAGAGAGAGAATGAATGAATGGGCATGCCAGGGCATCCAGCCACAGCAAACGAACTCCAGAGGCGTGTGCCCCCTTGTGCATCTGGCTAACGTGGGTCCTGGGGAATTGAACCTGGATCCTTTGGCTTTACAGGCACACGCCTTAACCTCTAAGCTATCCCTCCAGCCCCTCCTTTTTTTTTTTTTTTTTTTTTTTTTTGAGATAGGGTCTCTCTCTCTCTCTAGCCCAGGCTGACCTGGAATTCACTATGTAGTCTCAGGGTGGCCTCGAACAAACACATGGAGATTCTCCTACCTCTGCCTCCAAAGTGCTGGGATTAAAGGCATGCACCACCATGCCCAGCTGAGACTCTTGTTTAAAATTATTATTTTTATTAATTTATTTATTTGCAAGCAGAAAGAGAGAGAGAGAGAATGGGCACACCAGGGCCTCCAGCCGCTGCAAATGAGCTCCAGATGCGTGAGCCACTTTGTGCATCTGGCTTTATGCAAACGCTTTAACCACTGAGCCATCTCACCAGCCCCTACCCAGAGATTCTTAAACATCTGGGACGATGGTTCAGTTAGTAAAGTGCTTCCTGTACAAGCATGAGGACCTGAGTTCAGATCCCCAGCCCTCACATAAAGGCTGGGCTCGGTTGGGAAGATGGCTCAGTAGTTAATGGGGCTTGTTTGCAAAGCCTGCAGGCCCGGGGTTCAATTCCCCAGCCGCATAGAGCCAGACCAGCATTTGTTTGCGGTGGCAAGAGACTCTGGCTGGCGTGTGCGTGTGCGCATGCACGCACACACAAAGCTGAGTTTGTAATCCCAGCACTGGGGAGGTGGAGATAGGAGAATCCCCAGGGCTTGCTGGCCAGCTGGTCTAACTGAATGGGTGAACTTCAGGTTCCCTGTGAGACCCTGTAGCCCAGGGCTTCTGGTAGAGTGCTTTCCTATTAAGCACAAAGCCCGATTTGATCCCAGGACTGAATTAAAAACTGTCTGTGGCATCACAGGCCTGGAATCCTAGCACTTGGGAAGTGGAGACCGCAGGATCAGGAGTTCAAGGTCATCCTCCCCTGCGTAGGGAGTTGCAGGCTAGCCTGGGGCTACATGAGACCCCGTCTCCAAAACAAACAAGAGCAACAACCAAAAAATGTATATTTAAGACAAAGCGGAACGTGACTGAGGAAGACACTCAGTGGTGACCTCTTGTCCCCCACACATACATGTGCAAAAAGGGAGAAAAAGAAAGCCAAATGTCCATGCAGCTGCCGCGCCCACCTGTATCACCCACCACCACCTTTCTTTCAACAGAATACCACCTGGGTGAGAGCCAAGAGCCCTCAAAGGTCCTGGCTCCCTCCCAGGGCCTGGCATCTCGGGGGAGGGGTGCCAGTCTGCCAGATGATGGGGGGAGCCTGGGAGGACCTCTGCTGGGAAGTCATACTGCACGGTGGTTGCGGATGTCTTAGTTGCCAGGGGGGAGGGGGAGTTCTGAGAGAGCTCTGGGGACTCGCGAAGTCACGCAGTGGCAAGAGAGGCGGCTCTCTGCTTCATTCCTTAAACAGAGATGACTTGTTCCCTCCTTCCTTCTCCGAGGCCTAGAGAGAAGATAGGGAGCTGCCTGGCCGATTCTGAGCCTGTGGATCCCCAGCTGGGCTCAGACATCCTCAGTCGCCGTTGCCCCAAGCCCAACTCTGGGCTGGTTACTTCTGGTCCCCAGCCAGTGTGGAAGGAGGGGGGTGGTGCACCGTGGGCCCCCCTGAGCCAGGCCCCAACTCCCTCATGGCCCCTCATTTAAAAAAAAATTACTGTTTTTATTTATTTATTTGGGAGAGAGAGAATGGGTGCACCAGGGCCTGCAGCTGCTGCAGCTGAACTCCAGACGCATGCGCCACCTAGTGCATCTGGCTTACGTGGGTCCTGGGGAATTGAACTTGGGTCCTTCAGCTTTGCAGGGAAGCTCTTTAACTGCTAAGCCATCCCTCTAGCCTTCATGGTCCCTCTTGTGTGCCCCCATCCATTAACAAAGATGGCTGTGTGCTGAGACACCAGGTTTTCTTTGGGCTCTGGGACATTCACCGCTGGGGCCAGAGAGGACTCTGTGAGAAGGGTTTGGAGGGAAAATGGAAAATCAACGAACCCATTCCCAACTCAGTGTCACTCCGAAGGCCACAAGTAAACAGCTACCCTTGGAGCGGGCCTGGGATGTTTTTACTTGGCTTTGGCAGGTTTCACCTACCCTTCCCCGTCCTGCCCCGCCCCGCCTGGCCTCGCCCAGTAAACTTTGAAAGCCTCAAAAGCCAAGGAGCGCACCCGCTGCAGGCCAGTCCTTGTGCAATAGGACTGGACGCTGGTGACCGAGGTCAGGCAGAACTTGTGGGACAGATGGTCATGACCTTCCCGGGCTCCGAATCAGCTCCGTCTGGGTGAGTTGATCCTTAAACAGAACTGGGAAGCTGGTTGTCAGTTTGACTTGGATGGTGGAGAACGGGCGCGTAAGGGGAGAGGCCAGGGTGCTCTGGACATCTTGCTTCTTATACATAACTGAGGTGGGGGGTTCATGCCTCCAAGGTGGGGCTCACCTGTGAAGGAACCATCAAATGCCATGCATTCGTTTCCTTTGTAGTTTTTTTTTTTTTTTTTGTTGTTGTTGTTTCGTGGTAGGGTCTCACTCTAGCCCACTATGGTGACTCCACTATGGAGTCTCAGGGTGGCCTTGAACTCACGGTGATCCTTCTACCTCTGCCTCCCGAGTGCTGGGATTAAAGGCATGCGCCACTACGCCCGGCTCCCTTTGTAGTTTTTTTTTTTTAAATTTTATTTTAATTAATTTATTTGACAGAGAGAGAGAGAGAGAATGGGTGCGCCAGGGCCTCCATCCATTGCAAAAGGCCAGATACATGTGCCACCTTGTGCATTTGGCTAACGTGGGCCCTGGGGAATCGAACCTGGGTCCTTTGGCTTTGCAGGCAAATGCCGTAACCACTAAGCCATCCCTCCAGCCCTTCCTTTGTAGGGTTTTTTTTTTTTTTTTTTTTTTTTTTGGACTAACAGAACTGTTTGCGTTGGGCTGGAATCTGTTAGCTCACGCAAGGATAGTGGTGTGAGGTCACTGATGGCTTTATAGGACCCAAACACTGGTGTATGTTTCTGTGAGATAGGATAGGAAGCATGCTTTTTGAGGACAACTCAAGTGTGTGTGTGTGTGTGTGTGTGTGTGTGTGTGTGTAACTGAACATAGCAAGCAGTGAGAAGGGGAGACAGGTTTCAGCTTCCCAGTGGATTAGACAGCCCGGGAGCCCCACCTCATGGCCAGGGAGAAGCCCAAGGGCCCTCCCGTGTGTGGCCGTTCTGCGTTGGGTCTACAAGCCCTGAAACCCGTGTGGAGCCTAGGAGAAGGGCCCTGCCTGAAGGCTCTGGGTCCTGCCACGTAGTTCTGCTATGCCTAGGCTTCTGGAGAAGGAAGTCGTGGGGTGAGTCCCACATTCTGTAGACCTCCCCCCCCATATTGGAATGGAATCCAGGTCCTTGTATAGCCTCGGCCAGCTCTCTGCCTCTGAACCACCACCACAGCCCCATCCGGCAGTCTTGGTGAGAGGAGGATTGGTAAACCACACGACCACATACACACCAGCCCCAGGAAGAAACACGCACACATACATGTGTGCGCACACAGATGAGCTCTCCCACACAGATATTACAGTAAATGCCAGACATGTGGATCAATACCTCCTGCAACATTTAAAGACATAGGTGCAGGCGTACACACAAAGTTGAGGACATATTCATTTTAAAGGCAAATTTCGGGATGATTAAGTGTTACTTAACCTGGCCTTTGTTTCCCAGGCTATAAGAGAGAGAGAGCAAGACAGAGAGCTGGTGACAGTACCTCACCGTGGCCTACTATTGTGAGTTAAGATGTGCGTAGTGTTTAGAAGTGGATGAACAACAACAACAAAAAAGATTAAAAAAAAAAAAAGCCGGGCGGGGTGGCACACGCCTTTAATCCCAGTACTCGGGAGGCAAAGGTAGGAGGATCACTGTGAGTTCAAGGCCACCCTGAGACTCCATAGTGAATTCCAGGTCAGCCTAGGCTAGAGTGAGATCCTACCTCGAAACCAAAGAAGAAGAAGTGGATGAAGTGAGTGCTAGGTACGTATTATTCCCTGTTATCTACTACACACTCCTCATACCAGCTATTCACAGAGCTCTGGGTACAAGACATCTTGGGGATACCCACAATGTGTCTGTGAACAGGATCAATATTCTACAGCCTGTGAGCCCCTGTTCTCCAGGATGGGAGGAGCACTTCCCTGTGCTAGACTCCCTCTAGAATTTATTAGGAAGACAATCATGTCTTCCCTCGGGAAGCTCATTATTTTCAAAACGTGGGAAGTAACTCCCCTGAGATCAGAAATCCTTTAGCAACAGTTTTTAAGCTGGGAGACATGGAGGTCCTGGTCTTGCAAGGGAAGGCTCTGAGGCTGAACGCAGACAGGTGTCCAGGGCCCCACTTCTGTTTGCTGGTCTACATATTGGACCTCCAAGCGTGGTTTTGGGTCATGAGTGGGCATCTGTGATGGTGTATCGGTTCATCCTTGTAATCCCCCACTTGAGAGGCGGAGGCAAGAAAATCAGGGATTCAAGGTATTCTTGAATAGAATAGACAGTTCAGGGACAGCCTGGGTTACCTGAGACCCTGTCTCAAAAGAACAGAAAGAAGGAGGCTGGAAAGATGGCTTCGCGGTTAAGGGACTTGCCTGCAAAGCCTAATGATCTGGGTTCGATTCCCCAGGACCCACATAAGCCAGATGCACAAGGGGGCGCATGCATCTGGAGTTCGTTTACAGTGGCTGGAGGCCCATTCTCTCTCTCTCTTTCTCTTTCTCTATCTGTTTCTTTCTCTCTCTCAAATAAATAAGAATAAAATTTAAACAATTAGAAGAAGGAAGGAAGAAAAGAAAGAAGGAAGAAAGGGAGGGTAATGTAAGGAGGGAGAGAGAGAGGAAGGAGGAAGGGAGGGAAGAAAGAAAGAAAGAAAGAAAGGAAGGAAGGAAGGAAGAAAGGGAGGGTAATGTAAGGAGGGAGAGGGAGAGGAAGGAAGGAAGGGAGGGAAGAAAGAACGAAAGGAAGGAAGGAAGGAAGAAAGAAGGAAAGAGGCAAGCCTATAGTTAGATGTTGAGAGCATGCCTCCAGGCTGATGAGCTTTGGGTACTGAGTGTGAGCTAGCATGTGTACATGTCAGTGTGTGTGTGTTTACAGGGACACACCCAAGCTCCCGGGCCAGCTACACACTACTACCTGAGAGTCGCTCGGGGCCCCATATCCTCCTCCCCTCTTCGCTGTCTCCTCCCTCCCCAGCTGCTTCACCATCTGCCGGGTTCTGGAAAGCACTGGTGTGTCAGAGCCAGAGCAGCGATATCTGAGGAAACATTTTGAGAACAAGCGGGCCCAGCCCCCTGGCTATGACTGCGGCTGGTTTTCAGCAAGGAATCTCACAGCTTGGAACACGGTGCCGCGGGTTAGGCTGGCTGTGTTTCTGGCTCCCCTCTGGAAACATCCAGGAGGCTGAGAGGCCTGAGTCTTTTGGCCTTCAGACCAGTGACTGACGCCCATGTCTGAAGAGGCCCCCACATGAGAAAACTAGAGCCTGCGTGGGTCTCCAGGAGGAAGTCACCTCCACAGAGATCAGAATCCTCCCGGCCACCCAGCTTGGAGAGCCAGTCCATTGGTGTTCTGGGAAATGCCATCTCTTCTTCATGTCGCTAAGTCCTTTTTGCGCCTGCCTGTGGTGTCATGGGGCCAGGGTCCACGGCACTGCCCCAGCCCCTTAGCGCACCCCCTCACTGGCTTCTCATGAAGCCCCCGAGGTCGTCACCCTCATTATTTTTTAACTTTTTTTTGTTGTTTTTATTTATTTATTTCAGAGTGACAGACAGAGAGGAAGAGACAGAGAGAGGAAGAGGCAGAGAGAGAGGCAGAGAGAGAGAGAGAGAGAATGGGCGCACCAGGGCTCCAGCCACTGCAAACGAACTCCAGACGCGTGCGCCTCCATGTGCATCTGGCTAACGTGGGTCCTGGGGAATCGAGCCTCGAACCAGGGTCCTTAGGCTTCACAGGCAAGCGCTTAACCGCTAAGCCATCTCGCCAGCCCCGTCACCCTCATTTTATAGGCTAAGCTGCTCATGCTCATAGCAGGCAAGCGACAGAGCTGGGACTGTGCTGTAACCTGTGTGTGTTTCCATCCAGCTGTGGTCACACCCAGAGGAGGTGGCCAGGTGGTGTGGTTGGGAGGCTCCTGGGATTTGGTGTCACACATCCCGCTGTGGACACAGCGTGGGAGAAGACCTGACCTGGCACCCACTGGCATAGATGTCATCTCCTCCCGGAAGCCTGGCTAACGGTCTTGGTGCCCGCCATGTGTCCCACGCATCGCTTGCCTGGTGGTGGGGAGAACCCACTCTGTGGTCTCAACTGAAGCCCTTGGTTTGTCTTTCTAGAAGTCATGGGGATCTATGTGTTGGAATCTTATTTATTTATTTATTTGAGATAGAAAGAGGTAGAGAGAGGGACCGGGCGCGCCAGGGCCTCTAGCCACTGCAAATGAACTCCAGATGCATGCACCACCTCGCGCATGTGGCTTACGTGGGTCCTGGGGGAATCGAACCAGGGTCCTTAGGCTTTGCAGGCAAATGCCTTAACAGCTAAGCCATCTTCTCCAGCCCTGTTTTATTTTCTTTATGTGATGACAGAGAAAGAGAATGGACACATCAGGGGCTCTAGCCACTGCAGATGAATTCCAGACATATGCATTACTTGGTGCCCCTGGCTTTACATGGGTACTGGGGAATCGAACCTGGGTTCTTAGGCTTTGTAGGTAAGTGCCTTGATCTCCAGGCCCCATGTATTACATTCTTGAGTCCAGGTTGGCGATAACAAGTCTCGTGCTGGAGAGGTGGGGAGGGGGTCACCTTTGAGCCAAGCTGTGTGAGGACTTGGGAAGGCTCTGTGAAGGAAACCCCGAGAACGTCACAGACATGAGGAAGTTCAGATGAAAAGTGGGGGTGGTGAGGGGTCCAGATGGACTGAGCAGTAGTTTGGAGGAGGCGCCAAAAAGAAAGAGATGGCTCAGGGTGCAGCGTGGTTATCCGTGCAGGGTCTAGAGCCAGGCCGCCTGCCTGGGAGCTCCACTCTACCTGACCGCCTGTGTGCTCAGGGCCACAGCGCTTAACCTCTCCGCGCTTTGGTTTTGTGACTAATGGTACTTGTCACATGGGGGTGATAGGAGAATTTTGTACAAGCGCTTAGAGCAGTACCTAGCACATAGCATCAGACAAGGTGATATAGTTTATAAACTCTGTGTATGTGTGTTGTTTTGATCCTGGGAATGGAATGCTCAGACACACATATGACGCATATATGAACAGATACATACATGCACATACATACATATCTATATATCCTCCTTTTATATTCTCCTTTAAGCAGCTAGAAATTTTATTTAAAGTAACAGTACTGGATCAGATATGCTTCAAGGGAGTGGCAGACTACTTAAACTAGAATACCCCAGAGCCTCCATATATCCATCTGTAGCTCTAGCTGGCCTAGAACTCACTATGTAGACTAGGCTAGTCTTGAACTTGTGGCCATCCTCCTGAGTGCTGAGATTATAGGCAAGTGCTACAACAGCTGGTTCTCTCTCTCTCTCCATATATATATACACATGTATCAAAGTATATATATGTGTATGTATATATATATACACATATACTACCTATACTTTTCTAGCATATATATGTATATATGTGTACATATGTATATATCAGATAGAAAAATAAATAAATTGATGCCATAGCAGAGCAGTCCCTGGAAACTATACTCCTGCTCTCTGCCAAGTGTTTGATGCCCTCACTAAGCCCCATTCAATCTGGCAAGTGTGTTATCAATGTTCCCATTTTCCAGATGGGGAAACTGAAGCCCAGAGAGGCGGAGTAACCTTTACAAGGTCACTCAGCCTGGGGGATTTAGGCAGACCTGACACACAGGTCTTCCTCTCAGTGGAGATTAGAGAAGCTAGCCAAGATAGCCAGAGGCTGTGCCCAAGGCCAGGGTCCAGCCAGGGGCAGAGTAAAGAAGCTGTAACTGTGGGTCCCCAGGGCAGGAAGGTGACCAGGCCAGCTCAGAGGACAAGGTAGCCTGGAGGCCTTATAGCACACAACTCACCATTCATAGCCGGGAAGCCATTGAGTCATTGGAGGAAAAACTGACATCAGAGTCTCCCTGTCTGCCGCCTACCTGCCAATCCGCCCTCTGTGGGCATCTGTCCGCAGTCCTGCAAGGGGCTCCCACCCCCAGGTGGCAGGGTCAGGGCAGTCCCTCACAACCTGTCTCAGGCTCCCCACCTCAGCCTCTGCCTCCCACCTTCCTACCTCTTCTCTGACTGTGTGATTACACACATGTTCCATCATGCCCGGCTTCCATACCAAGCTTGTGTGTGCGTGCACGTATTCACATCAGTGCACTTTGTGGGAATGTGTGTATGGAGGCCAACGGTCGACCTCAAGATCTTTCTCCCCCCCCCCCCCGGCTCTTTCCACCTTATTCTGAGACTGAGTCTTTCGCCGAACCTAGAGCTTGGCGATTTGGCTAGCCAGCTAGCCGGTGAACTCCAGGCTCGGATCCCTGTCTCCACCTTCCCAGGGTTAGGGTTACAGGCATGTGCTGCCGTACCTGGCATCGTACCTGGGCACTGGGGATCCAAATTCAGGTCCTAGCCAGGCGTGGTGGCGCACGCCTTTAATCCCAGCACTTGGGAGGCAGAGATGGGAGGATTGCCATGAGTTCGAGGCCATCCTGAGACTCCATAGTGAATTCCAGGTCAGCCTGAGCTAGGATGAGACCCTACCTCGGAAAACCAAAAAAAAAAAAGAAGAAGAAGAAAAAAAGGAAAACCAAAAACCAAACGTAGGTCCTCGTGCTTGCATGACAAGCGCTTTTTCCACTGGCCCATCTCTCCAGCCTCATACTGGGTTTTTAGAGTCGCTTTTTTCCTTTGAGAATGGCATGTGCTGTCTTGCTGGAGTCCGTGTGTACATGAGAGGGTGGCTGAACTGTATGCCAGCTTCAGCCGTGTCTTCAAGGGGATTCAGAAACTGGCAAACAGGTCCCGATTCCCAAGGACACAAGTTTGAGCATCCCAGAGTGCTTCGTTGAAGCCTCCTTGGCAAAGGGCTTTCTTTGCACTCTGATTGCATGAAGGCCGTAGTTCCGTTTTACAGATGCCCACAACGAGGGCCAGAGAGGTTAGGGGATTTGCCCACGATCACACAGCCAGCATTCAAAACCCGTGGTCATCTAACTCCAGATGTGCTTTTTTAGCCACGGTAGTAGGTGGGATGTTTGAACTGTGCCCAGGACACTGAGCACTGCAGACGGGAAGTGCGGGTAGCGCCCATCTCTGGGTGGGTCTCAGCCCCGGGCTTCATGTAGGAGGTGGCCCAAAGCACTGGCTCCCGTGGGCAGTATGAATTCTGTGGGTGCGGCCATGTGGGGTGAGAGGTTTCTTTAAACCCCGGCTGACTCTCATTTCTGGAAGGAACACGGGGGCTTAGAGGGGTTCCTGTCCCCGGTTTCATGGGCCAGACGGGAAAGGAGGGTGAGTCAGGCTGGGGCCGGACGCCAGCTCCCTTGGCCCAGGCTGTGGGCACAGGATGCCAGGCCGCTGCAGCTGCTGACACAACTCAGAGCTCTGCTCCTGATGCCCAGAGCCAGGCAGTTGGGGCGGGACAGGGGATGGGGTTGGGGGGAGACAGGGTGGTGTCAGCTGTGAGCGGAGGGGCCCCCTTGCGCTCTCCTACAGCCTTTGCGGGGCAAGAAGCATCCTGAGCCTGGGAGAGGTTTCTGGCTATCTGGACTCCTGCATCTGGAATAACTGAGACCCAAGTTCTTTCTGTGGAGGGAGGAACACAGGGTCACTTTCTTCCTGGAGGAGGCTGGAGCCAGCCTCCTGGCCTGTTTGACTCTTTCTTACACTTCTGAGTCATTCTGTTAGTCGCTGGGCACCTGTGTTTTGATGCCCATGACTGTCTGGGCACCAAAAAAAAAAATCTCTCATTTTTTCCTGAAGCTCTTCGATGCTCTACAGGCTTTTGGGGGCAGGTCCCTTCTGTGCCCCCTGGCACTGCCTCTTTGCAAAAAGGGCCTGGGGGGGGGGGGACTAGAGAGATGGCTTAGTGGTCAAGGTGCTTGTCTGCAAAGCCAGCATTTTACTGACTGAACCACCTCCACAGCCCCTAAGCTTACTATTTCTTTTCCTTTTTCTTTTTCTTTTCTTTTTTTCCAAGGTAGGGTCTCCCTGTAGCCCAGGCTGACTTGGAATTCACTCTGTAGTCTCAGGGTGGCCTCAAACTCACAGTAATCCTTCTACCTCTGGTTCCCGAGTGCTGGGATTAAAGGCGTGCACCACCAAGTCTGGCTCCTACTATTTTTTTTTAATACACATAACATTTTATCATATTAGCTATTTTAATTAGTTAATTAATTAGAGCCAGAAAGAGGGAGAAAAAGAGAGAGAATGGACGCGCCAGGGCCTCTAGCCACTGCAAACACCTCCAGACTCATGTGCCAGCATGTGCATCTGGCTTACGTGGGACCTGGAGAATCGAACCAGGGTCCTTAGGTTTCATAGGCATGTGCCTTAACTGCTAAGCTATCCCTCCAGCCCTACTATTTCTTTCTTTCTTTTTAAATTTTTTTTGTTTATTATTTATTTATTTATTTGAGAGTGACAGACAGATAGAGAAAGAGGCAGATAGAGAGAGAACGGGTGCGCCAGGGCATCCAACCACTGCAAATGAACTCCAGATGCATGTGCCACCTTGTGCACCTGGCTTATATGGGTCCTGGGGAATCGAGCCTCGAACCGGGGCCCTTGGGCTTCACAGGCAAGCGCCTAACCACTAAGCCATCTCTCCAGCTCTATTTCTTTTTTGAAACATTCCTACCTACCAGCTGGCTCCCAGCCATTTTGTTGAGATGAGAATTCTAGAACACTCTATAGTGTAACACACTTGGGAATGACTCTGGCCTCTGCACTAGACACCTGCAGCCTAGCTTACAGACATCGCTCCATTTTATTTATTTATTTATTTATTTATTTATTTATTTATTTGCAGGGAGGGGAGGGAGGGAGAGAATGGGTGTGCCAGGGCCTTTAGTCACTGCAAACGAATTCCAGATGCATGAGTCATGTTGTGCATCTGGCTTTACATAGGTACTGGGGAATCAAACCCAGGATTGTTAGGCTTTGCAGACAAGCCCTTTAACTGCTGAGCCATCTCTCCAGCCCACCACTCCGTTTTTGTCTTCATTTCATCCTTGTCAGATATGCATTGCTGTCCCCAGTTGACAGAGAGGCGAGGCGTGGTGGCGCACACCTGTAATCCCAACACTCAGGAGGCAAAGGTAGGAGGATCGCCATGAGTTCGAGGCCATCCTGAGACTACAGAGTGAATTCCAGGTCAGCCAGGGCTAGAGGAAGAACCTACCTTGAAAAAAAAAGGGGGGGGGGGTCAGGGGGAAGAGGCCAGAGAAGTCAGCAGGTTGCGCATATCACAGAGTAGGACCTGGGTGTTGTCACGCTTCAGGCTCGGAGGTTTCTAACCCATGTGGCCAGGCTTCCCAGGGTTAGGTCCCTGTGTTCGGCTCAACCGCCAGCTCACTTCCTCCATAGTTGACCTCGCATTCCTCACAGCCTACTTAACAAGTCAGCAGATGACTTCCTCCTCTAGGAGCTCACACGTGGCCATCGGCAGTCCTGAGGGCCTTGTCCAGACAGGGCCATCCTGGGACCCTTATTACATGAGGCTGAAGCTTGGGAGCTCTGTGATGATTCCCCCTTTCCCAGGTTTAGGGGACAGCCTGTGGGGACAGGTGAGGACTCTTCCTTCCCGACAGGACAGCTGTCCTGACACTTCTCCGTGGGACCTTTAGAGATGGCCTATGAGGAGCCAAAGTCAAGAGTGGTCAAGACACAGAGAGGTGACATCTGTGCCCTTGCCCAGGCTGTCTTCCTCATGTGTGGTTGATCTTGGGGATGTAGTGTCAGAAGAGGAAGTTCAACCACATGTCAGGCACATTTCTCTTTCTTCATTCTGTTTTCATGTCCTGGTCTTTGCTTAGGTTCTTGTTTGGTCTTTGGTCTATGCAGTGTTATCTCTGAAACTGATAAGAAATGCGCCAGGAAAGGACTGTGCAGTCGGGAGATCCTGCCCTTCAAGGGTTTAGGCCTTAGATCTCCAACTAGGTGACCTTGGGCAGGTCTCTTAATCTTTCTAGAAGCTTGTTTCTCTGGATGATGAAGGAGGGGGTTGTGGGAAGGAGCTAGCCCGCCCACTTGGCTAGTGTGAGAATGGAGAGGGAACAAGAGGGCTTTCTAGGGATTGAAGATGACGGGTAGGGGTGCAGGGGTTTAGTGTTGGTCCCTGGGGGATTGATTATGGTGGGATCCAGGATGGCTCTGGGGATGGATGGGATTAATCCTGGGTTAATGGCTACCTGGCTTCCCCTTGGGACCACTGTCCCTGACCCCACTTTGACACTGGCCTCTGCTAGACGTTATTTACTTTTTCTTTTTAAATTCCCTTGGTTGTTTGAGGAGATCTCCTGTAGCTCAGGCTAGCCTGGAACTACGTGACGGAAGATGGATGACCTTGAATCCCCTGCCCTTCCTGCTTCTACTTCTAAGCACTGGGGTGATGGGCACGTACCACCATGACTGGTGCTCTCATTTGCTCTCTTTTAATCTTACCTGTGGGGCTGGAGAGATGGCTTAGTGGTTAAGGCACTGGCCTGCAAAGCCAAAGGATCCCGGTTTGATTCCCCAGGACCCACGTAAGCCAGATGCACAAGGTGGCGCACGCGTCTGGAGTTTGTTTGCACTGGCTGGAGGCCCTGCTGTGCCCATTCTCTCTCTCTCTCTCTGCCTCTTTCTCTCTTTCAAATAAATAAATAAATAATGTTTTTTAAAATTTTAATCTTACCTGTGTGTGGTGATGGGACACACATGCCAGTATGTGCACATGGTCAATGGACAACCTCAGTGAGTAGATGTCCTTCCACCTTGAAAAAGTTATTTATTTATTTATTTATTTACTTGAGAGAGAGAGAGAGAGAGAGAATGGGTGCGCCAGGGCCTCCAGCCACTACAAATGAACTCCAGACACATGCGCCACCTTGTGCATCTGGCTTACGAGGGTCCTGGGGAATTGAACCTGGCTCCTTAGGCTTCGCAGACAAGCGCCTTAACCACTAAGCAACCTCTCCAGCCCCATCCCTTCCACCTTTTTAGGAGACAGTGTCTGTCTTGAAATGTTTGCTATAGGAAAGGCCCTGGCTGGCCCCAAGAGCTCCAGGATTCTCCTGGCTCCCTCCCATGACCTTAGGTGTGTGGGGAATTATTATTATTTTGGGAGGGGGCAGTGTTTTGTGATGCAACTGAGGTTGGCCTGGAACTCATTACGTAGCCCTGCAACTTATAGCAGCCCTCCTGCCTCAATCTCTCAGGTGCTGGGTTCACATGTGTGTGCCACCGTGTCCACTTTCCCTCTTGACTGTGTTTTGGGCAGTATGCCCCCTTGGCAAGGCCCGTCCTGAGTTTGCTTATGGAGCAGTTGACAGTCGATGGCAGCTAGCACGAGGAGGAGGGAGGATATCAGATTGTCAAGGTGGCCCAGCCGGCACCGTGTTTGTGACTTATAACACTGTCCCAGAATCCAGCTCACACTATTCCTGCGGACTGCTGAACACAGAAAAGCCCCGCAAAGGGACTCTTAGCACCGGCCCTGGTTAAATGACCTGCCTCTCAAATCCCCAACCCACAGAACATAAAACCTTCCCAGCTTTGTGGAAAACACTGCTCTTCTAAAACCTATGAAAGAGCCCATTTACCAGGCGATTTCACCTTTCTGTTTTTCTAGGGGGAGAAGGTAGGTCAGGCGTGACCACAGCGTAGGGACGACCATCCCTCTGGCTCTCCTGAGGTCTGATGGGGTTCACTGGCCGTCCCTGGGCTTCCCAGCTTTACTGGGAACCCTTCCCTGGCACTGTAGCCCATCCACTTCCGAGACTGGCCTGCAGGGCTCTCAGCCACCTCCCTGGTTCTCCTCTGCAGACTTGGGGTCCCCTTCCCTCCCCTCCCCTGCCTAGCTTGCAGCCCTCCCGAAGCCAGCAGCCAGCTCAGCTGGGAGCAGCTCAGCTAAGAGGAGAGCGTGAAGTGGGCACAGAGACCCTCTGTTCCAGTAACAATGGCCCGTTGATGGCTAGATTGGGTCCCCTCGCCCCCTCAACAGGACTTTGGGGAGGAGAGAGGAGGCCAACCCCACAGGCAGCCGTTTCTGGGCGTGAGGCTGACTTGAGGCTTCAGCCTCTGGCTGCCCACAGGATCTCTTTCTTCTTCATTCTTTGAGCCCTGAGGCACCAGCGAGAAACTCCCACCTCTCCCTCTTCCACCCATACCAGGGGCAGCCCTGTGCCCCCCCCCCCACACACAGAGTGATTCAGTTCTGTCCAGTTCAACAAGCATCCATTGAGCAGTCCCTGGGCCCTGAGGTTTGGTGCTAAGTGGGTGTGTGTGTGGGGGGGGTTATGCGAATAGCCACTAGCATGAATTCAGAGCTTTGACAGTCAGCCCCACCCTGGCTGCCCCACAGAGCCCAGGGAGCTTCTACCAACTCTCTCCTCACAGTGGATCTTCAGGGTACGGGTATGTATTTTTTAAACGACGTGATTTTCCTGCCCATCTGGGCTTAAGCATCCCTGGCTTCTTAGCAGATACCACGCTGAGTACGTCACCATAGCGCCTCAGTACTTAGTGACGAATGCTCGTGGGAGGTCCAAACATGGCCTCCAAAGATGTCCATATGTGACTCCTTAGCACCACATTTTTAGCCCAGATTCAAGCCCCCGTGGGTGCATCACCTCAAAAGGGACAGGGGCTTTACAGATGTCCCAAGGATTTTGAGATGGGAGAGTGTTGTAGTCACTGGACCCAACATCCAACCAAAAACGGTTTATGGGAGGAAGGGATTTATTTCAAGCTTATAGGTCCAGGGGAAGTTTGGAAAGATCCTGGCTCCTTTTCACATATCCAAGCAGAGAGAGGAAAACACAAAAACAGCAGCAAATGCAGGCCTCAAATTGCTCTGTCCACCCCTTTGGGTAGGAATCAGATTCGCACTGCCCCCAGTGAAACACCCCCTCCAGCAAGCTGCTGGAGACTTAAGCAGGAAGTTTAATATTAATCAAAAAATGTCTGTGGCTATATGGGACATACATTCCCATTCAAACCACCACATAGAGTGTTCTGGATTAGCAGGGTGGCCTTAAATAGAATCACAAGGGTCTTTACAAGAGGCAGAAGATACAAAAATGGAGAATGAGGGCCTGGAGAGAGATGGCATAGTGGTTAAGGCACTTTCCAGCAAAGCCAAAGGACCCAGGTTCGATTCCCCAGTACCCACATAAAGCCAGATGCACAAGGTGGTACATGTGTCTGGAGTTCGTTTACAGTGGCTGGAAGCCCTGGTGTGCCCATTCTCTCTATCTGCCTCTCTCTCTCCCTCTCATAAATAAATAAATATTTCTTTTAATGGAGGAGACTAAAGCATCCTGGGGGCTGGGAGGACTGCTCAGTGCGTAAGAGCTCTTGCTATGCAAGCATGAGTACATGTGTTTGATTCCTAGCACCCATGTAAAAAGCCAGGCACGGCTGTGCAGGCCTGTAACCCTAGTGTTGGGAGCTGAGACAGGGTCACTGTAGCTCCCTGGTCGGCTGTCTAAATGAGAAGCAGGGAGGGAGCGCCAGGTTCGATGAGAGACTCTTTCTCAGGAAAATAAGGCAGGTGAGTGATATAAGGCACCCAAAGTCTTCCTCTAGACTGTGCACACACATGCTCATCTACACACAAACTACACACATACATCCACCTCTAAAAAAAAAACAAAAAACCGAAAAAGAAGGGCTGGAGAGAAGGCTTAGTGGTTAAAGCACTTGCCTGTGAAGCCTAAGGACCCATGTTCGACTCTATAGATCCCATGTAAACCAGACGCACAAAGGTGAGGCAAGAACAAGGTCGCACATACCCACTAGGTGACACAAGCTTCTGGAGTTCAAGCGCAGTGGCTGAGGCCCTGGCATGCCAATTCTTTTCTCTCTCTCTCATTCTCTGTAAAATAAAATTTTTAATTTTTAATTTTTTAAATTTATTTATTTGCAAGCAGAGAGAGAGACAGAGAGAGATAATGGGTGTGCTAGGCCTGTAGCCACTGCAAATGACCTCCAAATGTATGTGCCCCTTGTGCATCTGGCTTACGTGGGTCCTGGGGAATCTAACTTGGGTCCTTTGGCTTTGCAGGCAAGCGTCTTAACTGCTAAGCCACCTCTCCAGCCCTGAAAAATAAAATATAATATAAAAAACTTCTTAAAGAATAACATATCATGAGGCTGGTGTGGTGATGCACACCTGTAGTCCCAGCACTTGGAAGGCTGAAGTGGGAGAACCACAAGTTCAAGGCCAGCCTCGGCTCCTGAGGAAGACTGTCTCAAAGAAACCTAAAACAATGACAAAAAAAAAGAAGTGGACAGAGGAAGGAAAGAAGGAAGCAACCCTGAACCCATTTCCCGGTGTGCCCCTGTGGTAACTTCTTGCAGTGCTCTGGTCCAAATGGCATCCAAGCTCTTAGCCTTGAGCCACTCAAGATACCATCTTGTCCCTACCAGATCTTGGTTGTCTTTTTTTTTTTTTTTTTTTTTAATGGTTTTTCGAGGTAGGGTCTTGCTCTAGTCCAGGTTGACCTGGAATTCACTCTGTATTCTCAGGGTGGCCTCGAACTCACAGCGCTCCTCCTACCTCTGCCTCCCGAGGGCTGGGATTAAAGGCGTGCACCACCACGCCCAGCCCTGGTTGCCTTTTTATAGCTACACTTGCTCCCCTTCAGCCCCCACCTCTTCCTCAACTCTTAGGGATCTAATCTGTTCCTTGTCCCTGTAAATTTGTCATGTCAAGAATGTTCTGTGCCGGGGTGTGGTGGCGCACGCCTTTAATCCCAGCACTGGGGAGGCAGAGGTAGGAGGGTCACCGTGAGTTCGAGGCCACCCTGAGACTCCATAGTGAATTCCAGGTCAGCCTGGGCCAGAGTGAGACCCTACCTCGAAAAAAAAAAAAAAAAAAAAAGAATGTTCTGTAGGTGGAGTTGTGTGATGTGTAACTGTTAGGGGATTTTGAGAGCAGCGGGGGGCCTCTCTTGGCCTAAATGGGCTAGACTCAAGTGGCTCAGTTTCCAGTTCATGTCCCATGCCTAAGAGGAATTAAGGAATGTGGACACGGAGGCGAGGAGGGTTAAAAGTAGACTTTTTTTTTTTTTTTTGTTTTGTTTTGTTTTTCGAGGTAGGGTCTCACTCTAGCTCAGGCGGAATTCACTATGTAGTCTCAGAGTGGCCTCGAACTCACAGTTGATCCTCCTACCTCTGCCTCCTAAGTACTGGGACTAAAAGGCATGCGCCACCACGCCCAGCAACTTTTTTTTTTTAAGTAGACTTTATTAAAGGAAATCTGGAAAAAGACTCCCAGGAGAGTGGGAGAGTTCTCTGAAAGAAAGAGAGGTGAGTCGCCAGACCTGGAGCTTAGAGCTGGTGAATATAAAGGTGGAAAAAACCCTAAAGTGTCAGGCAAACATGCTGAGGGTTTCAGCCAGCATCTAAAGAAGAGAAAGAAGTGTGTGTGTGGGGGGGGAGGCTGCAGAGATGGCTTAGCAGTTGAGGCACTTGTCTGCAAGCCCCAATGACCCGAGTTTGATTCCCCCAGTACCCATGTAAGGCCAGATGCACAAGGTGGTGCATGCATCTGGGGTTCATTTGCAGTGGCTGGAGACCCTGGTGCATCCATTTTCTCTCTGTCTCCCTCTGCTTACAAATAAAATAACATTAAAAAAAAAGAAAAAGAAAGGGAAAAAAGGAAAAGTTATACCTATTGTGTCAGAACTCAGCAAAGGAGGCCGACTCAGCAATGAGTTTCTATAAGCAACTGGGCCAAGGGAGGGTCTTCTGCAGGTTTAAGTACATTATCTCATTAAGGGTAACTCTTTTCTCCCCATCTCTTTAGCCTGTCTGTTTGTAGGTGAGAGGTGGTCATTTGACCAGGTGAGTGATTGACAGGCTCCCAGGGCCAGAGGACTTTCCTTTGGTTAGAGGGAAGTCTCTCTTGGCTTTCTAGTGTTATCGGGAGAATAGGAGGTGGGGTCCTGAACAGGTCACTGCTAAATTTAAATGTACCCTTGATTGACTGGTGGGCCAGGGAATAGAGCGACTACCTGCTCCTCATGTCTATCATGACCTTTTGTGATCAGCTCTCTTCCCTCAGCATAGCTTCCTCAGAACACATCCATTTGTGTGTGTGTGTGTGTGTGTGTATTTCATTTATTTACTTATTTATTTGAGAGAGAAAGAGAGGCACATAAAGAGAGAGTGGGCATGCCATGGCCTCCAGCCACTGCAAATGAACTGCAAATGCATGTACCACCTTGTGCGTCTAGCTTTACATGGGTATTGGGGAACTGAACCCCGGTCCCTATACTTCGCAGGCGAGTGTGCTGAACCATTTCTCCAGCCCTAGTTGTGTTTATCAATTGTTGTGTGTATTAGTGTTCCTTCCCTGTTGTTCGCTGGGAGCCCATGGTATAGGAGAGCTTGTGTTATTTACAGCTTATTACTTAGTTTGTGTGTTTTTTATTTTGTTAAATACTTACTTATTTGAGTGAGATAAAGAGGCAGAGAGAGAGAATGGGCACGTCAGGGCCTCTAGCCACTACACACGAACTCCAGACTCATGCACCACCTTATACATCTGGCTTTATGTGGGTACTAGGGAACAGACCCTGGGCCCTTTGGCTTTGCAGGCAAATGCCTTAACCACTAAGCCATCTCTCTAGCCCCCACCTTAGGACTTTTCAAAGCTCTCTGGTTGCTCTTAAAAAACAGGCCCTGACAACACAGTGCTGAGAAGGGATGGAGGAATGTCCAGCACTGAAATATCTCTATCACACCCCCCCCCCAAGACTCAGGGTCCATTGTGGAAGAGGTGACAGAAAGAATATAATAGTCAAAGGAAGGGTATGACTCCTTACATGCAACTGTCTAGACAGAAGTTGGCCTCGATATCCAAGACCTCGCAGTGCCTAGCAATACCTACACCAGACCCTCATAATAGGAGAAAAAGATGATGACATCAAGTTAAAAGAGAGACTAATGGAGAGGGGAGGGCATATGATGGAAGGCAGAGTTATGAAGGAGAAAGTGGGGGAGGGGAGGTAAATATCATGGTTTATTCTCTGTAAGTATAGAAGTTGTCAATAAAAAGTATACATATACCGAGAAAAAAAAAAAAAAAAAAAAACAGGGCCTGACACACCTTTCAAGGTTAAGGGAAGAGGTGGTGGAAAGAATGTAAGAGCCAAAGGAAGGGTAGGACTCCTTACAACTGTGCTCCTCCAGACACGAAATGGCCTGGATATCCATGACTTCACAGTGCCTGATGCTATCTACACAAGACCATCATAATAGGAAGGAAAGATCATGACATCAAAATGAAAGAGAGACTGATTGAGGGGGGAGGGGATATGATGGAGAGTGAAGTTTCAAAGGGGAAGGTGGGGGGGGGAGGGAGGGAATTACCATGGGATATTGTTTACAATTATGAAAGTTGTCAATTAAAAAAAAAAAAAACAGGGTTGGAGAGATGGCTTAGCAGTTAAGCACTTGCCTGTGAATCCTAGGGACCCTAGTTCGAGGCTGGATTCCCCAGGACCCATGTTAGCCAGATGCACAAGGGGGCGCATGCGTCTGAAGTGTGTTTGCAGTGGCTGGAGGCCCTGGCGCACCCATTCTCTCTCTCTCTATCTGCCTTTCTCTCTGTGTCTGCCGCTCTCAAATAAATAAATAAATAAAAATTAAAAATAGTTAAAAAAAAAACAGGCCCTGAAAATTCACAACCACAATGCTTTCCCTCTACCTACCTAAGCAGACATCACTAAACAATCACAGGCTGCTCTAATTGGTCAGCCTTGTTGAGGAGTTGAAATTGACTTGTCCTCCTAGCTGACAAGTTTGAAACTGTCAGGCGGGGGCCATGCGTAGGTTAAGATGTATCTGGGCCAGGGGCTTGGTGTGTTGGGGTGAGAGTTCCCTTAAATACTGCTAGAAATAACGGCGCTGGACCCTCAACCAGTAAAGGACTGTCTAGGCTGGGTCACAGTGAGTCAGTGAACACCCTTTCCCTGCAGTGACTTGCAGCGCGGCTGGGAGAGACACGCCAAGGAATGCAAGCCAGAGGTGGCACAGGGACAGACGGGCTCTGGCTGCCATTTGTCTAGACCAGCAATAATGACTGGCTTGTACGTAGTCTCCTCTATTTCCAGAGCCTCACGCACACTTCCAGGATGCTCAGACCAGCCCTGTTTGGACTAACCTAGGCTCGGAGGAGTTCAGTACTTGGCTCCAGAGAGTAGGGCTGGAGGTTTAACTCAGTCGCACAGTGCTTGCCTGGATCTCACTTCCATTCCCAGAACTGCACTCCTGTAACTCCGGCATTTGGGAGGTAGCAGCAGGAGGATCAGAAGTTCAAGGGCATAGCCAGGTGGGGTGGCTCCCACCAGCACAGAGGAGGGTGAAATAGAAGGATTGCCATGAGCTTTGAGGCCAGCCTGGGCTGCAGAGTGAGCTCTAGGTCAGCACAGGGCTACACTGAGATCCTGCCTCAAACAAACAAGAAGTTCAAGGTCATCCCTCAGCTCCATGGTGAGTTTGAGGCCAGCTTGGGATACATGAGATCCTAAGTCTGATTCCAAGTCCAAGTGCAGACACTTGACCATTTCAACCTTCTTTCTGTCTTCGCCTCAGGTCTCATTTCTCCCATTCCAGGCCCCCTTTGTGATTATTTCAAACAACCTGCCTCTACTGCCCTCACAGATCTCAGGCTAGGGTGGTGGAAAAGAGAAGAGGCTGAAGTCGGGCATGGTGGCGCACGCCTTTAATCCCAGCACTCCAGAGGCAGAGGTAGGAGGATCACTGTGAGTTTGAGGCCAGCCTGAGACTATGTAGTGAATTCCAGGTCAGCCTGGGCTAGAGTGAGACCCTACCTTGAAGAAAAAAATTAAAAGAGAAGAGGCTGTTCTGAGATTCCCCTTCTAATCCCTTCCTGCTGTCAGCAAGGCTACTAACTGGGGCTTCGGAGCAGCGGCATGGCAGACTCCCACAGGAGGGTCCCCAATTGTTCCCTTGGCGTTGAAGACAGAGGAAGCACTTGGAGCAAGGTTGAAACAAGAGAAATTCTCCCGTGTATCCTGAGCCTCACTCAGACGTTCTCTAGGAGCAGAAAGGCTCTGAGTCAGCCTAGAAAAGTCAGTAAGTGGCATAGAGCAGGAACTGAGAAGCTTGGGTAATGCGTGGAGTTTTCCTCTACCCACTTATCTTGGAAATTCTGCCACGGGGCTGGAGAGATGGCTTCATTGTTAAGGTTCCTATATTATTATTTTGTTTTTGAAATAGGGTCTCACTCTAGCCCAGGGCTGACCTGGAATTCACTATGTAGTCTCAGGGTGGCCTCGAACTCACGGCAATCCTCCTACCTCTGCCTCCCAAGTGCTGGGATTAAAGGCGTTTGCCACCATGCCCAGCCCGGCTCTCAACCACCGTATTCTTTTCCACAGAGAAGAAATTTGACTTCAGTATTGTTCTCACTATGCTCTAGGCTGCCAATACCAAATGATTGACTTGTTCAAGTGACGAAAACTCTGGTCTGGAGAGATGGCTTAGCAGTGAAGGTGCTTGTGTGCAAAGCCATAGGACCCAGGTTCGATTCCCACGTAAGTCAGATGCACAAGGTGGCATATGCATCTGGAGCTCATTTGCAGTGGCTAGAGGCTCTGATATTCCCTTTTTCTCTTCCTCCCTGCATATAATTAAATACAATATAAATTTTAAAATATTTGATTATTTATTTTTAGTGTGTGTATTTGGGCACACCAGGGTCTCTTACAGCCAGACACATGTGCCTCTTTTGTATCCAGCATTATGTGGATGCTGGGGAATTGAACCCAGGCCAACAGACTTTGTAATCAAGCACTGTTGACCACAGAGCCATCTTCACAACCCACTCTTACTTACTCTGGGTTAGAGGTTTACCAGGAAGCTTCTTAAATAGACTTGGTTGTATGCAAGCACTCAATACTGAGCTAACCACCACCACCACCGCCACCACCAACCACTCCCTCCCCCCACCCAGCCACTCAAGTCAATATTAAATACTGACTGTGTTCAGGCTGATGGGCTGTGACTGCAACTCCAAATAGTCTTTTAATTCCAATTTATGTTACAGCCACTTTCTTTTATTCTGAAAGGGGCAATAAAACAAGCATGGTAACAAATTTGAACAATACATGGTGTTAATTAAAATGGGTCCCAATTCTTGCCCCCATTCCGTAGTCCCCCCAACAATTCTTTTATTTATTTCTTTTATTTTTTTGGTTTTTCAAGGTAGGGTCTCACTCTAGCCCAGGCTGACCTGGAATTCACTATGGAGTCTCAGGGTGGCCTTGAACTCACGGCAATCCTCCTACCTCTGCCTCCCGAGTGCTGGGATTAAAGGGGTGGGCCACCACACCCAGCCCAACAATTCTTTTTAAAAAAATATTTTATTTTTATTTATTTATTTGAAAGTGGGAAAGAGGCAGAGTGAGAAAGAGAGAATGGGCCCACCAAGGCTTCCAGCCACTGCAATAAACTCCAGATGCAAGTGCCACCTTGTGCATCTGGCTTACTTGGGTGCTGGGGAATCAAACCAAGGTCCTTTGGCTTTGCAGACAAGCACCTTAACCGCTAAGCCATCTCTCCAGCCCGGGATTTTGGTTTTTCGAGGTGGGGTCTCACTCTAACGCAGGCTGACCTGGAATTCACTCTATAGTCTCAGGGTGGCCTCGAACTCATGGCGATCCTCCCACCTCTGTCTCCCTCCCGAGTGCTGGGATTAAAGGCGTGCGCCACCACACCCAGCTTCCCCCACGATCCTTGCCATCTTGCTTCCTGCTCTCCAGATATCCCAAGCATGTACCAAGGTTTGTTTCTACCTCCTTTTCTTTTTTTTCCACAGCTGGTGCTCTACCATCCACCCCTTTGACCTTCGCCTTTACCACTTGGATCTTGAACAGAGTCTCATGCCCGCTTGACACTTTCTTTTAAAAATCACCGCATAGTATTACATTGATCAATGGGTCTAATATTTACCTAACAAGGCAGGGATATTTTGGAGGCGAGTCTACTAACACACGTGTAAGGTCACAGCCGGTCTTTTGCAGTTGTGAACATTTTCCCGTTGTGTGGGTCCTTACTGTTACCTGTGTAAGTGTAGCTGCAAGATTAACTCTTAGAAGCAGCATTTCTGGGTCAAAGAGTTTCTGGATCATCACTTAGGGGTGATGGCTCGGGGGATAAAGTGCTTGACACTCAAGTGTGAGGACCTGAGTGTAGATCCCAGGGATCCACATAAAAGCCAGGTATGGTGGTGCACATCTGTTATCCTAGTAGTGGGGAGGTGGAGGCTGTATGTTTCCTGGAGCTTATTGGACAGCTGGTCTAGCCCAGTGGGTGAGTTCCAGGTTCAGGGAAAGACCTTATCTCAAAACAAACGTACAAATGTGTGTGTGTGGGGGGGAGGGCTTGTTGCAGTCAGGTTCTCATTGCTGGCAGAAATCACCCAACCAAGAGCACCTTGTGGGAAAAGAGGTTTACCTTGGCTTGCAGACTCGAGGAGAAGCTCCATGATGTCAGGGGAAACGATGGCGTGAGCAGAGGGTGGACATCACCCCCCGGCCAACATCAGGAGGACAACAGCAACAGGGGAGTGTGCCAAACACTGGCAAGGGGAAACTGGCTATAACACCCATAGGCCCGCCCCCAAGAGTACACTGCCTCCAAGAGGTGTTAATTCCCAAATCTCCATCAGCTGGGAACCGAGCATCCAGAACACCTAAGTTTATGTGGGACACCTGAATTAAATTACCACAGGGCTGGAGGGATGGTTTAGTGGTTAAGGCAGTTTCCTGCCAAGCTAAAGGACCTAGGTTTGATTCCCTGGGATCCACATAAGCCAGCTGCATAAGATGGCACATGATTCTGGAGTTGGTTTGAAGTTGTTGAAGGCCCTGGTGTGCCCATTCTCTCTCTCTCTCTCTGTGTTTGCAAACAAATTAAAAATATTAAGAAAAAGAGAATTTTGGAGAGATATCAACATTTAAACTATAGCAAGGGATATGCATATACTATATTGTTGCACTTAAGGTCATTATGACCTACATAGTGAGGACATGTATCAAAAATAACACAAGCCATGCATGGTGGCACACACCTTTAATCCCAGCACTTGGGAGGCAGAGGTAGGAGGATTGCTGTGAGTTCAAGGCCAGCTTGGGCTAGTGAGATCCTACCTTGAAAAAATCACATCCCACTTCATTGGGGCTGGAGAAATGGCTCAGCATTTAAGGTACTTGCTTGAAAAACCTAATGACCTGAGTTCAATTCCCCAGCGCCCAGGTAAAGCCAGACCAATAAGGTGGTGCATGCATTTGGAGTTCATTTACAGCATCTGGAGGCCATGGTGTGCCCATTCTGTCTGTCTTTCTTCTTCTTCTTTTTTTTTTTTTACTTGTTTTTTTTAATTTTTTCTCAATTTTTTTTAAACATTTTCCATGATTATAAAAAATATCCCCTGGTAATACCCTCCCCCCCGCATTTTCCCCTTTGAAATTCCATTCTCCATCATATCCCCTCCCCCTCTCAATCAGTCTCTCTTTTATTTTGATGTCATGATCTTTCCCTCCTCTTCTGATGGTCTTGTGTAGGTAGTGTCAGGCACTGTGAGGTCATGGATATCCAGGCCATTTCTGGAGGGAGCACATTGTAAGGAGTCCTACCCTTCCTTTGGCTCTTACATACTTTCCGCCACCTCTTCCACATTGAGACCCTGAGCCTTGGAAGGTGTGATCGAGACATTACTCGGTACTCTAGTCACTTCTTTCCAGCACCATCTTTCTTCTTTCTGTCTCTCTCTCTGCTTGAAAATAAATTAATGAATTAAAATAATAATAATAATACCATGACGTTTTGGTCAAACTCCATCAGCATTGTGGGAGAATCCTTTGTATTAGCCAGGACAGGACAGGCTCTGCTGTTAAAACAGTTAGGTCCAGATGTAAGTGTGTTAACACAGCAAAGCCTTGTTTTCCCCTCACCTCACATCTGGCCCTCCACACGGCATCCTCCATCCAGATGTTTCCATCTTGAACTAATGTGGGTGTAACATGTGGCCAGCACAGGCCCCACAGAATGTGTGGAATTGTTTTAGGGACCAGTCCTTGAAGTGGTTTACAATACTTTGTCCCACATCCCCGGGCCCTGAACCAGTCATATGGCCTCGACTTCCCTGTAGGAGAGGTGGGGCCATGAGGAGGAACACACGGGTACTCGGTGGACACCGTAGCTCTCTGCCAGTCAGAATATTCCAGGACATTTTGTTCTTTGCCGATCGACTACGTGAAGAAACGACATGGCGTATGGTTCCAATTTGCACCCGCGTGCTTTCTTTAGCAGTTGCTCGCCACTATGCTCTACTGGAATTCTCACAGCAGATTGTGTTCACACTCAAGCCACACCCCAGTGGCCTCGTCCAATATTTCCCTAAACCTAAAAAACTTCTGTGGGGAAGCCCCCAAGACTTTTTCTTTTTCTTCAAGTAGACTGTTATTCACAAAAATATATAAAGGCATGTGACTAATAATATAAAATTAGCAGTGTTGAGCTCTCTGCCAGCTGTGGGCGGTGTGGACTGGATTGGCAACAGCCTTCTCTTCAGTTCCCTGGGCTTGCTGTGACCTCATATCTTCTCTCCTTCCGGGAGACACGAACCAAGCAAGGAGTAGAGGCGAACCTGGTGCCCACTGGGGTTTTTTGTTTGTTTGTTTTTGTTTCCCCCCGAAAGCCGGAGCTTTGCCAACTTTGGAGCTTTAACTATACTTAGCCTCATAGTTACTGTGACTTAGAGTCACCGTCCAGGAAAGGGATTTATGGGCTTGCAAACTTGAGCTAGAGAGATGGCTTAGCGGTTAAGGTGCTTGCCTGAGAAGCCCAGGGACCCAGGTTCGATTGCCCAGGACCCCCGTAAGTAAGCCAGGTGCACAAGGTGGCGCATGGGTCTGGAGTTCATTTGCAGTGGCTAGAGGCCCTGGTGTGTCCATTCTCTCTCTCTGACTGTCTCTGTCAAATAAATAAAATATTTTTTAAAAAATAAATAAACTAGTTGGGCGTGGTGGCTCACGGCTTTAATCCCAGCACTTGAGAGGCAGAGGTAAGAGGCCACCCTGAGACTACATAGTGAATTCCAGGTCAGCCTGGGATAGAGTGAGACCCTACCTCGAAAAAATTTATTTATTTGTTTATTTACTTGAGAGAGTCAGATAGAGGGAGAGAATGGATGCACCAGGGCCTCCATCCAGCCACTGCAAATTATGTGCCACCCTGTACATCTAGCTTATGTGGGTACTGGGGAATCGAACTTGTGTCCTTAGGCTTCTCAGACAAGCACCTTAACCACTAAGCCATCTCTCTAGTCCTGATGAGACAATTTTCTTGTCTGATCTTGAGTGTCTATAAATGGAAAGTGTGAAGGGGTGGATATGAAAGTTTGTAAGCCCTTCCCAGCTCTGACATTCTGTAGTTTGGGGATGAGAGCCCTGTGTTCTCATGACTCATTGGGTGGTATACAGGGCAGATTCCACTTGAACCTCTCAGACTTGCATACTGAGAAAAAAACAAATCAAGTTAATCACCCTGGATGCAAAGGATCTGAAGTCTGAAATGCTCTATAGCTACAACATTGTGAGCGCTGACATGACACCGCAAATGGAAAATCCCATACCGTGAAACGCTGCTTCGTATATACAAATACTTTAAAACTGATACGGGGTCTGTGGCTAGTCCAGGAAAGTCCTTGAACCCCAAACCCTGAGTTCATGTTTGTATTTAACCAAAGAATTGGGCAAACCAAACTGAGAAGGATAGTTATTAAATTACCAACATTTGTTGAGGGAAGTACAGAACCGAGGGAAGGAAAATGAGTCCACCCACTTGGTCTGAGAGCCCACGTGGTGGGTCTGGAGGAAATGTGAGAAGGGAATTAAGGGGGGAAAAGAAGAGAACGCGCCAAGAGCTCCTGCCATGCAGGGGGTCAGTGGGGGGGGGTGGAGAGCCCAGATGGAGGAAACTCACCAGAACCCGCAGGTTCCGGAGCGATGGTCAGGCAGCCCCGAGAGAGCCTCGTCCCCTGGCACACATCTGTTTATAACCTTATTCTGATAGGTCTCTCCTTCCCGCTCAGGAGAGCCAGAGTGAGGGGCCATTGGCCTGCGCTGGGGAAGAGGCCAGCCATGCCACCCAAGTTCTGGGGGCTGAACTTGAGAGACCACAATTGTCAGGATGAGATTTAAATTCTAGGGAAAGGGGACCTCCCTCCAGGTGGGGCTCATGTTGTGTGTGGAAAGACAGATCTACGGAATTATAAGAAATCTGATCCTTTGCCCTCTAGCAAGTGCAGATCATCAGGGCGGACATTCACGCCTTTACTTTCAGGGGCCCAGTCACCCTAACAAAGCTACCCGACTCCCTCTTAACACATGTTGGGCTGTGGTGTAGCTCAGTGGTATTCAACTAGCATATACCTGGGTTCAGTCCCCAGTGCTGCACAAACAACACAGCATATCTTCATCATATCTATTTAACACGTGTGTGGAGGGCTGGAAAGATGGCTCAGCAGTTAAAAGGCACTTCTCGCAAAGCCTGTCAGCCTAGGTTCAGTTCTTTAGTACCCATGTAAAGCCAGATGCATAATGTGGTGCATGTGTCTGGAGTAATGAAGGTAAGAGGCCCTGGTGCATCATATTCGTAGTTTCTCCCTCCCTGCCTCCTTTCCTCCCTCTGTCTCTTTCTCTCTCTCTCTCCCAAAGCAATCTTTCCCGCCTCAGCCTCACAAGTGCTGAGATTAAACATGTGGGCCACAGTAGTTCTCTTTTAGTGCACAGGTGTGCATGCATGTGTATGCAGGTCTATGTGGAAGTCAGAAGCTCAATCACTCCATCTTTGTTTGTTTGTTTCCGGGCAGGTTCTCATTCTAGCCCAGGCTGACCTGGTATTCACCATGTAGTCTCAGGGTCGGGTATCACTCTAGCTCAGGCTGACCATTAGAGACAGAAAGAGGGAGAGAGAGAGAGAGTGAGTGAGAATAGGCATGCCAGGGCCTCCAGCCACTGCAAACAAACTCCAGACACATGCACCACCTTGTGCATCTGGCTTACATGGGACCTAGAGAATTGAACCAGGGTCATTAGGCTCTGCAGGCAAGCACCTTAATAGCTAAGCCATCTCTCCAGGCCTCTTATTTTTATTTATTTATTTGAGAGAGAGAAAGGGAGAGAGAGAGTGAATGGGTGCGCCAGGGCCTCCAGCCACTGCAAACGAACTCCAGATGCATATGCTACCTTTTGCATCTGGCTTACGTGGGTCCTGGGGAATTGAACCTGGGTCCTTTGGCTTTGCAGCAAGCACCTTAACCTCTAAGCCATCTCTCCATCCCCCATGTCTTTCTTCCACACCACTTCCAAAATGCTCTGCCACTCCTCTTTTTTTTGAAATTTCAAGTGAAGTTTAATTTTTTTAAAAAATGATACAAGCGCACGGTTGTTGAACATTCAAGCCACCCAAAAAGGGATGAAATGAAGGAAATGACCACTTAGTATTATAATTTTGTAGCTGCATCTGCACTCTGAACCCTGGTCCAGCTGCCCAGTAGGACAGGCCATTGCTTCTCATGGGTTGGAGCGCCCTGTCTGGCGCCGGGCTCGGGTCCAGGTCGGTCCTGAATGGCGGCAGCTCTCCAGGCTGCCGGGCTGCTTGGCTATGGTCGAACTGGGCACCAGGCCCCACGCAGCTGCTGGCCGGCCAAGGGCAAGAAGCAGCGCCAGGGCATGGGGGCCAGCGCTCCATGCAGCTGTGGAAAGCGATCGTCCAGTGGGGTGGTGAAAGAGTGTCCCCCAACCCATAGGGAGAAAGGGCGGAGGGGTGGCTGGAGCTTACCCTGGCCAAGACTCGCTTAACTGGGGCCTGAGGCCCTGTCAGGTTGGTTTGCAGCTCCACAGTCTACCTCATAGCTCTGACCCTGGCCCCCTCATGGGTACATGGACATCTGGTGATGCACCAGTGACACGCACCTTCCCCTGCAACTGTTTTTGCTCCTCTGTCCTGGCTGAGGTTAGACACAATGACAGTTAGGAGATAAGTTCATTATCATTATTATTTTGTCTTTTGTTATTGTTGTTGTTGTTTTGAGGTAGGGTCTCACTCTAGCCCAGGCTGACCTGGAATTCACTATGGAGTCTCAGGGTGGCCTCGAACTCACGGCAATCCTCATACCTCTGTCTGCCTCCCAGTGCTGGGATTAAAGGCGTGCTCCACCACACCCGGCTTTTTTTCAAATTTTTATTAACAACTTCCATGATTATAAAAAATATCCCATGGTAAGACCCTCCCTCCCCCCACTTTCCCCTTTGAAACTCCATACTCTCCATCATATCCCCTCCCCTTCTCAACTAGTCTCTCTTTTATTTTGATGTCATGATCTTTTCCTCCTTTTATGATGGTCTTGTGTAGTTATTGTCAGGCACTGTGAGGTCATTAATCCCAGTACTTGGGAGGCAGAGGTAGGAGGAACACCATGAGTTCAAGGGCACCCTGAGATTACATAGTGAGTTTTAGGTCAGTCTGGGCTAGAGTGAGCGAAACCCTACCTCGAAAAAACAAAAACAAAATTTAAAATAAAAATATAAAGAGGTCTTGAGAGATGGCTTAGCAGTCAAGGCTCTTGCTTGTAAAGCCTAAGGACCCATGTTCATCTCTCCAGGCCCCACATAAGCCAGATGCACAAGGTGACACAAGTGCGAGGTTACATATGTGCACAAGGTGGTGTGTGCATCTGGAGTTCGATTGCCGTGGCTGGAGGCCCTGGTGCGTCAATCTCCCTGCCAAAAATAAATAAATAAATAAATAAATAAATAAATAAATAAATAAATAAAAAGAAGTATGCTGGAGCTCTGGGATACTGGGATGTTGCGTGATGGGATATTGGGATGCTGGGTTGTTGAGATGCTGTAGATAGTGGGATTCTGGGACGTTGGGATAGTGGGATTCTGGGACGTTGGGATAGTGGGATTCTGGGATGTTGGGATAGTGGGATTCTGGGATGTTGGGATAGTGGGATTCTGGGATGTTGGGATAGTGGGATTCTGGGACGTTGGGATAGTGGGATTCTGGGATGTTGGGATAGTGGGATTCTGGGATGTTGGGATAGTGGGATTCTGGGACGTTGGGATAGTGGGATTCTGGGATGTTGGGATAGTGGGATTCTGGGACGTTGGGATAGTGGGATTCTGGGATGTTGGGATGGTGGGATTCTGGGATGTTGGGATAGTGGGATTCTGGGAGGTTGGGATAGTGGGATTCTGGGACGTTGGGATAGTGGGATTCTGGGACGTTGGGATAGTGGGATTCTGGGACGTTGGGATGCTGGATGCTAGAGTACCGACCTGATATGCTTTCACCTTCTCATTCTTTTATTCCTTCTCTTCTTCCTTTGCTCACTGGGCAAACAGCCCCCGAGAATTTACCTTCCTATCAAACCTAAGTTCAATACTTTGGGGTCCATGACCTCCCCAATCCATCTCTGGATGTCCCCATGTGAAATAGGGCCCAGCTGGAACAGGCCAGTGGATGGACAAGGTCACCTCTGTGTTCCTCCCCACCCTAATCGGCCAGTGGCCCAGGGACATCCTAGGCCTTACCTTCCTTTTCCTGTCCCCTCTCTGGGGATCCAGGGTCAGCTCACAGAAGCCCCCTGCTAGGTGTGGTAGGGAACACAAAAGGGTCAGTCTCCTGGGTCCCGTGGGCGGACTCGGAGCTTTCCCCACAGTGGGTTCTGTCCTTCCACCTCTGCCCAAGGACACTCTTCCGTGTGTCTCCTCCCCCAGCCCGGGAAAGGCTATCCATACGGCCTGGACCAGCTGAGGCCCTGCCCCCACGGCCCTGAGAGAGGAGAGTGTGGAGTTTTGTTGCCTGATGCAATGTCTGGCAAGGTGCAGGCTCTTTATCAGAGCTCCCCTCCCCGCCGCCCTGCTGGGACTCCCCACCTTCCCAGGGGCAGGCAGGCCTGGCTGGGCTGTGGTCCATTAGGGGGCTTCATGGAAAGGCCTGGCTTCAGGCCATCCAGGCCGGAAAACTGGTTCTCCAGTGAGGCACTTTGCCAAGTCAGGGGGAGGCCTGAGCAGAAAGACCCCTGGGAGGCTGGGGAAAACAGGGAAACTGGCGTCCAGCTTGCTAGGGCTTGCCTGCCTATGTTCCTGGCACCGCCTCTCCTCTCCTCTCCAAACTACCTGCTGCCTGGCGTTCCTGTCTCCCTGGGGAGCGCACAGCCGTGAGAGAGAGGCCCGAGCCCAAAGCCCGTGATCGTGATCGGAGAGCATCCTGCACCGAGGCATATGAAACCCCGCGCCTGAAGCTTCGTCCCTTGTCCACCTGCCTTGCCTGTGGCCATAGCAGTGCTCCTGGGAATGTCCCCCGTGTTCTGGCAACCTTCCTAGCAATGTCCCTAGCACATGCTCAGAGCACGCACCCCGAGTGTCTGCTCACCGCACACGCACGTGTGGCTCACTCACACGTGGCTCACTCACGCGTGGCACTACTGCTTTCTCTCCTCTCCTCGTACTTTTGTTGTTATTGTTTGCTTGTTTGTTTGTTTGTTTGTTTTCGAGGTAGGGAGGGTCTGGACCTGGAATTCACCATGTAGTCTCAGGGTGGCCTCGAACTCACGACAATCCTCCTACCTCTGCCTCCCGAGTGCTAGGATTAAAGGCGTGCGCCACCACGCCCGGCTGTATTTTTTTTTTTTTTTTAGGTGGGGTCTCACTCTAGCCCAGGCTGACTTGGAATTCACTCTATAGTCCCAGGCTGACCTTAAACTCACAGTAACTCTCCTACCTCTGCCTTCTGAGCGCGGGGACTATAAAGGCACCTCCTTATACTTAGAAAACATTAATTTTGGCCAGGTGTGGGGGCGCACACCTTTAATCCCAACACTCAGGCTGAGGTAGGAGGATTGCTGTGAGTTCGAAGCCAGTCTGAGACTACATAGTGAATTCCAGGTCAGCCTGGGCTATAGCTGGAGACCCTACCTCAAAAAAAAAAAAAAAAAAAAAAAGCAAGCAAACAAACAAACAAAACAACCACATTATTTATTTGCATATGTATGAACACATGCACACCAGGGTCTCTTTCTGCTGCAAATGAATGCCCAAGTCTCCATCAGTCTTTACCTGGTGGCTGAACCTGGGTCCCCGGCCATTAGGCTTTGTAAGCAAGTGCCTTTAACCACTGAATATCTCCCCAGTCCTGTCCACCTAAAGCCAGGTGCACAAGGTGGTGCATGCATCTGGAGTTCATTTTGCAGAGGCTAGAGACCCTGGCGTGCCCATTTATATTTTTTTTCTCTCTCTCTCTCTGTGTCTCTCTCTCTGTCTTTCTCTCTCTCTCCTCTCTGCTTGCAAGTAATAAATTAAAAACAATTTTTTTAACTAGGCATGGTGGCACATGCCTTTCATCCCAGCACTTGGGTGGCAGAGATAGGAGGATCGCTTTGAGTTCGAGGCCACCCTGAGACTACATAGTGAATTAATTCCAGGTCAGCCTGAGCTACAGTGAGACCCTACCTCGAAAACTACCCCCTCCAAAAAAAAAAAATATTGTTAAAGATGGGCATGACCAAGCACAGTCCTGTAGGGAGTAGAGACAGGAGACAGGAGAGTCACTGGGGCTCGCTTGTATATGCACAGGGTGTGTGCATTTGTACACGTGCACACACACACACACACAAAGAATTTTCACTTGATTTATGAGGTCTGCAGATGGAAGAGGAGTGTTAAGGTTCAAGTGAAAGGTCATGTAATCATAGAGCCCTAAGCAAACACAGTTTATCTGTGAGATGTGTGTGTGTGCACGCGTGCACGTGCGCGTATGTGTGGACATCTGTGGTTTTTAACATCTTATTTATTTATTTCAGATAGAGAGAGAATGGGCACACCAGGGCCTTCAGCCACTGTAAATGAACTTCAGACGCATGTGCCACCTTGTGCATCTGGCTTACGTGGGTCCTGGGTTCTTTGGCTTCACAGGCAAACGCCTTAACCACTAAGCCATCTCTCCAGCCCGTGAGGATTATCTCTATGCAGGCAGTCTTCCCTGGCTTTTGTCAGTTGCGTGAAGTCCTTGAGTGAGAAGGGAGAGACATAAAACCATAGATGTAGGAATAGGACATAGACGTCCTGGATGATCGGGGTCAGCAGAGACAGGACCCGGCAGGCAGCACACCCAGGTGGGGAGTGGCAAAGGAGGGCAGGGCAATTGAGGAAGCCAGGAGAGGACAAGGAGATGGGGGAGGATGTGAGCCAGGAGGACCACGCTCTTGTGATCGACTTTCATCGGGGTCGAGTGTGATTGTTATTCAGCCGATGCCTGGTGTCGCCCCCTGGAGGGCTGAGCCGGATGCTACTCCGTCAAGTGACTCCCGGCATCTGGGCAGGCCTGGCACACGGTCACACCCGCCAGATGGTGGCTGCCCTGGAAGAACTCAGCACTCAGCCTTCTCTTCCTGGCCCTGGTGCCTGCTGAGAGGAGACAAGAGAGCTGGTCCAGATGGGTCAACAGTGCTGTCCTGCAGCTGGCTGCACCCAGGCAGAGCTGGGTTGGCATGTGCCCTGGCATTCTTCAGTACTTAGGCATGCTAAAGGGGTGGTTGGGAAGGGCATTACGATTGGGGGTGGCAGACACCTTCAGTTCGTGTCATAAGCTAGACAAGGAAGGGAGTATGCTAGTCCCCTGCCCCATGAGCCTTGGGAGAGAGGTGGGAGGAAGGTTCCCCCACGTCACAGACACCCCACTCCACTTCCGGTGGGGAAGGTTCTGCCCGGACCTTTGACAAGTGACCTCAGTCTGGGTCTTGCCCCTCTCCCTCATGACCCTGTGACCTCCTACCTCTGTGGACCTCTCATCTCACCCCTAGAATCTGGAACCCTCTCTTCCTGGCCTGGCGGTTTTTTGAGGTAGGGTCTCACTCTAGACCAGGCTGACCTGGAACTTACTATGTAGTCTCAGGGTGCCCTCGAACGCACAACGATCCTCCTACCTCTGCCTCCCCAGTGCTGGGATTAAAGGCGTGCGACACCACGCCCGGCTGGGAATAGCATTTCTATGTCAGCAACCTTCACAGCAAATGTTAATTGTGCTGGAATTCTTGCTTCTCAGCCAGTGTGGTGTTTCGTCAGACTCCTGGGGAAAAGGCTCTTTTCCCCTTCTTTTGTCCCCATAAATTTTCCTTGTCTTTCTTTTAATTTTATTGATTTGAGAGAGAGAGAGAAAGAGACAGATAGGGAGAGAATAGGCATCTCACAGCCTTCAGCCACTGCAGACAAACTCCAAACGCATGCAGCACCTTGTGCATCTGGCTTTATGTGGGTCCTGGGGAATCGAACCTGGGTCCTTTGGCTTTGCAAGCAAGCACTGTAACTACTCAGCCATCTCTCCAGCCCTCCTTGTCTTTCAGATATCCCGCCCCAGGAGTTTTAGGCCAGCCTGAGCTACAAAGTGACACCTTGTCTCAGAAAGGGGTGGAGAGGTTGGGGAGATAACGCAGTGGTTAAAGGCACTTCTTGCAAAGCCTGCTGGCCAGGCTTCAATGCCCCAGATGCAAAAACAGGCACATGTGCCCGGTGTTCGTTTACAGCTTCCAGAAACCCTGGTGCGCATACATACACACGCACGCACGTGCACATAAAATAAAAGGTGTATAAATTTCAAAAACGAGCAGCCTGGGCTAGAGTTAAACCCTACCTTGAAAAAAAAAAAAAAAGAGGGAGCTGAAGATATTTCTCAGTGGTTAAGGCGCTTGCCTGCAAAGCCTAACGGCCCGAGTTCGATTCCCCAGTACCCATGAAAGCCAGATGCATAGCGGTGCATGCATCTAGGGTTTGTTTGCAGCAGCTGGAAGCCCTGGCACACCCATTCTCTCCCCCTCCCTCTCCTTCTCTTCTGTCTCTCTGCTTGCAAATAAATAAGTAAACTTTTCAAAAACAGGAGGTTGGAGGACCTAAAGTGTCCTGGGCATAGTATGTTTTGAGCGTGCCTGGGGTTCTGACTGCTGGGCAGAGCTGGGATCCTCAGAAGTCAAGTGGAAGGGCAGGGGCGATGGCTCAGTGGTTGAAAGCACTTGCTCAGCATGCCTGGTGGTGGGAGTTTGGATCTCCAGCATCCACGTAAAGCTGGTTGCGAGTAGCCAGTGTGTTGCAGTCAGCTCCATGTTGCCGGAAAAAAAACATCCAACCAGACACAGTTTATGGGAGGAAGGGACTGATTTCAGGCTTACAGATCCAAGGGAACCCCATCAGTGGTGGTAGAAGCTGGCTCCTTTTCACAGACCCAAGCAGACAGACACCACCAGCAGCCAGCACCACAAGCAAGCAGGAGTCTCCAGAGCTCAACATGCTCTCTACTCCTTTGGGCTGGAATTCAGATCTGACCTCAGTGACACACCTCCTGTAGCAGGGATCTGCCTGTTAGGGGTTCAAGGAGAAAGTTTAATCAAAAGTGACTGGGTCCGGGCTGGAGAGATGGCTTAGCAGTTAAGTCGCTTGCCTGCAAAGCCTAAGGACCAGATGCAATTCCCCAGTAGCCCCAGAAAGCCAGATGCACAAGGTGGCACATGCATCTGGAATTTGTTTGTGGTGGAAGGAGGCCCTGGCATGCCCATTCTCCCTCTCTCTCTCTCTCTCTCTCCCTCTCTCTCTCTCTCTCTCTCTCCCTCCCTCCCTCCCTCCCTCTTTCTCTCTCTCTCTCTAAAAGAAATAAGTAAAAATAAGTGACTGAGTCTTCGGGGCCAAACATTCGAATTACCAGAGTGCATCTGTAATCTCAAATATGCCTAAGGCAATGGGAGGTGGGCTAGAGAACCACGCAGCTTCCAAGCCAGCTAGTCTGGCATTTGTAGTGGCAAACAAGAGACCCCGACTGAAAGCAAGAAGAGAACTTGACACCCCAAGATTCGACTCTGACCTCCACATGTGCACCATGACACACGTGTCTGTACGTGTGCACGTACCGCACACACAACACACAAAAACATCTGGTGGAAAGGTGTGTGTGTTACCCGTCTACAGACCAGGTGTCCTGACCACTCCTCTCTCCACAGGACGAGAGTGTCTCCCACTCGAAGGGGACAGCAGGGCCCTGTGTGATGCCCCAGAGCTGAAAGTTGGTGGCCACCCTGAGGAGCCTCGAGACACCCTCTGTCCCCATGGAGAAAGGACTCACTTTGCCCCAGGACTGCCGGGACTTTGTGCACAGCCTGAAGATGAGGAGCAAATATGCCCTTTTCCTGGCCTTCGTGGTGGTAGTTTTTGTCTTCATTGAAAAGGAAAATAAAATCATATCCAGGTGAGGGACTCAAGATGAAATCTTCCTTATCAAGGTGGGGCGGCCGGGGACGGAAGTGACTCTAGGGTTCCCTGTGGACCAGCGAGTCCATCCCTTCAACAATCATCTGGCGGAGGGTCACGTGTACAGTGGAAAGACAGGCTCCAGGGTCAGGCGTCCCCGTGCTAGCATCTCCCCGCTGTGAGAGCTGAGGAAAACACTTCCCTCTTCTGAAATGGCATGAAGGGAAAACATGTCCGAGAGTGATTGGACCTGCCTTGTTGGATAGATTGAATGAGAAAATGTAAACACATTTATCCCACCGCAGGGGACATAGTTGATGCCTGGTCTTTGCTGGCTGGGGCTGCAAATTATTATTAATTATTAATTATCATTATTATGGTTTTTTTCCAAGTAGGGTTTCACTGTAGGCCAGGCTGACCTGGAATTCACTATGTAGTCTTGGGGTGGCCTCGAACTCACGGTGATCCTCCTACCTCTGCCTCCCGAGTGCTGGGATTAAAGGCGTGCGTCTCCACGCCGGACTTATTACCTTATTTCCTGTCTTAGAATGATGGCTCCCACTAACAGCGTCACGTCCCCTCTGCAAGGCTTGATGCCATGGGTTAGGGTGAGACATGGGAAGGCAGGGTGCTGGTAGGCAGGGCTGCACCGAGCAGCTGCCCAAGATGTATATCCCTCCTGGGGAGTGCCCCGCCCACAGGCTACCCTGGGAATGCCTCCACACCTCTTGAATTGGCAGCATACTACTGTGTGCAGTAGACCTGCCAGTCACAGAACTGTTAGGGCTGATCACCTCCCAGGCACAAGCCCTGCGTGAAAGCCACCACCAGGATGGGTAGGATACCGACACAGTCATGCCCACCTGAGTCCCCCAGCACGGACTGGTCAGCTCCTGCCTGCTACAAACCCCTGCTGCTGTCCACCTGAGAACCACAGTCCACTTGCACCCACCCAAGCCAGCAAGCAGTGCCAGGGCGGCAGATGCATTTGAATTCCCTAGTGAGTGTGAATCTCATGAGTCCCAGGGGTGACCTGCCCATAACGGCGCCCCCTTCAAGGACTGCCTCACTTGTCTA
Organism: Dipus sagitta; assembly: GCA_036346955.1. Lineage (NCBI taxonomy): Eukaryota > Metazoa > Chordata > Mammalia > Rodentia > Dipodidae > Dipus > Dipus sagitta. The sequence goes on along the minus strand of CM070790.1, from coordinate 24,721,043 downwards.
CTGAACCCTCCCTGAGTTTATGTCCCAAAGAAACTACACTCAAACCCTTAGCCTCAGTCTATTGCGGGAGGTCCAGCCTCTAAGCGACCAACTTGAAAGACTACTTGGGGGTTGAGGAGGAGGGGCGTGTGGCATTCTCTCCAAATCAGCCATTCACCCCTGGTGTCCCTTTTGCCCTCATCAGGGTCTCGGACAGGCTGAAGCAGATCCCCCAGCCGGTGACAGACGCCAACAGCACCGACCCAGGCCTGCTGTTGGCTGACAACGCGTCCCTCTTGTCCCTGGGCGAGCTGGATTCGGCCTTCTCCGAGCTGCAGAGCCGCCTGCACAACCTCAGCGTGCAGCTGGGCGTGGAGCCAGCGGTGGGAGAGGCCCAGGGGAGGAAGGAGGAGGTGGCCGCAGAGCCGTCCCAGCCGGCCCTGGCTGGGCACCAGCGACGCCACGTGCTGCTCATGGCCACCACCCGCACGGGCTCGTCGTTCGTGGGCGAGTTCTTCAACCAGCAGGGCAATATCTTCTACCTCTTCGAGCCCCTGTGGCACATCGAGCGCACGGTGTCCTTCGAGGCGGGCGGCGGCGGTGCCAACGCCGCGGGCTCGGCGCTGGTCTACCGCGATGTGCTCAAGCAGCTCTTCCTGTGCGATCTATACGTGCTGGAGCCCTTCATGAGCCCGCAGCCCGAGGACCACCTGACCCCCGTCCTGTTCCGCCGGGGCTCCAGCCGCTCGCTGTGCGAGGAGCCCGTGTGCACGCCCTTCGTCAAGAAGGTCTTCGAGAAGTATCACTGCAAGAGCCGCCGCTGCGGGCCCCTCAACGTGACCCTGGCCGCCGAGGCCTGCCGCCGCAAGGACCACATGGCCCTCAAGGCCGTGCGCATCCGCCAGCTGGAGTTCCTGCAGCCGCTGGCCGAGGACCCGAGGCTGGACCTGCGCGTCATCCAGCTGGTGCGCGACCCCCGGGCCGTGCTGGCTTCGCGCATGGTGGCCTTCGCGAGCAAGTACGAGAGCTGGAAGAAGTGGCTGTCCGACGACGACGGGCAGGACCGGCTGCGGGAAGACGAGGTGCAGAGGCTGCGGGGGAACTGCGAGAGCATCCGCCTGTCGGCCGAGCTGGGCCTGCGACAGCCCGCCTGGCTGCGCGGCCGCTACATGCTGGTGCGCTACGAGGACGTGGCGCGCAGGCCCCTGCAGAAGGCGCGCGAGATGTACCGCTTCGCGGGCATCCCCCTGACCCAGCAGGTGGAGGACTGGATCCAGAAGAACACCCAGGCGGCCCGCGACGGCAATGGCATCTACTCCACGCAGAAGAACTCCTCGGAGCAGTTCGAGAAGTGGCGTTTCAGCATGCCCTTCAAGCTGGCCCAGGTCGTGCAGACGGCATGCGGCGCCACCATGCGCCTCTTCGGCTACAAGCTGGCCAGGGACGCCGCGGCGCTCACCAACCGCTCCGTCAGCCTGCTGGAGGAACGGGGCACCTTCTGGGTCACGTAGTGGGGTCTGGGACCACTGTGGAAAGCCCACCCTGCCTTCCTCACAGAACCTAGGCTGGCAGTGAGCTCACAGCCCTGGCACAGAGCAATGGGGAAGCTGTGGTTGGGGAGGTGACGGAGGGGGTTGCCGCAGCAGACCCTCCCCAACCAGCTAGCTTGCCAGTGGAGCTGGGATTCCGCCAAGAACAGGGCCGTACCCTGCCCCCTCCACAGCGTGGTTCACACCCACACCTTAGGGTCTGCCAATGTCCTGAGCAGGCCCGGGCAATCCTGCCTGTTAACAAAACTCCCTGGCACGTTCTCTCTTTCTCTTTCTCTCCCTCTCTCTCTCTCTCTCTCTCTCTCTCTCTCACACACACACACACACAGACACAGACACACAAAGAAATATACATGAAACACACAGTAAGGCCTGGAGGCTGTGTGGGCCGGAGTCCAGAGATTGAAGATTTAATAACCACGAGAGGCACAAACCCTGGCCAGTCACTCAGACACCCTGCTATTCTCAGCCTTAACTGTTTCCTCTCTGAGTGCATAGAAGCCTGGGATGGGGGGCCGTCCTTGCAAGGGAATAGGGCAGCCCAGAGTGAAGAGGGGGGCATTTGAAGCTCTCCAATCAGCACAAAATGATTTGACTAGCCATGCTGGTTACGAATATCAGCCCCGTGTAGAACAAGGGTGTATGGCTCAGTGGTAGAGGGCTTGCCTAGCATGTTCAAGGCCCTGGGTTCGATCCCCAGCACCACAAACGAGAAGTAAAACAAGACACGCATGCAACAGCAACAACAAAAACACATATGTACATGTACGCCCTGCCCAGAGACAGAAAAGGAACACACCTGCATACACCTGCATCCACGCAGGTGCAAAAAAAGCCTTCCCGCTTTATGTCTACGGAATTTCTCCTTATCACACGTCTAAAGAGGAACCCCTTTAATTATATATTATTTTGAGGACTATTTGGAGGGATAGAGGAAGGACACACGTTCAAGTTTAATGACACCATTCCCTGACCAGAGCTGGGACTGAACGGTGGCCTAACAGTCTCCCCCGAGTGTCTGGGATTCTCGTGGCTATCTCCTCTGACCTGTCCACGTGACATAGCTGGCAGGCAGGGTGTTCAGAGATGGCGTGGCCAGCCACCGTGTGACTGCAGTCCAAAGGCCCCACCCAGCTCGCCACCCAGCATTATGCCCATATTTGAAGGTTGCCTTGGGTCTGACTGGCAGACACAGCTTCGGTCCCTAGAGGCCAAAGAAAGTTCGCAGGGCCCCGCCATTTCCACGCAGGCCTCGTTGGGGACCAGGCCAGGAAGAAGATCAGCGTGCTCTGGGATGGGGGAGAAGTCACAGTGCCACTCTGTCCCTCAGCAGCCTGCCTTCTCCCTCCTAGGGGACAGGGGTCAGCCAGTGAGTTGCCATGGTTACAATTGGTGTCTTCAAGACATACCTCCTTTAGGGTTCTGGGAAGAGGATTGCACAACTCAGGATAGGCCGGGTGTCTCATTTGAGGTTTTTCAAAGTTATTTATGGCTTGGTACTGTTCTTGTTGTGTGGCTCTTTTCAGCTTTGTTTCTGTAGGAGGGCTGACTGCTGAAAAACCTCTGAGCTTGAGGGCCTGGGAAGCTGGGAAGACCTGCAGGGAGTCCATCCTTGGCTGCTGGCAGATAGAAGATAGGACAGGGAGTCTTCCCCCCCCCCCCACGAGGAGGAGGATAGGTCACACGGAGCTCCCAGGGCCCATGTTCTGTGGGAACACTATGGGGACATCTCAGAAGCCACCAGCATTCTTTCTGAGTGTCTAAAGCACTGTCCTCTCAGAGAACAGGCTGGATTTGAAAAATCCCTCCCAGCTCCCAACCCTTGAAGCCCTAGGGTGCCAGGGCCCCTGTCAACCCAGCAATGAGTTTCCCCCTAGTGCATGCTTTTCCCCCACTTCCGCTCCAAGCCCACCACAGCCTCAGAGCTTGCTTGCAGGGAGCTGGGACTGTTGCCACCACACTCTCGATTTCCTGGACCACTGCTCACCCAGGCGCACTGTCGGACCCCGGGCCAGAGTTGGGTGTTTGTCGTGTAGACCCAGGGGAATGCAGCATCGCCCAGCAGGACGCTGCAGTCGGCTTGGGTCCTGAAGACCTGGCCGTCTTGTATTCACCTTGTGGGGTTCACTACAACCCGCCCGCTTAACCGCAGGGTCCCAGGCACCGTGAACTTTTAGTCATCCAAGCACGCCTCAGCTCTGGCCTTTGACAGTGTATATGGGCAGATTATGCAGAAGACTGGCTCTGTCTGGGGCTAAAGGGACACACCATCCCTGAGAACTTGAACACGGGCCAGCATGTTGCAGGCAGGTCCCCCGAGTGCTGACGTCTTCCCCAGACCCCATAGTGCTTCTTCGTTTGTTCTCCTTGTGGGTGAGAAGGGCTGGGCCCAGGTACTTCCTGACTTTACAGGAGACCTTACCCTCCTCCCTGACCCCAGGGGGCCTATAAGGCCTTTGTCTCTGGGCTCCTGGAGGATGGTCTTGGACTGGACCTTCGGGACTTCTCAGGACACTGACAATGTTGTCTACACTGCGAGTTAACTTTATTTATTTTGTGAAAGGGAAGAGATAGATAGTATTATTTGCAGGGACTCCGAGCTGTCCCCAAGTCCAGAAGAACAGATAACGACAGGAATGGTTCACCCGTCTCAAACACACACCCACACATTATCAGGACCCCCGAGGGCTGTTCTGAAGGCCAGGTAGAATAACCCAGAGGCCCCAGCTCAGGGTGACCCAGGATGCTGTCCAAGGAGGTGAAAGAACTCCAGCGAGCAGAGGGCCCCCAGATTGCCCATCATAGAGCGCCCCCTCTTACCATCTCTGCCATCAGTCCCAGGGCGGAAAGGGTCTCCAGTAGGAGGCTGTGGGTTCCCTGTCCTCAAGGAGGGACCAGGCCTCGGCTGTAGGGAGGAGTTAAGGCAACAGATGGTTTGATCCTAGCGCTGAAGCCTCTTGGCTCTCTCCCACATCAGAGCCTGTTTGAGTTGACCATGGTCTGTCCCTTGAGACGTCCTGGACTTTGACGGACAGGAGCAGAAGACGAGGTAGCTAAGCATTCAAGGTGCTGCTGTCCCCACCTCAAAAGGCAGAGGGGTGGTCCTGAGGCAGGAGAGGGGCGGGTGACAGAGACTAACCCCCCCACGCGCAGGAGCCAAATGGGTTCCTGCCTATCTATAGACGCTGAAGGAAGGAGCATCATAAAAGTTGGGCCCTCACCTTCCAAGGCTCAGGGTCCATTGCAGAAGAGGTGGCGGAAAGAATGTAAGAGCCAAAGGAAGGGTAGGACTCCTTACAACGTGCTCCCCCCAGACACAAAATGGCCTGGATATCCATGACCTCACAGTGCCTGACACTACCTACACAAGACCCTCATAATAGGAGGAAAAATGATGACATCAAAATAAAAGAGAGACTGATTGAGAGGGGGAGGGGATATGATGGAGAATGGAGTTTCAAAGGGTCAAGTGGGAGGGAGGGCATTACCATGGGATATTGTTTACAATCATGGAAGTTGTTAATAAAAAAAAATTGGGCCCCCAAGTTGGTGGCTGGTTTGTGAGGATCCTGAGGTGGACATGTTCCAGCCAGATGGAAGGGGGTTGGATACGGGTTTCCTGAGACCAGCCATATGCCCTCCCGACCACCCAGTCTCACAAATAATACAAACCACATTCTGCTGGTGACTTGTGATGTCTTAAGACCATCAAGATCCTTTGACTTGTGTCCTTTGGTACCCGTCACCGCACGAGGATGAATTCTCTGTGTTTCCAAAGAACAGATGGTGTGTGCTGCCCTCACCCGCCAGCTCGGGCTCTAGACCAGCTGCTTACCGTGGGGATACACAGTCCGCGTTGTCTGCTTCCTATAACTTTGCGCTTCAACTTGGCCTCTGTGAAGTCTCCATTCTACCTGTATATTCTAACTCCAGTTTGCCTGGAGACCACCCCTTGCTCCTCGTGGGCTCTGCATATGTTGTGTTTGTGCCAAGACCTGGACCCTGGGTCATGCTTCATGGCCACACAGAACAGGACACCTCCTTCCCGGCCGGCACGGTCGTCACGTGTACATATGTGTTCGTGCATGCGCGTGTATGTGGTGCATTTTGCTCTGCCTGTGGCCCCACTCCACATGGTCGTACCCCCCACACGTCCGAGATGTACTTACCGTGGCCACAAACAGCCACAGTCTCCTGTCTCCTGGAAATGCCAGGGCTGCCCTTCTGAGAGCTGGCAGCTCCAGTGCTCAGGGTCTGCTTTGTGGAATAGAATGTGAAGGCCTCACCTGGTGGCTTACTTGACTTATTTAATTAAAAATGAGAACTCACAACAAACGTTGCAGTGTTTTTGCATTTCTTCTCAGTAGCAATTGTGTCGTCGATACGCATAGGAGCTCCGTGGACAAAGTGACTTCTGGGAGAGCCTGAGGGCCCAAGTTCAGATTCCTAGCGTCTGCGTCAGAGGCTGGGTGGTGTGGCGTGCACCGTAATCACTGCGCCAGGGAGGCGGAGACAGGTTCCCTTGGGCTGGCTGGCTAGTGGAAATGCTGAGCTATAGATTCAGTGACGGACCCGTCTCAAAAGATAAGGTCGAGCCAGGCGTGGCGGTGCACACCTCGAGTCCCAGCTCTCGGGAAGCAGAGGTAGGAGGATCGCTGTGAGTTCGAGGCCACCCTGAGACTACATAGTGAATTCCAGGTCAGCCTGAGCTGGAGTGAAACCCTACCTCGAAAAAAAAAAAAAAAAAAAAAAAAAAAAAAGGTGGAAGGGCTGGAGAGATGGCTTAGTGGTTAAAGGCACTTGCTTGCAAAGCCTGCTGGCCTGAGTTCAATTCCTCAGCACTCACATAAAACCAGATATGCCTGGAGGTTGTTTGCAGCAGCAGGAGGCTCTGGCACACCCATTCGTTTTCTCTCTCTGTGTCCAATAAATATTAAAAATAAAAATAAAAAAATATTTTATAATAAATTTAAAATAAATAAAAAATAATAAAGCCAGGCATGGTGGCACATGCTTTTAATCCCAGCACTTGGGAGACAGAAGTAGGATTGCCATGAGTTCGAGGCCACCCTGAGACTACATAGTGAATTCTAGATCAGCCTGAGCTAGAGTGAAACCCTACCTCAAAACCAAAACAATCAAAAAATTAAATTAAAAAAATTTTAAATCCTTTTTACAAAACTCTTTAAGAGAGAGCAACTGAGGAAGACACTTGATATTGACCTCTGCCTTCCACATGTGTGCCTACACACATATGAACGTGTATACACACACACACACGCCCCCCACACAAAATCGAAAGGCGGAGGGCAGAGATGGCTCAGTGGGTAAGGCGCTTGCTGTGCAAATATGAGGGTCTGAGTTTGGATCCCCGGAACCCGTGTAAAGCTGGACAGAAGAACATGCGTCTGTAGTCCCTGTGCACCTGGTAAGATGGAAGGTGGGGGGAGAGCGGAGAGTGCCCGGAAGCTCACAGGCCCGCTAGCCTGGCATAGGCAGCAGGGAATAACAGCGGCCCTCGTCCCAAGGTGGAAGGTGAGGGTGAACACCTGGGGTTATCCTCTGAGCGTGTGCCACGTACACACACACACACACACAATAAGGGAGGTGGAGGACAGCCGCTGAGACAGGCACATGACGTCAACCTCTGCCCTCCACATACACGCCCCCTCCCCACACCCAGGCACCCACATAGATGTAAACACTCATGCACACTTCGCACATACACGTGCAAAAACAAAACATACAAACAAGCAACCTACTTTGTTTAGATATTTTATTTTTATTTATTTATTTGAGAGCGACAGATAGAGAGAGAAAGAGGCAGAGGAGAGAATGGGCGCGCCAGGGCCCCCAGCCACTGAAAACGAACTCCAGACGCTTGCGCCCTCTTGTGCATCTGGCTAACGTGGGTCCTGGGGAATTGAGCCTCGAACCAGGGTCCTTAGGCTTCACAGGCAAGTGCTTAACCACTAAGCCGTCTCTCCAGCCCAAAAGCAAACTATTAACAGCAGTAGAGAGGACACAGCTTCCAACATGGAGCTGGCCCCGCCCATTCCCAGAAGGCCACAGGCCCAAGAGGAGTATGGGTAGGTGCCAGGGGCTTCAGGGTAAAAGCATGTTCTCATTGGGACCATAGATGACAGGATGACAGGGTCGCTGCCTATGCCCAGAGGAGCCAGCTGCAAGCATGAGTCGGAACTACCCAAGCACTGTGGCGCAGGAACAGTGGAATTACAATGTCATCAAAGGCCTGGTCTGGTGATGCGCAGGCCTTTCATCCCAGGGGAGGCAGAGGTAGGAGGATTGTCATGAGTTCGAGGCCACCCTGAGATGACGTAGTGAATTCCAGGTCAGCCTGGGCTAGAGCAAGCCCCTACCTCAAAAAAAAAAAAAAAGCCATCAAGGGACCTAGCAAGGCCACCTCTGCTATATGAACATCTGAGCATCGCTGGATCTGCTGCTGCCGGCTACGTGTCCGGATCTGTTTCTTGTGTTGTGACAGACACTGCTTGAGCCTTCAGTCAGCCTCCAGCCAGGCTTCAAAAACCACATGAGAAGCCGGGCGTGGTGACGCACGCCTTTAATCCCAGCACTCGGGAGGCAGAGGTAGGAGGATCGCAGTGAGTCAGAGGCCACCCTGAGACTACATAGTGAATTCCAGGTCAGCCTGGGCTAGAGTGAGACTATACCTCGGTGGGGGTGGAGGGACGGGACATGATAAGAGTGCTAAAGACAGCTTAAAAAAAAAAAAAAAGAAGAAGGCATTGAAATTTTTTCAAGCTGCAATTGCATTGTTCTGTCTTTCATAATTACATCAGTGTGAATTAGATTTCAGCCCTGTGTTAGTCAGTTTTCTGTTACTATAACATATTCTTTTTTATTTTATTTATTTATTTGAGAGAGTGTATATGTGACAGAGAAAGAAAATAAAAATGGTGTGGTAGGGCCTCTAGCCACTGCAAAAGAACTCCAGACACATGCGCCACCTTATGCATCTGGCTTGGGTACTGGGGAATTGAACTCAGGTCCTTGGACTTTGCAGGCAAGTGCCTTCACTGCTGAGCCATCTTTCTAGCTCTACTGTAACATATTCTTAAGGCAATCAACTTAAAAAGAGAAAAGGTCGGGGCTGGAGGGATGGTTTAGTGGTGAAAATTCTTGCCTGCAAAGCCAAAAGACCAAGGTTCAATTCCCCAGGACCCACGTAAGCCAGATGCACAAGGTGGGCGCATGTGTCTGGAGTCTGCAGTGGCTGGAGGTCCTGACACACCTATTCTCTCTCTGTGTGTGTCTTAAATAAATAAATAAAAATATTTTAAAAGAAAGAAAAGGTAGACTGAAGAAATGGCAAAGCCAAAGGACACAGGTTCGATTCCCCAGGACTTACAGTAAGCCACATGCACAAGGTGGCACAAGCAGCTGGAGTTTGTTTGCAGTGGCTGGAGGCCCTGGTGAGTCCACTCTCTCCTTTCTCTCTCTCTCTCTTTCTCATCTATCTGCATCTTTCTCTTTCTTAAGTAAATATAAAAATATCTTTTTTTAAAAAGAGAGAAGATATGTTTTAGTCCACAGTTTTGAAACTTTTAGGCCTCTGGTGGGGAGGGGCCCATTGTCCCCTTCAAAGGCATGCTTCCAAAAGGACCAAAAGACCTCCCACTGGGCCCCACCTCTTAAAGATCCCACCTCCTCCTAGTAACCCTTTAATTCATGACCTTTTTAAAAAGTTTTATTTTTATTCTTATTTATTTATTAGAGACAGAGAGAGGGAGCGAAAATGAGAGAGAGATTGAGAAGGGGCATACCAGGGCCTCTAGCCACAGCAAATGAACTCCAGACACGTGCCACCTTGTGCACCTGGCTTATATGGGGCCTGGAGACTCAAACCTGGGTCCTTAGGCTTCACAGGCAAGTGCTTTAACCGCTAAGCCATCTCTCCAGCCCAATTCATGGCCTTTCTAAAAAGCATATTTTATTTATTTATTTGAGAGAGAGAGAGAACTGACAAGCCAGGGCCTCCAGCCACTGCAGACAAACTCCAGGCACATATACCACCTTGTACATCTGACTTCTGTGGGTCCTGGAGAACTGAACCTGGGTCCTTTGGCTTCATAGGCAAACACCTTCACCACTAAGCCATCTCTCCAGCCCTAATTCAATGGGCTTTCGGGAGACATCCCAGATGGAAACTGCAACTGGCCTTCTTTTCTCCTAGGAGACTTCTGGGTGGAATGGGGAGATTCCCCAAGGAGAAGGGCGAGTTCATGTTGGGACAACAGACCTGGGATGCTTTGTGTGTCTGGGGACACTGGGGAAAAGGACTGCTGAGCCCTGAGGACAGTGGATCCCCAAGGGAGGGAGTGACGACAAGGGGACACAGCTCCAGAGGTCAGAGCTCCTTCCTCAAAACCGAATCTCAGTCTCTGCCTCTTCGTTCAACCCAGGCCTTGGCAAACCATTTCCCTGCCAGCCCTCAAGACAAGTCCTTGAGTCAGAACAGCGACCTGCCAGCCTCAGGATTCCGTCACTCCAGTCGGGGGGCGATGGCTGTCCCCCTCTGCTCTGGGGACTGGATATAATTAGCTTAGCCTCGGGCCGGGCTTCCTGCCACAAATCACCCCCTGGAGAAACAAATTGGCCTAATCACGGAATAGAGAAAGCCGGACTCCCACCTACCCACCAGCCCAGGCCAAAGCCGCTTTCTTCCTCACACCCCTTCAGGCCTCCGGATTCTTCTTCCACGACACCCCAACACCCCTGGGAGGAGTGTGGGCACCACGAGATCCTGAGACTGTGACAGTCACCGGGACCCGGCCGAGGACGCAGCATGATCTGCAGGCCTGGGACCTGTAGCAGGCCACCCTGGTCCACCCTGGGACCTGTAGCAATGTCCCCACCTATGTTTGGAGAAGACGTGGTCCCAGCTGCTCTGGAAAAGTCACCGTTTACATTAGTTATCAAAGACTGAGATTGGACTACATTACAGTTTCTTCATACAACCTTTTTTTTCCTCCCTCTGTTGTTCTGTTCTGTTTTGTTTTGTTTTGTTTTCGAGGTAGGGTCTCACTTTAGTCCAGACCAACCTGGATTGCACTATGTAGTCTCAGGGTGGCCTCGAACTCATGGTAATCCTCCGACCTCTGCCTCCCGTGTGCTGGAATTAAAGGCATGCACCACCATGCCTGACCCTCTGTTTTTGTTGTTGTTGTTGCTGTTGTTTTGGTTTTGTTTTTTTGAGGTAGAGTCTCACTCTAGCCCAGACTGTCCTGGAATTCACTATGCAGTCTCAGGGTGGTCTCGAACTCACAGCCATCCTCCTACCTCTGCCTCCCGAGTGCTAGGATTAAAGGTGTGCACCACCACGCCCAGCCTACCCTCTGTCATTTTTGAACCCTGGCCTTGCTATGTGACCCTGGCTGACTGGAATTTGCTGGTTTGAACGTATGGTAATCCTGTCTAGCTTCAGAAAGAACTATTTGTATGGGTGAAATTCTCTTATGAGTTTATCTCCCAAAACAAAAATATTCTTGGAACTGGAGAGATGGCTTAGTGGTTAAGGCGCTTTCCTGCGCAGCCTAAGTACTCAGGTTCAGATGCACAAGGTGGCACATGCATTTGGAGTTTGTTTGCAGTAACAGGAGGCCCTGGTGCAGCCATTCACTGTGTACGTGTGTGTCTCTGTCTGTCTGTCTCTCTCTCTCTCTGTTTTCTCTCTCTCAAATAAATAAATTAATTAAAATTTTAAAATGTTCTTAAGATCCTGGCATTTTATACAACAGTCTTTAGCCACCAGAAGCTTGCAGAGAGAAGCACTGGGACCCAGAGGCACAGAAGCAGACAAGGGGGTGACCAGGGAAGGAAGTCACTAGGGAGCAGAAGGCCAGAGTTGCGGTTAAGGCTTTGTGTGGTTCTCACCGGGCTGCAGGCCAGAAGGCAGGAGCAGGCTTTAAGACTCCAGTAGTCTCGGGTCGCTGTAGGTCTGGGTCCACAACCTCCACGTCCATGCCACTTCCACAAAACCTCCTGCCTCTGCACAAACCTCAGGTCCTTGGCTTGTCAACTCACACCAATGGGGATTCCTACAGACCGTGGGGACTCTGTGCGCCAGGCCGGTTATAAATGCCCCAGGGTCTTAGAGAAACTGGCCTATGAGGTAGCCCTTAACAGAGGCATTTCTGAAACAGCTGGACGAGGTCACCAACAGCAAACAGGTTCTCTGGAGATGTCACGCTCGTGTGACTAGTGAACCCTTTGCGGAATGTGGCTGCACAGTTCATGGAAAGGACAAATGGGTAGTGAAGGCTCAGCAGGAGAGACTTGCCCAAGAAAGTCAGAAGAGAAGAAAGGAGGAGGAGGCAATTGCACAGTGGTTAGAGGTGCTTGCTTACAAAGCCTGCCAGCCTGGGTTCAATTCCCCACTACCCACGTAAAGCCAGATGCACAAAGTGGCACGTGTCTGGAGTGGGTTTGCAGTAACAAGAGGCCCTGGCATGCCCATTTTTTCTCTCTCTCTCATTCTGTCTCTCCTTGCAAATAAAAAAAAAATTTTTTTTTTTAAAGAATGGAGTAAAGGAAGAAGAAAGAAAAGAAGGGCAGGAGGAAGGAAAAGAGGGTAGGAGAGTGACTATAAAGAAGGTGTTCTCACGGCTGGAGAGATGGCTTAGTGGCTAAGGCGCTTGCCTGCAAAGCCAAAGGACCCCAGTTCAATTCCCCAGGACCCACATAAGCCAGCTGCACAAGGTGGCGCATGCGTCTGGAGTTTGCAGTGGCTGGAGACCCTGGTGCTTCCATCCTCTTTCTCTTTCTCACTCTCTCTCAAATAAATAGATAAATAAATAAAATGCTATAAAGAAGAAGAAGGTAGCCTCAGGCCAATGCGGGGGAGGAGCACAGCCAATATGCTGAAATGAATATGCTGAAATGAGCCACCATGAGGACAACTACAGGCCTCACCAAGTTCATGGTGCTCAAGAATTTACAAGACCGTGGACTAGGCCAAGCTGAGGCACACCTGCACACCACCAGCCACAAACCAAATCTCCCTCCAGGATGTGTCCCCCGCCACCGTTTGGTTTCCTTTTAGCAATGGGCACTAGAAATCAATACTTTAAAAATTAAGGACCATGCCGGGTGTGGTGGCGCACGCCTTTAATCCCAGCACTCGGGAGGCAGAGGTAGGAGGATCGCCGTGAGTTCGAGGCCACCCTGAGACTACAGAGTGAATTCCAGGTCAGCCTGAGCTAAAGTGAGACCCTACCTTGAAAAAAAAAAAAAAATGAAGGACCTTGATGCTGGGGATGGAGCTGGTAGAGTGTTTGCCTAGCGTGCATAAAGCCCCGGGTTCGAGTTCTACCCCCATGTAAACTAGGTGCAGCGGCACATGCCTGTCATCCCAGCAGGTGGGCGCAGGAGAATCAGAAGTGCCAGGTCACCCTCGGGTATATATTGAGCTTGGGACCAGCCTGTGATACCTGAGACCCTGAGTCAAAAAAACGAAATAAGCCAGGCGTATTGGCTCACACCTTTAATCCCAGCACTCGGGAGGCAGATATAGGAGAATTGTCATGAGTTCGAGGCCAGCCTGGAACTACAGTGTGAGTTCGAGGTTAGCCTGGGCTAGATTGAGACAAAAATACCAAAATTAAAGTAAAATAACTTAAGGGTCTTATGTAAAAACTAGATTTCTAGGTGGAGATGGGTCAGCCGGTTAGAGGTGCTCACGTGCAAAGCCTGCCAACTTGAATTCAATTTCCCGGCAGCTCTGTAAAGCACGGCACAAAGTGGCACATGTATCTGTGATCCCAACAAACCTATGGCAGTGGGAGGTGGCGCCTAGAGCACCTGGCGCTTACTGCCAGCTAGACTGGCATTTATTTGCAGTGGCAAGAGACCATGACTCAAAGAAAGAGTGAAGCTGAGACGACGGATCGGCAGTTAAAGACGCTTGCTTGCAAAGCCTCTCAGCCTTGGCTTCAAATCCCAAGCTACAGACGTAAGCCAAACACAAAAAAATGGCGCAGGAGCCTGGCATTCATTTGCAGGGCAAAAGGCCTTGGCAGCCCATGCACCCCCCCACACACATGGATAAATAAATAAACTAAGAAAGAAGGCAGAAGAAGAGCCCAGACACTTCAAGGTTGTCGCCTAACGTCCACATGAATGCTATGACATGCGTGAACATACCACACACAAATACACACAGTAGAATTTTTTTTTTAATTTAAAAACTAGATCAGGCATTCCGATATTTGAGAATACGAGAAGTGGGGCTAGAGAGATGCCTCAGCAGTGAGAGGTGCTTACTTGCAAAGCCTGATGGTCTGGATTTGATTCTCCAGTACCTACAGAAAGCCAGATACACAAAATGGTACATGTGTCTGGAGTTCGTTTGCAGTGACAAGAGGCCCTGATGCCCTGACATGCCCATTCTCTCTCTCTCTCTCTCTCTCTCTCTCTCTCTCTCTCTCTTTCTCTCTCTCTCTCGCTATTAAAAAAGAATATGAAAGTAAATTGGAAAAGTTCTCTAGCCAGTAAGGGTCTCTCCCCCTTTCTTTCCTCCCTCCCTCCCTTTCTTCCTTCCTTCCTTCTGTCTTTTTCTTTCTCTTTCTTCTCTGTTAGCTCTGAGACAGGGTCTCACTCTGTAGCCCAGGCTGACCTGGCACACTGTGCCACCCAGGCTGGCCTCAAACTCACCTTGATTCTCCTGCTTCAGCCTCCTGAGTGTGATAGAATTACAGGTGTGAGCCAGCAAACTACAACTTTAGGGCTGGAGGGATGGCTTCGTGGTTAAGACGTTTGCCTGCAAAGCCAAAGGACCCAGGTTGGATTCCCCAGGACCCACATTAGCCAGATGCACAAGGGGGCGCACGCATCTGGAGTTCGTTTGCTGTGGCTGGAGGCCCTGGCGCGCGCATTCTCTCTCTCTCTCTCTCTCTCTCTCTGCCTCTTTCTCTCTCTCTCTTCCTCTCTCCCTTTTTCTCTGTCAAATAAATAAAAAAAATATTTTTTTAAAAAAACTAAAACTTTAAAAAAGGTTGTGATGTAACAGTGGTAGAGCTCTTACCTAGCAGACAGAAAGCTCTGAGTTTAATCCCAAGGACTAAGCCAAAAAATAAATAAGAACAAAAGCTGGGAAGGCAGGCTGCATTCTGAAAACCCGGATCCAGGGCCTCAGCACAGAGCCAAGATGCCCAATATGCCTTCCAAGCCCAGCCCAGCCCAGATGTCCGAGAAGCGATGGGTTTTCTTTTTCCTTTGGAAGTGCTCATTAATTCCCCTTCTGCTTTTTTTTTTTTTTTTTTTTTTTTCCGAGGTAGGGTCTCACTTTAGCCCAGGCTGACCTGGAATTCACTATCACTATGTAGTCTCAGGGTGCCCTCGAACTCATAGTGATCCTCCTACCTCTGCCTCCTGCGTGCTGGGATCAAAGGCGTGCGCCACCAAGCCCGTTCCCTTCTTTTTAAAAAAATTTTTTAAATTGTTATTTATTTATGTGTGTAAGAGTGGCAGAGAAAGAGGCAGATAGAGAGAGAAAGAGAGAATGGGAGCACCAGGGCTTCCAGCCACTACAAACGAACTCCAGACACATGCGCCACCTTGTGCAACTGGCTTTGTGTAGGTCCTGGGGAATCCAACGGAGGTCCTTTGGTTTTGTAGGCAAGTGCCTTAACTGCTAAGCCATCTCTCCAGCCCAAATACTCTCTTTCTCTTGATATGATGATGTTGATTTCTTTAAGCAGTTTGTCTTCCAGGAAAGAAAAGTGGGGGGAGTCTGCCTTATGTCTCTGAGTGGAGCAGGTGGTGTCTGAGAATCTGGAAGATGCTGGACAAAATCAGTTCATTCAAAACATCCCTCTCTGGGCTGGAGAGATGGCTCCGTGGCTAAGGCACTTGTCTGCAAGGGCTAAGGACCCAGGTCCGATTCCCCAGTACCCATGTAAAGTCAGATGCACAAAGTGATGCATGCATCTGGAGTTCGTTTACATTGCCTAGAGGCCTTGGCATGCCCATTCTCTCTCGCTCTCTCTCTCTTTTTCATTAATTAATTAAATATTTTAAAAGAAAACATCAGTTCCACAGCAGTCAGCATTTCTCACCTTCCCTGACACTTCAGGGATCTGAGCCGTCCAAAGGCAGCCACCTTCACTCTTGCCAGAAGTCCACTGCTTCCCGACACATGTCTTCTTGGCTGGGGAACAGCTGAGGAGGCGACATTTATGTCGGGGCTTGCCTGCAGGGGCCAGAACCCAAGAGGACCGCGCCCCTGACATCTTACACATGGCCATCGACGCCAACGTGCCTGGCCAGCCAGATGAGTGGGCAAACCAAGGAGTGAGTAAAAGAATGAATAACTGTAAAGCCGGGTGTGGTGGCGCACGCCTTTAATCCTAGCACTTGGGAGGCAGAGGTAGGAGGATCGCCGTGAGTTCGAGGCCACCCTGAGATTCCATAGTGAATTCCAGGTCAGCCTGGGCTAGAGTGAGACCCTACCTCGAAAAACCAAAATAAATAAATAAATAAATAAATAAATAAATAAATAAAAGAATGAATAACTGTGATGAAGGTCAAAAAGCACTGGGGGTGAGGGGGAGGTTGGGGACAAGGCTTAGCGAGGACTTGCTGTTAACGCAGGCCGCAGTATGGACAGTCTAATCCAGCCCTCTTCCTGGGAGATGGGAAGTGGAGAAAGGAGTCTTCCTGGAGCTCCTGGGCCAGCTAGCCTGCTGCAAACAGTGCAACACCATCTTCCCATCTGGCCACTTCCAAAGTCTGGGAAGCTGGGGCCATCTCCTGTTTTGGTAACTGAGGCCACCTCCGGGATGAGAAGAAGAGAGGCCACCTTCCGCCCCCTTACTTCAACATATCACCACAGACCCCCCACCCACACACACACAGGGCAGTTCCCCTTCTCTTCCCCTAAATCCCCCCATCTGGCCCTCTCTCTCCCTGGTACCCCACCTCTCTCTTGCCCCCTTCCTTTCCTATCTCCCGTTTTCTCTCTCTCACCGGTTACAATAAAGTCTTAAACTCATGAAACGGTCTCCTTAGACAGTGTCCCTATTCTAACTCCATAACCTAATACCCAGCACTGGACAAGAGACCCTGCCTCATCTCAAGTTGTCCTCTGACCTCTGCATGCATGTCATGGCATGTATCCACAGGCACATGAAGAAACTCACACATACACACACACATACACATGCGCCATACATACACACAAAGATAATGGAGAAGAAGTTCTTGGGAGAAACACGTCTGTCTCTTTTTTCATTATGATAAATACAACATGTAATTCATTCTCAGTGACATCTGGTCTTTTCAGAACATGCACTCCTTTTTGTTGTTATTGTTGTTTGTTTGGGGTTTTTTTTGTTTGTTTTTGTTTTCCAAGGTAGAGTCTCACTCTACCTTGGAAACTCAGGCTGACCTGGAATTCACTATGTAGTCTCAGGGTGGCCTTGAACTCACGATGATCCTCCTACCTGTGCTTCCTGAGTGCTGGGATCAAAGGTGTGCACTACCATGCCCAGCTAGAACATGCAACCCGTTTGATTGCTTGGTTCCAGACCATTTTAATCACCCTTAAATAAAAAGGAAGCCCCCAGGACTGGAGATATGGGGCTTAGTGGTTAAGGCTCTTGCCTGCAAAGCCAAAGGACCCAGGTTTGAGTCCCCAGGACCCACGTAAGATAGATGCACATGGTGGCACATGTGTCTGGAGTTTGTCTGCAGTGGCTGGAGGCCCTGGCATGCCCGTTCTCTCTCTCTCTCTCTCTTCTCACTCTCTCCCTTTCTCTCAAATAAATAAATAAAAATAAAATATTTTTTTAAAAAGAAAGTCTCCATTTCCCTGGTACCAAGGCAGAAAGCACCAGAAACATTTCAGTCCTACAAATGCTGACTGGAAGTTGCCTAATGTACGCAGGACTCACACTGGACGCAGGACACAGGAAGCAAAGCACAGTCCCTGGGGCTCAGCGCCCAGCATCCCCGTGGGAACAGATGTCCCACATCAGATTGCCCAGGGAAGAAAATCCATCAACAATGTGAATGGGGCCTCATTTCTAATCACTTGTACAAATAAGGTCCCAAATGGGGCCCAGTGAGACTCGCGGTCAGACCTGGGTTTATGGTAGCCCCTCCCTGCATATCCTGACTAGATGTCTGGTGGGAAGTGGGTTGGGCCTCTGTGGTTCAAGGGCAGTTCACCTCCTGCTCGCGACACAGTGGCACTCAGACATGTCTGTGGCAATAGCTCCTGAGGGAACTTTATCAGTCACCCAAGAGGTCCAAGAATGTCCCTGCAGTATGATTTATCTCGGACTCAGAAGCCGTGGGAACAGTGGCCCGGCTGGGGCGGTGACATATGTGACCTCTTAGAGGGCAGACGCAAGCAGGACTGAGGTGAGGGCAGGCACGTTCCCTCACTTAGGCACAGAGCCACCGTCTTTGAAAATGCTGGCACTGGGCAGCATGGAGGGTGATTAGGGAATGTGGAGCCACCTGTGGGCTGGTGACCCTGGGGAAACCTAGACAAAGCTTTCAACCATGACCTCTAAAGTTGCCAAGGTCCCTCGCCTGTACCATGTGGCAAGGATGGAATCTACCTCACAGGGGTCTCGTGAGGGTGAGGTAAAGTTGTCATGTGGAAATGTGTGGCACTAGGAAGTGATCCCAAATGTTGGCCATTCTGCTCACATTTGGCCAGAGGTGGGAATTAAAAGGGTTAGAAAGGGGCTGGAGAGATGGCTCAGAGGTTAAGGCGCTTGCTTACAAAGCCAAAGGATCCAGGTTCAGTTCTCAAAACCCACTTAAACCAGATGCACAAAGTGTCACATACATCTGGAATTCATTTGCAGTAGCTGGAGGCCCTGGTGTGCTCATTCATTTCTCTCTCTCTCTCTCTCTCTCTCTCTCTCCCAGCCTTTTTCTTTCTCTCTCAAATACATAAATGAATAAAACAAAATAAAACTTTTTTTAAAGGATGGGGGTTAGAAAGGATATGTCTACAATTTTTCTTCCCAGCCATGACAGGATCAGCTGTGTATCCATGAACATTCCAAGGAAGCAAATGTTAATATTGTTTCCCATTCAAAATACATCTCTCAGGCTGCAGAGATGGTTTAGTGGTTAAGGCATTTGCCTGTGAAACCTAAGGACCCAGGTTTGATTCCCCAGTACCCACATAAGCCAGATGCACAAGGTGACACATGCATCTTGAGTTCATTTGCAGTCACTAAAGGCCTTGGCTCACCCATTCTCTCTCTCTCTCTCTCTCTCTCTCTCTCTATATATATATATATATATATATATATATATATATATATATATGCCTCTTTTTCTCTCTTTCTCTCTCAAATAAATAAAATAATTTTTAAAAAATACATCTCTTGCTGGGTGTGGTGGTGCACACCTTTAATCCCAGCACTGGGGAGGCAGAGGTAGGAGGATCGCCGTGAGTTGGAGGCTACCCTGAGACTACATAGTGAATTCCAGGTCAGCCTGGGCTAGAGTGAGAGAACTTATCTCAAAAAACAAAGCAAAACAAATTTTTTTAAAACTCCATCTCTCAAGACCCTCCAGGTGCTCCTCATATCTGACCCATCCTAATGTGCCTGGCACCTCGCAGGCATGATCTCATTTGGCAATACCCCTGCCTCATGAACTATCGCCCCTTGCACTCACTAGGAGATGAAGTTCATGAGGAGGAGGGGGAGTAGATCCAGTCTTCAAGGCTGGGTCTTTCTGCCCCCTGAGCTTTCTCTCTGTGCCGCACCACAGAGGGGACGCACACATGCCAGCACCTTAGACACCCCGTCCTTCTGGGAACTTGTTGCTCATCTCGGTTATGTGGGTTCTCAGGCACTCCTTGTGGATGTCTGCCTCTGGGGCTCTGTTTAGGACTTGGCTTTTTTTTTTTTTTTTTTAAGTAAGGTCTCACTCTAGCCCAGGCTGACCTGGAATTCATATGTAGTCTCAAGCTGGCCTTGAACTCAAAACAATTCTACTTTCCTACTTCTGCCTCCCAAGTGCTGGGATTAAAGGTGTATGCCACCACAGCTGGCTAGAACTTGGCTTCTGATGTCAGTCAGTAAAGCAGTGCAAAAGGCAGGGAAGCAACGTGTGAAAGACTCCTAGACAAAATGCCTCCTGTCCCCCTCCAGATGCCTGCCCAAAGAAAACACGGGAATAGAGCTGAAGCAGAGATGAAAGAAAGACAAGCTGACCAACTACAGCCTTTTAAAAAATTATTTTTATTTATTTATTTGAGAGAGAGATACAGAAATAGGCAGGTAGAGAGAGAGAGAGAGAATGGGCACCCCAGGGCCTCCAGCCACTGCAAACAGACTCCAGATGCGTGCTCCCCCTGTGCATCTGGCTTACGTGGGTCCTAGGGAGTCGAACCTGGGGCCTTTGGCTTTGCAGGCAAGCGCCTTAACCACTAAGCCATCTCTCCAGCCCAACTATAGCCTTTTCTACTGGTAAAAGTTGGGCTGAGATGATTCAGTGGTTAAAGGCACTTGCTTGCAAAGCCTGATGACCCAGGTTTGGTTCCCCACTACCCATGTAAAGACAGATGCACAAAGAGGCACATTCATCTGGAGTCTGTTTGCAGCAGCTAAAGGTCCTGGCGCACCTATTCTCGTTCTTATTCTCTTTCTCTCCCAGGCATGGTGGCACACGCCTTTAATCCCAGCATTCAGGAGGCAGAGGTGGGAGGATTGCTGCGAGTTCCAGGCCACCTTGAGACTACATAGTGCATTCCACGTCAGCCTGGGTGAGAGTGAGACTTTATCTCAAAAAAATAAAATAAAGAAAAGAAAAGAAAAAGAAGTAGGAGGAGGAGGAGGAAAAGGAAGAAGAAAAAAAAAAGAGTGTAGCTCTAGAACCAGGTTGTCCAGGTTCAAAGTCAAACTATCCTCGAGAAGCTGAGACCTCTCTAAGTCCCCTAAAGTATGAACTGAAGACAATCAACTGCCCAAGAGCCTGGCCCTGGGGCAGGAGGAGGCTGTGATCCCACAACGCATCCCGGATTCCCAGCGCCACGCTGTCCACAGCCACTTCTCATTAGCATTCCCGTCGTCACTCCGACCAACTGTTAGGATTATTAGCATAGCGTTTGCAATTAAAATGGAGAAGAGCTCACGTCTCTGCCCACTCCGCCTCACGACAGCCGTCCCTGCCAGCTCTCTTCTGAAACGTTCGCGAAGGCTTGGAAGGCAGAACCCACAAGTAAGGTCTGCTGGCTCCGGAATGAGACACGGAAGTTTGCAGAAACACAGGCCCACGTGTTTGAGCTGGGAGGACAGGCGCAGTGGAGATGAGGACAGCAGGGGCATTCTTTTCTGGAAGGCCTGAGCTGAGACCGACGCTCACTGCTGCGGCCCCCCCTTGTCCTCCCACCTTCTTTCTCCCTCCCAGTCAGTCCTGACCACTCATTTGAGGGAGAACATCTGGCTCCAATATGGGGCCGATTTTAATAAATCCAAGACATCTCCCTCGGCCCAACAGACTCGGGAGAAGCCAACAGTTTGAAACCTCGCCGTTTTTGTCAACGGGAACACTGAGAGGTAGAGGCTGGGAACCAAGGCAGGGCTTGTAACCTGTGTTTTCAGAAGCGGAGATGGGGCTGGAGAGATGGCTTAGTGGTTAAGGCACTTGCCTGTGAAGCCTAAGGACCCAGGTTTGATTCCCCAGGACCCATGTAAACCAGATGCACAAGGTGGTGCACGCATCTGGAGTGCATTTGCAGCAGCTGGAGGCCCTGGAGTGCCATTCTCTCTCCCTCTCTCTCTTTCTCTCTCTCTCTCTCTCTCTCTCTCTCTCTCTCTCTCTCTCCCTCCCTCTCAAATTAATTAATTAAAGTAAAAAAGAAGTGGAGATGATCACTGTGAGTTCAAAGCCAGCCTGGGCTACAGAATGAATTCCAGGTCCGAACCAGAATGAAACCCTGTCCCCTCATCCACCCAAAGAAAGGAGACGATGGGGCTGGAGACTAGAGTGTTTCCCTAACATGCATGAAATCCTGGGTTTGATTCTCAGCACCACGTGGACTGAGCATGGTGGTGTACTTCTGTAAACCCAATATTCAGTAAGTGCAGACAGGAGGATCTGAAGTTCAGGGTCATCCTTGGCTGCATTATGGAATTCAAGGCCAGCCTGAGCTACATGAGACCCTAGATTAAGGGAGAAGACGTTTGCTTGCAAAGCCAAAGGACCCAGGTTCAAGTGCCCAGTACCAACGTAAAGCCAGCTGCACAAAGTGGCACATGTGTCTGGAATTTGTTTGCAGTGGCTAGAGGCCCTGGCGTGCCCATTCTCTCTCCCTATTTGCCTTTCTGTCTCTCACACTCTTCCTCTCTCAAATAAATAAATAAAATATGTTTTTAAAAAGTAAAGTTAGGGAAGCTATCAATTAAAAAAAAAAATAAAGAGGTCTGGAGAGATGTCTATGAGGCCTAAGGACTCATGTTTGACTCGCCAAGTCCCACATAAGCCAGATGCACAGTGATGCAAGCATGCAAGGTCACACGTGCACAAGGGGGCACACGCGTCTGGAGTTCAGTTGCAGTGGCTGGAGGCCGTGGCGCGCCAATTCTCTCTCTCTGCCTCCCTCACTGTGGCATAAAACAAAAAGGAGTCTGTTGGGCTTGCCTCAAAAAAAAGAAAAAGAAAAGAAAAGAAAAAAGAAAGAACAAATGAAGAAAGAACAGGAAGAAGTCAGCAGAAAGGAAGCTGTGATTCCTAGAAGTTCTCACACCGCCCACATCTCACAGTTATTCTCTTACTCCAGAGCAAGAAATTAATTCCTCCGGAATCTGCACTGGGCAGGTGCCAAAAGCCAAGAAAAGGGTTTCACGTTGGTGGGGTGTGAACACTAAGATGCAGCTGAGGGCCACGAGCTGAGGGGCTCCCCTGCATGTCATACTGTCGGCCAAGAGGCTGCGCAAGGCAGAGCCAGCTGCTCTGAGGCTGGGGCTGGGAGGAGGGCAGAGCGGGCAGAAACACCCCTTGGGACAGGAGTGTTTTTCTTGCTGTTTCTTATGGATGTAAAAGCCATCCAGAGAATGGGAAGATCATACCAGCTCCCTGCAGGGACCAGAGACGGCCTTTCCAGTTCAGAACTCTGGGCCTGTCAGGAGATGAGCTGGTGGCTGTTGAAGGAGATGCCAGGCTCAACGCTCACCCTTTCACTGCTTCTAAACAGGACAAGACAAAGCGACTTTCCACTCTGGATTCTTTTTTTGTTTGTTTGTTTGTTTTGTTTTTCAAGGTAGGGTTTCACTCTAGCTCAGGCTGACCTGGAATTCACTATGTAGTCTCAGGGTGGCCTCAAACTCACAGCGATCCTCCTAACTCTGCCTCCCAAGTGCTGGGATTAAAGGCATGTGCCACCACACCCGGCTCATTTTTATTTTAATGGTTTTTGGAGGTATAGTCTCGCTCTAGCTCATGCTGACCTGGAATTCACTATGCAGTCTCAGGGTGGCCTCAAACTCACAGCGATCCTCCTAGCTCTGCCTCCCAAGTGCTGGGATTAAAGGCGTGCACCACCATACCCAGCTTGGATTCATTTTTTAAAAAATATTTGTACTTATTTATTAGAGAGAAAGAATGGGCGAGCCAGAGCCTCTGGCCACTGCAAATGAACTCCAGACTCATGCGCCATCATGTGCATCTGGCTTACATGGGTCCTAGGGAGTCGAACCTAGGTCCTTAGGCTTTACAGGCAAGCACCTTAACCGCTAAACCATATCTCCAGCCCTTGTTTTTATTTTTTTTAAACTTCATATTGACGTTCTCCATACACACACACACACACACACACACACACACACACACACACAATATACCATGATCCTAATCCCCTCCCACTCCCCCGTTTGCCCCCTACCCCCCATTGAATCTTCTTCTTTCTAACTTGCTCCTGTTACACTTTGATGTCATCACTCCCCCCGCCCCTCATGTTACGCAGGTCTTGCATAGGCAGCGTCAGCCACTCTGAGGTCATGAATGCTACGTCCACCCAGTGTCTGGAAGACAGCATTGCAAAGCCCTCTCCCCTCTCCTTTGACTTTTATATTCTTTCTTCCACCTCCTTCAGTGGTCCCTGAGCCTTGATTGTCTCTTCTTCTCAGCACTTTGATGAGTTTTGAGTCAGCCCAGTGACCACCCCGTCTGGCTCCCTGTTTGGTGCGCCGTGGGCACGGTCCAGCTGATTGGATTGGCTAGTTCTTCAGATCAGCAGCTGAAGGCTATCTGGGTTCAGGTTTTTAAAAAATGTTTTACACATTTGTTTGGGTTTTAAATTTTTTGTTTGTTTATTTATTTATTTTTAAATTTTTTGTTTATTTTTATTTATTTATCTGAGAGCGACAGGCAGAGAGAGAAAAAGGCAGATAGAGAGAAAGAATGGGTGCACCAGGGCCTCCAGCAACTGCAAAGGAACTCCAGATGCATGTGCCCCCTTGTGCATCTGGCTAATGTGGGTCCTGGGGAATTGAGCCTTGAACCGGGGTCCTTAGGCTTCATAGGCAAGCACTTAACCACTAAGCCATGTCTCCAGCCCTTTATTTATTTATTTGAGAGGGAGAGAGAGAGAGAGAATGGGCACATCAGGGCCTCCAGCCACTGCCACGAACTCCAGATGCGTGTGCTACCTTGTGCATCTGACTTATGTGGGTCCTGGGGAATTGAACATGGGTCCTTTGGCCTTGCAGGCAAGTGCCTTAACAGCTAAACCATCTCTCCAGCCCTGGATTCAGTATTAAATCTCTCTCTCTCTGGCTCTCATGATGCCAAATACACCAGTCTCCCCAGGATCCTGATGAAGCTCAGATGGCTGCCCACCCGGGAGATTCTGGCCAGCAGGTTGGGCCAGGCCTGAGTCACACTGGTGTGGCTGCTCCTGGGTTCAGCTTTGGGGCCGGTCACCCTCCTCAGCCCCTCAGCAGAGCATTCTGTGGTTTGTTGCTTAAAAAGTGCTCAGGGAGCTAGGCATGGTGGTGCAGATTTATAACCCCAGCACTCAGGAGGCAGAGGCAAGAAGGTCATGGGTTCTAGGTCAGCCTGGGCTACACAGGGAGACCCTGTCTCAAAAAAAAAAAATTCAAATGCACGTGCCACCTTGTGCCCAAGAGGAACGTGGCCCTAGCCGCAGGGGCGGGGAGCGGGGGGCTGTGGACCTCCAGTCCACCGTGGGAAGATTGAGAAAACAAAGAACAGATACCACAGACAATGACTTCACCGCAGAGAGGCCACTCGGTTCGCATGGGAAGGGGCAGGCAGAGCATGACGACTATGTCCTGCTCAGGGGAGCCTCCGAGAATGAGAGAGAGCGAGAGAGAGCTGGCAAGCATGAGCCACAACCCACGACCATCTGCAGCCACAGTGAGGAGCAAGGGAAGAGGGCAGGCACACTGCACCTCCCTTCTCAAAAATATTTTATTTATTTATTTGAAAGGGGAGAGAGAGAGAGAATGGGTGCGTCACTTTGTGCTTGTTGAAACCTTGGAGGAATTAAAATGCCTCCCTTTCTCCGCTTCCTTTCCCCGGACAGGACTCAGCACTTGCTTTGGGAGAGCCGGTGGGGCGTCCCTTTGCTCACGGTCCCACCGCAGGCCTGGCCTAGACAGGAGAAAATTCTGCTTCTCCAGCTTTGCCGGTTGGGTACAGATGGGCTGGGGGGGGGGGTATCCCAGTCCTCGTTGTGGAAGGGGTGACTGACTGCTGGCTTCCTCTGCCCCCTGCTGCAGGCAACAAGCAAGCCGAGGCCAGGCGTGGTGGCACCCACCTTTCATCCCAGCACTCAGGAGGCAGACGTAGGAGGATCACTGGGAGTTTGAGGCCAGCCTGGGATTACAGAGGGAGTTCCAGGTCAGCCTGGGCTAGAGTGAGACCCCCTCACCTCAAAATAAATAAATAAATAATAACTGAGCAAGCAGAGCTGGAGAAGCATGTGTGTACATGCGTGTGCATGTGTGTACACACACTCACGCATGTGCACTTACACGCCTCTCCTCCCTCCCCCATCCCTGCTCTTCCCCACCTCGCCACATCCTGTTGTCTCAGTCTTCATTATTGTTTTTGTTTATTTTTGTTTATTTATTTGAGAGTGACAGACAGAGAGAGAAAGAGGCAGATAGAGAGAGAGAGGGAGAATGGGCGTGCCAGGGTCTCCAGCCACTGCAAACGAACTCCAGACGCGTGCGCCCCCTTGTGCATCTGGCTAACGTGGGTCCTGGGGAATCGAGCCTCGAACCGGGGTCCTTAGGCTTCACAGGCAAGTGCTTAACCGCTAAGCCATCTCTCCAGCCCTCAGTCTTCATCTTTATGCTGGAAGGTTGAGGTGGGGCAGGGTCCTCTTAGCCCCAGAGGAGGAGATCAGTCAGGAAGTTCTGTTGTCAGAGTGTCGTGAGTCCAGGGTATCGCTTTCCGGGCCCCAGTTTTCCCATGTTTAACGTCCACACAATAGGAGAGAGGAGGGCGTCTGGTGACATTTGTTTCCCATCCTTGCTTTGAGAGTCCCATTGTTCCAGAAATAGCAACAATGGGCAAAATGGTTTAAAAAAAATTAAGCCCCTTCCCACAACAACAAATAAAGAAAGAAAGAAAAAAGAAGACACGATCACACTGAGAGCCTTGGGAACCACCTCCGAGTGTAGAAACGACTGGAACACCAAGGCTGGCGGGGCCCATGGTCAGAAGCCAGGCTGTACGTCTGTTCAGCTGCTGTAACAAATGTGCCCTAAACCAGGCATGGTGGCCTTGAATCCCAGCACTCAGGAAGCTCAAAATAATAATAATAAGCCAGGCATAGTGGCACATGCCTTTAATCCCAGCACTTGGGAGGCAGAGGTAGGAGGATCGCCATGAGTTCGAGGCCATCCCTGAGACTACAGAGTAAATTCCAAGTCAGCCTGGGATAGAGTGAGAGCCTACACTGAAAAACAAAATAATAATAATAATGATAATAATCATAGGCTGGAGAAATGGCTTAGCGGTTAAGGTGCTTGTCTGCAAAGCCTAAGGATTCATTTTGAATCTCCAGGTCCTATGTAAGCCAGACGCACAGTGATGCAAGCACAATGTCACACATGCGCACAATGAGTCTGTTCACAGCAGCTGGAGGCCCTGGTTCACCCATTCTCTCTCTCTCTCTCTCTCTCTCTCTCTGCCTCTTTCTCTCAAAATAACTAATAATAATAAACCTTTAAAATAATGATAATGTAGAAAGACATCCAGTTTCTATCTCCAGCACACACACATACTCACACGCACACTTGCACACACACACATACACACGCATACACACACACACATGCACTTGCCAAACAGAAAAGGCTAGCTTAACCAGGTGCAGCACTGGAGAGGTTGAGGGAGGGAGAGGGAGATCGCTGTGAGTTCGATGCTAGCCTGGCTTCAGGTTAGCCTCTGCTAGAGTGAGACCCTTCTTCAAGAAACCAAAAAACAAAAACAAAAATTATTTTATTTATTTATTTATTTTGGTTTTTTGAGGTAGGGTCTTACTCTAGCCCAGGCTGACCTGGAATTCACTCCGTAGTCTCAGGGTGGCCTCGAACTCACAGAGATCCTCCCACCTCTGCCTCCCGAGTGCCGGGATTAAAGGCGTGCGTCACCACGCCCGGCTTAAAAAATATGTTTTAAAGCTAGCTTATACTTAGTGCAGGGATGGGTTTCGAGACTATAAAATTCTCACAGACTGCAGGAGGCCTTGTCCAGACATGATCATCTCTCTCTGATGGGTGGAGTGAGTCAGTAGATAATGATGACCCCCCACCCAGGTCCTATAAAGCCCAGGCCAGGAGTGGAGAGCCGGGGAAATCTGAGTCCCTGGGGCCGCAGCATGAAAGCCTCATTCCAGAAGCCCCTGCCCGCTTCCTCTGGCCCTGGCACAGCCTGTGCTGCCCTGTGCCAGGGGGCTGCTCACAAAGGGCCTTCGTGAGACTTGGGGGAGGCTAGGAGCAGAGACCAGCCTGTTCTGTTGTGTCTGATACACAAACAGCTCCTTTGTTGTTACTGAAAAGAAAACAGAGGAAGAGGAAGGAAGGGATTGGAAGGGAAGGGAAGGGATGGAGGAAAAAACAAAAGAGAATGGAAAGAAAGGGGAGGGGAGAGAAGGAAAGAAATTCTTGTCTATGCCCTCCCCCTCCAGAGACCTCCAGTCACAGACTAGTGGTCCAGGGTGCTCTGGGCACTCCATGCCCCTGTCTGAAGGATGCCCCGCTCTCACCCCATGTCTCCCTACGGGGCACTTTCCGCCAAAGCCCCAAGGCACCAGCCCATTGTTAGCTATAGTGGGCATCTCCTTCACTCCTCCAGTGCTATCTAAAATGGAGCCTTACTTTATTGAAAAAAATAAACAGGCAGGCTGGAGAGATGGCTTAGCGGTTAAGGCATTTGCCTGTGAAGCCAAGGACCCAGGTTTGATTCGCCAGGACCCATGTAAGCCAGATGCACAAGGCCATCCTGAAACTACACAGTGAGTTCCTGATCAGCCTGGGATAACATAGGGACCCTACCTCAAAATAAATTTAAAAATAAGACATAAGATTATCTGGGGCTGGAGAGATGGCTTAGCGGTTAAGCACTTGCCTGTGAAGCCTAAGAACCCCGGTTCGAGGCTTGATTCCCCAGGACCCACGTTAGCCAGATGCACAAGGGGGCGCACACATCTGGAGTTCGTTTGCAGTGGCTGGAGGCCCTGGCGTGCCCATTCTCTCTCTCCCTATCTGCATCTTTCTCTCTCTGTCTGTCGCTCTCAAATAAATAAATAAAAATAAACAAAAAACATGTTTAAAAGAAAAAAAAGTTGTTCTGCCAGGCATGGTGGCACACACCTTTAACCCCAGCACTCAGGAGGCAAAGGTAGGAGGATCACTGCAAGCTTGAGGCCAGCCTGAGACCACAAAGTGAATACCAGGTCAGCCTGGGCTAGAGAGAGTCTCTACCTTGGGGGGAAAAAATTGTCCTAAGACAAACAGAAGTACCAGGGGTCCTATGAGCCTCTTCCAGATCACCAGCAAGTGAGGTGCTAAGGAGTTGAGTCTCCTCCGCAGGGTCACACAGCTAGGACTAAGCGGACTCCAATGCCTTTCTGTCTTCACAGTGGTCTGACCCAAGAACCAAAAGACCCAGGAACAACAACAAAACCAGCCGGGCGTGGTGGCGCACGCCTTTAATCCCAGCACTGGGGAGGCAGAGGTCAGAGGATCTCCATGAGTTCGAGGCCCCCACGAGACTACATAGCGAACTCTAGGTCAGCTTGGGCTAGAATGGGAAGACCTTATGTCGAAAAAAAAAAACAAACAAACAAAACCCCTGATGTATTGCTTCAGAGGGAAACCCAGTGTGGGTTGGCAGCAGTGAACTTCAGGAGAATCGTGGCCCGCAGCCTGCCCGGGGCTTATGAGACCAACGCGGCTTCTCTGTGCCTGGCCCCCAGCACGCCACCATCTGAGAAGGGAAAACTCCTCCCAGGCGGTCTCCGGGGACTCCCAGAGGCGCTGGGAATGGAGAAGGATTTTTCTGGAGATGGATGAATGTCCTTTTCTTCTCCAAAAGGAAAAAAAAAAAAGAGCATGCTGTGTTGGTCTATATTTACTTAAATATGAAATTTATTTATGGAGCCAAACAGAGCTGGCGTTGGTGTTCAGTGCCCAGCAGGAAATAGCCTGGCTTGTTTTTGTCTCCTCAGAGTGCCATGTCCCTCAGTGACCTGAGCTGAGTTTTCAGAGATGGAGGTCGCCTGGTTCTTGGGCAACCCAGCCCACCATCCGGGCTACGGCACTTCATCCTCGACACTGGACGGTGTGCCTCTAGGGTGTGAGGTTGGCACTGCCCTCCTCTGTCATCTCTATGGGCAAAATGGGGGCACACGCCAGCCTCACACCTCCCTCATAGATAAAAAAGCAAGATGGGTCTCAGCCGGGCGTGGTGGTGCACGCCTTTAATCCCAGCACTTGGGAGGCAGAGGTAGGAGGATTACCATGAGTTCGAGGCCACCCTGAGACGACATAGTGAATTCCATGTCAGCCTGAACTAGAGTGAGACCCTACCTCGAAAAACAAAACAAAACAAAACAAAACAAACAAACAAAAAAAAGCAAGATGGGGACTGGGGAGATGGCTCAGTGGGTAAAGTGCCCGTCTCACAGGCATGAGGCCCTGAGTTCGAGCCGCAGAGGCCATGTACAAGTGCCTGGTGTGACGGCACGCCCCTGTGATCCCAGGGCTGGAGAGGCAGAGACTGGAGGACCTCTGTGTCTTGCTGGCCCAACTGGTGAGCTCTAAGCTAATGAACGACTTGTTTCAAGAAAGGAGGGCAGTGGGGCTGGAAAGATGGCTCAGCTGTTAAAGGCACTTGCTTGCAAAGCCTACCAGCCTGGGTTCGATTACCAAGTACCCACATAAATCCAAATGTACAAAGTGGCACTTGGGTCTGGAGTCCATTAGCAGTGGCAAGAGGCCCTGGTGTGCCCATTCTTTCTCTCACTCTGATTCTCTCTCTCTCTCTCAACCTGCTTGCATATAAATAAATGTCTTTTTTAAAAAAAAAAAACCCTATTTTTTAGCTGGGCATGGTGACACACACCTTTAACCCCAACACTCTCGGGAAGCAGAGGTAGGAGGATCGCTGTGAGTTTGAGGCCACCCTGAGACTACATAGTGAATTCCAGGTCAGCCTGGGCCAGAAGTGAGACCCTACCTGGAACAACCAAAAACAAAACAAAACAAACAACAACAACAAAAAAAAAAACTATTTTTTTTTTTTTTTTTTTTGGTTGTTCCAGGTAGGGTCTCACTTTAGTTCAAGCTGACCTGGAATTCACTATGTAGTCTCAGGGTGGCCTCAAACTCATGGCGATCCTCCTACCTCTGCCTCCCAAGTGCTGGGATTAAAGGTGTGCGCCATCACGCCTGGCTTAAAACACTATTAATAAAAAGAAAGGGGGCTGGAGAGATGGCTTAGTGGTTAAGCACTTGCCTGCAAAGCCTAAGGACCCAGGTTTGATTCTCCAGGACCCACGTAGGCCAGCACACAGCAGCACACGTATCCAGAGTTCGTTTGCAGTGGCTGGAAGCCCTGGCACATCCATTCTCTCTCTCTCTCTCTCTCTCTCTCTCTCCCCCCCCCCTTTCACTCTCTCAAATAAATAAATAAGAATATTGAAAATTTAAAAGCCCAGAGAGGATCAGGAATGTGCCTGGAGTCCCCTAATAATACACAGCAGGGCCAGGGCAAGGTCTGGGTCCCCCGCCTTTGATCCAAGGCTTTCTCATCCGCACCTCCATGGCCCAGGCCTCAAAAGGAAGCGATGGCCGTGGGCAGGCTGCCACTCTGTCTTAAGGAAAGGCTGAGGACTGTGCTCTTCCCCACAAGGAAGACCATTTCTGGTTAGGTTTCAAATTAGCTCTCAGGGCAGACAGGAAAATTACAGGGTGGAGTGGCCGGACAGGTCCAGCTGCCCACTCTGTCCCGCGGGAGGAGATGGCTGGCAGCAACCGGGCAAGGTGTACCCGGGGGCCTCAGAGCAGGCTGGTGGCAGTGAGATGATTCTAGAGAGATCTGTCGCCCTGAAGGTGGTGACCTTCAGCTACCGTCTCCTCTGCCTGGAATCCTCCCGCCCCTCCCTGTCAGGTCAAAGCCAAAAGTCACCTTCCTGGGCTGGAGAGATGGCTTAGCGGTTAAGCTGCTTGCCGGCAAAGCCAAAGGACCCGGGTTCCATCTCCCAGTGCCCAGGAAAAGCCGATGCGCAGTGTGCCTGTAGTTCGTTTGCAGTGCTGGAGGCCCTGGCGTGTCCCATTCTCTCTCTCTATATCGATCTATCTGCTTCTTTCTCTCTTAAATAAATAAACAAAATATTTTTTTAAATAAATAAAAAGTCACCATCTCCAGATGGCCTCCCTGACTTGTCCCATGGAGCAGGGCTGAGAGTCCCTTGGGCCCTGCTCCCCCGCCAGGCACTGGTCATGTCTGGTGACTATTCTAAAAAGAATAGGTGGGGGGCATATGGCTGAATCTTTTTTTCTTTTCAACTTTTTTTTTTATTAACAACTTCCATGATTGTAAACAATATCCCATGGTAATGCCCTCCCTTCACCTTCACTTTCCCCTTTGAAACTCCACTCTCCATCATATCCCCTCCCCCTCTCAATCAGTCTCTCTTTTAGTTTGATGTCATCATCTTTTCCTCCTATTATGATGGTCTTGTGTAGGGAGTGTCAGGCACTGTGAGGCCATGGATATCCAGGTCATTTTGTGTCTGGGGGGAGCATGTTGTAAGGAGTCCTGCTCTTCCTTTGGCTCTTACATTCTTTCCTCCACCTCTTCCGCAATGGACCCTGAGCCTTGGAAGGTGTGATCGAGATATTGCAGTGCTGAGCACTCCTGTCCCTTCTTCCCAGCACCATGATGCCTCCTGAGTCATCCCATCTCCCCCTCTCTCTCTCTCTGTCTCTCTCTTACTCTCTCAAATAAATAAATAAATAATTTTTTTTTAAAAAAAAGCTCAGTTAGAAAAAAAAAGGAGGGAGGAAAGAAGGAAGAGAGGGAAGGATTGTCTGGTGAGACGAGCCCCCATCCCTAGCCTAACACCCAGCTTCGCCAAAACCCCTCCCAGGCCCACACCAGGGAGCATTCACACAGCCCAGCACCTGCCTGCCACCTCCCCAGCCACACGAAGCTGGCACCCCCTGGCAATCCGGCAGTCGTCCTCCACGGCCTATGAAGGCCCCTCTTTTTTCTGGTGGCTGTTTGTGTTGGGCCCTGCTCACTGCCACGGCAGACTGTAGCCACTGTTGGTGGACACAGGAGAGGCCCAGGGCTGCTGGCCATGGCTAAAGGGCTCTCTTTGTGGGTAGAAAGATGAGCAGTCTGGGGCCCAGGGTCCTGGAAGCCAGCTGTTTCCAGCCTCCTGCTCATTCAGGAGGTAAACAGGACCCAGAGGAGCCTGGGATGGGGCCCCCCCTGCCCCTCACCCTCTCCAGCCCAGGCCCTGACCAGCCACATTCCAGAAGAGAACACACGGCCCCTGTTCTTCCTCCACCCACGACGTAAATCACTGCTTCTTAGGCCGCCGGCCACAGCCTGAGCCCCACAGCCTGAATCGCCCGCACCACGGACACCCTGCTGCCTGGAAGTGTGGTCAGCCTCTGCTCCCAAAGGCCCTGGGCATGGGGAGATGGACGCTGGGTCCCTGCCCAGTGCCACAGCTGGGGGTAGTTCCAATGATGAAGCTGTCATTTTTTTTTTTTTTCCTATTCATATATTTTGAGGGAGAGAGAGAATAGGCACGCCAGGGCCTCTAGCCACTACAAATGAACTCCAGACATATGGGCCCCTTTGTGTATTTGGCTTATGTGGCTACTGGGAATGGAACCTGGGTCCTTAGGCTTCGCAGGCAAATGAATTAACCACTAAGCCATCTCTCTCCAGCCAGAAGCTGCCATTTCTTTTTTTTAAATTTATTTATTTATTTGAAAGAGGAGAGAGCAAGAGAAAGAGAGAGAATGGGAGCGCCAGGGCCTCCAGCCACTGAAAATGAACCCCAGATGCTTGCGCCCCCCTTGTGCATCTGGCTAACAGTATTGGAGAATTGAACCTGGGTCCTTTGGCTTTTCAGGCAAGTGCTTAACCACTAAACCTTCCCCTCAGCCCTGTAAATATTTTTATTTATTTATTTATTTATTTATTGTTTTTTGAGGTAGGGTCTCACTCTAGCTCAGGCTGACCTGGAATTCACTATGTAGTCTCAGGGTGGCCTTGAACTCATAGCAATCCTCTTGCCTCTGCCTCCAAAAGGTGTGCACCACCATGCCTAGCTTATTTTTTTAATTTTTTTGTTTATTTTTATTTATTTATTTGAGAGAGACAGACAGAGAGAGAAAGAGGCAGACAGAGAGAAGGAGAGAGAGGAAGAGAGAGAGAGAATGGGCACACTAGGGCCTCCATCTACTGCAAATGAACTCCAGATGCATGTGCCACCTTGCGCATTTGGCTAACGTGGGTACTGGAGATTCGAGCCTTGAACGGGGACTCTTAGGCTTCACAGGCAAGTGCTTAACCACTAAGCCATCTCTCCAGCCCCTGGCTTATTTATTTTTAATTTTAATTTTAATTTTTTTTTTGAGACAAACCCAACAGATTGGCCTTTACTTATGTGAGAGAGCAAGAGCAAGAGAGAGAGAGAATTGGCATGCCAGGGCCTCCAGCCACTGCAGTAGAATTCCAGACACGTGCGCCATCTTGTGAGCATGTGCGACCTTACATCACCTTGTATGTCTAGCTTACATGGGACCTGGAGAGCCAAAACTGGGTCCTCAGGCTTCGCAGGCAAGTGCCTCAACCACTAAGCCATCTCTTCAGCCCTGTAAATATTTTTAAGTAAGGCTGAGAAGATGGTTCTGTGAGTAAACTCACTTGTTGCACAAGCACAAGGGCCTGAGAGAGCCTTTGTTCACATGTAAAACGCCACGCAGGATCACGCCTGTCTGTTACCCCAGTCCTGTGGGAGGTGGGGGTGCAGAGACAGGAGAATGACCAGGACTTTCTGATCAGTCAGTCTGACTGAAAACCAGCAGCTCCAGATTCAGTGAGCGACTCCGCCTCAAAGAAACAAGTAGGAGAGCTTGTTCTCTGGCCTCTGAATCTGCACACACAAATGTGCATATGTTATACATACCCAGCACACCACACACACACACACACACACACACACACACCACAAGTATTTTGAAGTTATTTGACTGATTCAGAATCAAGAAAAACCATCAAACAGCTATTAGTGACTATTTCTTTCTTCGTTTTGTAGCATTTTTGTGCTGCATCTGGACTTGTTTGCCTGGCAAAGATTCAAATATCATGACGGGCTCTCAGGTGTGATGGTTGAAGAGTAAATTTAAAAGCCAGGTGCAGTGCACACCTGGAAATAGTAGCACTTGGGAGGCAGGAAGATCCGGGTTTCAAGGTCCTGCCTAGCTACATCAGCAAGTCTGAGGTGAGCCTGGGCTACATGAGACCCTGTCTCAAAACACCAAGAAAGAAAGAGGAGGAAGAGAGGGAAGGCGGGATGAAGAGAGAAAGGGAAAAAAAAGGAAGAGAGAGAGAGAGAATGGAGGGGAAATGAAAGAAAAAGTAGGAAGAAGGAAAACAGTTGCCATTAGCTTCATCCCAACCTATGACCCCTTCCTTGTGTCTCCCCCTTGATACTGAGAACCCTATGCTGCTGAACCTCCAGTCCCCGGACACCTCTGGGCTTGGTTGCCAGAGATCTTTTTCTTGTTAATGTGTATTTTTTTTTATTTATTTACAACTTCTATACTCGCAGACAACAGACCATGGTATTTCCCTCCCCTCCCCTCCCCCACTTTTCCCTTCACAACTCCGCTCTCCGTCATATCCCCTCCCCCTCTCCATTAGTCTCCCTTTTATTTTGATGTCATCATCTTTTCCTTCTATTATGCAGGTCTTGTGTGGGTATTGCTAGGCACTGCGAGGTCATGAATATTGAGGCCAAGTTCTGTCTGGACAGTTGTACGGAAGGAGTGTTACCCTTCCTTTGGCTCTTACGTTCTTTCTGCCACCTCTCCTCCAATGGACCCTGAGCCTTAGAGGGTGTGATAGAGATGTTTCAATTCTGGACACTCCTCCATCCCTTCTTAGCACCATGGTGCCTTTTGGGTCATCCCAGTGTTCACCGCCATCTGAAAAGAGAAGCTTCTCTAACCAGAAATGAGAGTAGCTTTTATATATGAATATGAACATTAAGTGTAGTGCTTACAGGGCAATTTGGTGAGAATAATATATGCATTTATACAGACAAGATCAGGCTTTATACCCCTAAGGCTCATGACCTCCCCTGCCATAGGCTTTTGATTAGGTTTTCAGTACCAGGCACATATTCCCTCCCATAGAGCAGGTCTCCAGTCCAATTAGAGAGCAGTTGGTTTCCCCCAGAACAGACATGCCACTGTTGCACCTATTCAGTCATTTGGCCTGGCTGGCCAAACGTGAGGCTTCCAGTGTCCACTGTTGTCACCGCTGATGGCTTCTGTCTCCCATAGGGCTGCATGCAGTGCAGCTTTTTCCAGCTTTCAGTTTGCTGGTCTACAGGGAGAAGGTTTTCAACTCAGCCCCAGCTTGATTTCTCGGTGACCTTCCCGCCCAGGCATGTGGAGTCTTCAGCAATAGGGTCTTGCCATCTGTTTCTGGGGGGAAATCAAGGACCTTGGCAATAGCCTGTAATGTTTTGGAGGCAGCAGGGACCTCGCTGGCCAACAACTCACTGGAAGGTATCCCATCCCTGCTGATTGCCAGAGAGCTTGATTAACACAAAGTCCTGGAGCGCCCTCTTGTGGCTATTATTAGAATTACGTAGGCCAAAGCTCCTTGAGCATTTTTAAGTTTACAGGTCACAGCTGGAGCGCCACAGGCCAAATTATTTGATCCATAGTTGTAGTCTGTAAGAACACGTTTATGTATTACAGTGCGTTAGAAAGTGGTGGTGGCCCACGCCTTTAATCCCAGCACTCAGGAGGCCACCACACGCCTCCAACTCCTTCTTAAAATTTTGAGGTAAGCATTTACCATGTAGCCCAGGCTGGCCTCAAACTTGTGAGCCTCCTGCCACTGCCTACTGAATGTCCGGACTATGTGGTGTGCAACACCGTGTCTGCATTCCCCTCTTCCCACCTTCCGGTGACTGCTTCTTGTCAGAAATTTCAACGTGTTAAGTGAGTTTTGTAATTTTGTAGTCTACGTGGGATCAGAAGAGTCGAACGTGGGTCCTTAGGTTTCACAGGCAAGCACCTTAACCGCCAAGCCCTCTTTCCTGCCCAATTACTGAGGATTTTTTAAAAAGTATTTATTTAGGGCTGGAGAGATGGCTTAGCAGTTAAGCGCTTGCCTGTGAAGACTAAGGACCCCGGTTCAAGGCTTGATTCCCCAGGACCCACATTAGCCATATACACAAGGGGGCGCACGCATCTGGAGTTCATTTGCAGTGGCTGGAGGCCCTGCTATGCCCATTCTCTCTCTCTCTCTCTCTCTCTCTCTCTCTCTCTCTCTCTCTCTATCTGCCTCTTTCTCTGTCTGTCACGCTCAAATAAATAAATAAAAATAAACAAAAAATATATTTATTTATTGCAAGCACAGAGAGACAAACAGAGATAGAGAGAATGGGTGCTCCAGGGCCTCCAGTTGCTGCAAATGAACTCCAGATGCATGCGCCACCCTGTGCCTCTGGTACTACGTGGGTACTGGGGAAACTAAACCCGTCACTAGACTTTACAGGCAAGCTCCGCAAATGCTGGGCCATCTTTCCAGCCCTTATTAAGGGTTGTATGCACAGGAAGACCCTACTGTCTGGCAGTTAAAATGGGTCAGGGGGCTGGAGAGATGGCTTAGCGGTTAAGGTGCTTGCCTGTGAAGCCTAAGGACCCAGGTTCAATTCCCCAGTTTCCACGTAAGCCAGATGCACAAGGTGGCATATGCGTCTGGAGTTCGTTTGCAGTGGCTGTGGGGGGGGGGGACTGGGGTGACGGTTCCGTGGGGGCAAGCCTGGTGACCCGAGTTTGAATCCCCACGACCCACGTAAAGCTGGAGGCACTAGTGTCTGTAACTCCAGCCGTCCTGAAGAAGCCAGAGTCGGGGGGGATCCTAGAAGCCATCAGGCCGGCTCGCCTGACGCAGGCAACAGACCTCGCCTCGAACAAGGTGAAAGGTGAGCGCCAGTACCTGAGGTCGTCCTTGAACCTCCATGTGCACGATGCGGCACGTCGACTGCTCACACACGCGCACACAGCACACATTCATGCCTACTAAGATAATTTTAAAAATTTTTTGTTAATCAGTTTTATTTATTTATTTGAGAGTGACAGAAAGAGAGAGAAAGAAGCAGATAGAGAGAGAGAGAGAGAGAATGGGCACGCCAGGGCCTTCAGCCACTGCAAAGGAACTCCAGATGCGTGCGCCCCCTTGTGCATCTGGCTAACGTGGGTCCTGGGGAATCGAGCCTCAAACCAGGGTCCTTAGGCCTCACAGACAAGCGCTTAACCTCTAAGCCAGTTCTCCAGCCCACAAAGAATTTCTTTTAAAGGGCTTTCAGGAGTCCACATTTATCTGTACTCACAGCTAAGATTTTTTACGGAAAGGATAGGGAGTAAAAAGAAAAAAAGAAAACAAAAAACAGCTCACTAGCCAGGCAAAGCCAGGGGAGTCACTGGGGCTGTGCTTAATCCCTCCTGCAAGGAGCTCTGAGAACACATGAAATGCTTTTTTTTTTTTAACGGGAAGCTCACTGACGATGATGCGTGTCAGGGCCCATCACACAGCAGTCTGCTGCCACGTCCCAAAATTCCGGACTCCCTGAATGAAAGCAGGTGTTCACCACAAGCCACATTGCTTGCCTGGAGGACTGAAGGCCACAGAGCCGCGTTTCTCAGAGAACCATGGGAACTGTCCTGAAATCCAAGATGCCAGACACCTGCTGTGGTGGTTTGATCC
Organism: Dipus sagitta; assembly: GCA_036346955.1. NCBI lineage: Eukaryota > Metazoa > Chordata > Mammalia > Rodentia > Dipodidae > Dipus > Dipus sagitta. The sequence goes on along the minus strand of CM070790.1, from coordinate 24,682,989 downwards.
AGGTGTCTCCCATAAACTCAGGTGTTCTGAATGCTTGGTTCCCAGCTGATGGAGATTTGGGAATTAACGCCTCCTGGAGGCAGTGTATTGTTGGGGGCAGGCTTATGGGTGTTATAGCCAGTTTCCCCCTCGCCAGTGTTTGGCACACTCTCCTGTTTCTGTTGTCCACCTGATGTTGGCCAGGGGATGATGTCCACCCTCTGCTCATGCCATCATTTTCCCCTGCCATCTTGGAGCTTCCCCTCAAGTCTGTAAGCCAAAAGAAACCCTTTCCTCCCAAAAGCTGCTCTTGGTCGGGTGATTTCTGCCAGCAACGCGAACTTGACCGCAACGCTTGCCAAGGGCCAGGTTCCCAAGCAGGCCTGTCTGTGCACTTCCCAAGGAGGAGGCTTTGGATCTTGGTCTGAAAAGTCAGGAACTAGGGGCTGGGGATCTAGCTCGGTTGGTAGGGTTGGTCTAGCGTGCACAAAGCCCTGGGTTTGATACACCAGGCGAGATGCACACCTGTAATCCCAGCACTTGAGCGGCAGAGGCGGGAAGATCAAAAGTTGAAGGTCATCCTCAGCTGTACAGCAAGTTTGAAGCCAGCCTGCGCTACACGAGCCCCTATCTCAAACAAAGTTTGGACCATAATGAAAGGCCAAAACCCTGGCAGACAAACTCCAATTTTTTTTTTTTTTTTTTTTTTGGTTTTTCAAGGTAGGGTCTCACTCTAGCCCAGGCTGACCTGGAATTCACTATGGAGTCTCAGGGTGGCCTTGAACTCACGGTGATCCTCCTACCTCCGCCTCCTGAGTGCTGGGATTAAAGGCGTGCGCCACCACGCCCGGCTCAGACCCCAATTTTCTGTCAGCCTTTGCAAGCCGCCTTCTGCACCACCATTCCAGTCCTCTCCACTGTCACCCAGACTCCATCAGCCCTTTGCAGTGAGTGTGCATGGCCTGAGGGGGCACCACCCGGCACGGGCAAGAGCCACATCCATGGCCAGGTGTGGTGGCACATGCCTGTCATCCCAGCACTTGAGCGCCTGAGGCTGGAGGATCACAAGTTTAAGGCCAGTGTGAGCTACATCGTAAGAACCTATCTCAAAGAAATAAGGGGCTGGAGAGATGGCTCAGCAGTTAAGACGCTTGCTTGTGAAAGACTAAGGACTCATGTTCGAATCTCCAGATCCCACATAAGCCAGATGCACAGTGATGCAAGCACACAAGGGGGCGCACGCATCTGGAGTTCGTTTGCAGTGGCTGAAGGCCCTGGTGAGCCCATTCTCTCTCTCTCTCTCCCTCGTTCTCTCTCTCAAATAAACAAAAAAGAAAGAAGAAAGAAAGAAAGAAAGAAAGAAAGAAAGAAAGACAGAAAGAAAGAAAGAGGACTAGAGAGATGGCTTAGCAGTTAAGTGCTTGCCTGTGAAGTCTAAGGACCCCAGTTCGAGGCTTGATTCCCCAGGACCCACCTTAGCCATATGCACAAGGGGTCGTGCACGTCTGGAGTTCGTTTGCAGTGGCTGGAGGCCCTGGCGCGCCCATTCTCTCTATCTGCCTCTTTCTCTCTCTGTCACTCTCAAATAAATAAATAAAAATAAACAAAAAGAAAGAAAGGATAGAAGGAAGGAAGGAAGAAAGATGCCCACACACAAGCTGGGCACGGTGATGCATGCCTGTAAATCCCAGCTCTCAGGCAGCTGAGGCAGGAGGATCACAAGTGCAAAGTCATTCTCAATTACATAGCGAGTTCTAGATCAGCCTGGCTACATAGTGAATTCAAGGCCAGCCAGGGCTCAGTGGTGAGATGAGATCTATCACAAACAAACAAAGCCACATTAACACATATGTTCCTGTAGGCCAATCTGTTCCCCTTGCTGGCTCTCTAGGATGTTTTTTTGTTTTGGTTTTGGTTTTTAGCCCAGGCTGACCTGGAATTCACTATGGAGTCTCAGGGTGGCCTCAAACTCAAGGCTCAAGGCGATCCTCCTACCTCTGCCTCCCGAGTGCTGGGATTAAAGGTGTACACCACCACGCCCGGCTCTAGGATGTTTTTCCTCTCTTTCTCTCTCTCCCTCTCTCTCCTTTCCTTTCTTCCCCCCTGCCCCAAGAGGGCCTCATATACCCCAGGCTGACCTCAAACTCACTGTGGAGTCAAGGATGATCCTGGATTTCCGACCCTCCAGCCTCCACGTCCCGAGTGCTGGGATTGCAGGCATGCACCGCCACACCTTGTTTATGTGGGGCCGGGGATCAAACCCAGGGCTTTGGGTATGCTGGGCAAGCACTCTCTCTACCAACTGAGCCATATCCCCCAGGCCCTTCTGCAGAATTCCTAAGCCTGGTTGGGCTTTCTTTTTTTTTTCTTTCACCTGTTTCCTCTTTCCCAGCTTCCACTCTGCTTCCCAGCCCTGATAAGCAGGGTGTGTGTGTGTGTGTGTGTGTGTGTGTGTGTGTGTGTGTGTTTTTCCATCTCTTTCTCCTCCCACCACTCCATGCCCTCTCACCCCTGTGGAGACAGTACATGGGCCCCTGTTAGCTGCTCGGCAAGTGAGGAGCAGGACCGCACGCCTTGGCTGGTAGTGACCCTCTAGAATGGATCTCGGGGTCCTGGGCTGAGTGGACCCCTGGGTGAGAAAGCACAGGAGGACCCGCTGGAAGCAGCTGCTTGGCAAGCTAGGGTAGCAGGCTGTCCTACCCGGGCTATGGTCCTCACTGGTCACTGTCCCTGACTGTGACACTGTGACGTAACATGAAGTACAGATTGGGTGTGTGCCCCACATCAGATCCCAAGACCTCTGTAATTTCCTGGGCGAGACAAGTGCCTGACAGAGCGTGGGATGTGGCTCAGTGGGTAGGGTGCCTGCCCCCCAGGTCAATGCCCTGGGTGAAATCCCTAGTACCACATTGAAAAACAAAACAAGGGCTGGAGAGATGGATTAGCAGTTAAGGCGCTTGCCTGCAAAGCCAAAGGACCTTGGTTCGATTCCCCAGGACCCACATAAGCAGATGCAAAAGGGGGTGCATAAATAGATAATAAAAATATTTTTAAAAAACTTAAGGGCTGGAGAGATGGCTTAGCAGTTAAGGCGCTTGCCTGTGAAGCCTAAGGACCCCGGTTTGATTCTCCAGGTCCCACGTGAGCCAGATGCACAAGGGGGCACATGCATCTGGAGTTTGTTTGCAGTGGCTGGATGCCCTGGAGCGCCCATTCTCTCCACGGCCCCCCACTTCTTCCTTCTCCTCTCTCCCTCTGTCTGACTCTGTCTCTCTCAAATAAATAAATAAATAAATAAATTTTTTTAAAAATTTTATTTATTTATTTGAGAGTGACAGACAGAGAGAGAGAGAGAGAGAGAGAAAGAGGCAGATAGAGAGAGAGAGAATGGGCACGCCAGGGCCTCCAGCCACTGCAAACGAACTCACGCTGACCCCCTTGTGCAATCTGGCAAGCACATGTGTCTGGACTTTGTTTGAAAATGCAAGGGGTCTTAGAGCACCCATACTCGTTCTTTTCCTGTCTGCCTCTTTCTCTCTCTCTCAAATAAACAAATAAAATATTTTTTAAAAGCTATTAGAGTAAAGAGACAATTTGCACATAAAAGAGAATATTTGCAAATTACCTAACAAAGGATTAATTGTCAAAACATAGAAATAATTCAACAATGCAATCAAATCTGGTTTTAAAATGAGGAACTGATCTCAAGATTTCTCAAGATAGATGAATGGCCTACAGGTCTTTGAAAAATTGTTCAACATCACTAATCATCAGGAAATACAGGTCGAAGCCACAATGAGAAGCCACTTCATCCCAGTCAGAATGGTTGTGACTAAAAAGACAATATCCTGGCTGGAGGGATGGCTTAGCTGTTAAGGTGTTTGCCTACAAAGCCAAAGGACCCAGGTTCGATTCCCCAGGACCCATGTAAGTCAGATGCACATGGTGGCGCATGCGTCTGGAGTTCATTTGCAGTGGCTAGAGATCCTGGCGCACCCATTCTCTCTTGCTCTTTCAAATAAAATAAATTTTTTTTTAAATTTAAAGAGAGAGAGACCATCCAAGCCGGACATGGTGGTGCACCCTTTAATCCCAGCACTCAGAAGGCAGAGGTAGGAGGATCACTGGGACTACAGAGTGAATTCCATATCAGCCTGGGCTACAGTGAGACCCTACCTCAAGGGAAAAGAAAAAAGACAACATCCAAGCCAGGTGTGGTGGCACACGCCTTTAATCCCAGCATCATGAGTTTGAGGCCAGCCTGGGGTAAAGAGTGACTTCCAGGCCAGGCTGAACTAGAGTGAGTCCCTACCTCCAAAATAAATAAATACATAAAAAGGCAACATCCAGGGGCTGGAGAGATGGCTCAGTGGTTATTAACAAGGGGAGGGAGGTTCCTTAATGCGCTAGATGAGGAAGGCGGGTCGTTACGGTTTGGTCTCTGCCCACAGGAGAGGTGTATCCACTGGCATTTATGTCACTATGGATTATGTGTATATTTGAGTGATACTGAGTGATTTGGGTGATATATTGAGTGATACAAACATTTGGAAGTCTTGCCTGGTTCTCTGTGGATGAATCGGGTCTTTCCTCCCAGCCACCCCCCTTGCCAAGGCCTCACAAGGGACCAAATAACAGAACCACGCTGAGTACAATAGTCTGAACCACAGGCTCTCATCTGTGGAAGCTGTTTTTTCTTTTTTAAAAAATATTTATTTTTACTTATTTATTTATTTGACAGAGAAAGAGGAAGAGAGAGGGGGAGAGAGAATGGGCACGCCAGGACCTCCGGCTACTGCAAACGAACTCCAGATGCACGCGCCCCTTGTGCATCTGGCTTATGTGGGTCCTGGGGAATCGAACCTGGGTCCTTTGGCTTTACAGGCAAACGCCTTAACCACTAAGCCATCCCTCCAGCCCAACTTTTTCTTTTTTTTTTTTTTCTGAAAAAGGTTAAGAGGAAAAACCATCCGAGATTTCCCAGCCGGTGGTGTTTATAAAGTTTTTATTTTCCATTTTCTTAAAAATAACATTTGCTTTCCTTTATGCATGTGTAGAGTGAACTTGTTTCCTTAGGCTGAGCAATAGGCAGATAAAGACGACACAAGGCGGGGCCTCAGGTGGAGGAGGGGGGATGAGGTGGGGAGGCGGGGCATGAGGGGATGGGGTGCAGAGAAAGGGGAGAAGGGGGGTGATCCAAGGGGTGCTTGAGTGCCCATCAACACACACACACAGGTCTAACACTTTGTTTTTCAATTTTTTTTTTTTTCAAAGGACATCTAAAGTTACTGAGAGATACGATTTCAGCACTTAAATCTACAGACGGAAACCCGAGCACTTGACCACAACTCTTAACTCTAAGCTCAGTTATTGCACATCGGACGGTTTGAGAAGAACGCGGGCTGGGAAGCGGTGTGCTATGCCTGGGACCTCTGAGCGATGCCGTCTCCGGTCTCCTTTTGGAGCCCCGGGGCTCTCCGCCGGGGACTACCGGCCAGCTTGCGGCCCCATGGGTGCTCAGGTGTCAAAGACGTTTCCCACCCACCCACTCAGGAGAAGCTAGTCATGGAAAAAGCTCACGAAAGACAGGATTGGGGGGGGTGGATGGCCTGCCCACTGACACTGGCAGGCTGGAGCGACAGTCCAGCCCCAGAGGGCCACTGGAGGGACTGGTAGTTAAGATGTCCCATTGTCGTTATCATCAGCTCTGCCTCCTCGCGAACCCCCCGGGCCAGGCCCCATGCCCGTCATCGCTGGGCTCTCTGAATGGTCTCTCAGGCACATTGATTTTCTCCAGCCCCTACCTACCCCATCTCACACACCTTTCTTCCCAGCACCCATGGGCCAAGGCAGGCCTGGGGCAGCCGAGGGCAGGTCTAGATCCTGACAAGAAGTGGGTCCGCTCTAAGTGGGTGAGCGTTTCCCAACAGGGCCCTCATTTCCCTGTGTAAGTCAGGGGAGTGGGAGCAGGGAGGTGCCAGGAGGGTCTGGACAGGCAACTTGGTCGAGGGCACAAGAGCACGGGGCTGCAGACCTTCCAACCTGTGACCTTGTTCCCTAGGGAACCTTAAACTTGTCTAACCAGAAGCTCCTTCGAGGCCTTCAGGCCCACTGGGAACCGCTGCTCTGCCTGCCTTGGAGGGGAAGTGGGGGGGGCTTTATCTCAGTGGGGCACAAAGCAGCATGGGGGTCTTCAGAGAAGAGCAAGGCCCGGACCCCTGCAAGCCGGCCAGGGGCCGAGTTCAGCCCCGTTTCCTTTCTCCCTGAAGGATATTTACAAAGTCAGAGAAACGTGCACGACCGGAAGACTCAGAGACACACAGAGCACAGACCCCCCCCCCATACACACACACACACCGCCCAGGAGGGGGGCCCAGTGGTAAGGGGAGGAGGGCATCCCTTCCTCTGCACGGCCTCCCACTCCAGAGAGCCCCACAGCCTTCCCAGATGCCCAGGGGTGCTCCCGAAGCCCGGCGAGGGCAGAGGAAGAACCGGACCCCCATTCTCGGGAGAGCAGGAAGTTTCAAGTAGCTCCAACTGGAGGAGGAGGAGTCGCCCCTGGAGAGCTGAGGGGTGATGTGACTGAGCCGGGGACCAGAGGAAGGGTGCAGAGGCGGGAAGAGGAGGAAGGGGCTGGGGCTGGGCTGTGGGATGAGAAGCGCTTTGGGGGGGCTGAATGGACTTTCCAAACTTTCCCCAGGAGAAGACTCGGAAGGTGTGGATTCCGGGGTGGCTTAAAGGGACAGACAAGGTGAGGCTCTTCCTTCTAAGTCCAGCCAACACTCAGTGGATGCGACCAGCCGATACCGGGAGACGCTGGGGACAGCCAGGCTGGAGTCTTGTCCAAGAAGCCTCAGCCACGGACCCGCACGCGGCTATCCAGGTTCCCAGCAGACAGGAGCTGGCCCTTACTCTCCCACAACCACCAGGATGGCCTCTAGGTTCACACGCACGCAAGCCTGCACACACGCACACACGCATACACACACACGCACGCACGCACACACTGCACTCTCCATGTACAGAAAAGGCATCAGAGGCCCCAAACCAGGTAAGAAATTCTTCACACGTGTTAAGGAATTTGCTCAGAGGGAGAATTGGGCATTTCGGCAAAACAACAAACCCATAAGGAAAACCCACCACGGGCATCTTCTCATCTGGTAAGAGGATAGCCCGCCTGGCCGGGAGATTTGGGGCACAGCAAGGGTGGTCTCCAGGCCTAGCACCACCCCATCCTGTCCCCTCTGACACACCGATCTCTTCTTGCACACTGCAGGGCTTCTGAGCCTGGCAGGTTGGTCCACTGTGCCAGGGCAGCGCTTGGGGACCCTGGAGACAGGGAAACCCCAGGAGCTGAGAAGAGTAGTGTGACAAATGGCCCAGGACAGCACTGCTCAAGGGCAAGATGACCTTGTCAGCAAACAGGTTCTGGATGCTTCTCCACACAAGGTCTTGGGGACAAATAAGTCTTTCTACCGGTCTGGGCAGGAGAAGAGCATTTTGTTAGAGGTCCGGGGAGGTGGGCACACATCTGTTGCTCCTGGTTCTCGGGCTCCCTAGAGTGGACAAGGGGGTCTCCAGAGAGGGGATGGAGGCAGGAGCAGCGAGCCCAACTCTGGGCTTCACCAAGGGGAGCCGGTGAGGCTCAGCTGAGTGACCACCACAGCCCGTAACCCCGTGAGGCCATAGGAGCTGCCTGGGTTGACCGCGGTCGACATCCAGGGTCTCCCCCTTTCCTGCCTCCTGGGTCCTTCTTGGCCATCTCTGTCATTCCGGCTTGGGTTAGAAGGGTCCCTAGTCCTTGGGAACTCAGCAGAGGGATAGGCTTGGCCAGTCACCCAAGGCATGGCGGGTGCTCACACCTAATTGGTCCAACTTTGGGTGAATCCCCTATCTCCCCTTTTGAGGGGGGAGAAGGGCAGGAAGGGATGGGGGGAGGCAGGGATGGATGAGACAGGGTGGGATCCCATGGTTTTGGGGGTACAGCTGGAGGGACTAGGGAAAAGGGCTAGGGATGTCTCATTTCACTGATTTTGGCCTGTCGGTATGTATATAAGTGTGTGAATGTGTGTACGTTAAAACCAAAAACAAGTGATGGAAAAGGACTAGAAGGAGATTGAAAGGGCCTTTGGGTGGCTCACCGCCAAGAGCAGTATAGATCAAGGACACATCTGTGAGCACATGCTATACACACACACACACACACACACACACTCACACACTCATCCATCGCAGTCACACATGCCACGCACACCGACTTCCACTCCTCCCCTTGAAGCCAGAGTCCTTCGCACTGACTTCCGGATCCATTCGCTAAGCTGCCTGCTGCTGTCCAGGTATCTGCTGGCCCATCTCCCTGGCCGTTGGCACCCTGGCCCGCCACGGCCCCCCACCCCCACCCCAGGGCCATCTACCAGATGTAGCCTCCATCATCGGCCTCGCCCGCCTCGCCCTCCTCCTCCTCCGCCTCCTCGCCGGCCTCCTCCACCTCCTTCTCTTCTTCGTCCTCCCAGCCGACGCCGCTCCCAAAGTCCCCCGAGAAGCCCACGATGTCATCTGTGGCGGAGACAAGGCGGAGGCCCGGTAAGGGATCTTTGCGGCAGCTCTCTTCTCGGCGCACTCGGGCGCAGGTCCTTGGGGGGCCTCGGGGAAGAACTCAGTCTTACCGCAGTCGGGGTTCCCACGCATGCGGGTGCCGGTCAGCTCCAGGCCCAGCTGGTCCACGCACCAGCAGTCCCCGCTGCTCTGGTCACATTGCATCTTCCTGTAGTAGCCATCCTCGTCACAGCTTGGGATGAAGACACCTGAGGGACACAGGACCCCATGGGGTCAGAGCCTTGGTCCAGGCCATGGTCTCTGGCACGTTGTGGATCGAGCAAGGATATATTCAGCCGGGCTGGTGCTGACCCCCAGATGCCCAGGGCTTATTTCTTATTTCCAGCTCTACTGACTGGAAACAGGAAACTCACATCCCTAAAATACTTGTGCAAGTCCCTGAACTTCTGCCTTTCCACCTGCCCACCAGATGTGTTCTGAGCGACTTCATGGGGGAAGAGATCCACAGAGGCCACCAGGGTGGTACACGGTACTGTACCATGGAGGGCTTGAGGCACAAGGGCCTGCTTGGGGGAAGAGACAGCAAGATGACGTTTTCCTGGTCACGAGCCTAGCCAGCGTGATGCTATGCGTGCTCCTAGCAGTGGGTATTCTGTGTGCTGGACTCATTAATCAAGTGTCAAGCCACTCTTTGTTGTTGTCGTTTGTTTTTTAAATATTTTATTTATTTATTTGCAAGCAGAGAGAGAGAGAGAGAGGGCGCACACCAGGGCCTCTAGCCACTACAAATGAACTCGAGATGCATGAGCCACCTTGTGCATCTGGCTTCCGTGGGTCCTGGGGAATCGAACCTGGGTCCTTAGTCTCTGGTCCAGCCCTCAAGCCACAGTTGAGTAGCTACAAGGCCCTGTGGCACCTACCTCTCAGACGTCTGTCCCTTCCGCATCACTCTCCAGCTGCCATGTGTCCTTCCATGCTGTTTTCTGAGACTCTTAAGCTTTTTCCTGCACTCCATCATGGTGTACTTAACTGGCTGATTCTCTCCCCTTGGGACGCTTCTGGAATGCCACCCTCCCCCCCATCAAAAGCATATCCTCTGACGTGGCTCCGGTCAGCTCATGTCCACCTGCATTCTCCCCCAGCTCTAAGAACCAGTCTCAGTTGGAAGCGCTCTCATATGGACGCGTTAATTTCTGGGGTGAATGTGTGTGTGGCTAGCCTGCGCTAAGGCCTCACAGCACCGGGGACTGTCTTGCCCATCAGTTCTGACCCAAGCTGGGTTTGTTCTTTTGTCTCCCCAGAGGTGGCTGGGGAGCTCGTGAGTGAGCATCTCCCACAGAGGAACCCCACTCCAGCTTGACATCACACACACCTGTGGAAGTGAGTTTGAATGCAGGGCTCTTGGATGCTCCTGAACCCCGGTGTCAACCCCAGCCTGGATAGCCATAAAGCAAACACTTAAAATAAACTTACTGAGGGGCAGCTGGGAAGATTCTAGCCCACCATATGGGTGAAACCATGTGTGGTCCCGGGCCAAAGTCTCCCGTGGGTTTAGCATGTGCCCTGTGGTTGGCTGGAACGTCTGAACGGCTGGAGCTCGGGGTAATCTCCCAGCCTCCGCCTCTGCACCCCTTCTCACCTGGTTTCTTCTTGGCTGCCTCCTGGATCTGTGTACGTTCCAGTTCTGCCAAGCAGGGGGGCTCTGTGGGGAGAGGCAGTCTCAGGACCAGCTCTGGATGCTAACTGTGAGCTCAACCCCCACACTTAGAACCCCTGTAATGTTTTTCATATTCCTTTTTTTTTTTCCCCCGAGGCAGTCTCGCCCTAGCCCAGGCTTAGCTGGAATTCACTATGTTGTCTCAGGCTGGCCTCGAACTCACAGTGATCCTCCTACCTTGGCCTCCCAAGTGCTGAGATTAAAGGTGTGTGCCACCACCATGCTCAGCTTTATACTCTTTTGAAAGAAGTCCTCAAAAGTGCATAAACTTCAGAATCTATCAAATCTAAGTCTGGAAGCCCAGGGAGAGAGCTTAGAGCCAACTGCTTGGGAATTCAAGATGCAAAGTCCTTGGAGATCATAGGAAGTGATCGCACTGGGAAGCCTCCGGGCCTAAGCACATGCTAAGCACATGGCCAAGAGGTGGCTAGTGTGACACCCAAAGAGAACCCCAAGCTGGGACAGAGCCCCCCGAGTGGGAGGGAAGGGCAGGGCCACACTCACTCTCTCTCCAGAAGCAGAAACACCACTCGGCGGTGGAGACACGACCGTCCTTGTAGGTATCACAGGAGTTGAAGAAGGGGCGGATGCAGACCTCATACTTGTCCAGGTTGATGGCGCCCAGCTCGGTCTGGTCCAGGAAGAGGTCGGCACTGGTGTCCAGCTTGGAGAACATCCAGCCGATGGAGTCTTTGCAGCTAGCTCCCAGGCTTTTGTCCAGCCCTGGGGAGCAGACCAGGGCTCAGCTGTGCTCCGCTCTCTGCTTCGTTCACAGCCCAGCCCTCTATGCAGGGTCAGCTCAGCCTGGAACCTAACACTGAGGTCCAGAAACTCAAGAACAGCCCAATGTCCTGGCCTCTGCTCTTGTATAGGACTGCATCTGAGCCACTCAAAAGCCCATTTTCAAAGCCCTCTTAGGGCTGGGCAAGATGGCTCAGTGGTTAAAGGGACTTGCTCACAAAGCCTGCTGGTTCAGTTCCCCAGTACCCATGTAAAGCCAGCTGCAAAAATGTGATACATGGGGTGGAGAGATGGTTAAGTGGTTAGGGCTCTTACCTGCAAAGCTAAAAGACCCACGTAAGCCAGATGCACAAGGTGGTGCATCCATCTAGAGTTCATTTGCAGTGGCTAAAGGCCCTGGTGAACCCATTCTCTCTATATATACATCTGCCTGTTTCTTTCTCTCTCTCACTCTCTCAAATAAATTTTAAAAAATTTTAAGTGGTACATGTGTCTGACATTCGTTTTCAGTGGCAAGAAACCTTGAAATATGCATATACACAGATACACTTGTGAAAATAAATAAATACTTTTTTTCAAGGTCAGGTCTCACTCTAGCCCAGGCTGACCTGGAATTCACTATGTAATCTCAGGCTAGCCTTGAACTCATGGTGATCCTCCTACTATGGCTTCCCAAGTGCTGGGGTTAAAGGTGTGTGCCACCACACCTGGCTACATAAATAAACTTTATTTATTTACTTTTTATTATTTATTTGAGAGAGAGAGATATATATATAGAGAGAGAGAATGGGTGTGTCAGGGCCTTCAGCTGCTGCAAACAAACTCCAGACACGTGCGCCCCCTTGTGTGCATGTGCAACATTGAGCACTTGCATCACTGCGTCTGGTTTACGTGGGACCTAGAGATCCGAACATGTGTTCTTAAGCTTCGTAGGCAAGTACCTTAACTGCTAGGCCATCTCTCCGGCCCCAAATAAATTTTTATAGTCCTTTATAATTTCTTTTTCAGTGCTGGTGATTAAACCCAGAGCCTTGTGAATGTTAGGCAAGTGCTCTTCCCCGATCTATATCCTCAACTCAGAAAACAATATTTCTTTGCCTTTCCCCGGCTGCCTAAGGAAAGTAAGTTCCTGTATTCATATCAGGAAGTCTTCCTACTTAGCTGGCCATCTGTGTACTTCCCATTATGGCTAGAGCTGACCTCCCCTTCTTCTGGGGCAAATGAACCTCTTCTGAGGTTCTCATCGCTGGAGCAGGGACTGGTAGAAAGGATCGAGGTAGGCTGGCCCTATGAACATCTGTTTCTTCAACCCCTTCCCTCATTCCCCCTCCCAGGGAGAGGACCAGCCTGGTACCACTGGCAGGGTTGGCTGCGCTGCCGGCTGAGCCATTCTGCTTGGAGTTCTCATGGAGAAGTTGGAACCAGTCTCGCAGTCGATCCCCCAGGTCAGCCAGGTCCTGACCCGTGCAGGTCTCTGCGGTGGACAGAACATAGGAGAGGGTTGAGGATGAATAGGGGGGCGTAAGCAGGGAGAAGCAGGCCCTGGGGGCTGGGCAACAGAAAGGGACGCAGGAGGGGAGGAGACGGAACCAGGGGCTTCCTCTCCAAGACTCTCCCTTCTCCCACACTGAAAAGTCTGACCTGGCTTCTGGTGGAAGGAAGGAATCCCTCCCTCTAGCCCTCCCGGACACCCAGGAAAGAGAAAAGTGTGAAGGTCCAAACTTCCTGCTCGGTTACCAGGATTCCCTGGTCCCCAGGTCTTTCCCTGCTATTGCCACTTGTCCCTTCCTACTTGGCAAAGCCGGAGTCCCCTAGCACCGAGCTCCCTCCCCCAGCCCGGCTGTGGCCCCAAACTTTGCTTACCTGACTTGCCCTCCGCGGCGGAGGCGGCAGGCCTGCTCTGTGGGGCAGGGACAGGGGCCTTCGCATCTCACTGCCAAGTGCTTGTTGCTCAGGCACGCCTGCTGCTCCAGTTTACACTGCACAGATTAGCTCGGGCTGGATGACAGGGGCTCGCCCATGCGCCCTGCAGCCAGGGTCCCCCTAAGCCTCCCACCACAACGGCCACGGCTGCCTTCCCCACGAGTGGGCCTCTTTCTCACCCTCCTCCTGTGCAAGCCAACGATGCACAGTAGGGGCTACAGGGGCTCGGGGGGCAGTCCTGGCTATGGAAGACTACCATGGCCGTACCCTCCCCTGCCCTCTCAGAATAGCTGTCACTTCCTGGTCCCTTCTGTCTGCCTCTCCTCACCTTGTTGCTTCACTGCCCCTGACTTGGCTATCTACTGCCCAACTCTGGCTCTCATGGTCTGTCTTTATTCCCCACCCATCCACCCCCACGCCTTTTGCCACAGTCCCGTGCAATAGACTCTCAGACTCTCTCTCTCTCCACAGTGGTCTCCAGCCACCTCCACAGGGTCTTCTCAGCACTCTAGATAATAAACCCTGTCCTTCTAATCTCCTGCCTTTCTACGCTCCTGAGGTTGGTTTCTGAGAGCCTCTTCTAGTCCCCTGCTGCTGAAACATTGCCCTCCTGAAATGGCTGCCATGGCAAGTCAGGTTCTCGCAGCACTTGGAAACATTGTCACCCTTGGGCCTTGACAGCTCTGGGAAAGAGAATAGCATTTTTTCATGCTCAGCAGAAAACATCAAGGCCAAGGAGGCCCCGGGTACAACCCTGGGCCATGGAACCGAGGCTGAAACTTGACCTACTAAAGACCTGTGTCGGGCTGAAGGGATGGCTTAGCGGTTAAGGCATTTGCCTGCAAGGCCAAAGGACCCAGGTTCGATTCCCCAGGACCCACATTAGCCAGATGCACAAGGGAACGAATGCATCTGGAGTTCGTTTGCAGCGGCTGGAGGCCCTGGCCCTCTCTCTCTCTTTCTCTCTCTTTCTCTGTCAAATAAACAAAAATAAAATTTAAAAAAAAAAAAAAAAGACCTGTGCCTCCCCCATAGCATAGTGTGGCCTTGACCCACAGCTTCTGCCCGTATGATCCTCATCATAGCTGGGGACTTTTACATCTGCATCTCACCCAAGCAAGAGGGCCTCCCTTAGGCAGCAGTCTGTGCCTCCCACCTAACTAAGCAGTCTTCTTGCTACTGGAAGCATTCTTAACCGTCACCTGCAAGTCTGGGGTACTCTAGAATTTGTAAAAGGTTTTCACAAATGTCACTTCATTTATCCTCACAAAAATTCCGGACGGTGGGAGGCAGAGGTAGGAGGATCGCCGTGGGTTTGAGGCCATTCTGGGACTACATAGTGAATTCCAGGTCAGCCTGGGCTAGAGTGAGACCCACCCCAGCGACCCCCCCCCCCAAAAAAAAAATCCCCAACATGGTCTTTCCCACCATGTCTTCTGGGGAAGGCTGTGCCCGCCTGCCCACAGCGCCCTCTGCTGGCTGGTGACGTCTGAGTGGAAGCCCTCTCTCTTCACCGCAGCAACTAGCCAACTGGATATGCTCAGCAGCGCCACCTACTGTCCCAGCAGCTACCCGGCCACGTCTCTCTTCCAGGTCCTTCTTCCAACCTGCACCTGCCTAAGGTTAGGTCACCCCTAGCTAGAGCTGCAGGGGTCCCTCCTCTGTCCAGCAACTTGGTTCTATTAAATACAGTAAGTGAGCCCCTTCTCAGTCCTGGGAACTCTGGAGGAGGTCCCAGATGACTGGTCCTACTCCTCCCAGTGACTTTGGGGGTGCACCCCACCTCCTCCATCCCACCTGGGACCAGGGCTCCTCACCACCGAGCTGTAAGTGTGGCCATCAGAGCCGCAGACTGAGGCGAGCTGGGCCATGTGACAGGGTTTGCAGATAGAGTCTTTGTTTCCATGGAGTTTCAGGGAGGGCTGCTTGATCCTGAAGAAGGGTGGAGAAGGGGTGGAGATGGAGGTGCATATGAGAGAGAGAGTCGGGAGAGGGTCCAGGAGACTGGCGAGAGGGAGGCACAGCATCTACAGTAGACCCTTCACCCTCACCCTGCCCACCACTCCATCACCCGCCCCCCCCCCATCAGACTCTCCTCCAGCTCCTAAGGAATGAACTGGATAGGACACAGACCCTAGCTCACCTTTTTCCAGGGAGCAAAGCCAGATCTGACTGCCAGAGGCAAAAGGTTGCCCCATTTCACGTGAGGGATCAGACCGCATCGGAGGTTATAAACTGATAGCCCATGAGCCACATTCGGCCTATACACTCATTTTGTCTGGCCGCCAAAGGTGGTTATTGTGTGTGTGTTTTTAAATCTATTGTTTGTTCACTAACATTTTCAAAATAGGAGAGCTCACATAAAAACCTGCATTTCTGGGGCTGGAGAAATGGCTTAGAGATTAAGGCACTTGCCTGCAAAGCCAACGGACCCAAGTTTGATTCTCCAGTACCCATGTAAGCCAGATGCACAAGGGGGCACATGTGTCTGGAGTTTGCAGTGGATTCTCTGGCATGCCCATTCTCTTTCTCTCTACCTGCCTCGTTCCTCCCCTCTCTCTCTAATAAATAAATAAAAGTAAAATATTTTTTCTTAAAGCCCTACATTTCTGGGCTGGGGAGATAGCTCAGTGGGTCAAGTGCCTACCTTGCAAGCCTGAGGACCTGAGTTTAATTCCCAGAATCCATGTAAGAATGCTAGGCACGGGCTGGAGAGATGGCCCAGTAGTGAAGGCGCTTGCCTGTAAAGCCTAATGACCCGGGTTCAATTCCCCAGGACCCACATAAAACCAAATGCACAAAGTGGCAGTGCATCTGGAATTCATTTGCAATAGGCTAGAAGCCCTGGTGTGCCCACTCTCTCTCTCTCTTCTCTCTCTCTCTCTCTTTCTCTCTGCTTACAAATAAATAATTTTTAAAATTTAATTTTATTTACTTATTAGAGATAGAGAGAGGGAGAGAGACAGAGAGTGAGAACGGGCACACCAGGGCCTCTAGCCACTACAAACAAATAGCAGACGTATGCGCCACCATGTGCATCTGGCTTACGTGGGACCTGGAGATTCGAACCTGGGTCCTTAGGCATGTGCCTTAACTGCTAAACCATCTCTCCAGCCCAATAAATAATTTTTTAAAAAACATTTTTTTTTTTTGTAAAAAGAATGCCAGGCACCGGGCGTGGTGACACACACCTTTAATCCCAGCACCAGGGAGGCAGAAGTAGGAGGATCACCATGAGTTCAAGGCCACCCTAAGAATACATAGTGAATTCCAGGCCAGCCTTGGCTAGAGTGAGACCCTACATTAGAAAAAAAAAAAGAGAGAGAGAGAGAGAGAAAAGATGCCAGGCATCATGGTGCATGTTATTAATTCCAGAATGGGGGTAGAGGTAGGGGTAAGGAGGCAGAGACAGAAGGATCCTGGGGGCTCGCTGGACAGCCAGTCTAGCCTAACTGGTGAGTTCCAGGCCAATGAGAGAGGCTGTCTCAAAAAAAGATGGATAGGGTGTGCCTGCAAGAATGAATCTGAAAGCTGGGCATGGTGGCACACGCCTTTAATCCCAGCACTCAGGGAGGCAGAGGTAGGAGGATCGCCATGAGTTCGAGGCCACCCTGAGACTACAGAGTGAATTCCAGGTCAGCCTAGACCAGAGTGAGACCCTACCTCGAAAAACCAAAAAAAAAAAAAAAAAAAAAGAATGGATTTGAGGTTGTCCTCTGTCCTCCATATACATGCACAAACACATGCACCCACACATATGAACATATATACACACATCACATGCAACAACAATAAAAAAGCCTGAAATTCTGGCCTTTCATAACAGATGCAGTCCCGATCCCTAACACCAAGCTCTCTTCACATATCACATGACTTTTCCGGCCCCTCATGTACTAAAATTGCAACCCCAAGTCTGGTCTTCTGTGATTCCGGGGAGAGAGGAGGAACACGAGACTTTTTCTGAGAACCTTAGAGCCAAGGCCCACCTTGTCCTTGGGCGAAGACTACCTCAAACGCCCCTTCCCCCTTCTTCCTCGGTAGGCCTCAGAGGCTGTGACCCTCATTCAATCTGTTGTGCTAAAGAATGAAGGAACCTCGGACTGCCTGGGCTAACTTATTTGTCTCAGAAGCCCAGGCACTTGGGTCCAGAGAGGAACTGTGACATTCCCTGGGTCCCCCAGTGTTTGGTCATCGGGCTCAAGGTGCGGCTTCCCCTTGCTCTCCCTTGGATGACCTGCTTTAAGGAACGCGAGCTGTCGTTCAAGCCTCCCATGACATCCGGTGACTAGAAACGGAGGCCTCCAGCCAACAGCCAGGAGCTGACTTGCAAGTGGATTCTCCAACACCAGTCAGCATCTTGATCGTGACCTCACCACAGAGTCTGAGCCAGAGCCACCCCTAGAACCACTCCTGAGTCCCCGACCCTTGACTGTCCTTGGAACGGTGTGCCTTAATGTGTTTTGGGGCTGGAGAGATGGTTTAGTAGTTCAGGCGTCTGTCTGCAAAGCCAAATGACCATGGTCCAATTTCACCAGGACCCACGTAAGCCAGATACACAAGGTGGCACATGTGTCTGGAGTTTGTTTGCAGTGGCTGGAGGCCCTGGTGCACCCATCCTCTTTTTCCTCTCTCTCTCTATCTCTCTCTCCCTCTCTCTTCCCACCTCTTTCACTCTCAAATAGATAAATAAAATAAAAAAAATAATAATAATAATAATAATAATGTGTTCTTAAACCGGGTGTGGTGGCACATGCATCTTTAATCCCAGCACTCGGGAAGCAGAGGTAGGAGGATCGCTGTGAGTTCGAGGCCACCCTGAGATTACACAGTGAATTCCAAGTCCTCCTGGCTAGAGTGAGACTCTACCTCAAAAAAATTAAAAATTAAAAAACAAAGATCGTGTGGTCTTGTAAACCACTACATTTTGGCAGATGTGTTTCACAACAGCAGAAGCCTAATGCGTAGGGGTGGGGGTGGAGGTCCCGCCCCAGCCCCCTCACCTGTGTTCCAGCTTTTTCCGGCTGATGCACATGGCCCGCTGGTAACCCTGGGCGATGCACACCTTGTGACGACTGCACTTCACCTTCTGGCACGGGTCCTTGGTGGTGTCCAGAGCTGTGAGGGACACACAGTCAGTACGCTGATTACCTAGGAAAAAAACTCCCTAGCCGGGTGTGCTGGCGCACGCCTTTAATCCCAGCACTCGGGAGGCAGAGGTAGGAGGATTGCTGAGAGTTCGAGGGCACCCTGAGACTACATAGTTAATTCCAGGTCAGCCTGGACCAGAGTGAGACCCTACCTCAAAAAAAAAAAAAAAAAAAAAAAACCTCCCTGGGCCTGGCTTCTGAGCCCCTGCTCTTGTCTCCTTGAAAGCCAGAGTTCAGGATTAGAGAGATGGCTTAGCAGTTAAGGCACTTGCCTGCAAAGACTAAGGAATCAGGTTTGATACCCCAGTACCCATGTAAGCCAGATTAACAAGGTGCCACGTGCGTCTAGAGTTTGTTTGCTATGCTGGAGGCTTGGAGCTCCCATTCTCTCTAGATAGATAGATGATAGATAGATAGATAGATAGATAGATAGATAGATAGATAGATAGATAGATAGACAGATGATAGATAGATAGATAGATAGATAGATAGATAGATAGATAGATAGATAGTAGAGATAGATATAGATAATAGAGATAGATATAGATAGATAATAGAGAGATAGATAGATATAGAAAGATAGAGATATAGATAGAGAGAGAGAGAGAGATACCTGCCCCTCTCTCAAATACATAAATAAATAAAAATAATTTTTTTAAAAGCCAGAGTTCAAGACTCCAGCCAAGCTCTCCCGCCCTCACAAATGGTCATCCGCTCCCCCCCCTCCATGCCCCACCTGGGAGAGGCACGGTACCTTCATCTCCTTGCCGGCTGTCCTCCCAGCTCTTGATGTAATCATCCTGGAGAAGGACAGAAGGACAGGGGAGAGGCCAAGTCAGCCCAGAGCCCAGACTCAGCTGCAAGACCCCGGATGGGAGAGGCCTGGGCCACTCTTCCCACATGCCAATTGCTGGTGTCGCCCCCCCAAAACCTCTCTCCCCCAGCCTCACAGCTGGGACCCTTTCCAGCCTCTCCTACATGGCCTTCCCCCCCACAGGGAAAAAGGAATTTGGGGTGCGGCTAGAGTGTGGGCTGTACTCACTTCTACTTCCTGGAGACAGGATGCACGGCAGCCACAGGAAGAGGGAGAGAGAGGTTGAGAGAGAGAGGGAGAGAGAGAGAGGGAGCTTCAGTGCAAGGCCCATCCTCAGACTCCAAGGCCCCGGGGCCCCCGTGGTCTTGTGTGGCTATAGCACAAGGCAAACAGCCTTCCATGCTACGGCTCCCTGATCCTCAGTCACGCTGATTGGAAGCCCGTATTTCTACAAAGATTTACACTGGGTCCTGGGGTCACTAAGATAGGGCCCATGGCTTTGAGAGAGTGACAAACCCAAGCCCAGCCCCAGCCCCAGGACACATGTCACGGGACCCATACCGCCTGGGAAGAGTGAGTCTCATGCCTGTGTCCTGGGTGTCCCAGCAATGGCACCCTTGTGTCTCCCGCCAGGGCCTCTTCCCGGGGAAGGTACCCTTGCTCGTACCAGCCCAGCCTGCGAGGGCAGTGGGAAGAAGGGCGGCTCTTCCAAGCTGAGCTAGCTTTGACTCGAGGTCCCTCTCTTCCTGCAGAGCTCAGATGGTGCACATAAAGGAGGGAGAGGCCAGAAAGTACAGAGGTAGAAAGTGCCGTGACCCACGGGCCACCGTCTCCACTACAGCCCTTTCATCCTGCGACATCACGGGTCTCAGACCTGAGACGCCTGGGGACCCTCCCAGTCTACTCCATCTTGTGGCCTATAGACCCAGAAGTCTCCTACGGGCTTGGCTCCCGGACACCCCGCCGCCTCTGGCTTCCTCCTTTTCCCCTTTGGGGTAGAGATGGTCGCTGAAAAACCATAAATAGCTTCCAGAGTGTCTGAAGGAAGCTCTGACAGGCAGGTAGGGGCAGGCTGGTGGGCCCTGGAGAACGGCAGTGCCAAGGAGCCAGCCACCAGCCTCCTGTGCATGGGGCACTGGGAGAAGGGACATGAAAAGCCACGCGCAGCATGCACCCCTCCTTAGCACTGTCCCACTCCCCATCAGGGATGTGCAGGAACGGGGGGTGACAGGGGTTACACTGTAGGGTGGGCTGGGGAGGGGCCGGGTGCTCAGCTGTCAGGCAGACCTGGGGAAAAGGGTGTGGGACTCTGACACCAAAAGGCGCCCATGTGAGGGGCACAATGGAGGGGGGTCCTGGACCTCTGAAGCCTCCTCTGGAAGCTGGCAGGCATGAGCCCAGCAGGGGTGAGGACCACCAGAGCGGAGCCAAGCAGGCGATGTCACCACAGAGGGAGGTGACCTGCGCACAGGTGTATAGCTGAGCGTACACACGTGTGGACGTCCATGCAGGCCCAGGTGCACACATGCGTGGCTACGAGCACGTCTCATATGCATGTGTAAACTCATGTGCACACACATCATCACTTGTATATTGGAACGTGCACGTGTGGACACGTAGGTACAGCATTGACAACGAGGATACTTGAGGCCGTTCAACAGTGCCAGATGGGTTTTGCCCAGAAATGAAGCAACGAAACCCACTTCTGTGGGCAACCGCCACTTTTCACACTTGCCGCCCTTGGGCTCAGCCTGTCTTCCGTTTCCCCAGTGAGGAGGAGGGTGGAAAGAGATGGGCGGAAGAGGAGGGGAGGGCCAGAGAGGACCGGGCTCCGAGGAGGAGTGAGGCTCTGGCAGTCCCCTGTGTATCTGCATCTGTCACATGGCTCTGCCACGCCGGCCCCTCACAGCCTGTTCCCTAGCCCTTGGGCCTGGGAGTAAGCAGGGGGGAAAAGCCCCGGAGAAGCCTCACTGCTCAGGGCTAGAGCTGAGCTCTCGGGAGTCCCGGGGCAGACACCAGAGGTAGCAGGTAGAGTGACCCCCCACTTGTTGGTGCCGTATAAAGCGAGCTTAATTCTAGCCCTTCTCCAGAAGTGCCTCGGGGTGCTGGGGTCCTCTGCCCAAGCCCATGCCACCAAAGATGGGAAACGGACAAGAAGCTGAGGCCAAGGTTTGCAAGGACTGGGGCAAATGTAGACATCAGCCTCCGTCAAGGGGCCTCTCCATGGGCTCCCACCCTTCCTTGGGAAGAGAAAGGGGATGAGGTTATGAAGCTGGGGGGGGAGGGAGGAACCTGTAATTCTAGCACACAGGAGCTGAGGCAGGAGGATCAGTTTAAAGCCAGCTTCGCTGCATCTCTAGATGTAGACCCTATTTCAGACAAAGGAGACAGAGAAACGGAATAGTAGAGACGACTTCTAAGAACTTAGCAGCTGGACTGCTAAGCATCTGATGGTGGCTTAGCAGTTAAGGCACTTGCCTGGGAAGCCTAAGGACCCATGTTCCACTCCCCAGATCCCACGTAAGCCAGACACACAAGGTGACACAAGTGCAAGGTTGCCCATGTGCATAAGGTGGAGCACGCGGCTGGAGCTTGATTACAGTGGCTGGAGGCCCTGGTGCACCAATTCTCTCTCTCTCTCACTACAAAAAATAAAAAGGTCAGTCTATTGGGCTCGCCTCAAAAAAACAAAACAAACAAAAACAACTCAGCTGCCCTAAGCAGGGAGGAACCTCTTTGCTAACTCAGCTGGCAGAGGTGGGCCCCTGAATAGGAGTGCATTCTGGGGTGCAATCAAGGCACACTGTGGGGTGGAGGAAGGCCGGGTGGTTCTGGATCTCCAGCCCCTCACTCCCAGGTGGGTAAAAGCTACCAGCCAGAGGATGAGGACAGGGGTCCCTGAACTCACCCAGGGGGCTCAGCTTCCCCTTGCCAGCAGCACCCTAAGCATGCTCCTGGCCCAGAGAAGCATGCTCCCCCGATTCCTGGAATAGCTCAGAGGAGCACACCCCACATCAAGGCTGTCATGTCAGCAAAAGCATTCAGATTTGGGTGGAGAAAATGGGGGTGAGAGATGAAAGATGAGAAGCCCCTGAAAGTTGGGGAGAGAAAGGGCACTGTGGGAGAGTGGGGACCAGCGGGGGTACAAGGAGGGTTGTTTCCCCCAGGGGGTGTTGGGGGGAGGGATGACTCAGACATCCTGTGGGCAGCATGGGAATGGCCATTCTGGGTGAAGCCAGAACACTTAGGGGCCCCTGAGGTCGGGGGAGGGCACTGCCATCTATAAGCTAAAGGTGCCTGTGGCCGTCGTGAATGATGACTTGCCCTGCAGCGGGGCTGTTTGAAGCACCCAGGTGGGCTCATGAGCAGTTGTGAGAAATGGTTCGACCAGGGCACAGGGGTCTTCTTGGGAAATGGGAGACCTGGAGGTTCTATCCTGTGATCTGTCAGCAGAATCTGATTGGCTTCCAGAGCCCCTTGACAGAAGAGGTTCCGGAAGCCCTTCTTGCCTGCTCTGGAGCCAGGGCCAGCCCACAGGACAGGTAGGTAGGGACCCTGAGTTCTAGTTAAGAGGGGAGCATGTTGATCTGCCTGATTTCTACACTCAGCTAGGACCGCACAGCAGACAGGTGAGAAAAACTTCAGGGACAGACGAATGCACTACACGTTTTAACGCCAAGCACGCTCCAGGAACTCGAACGTTCACCATTAAAATATGGAAACTGGGGGGCTGGAGAGATGGCTTAGCGGTTAAGCGCTTGCCTGTGAAGCCTAAGGACCCCAATTCCCCCAGGACCCACGTTAGCCAGATGCACAAGGGGCGCACGCATCTGGAGTTCGTTTACAGTGGCTGGAGGCCCTGGACCACCCATTCTCTCTCTCTCTCTCCCCCTCTTTCTCTCTGTGTCTCCCTCAAATAAATAAAATAAAATATTTTTTTTTTTAAATGTGGAAACTGGGGCTCAGTGGTTAAAGTCACTTGCTTGCAAAGCCTGATGACTTGGCTTCAGTTCCCCAGTACCCATGTAAAGCTAGATGCACCGAGTGGCACATGTATCTGGAGTTCATTCTCAGTGGCTGGAAGCCCTGGTGTGCCCATTCTCACTCTTTCCATCGCTCTCTCAAATAAAGAAACAAACATTTTTTAAAATGAGAAATTGGGCTGGAGAGATGGCTTGGCAGTTAAGGCATTTGTCTGTGAAGCCAAAGGACTCAGGTTTGATTTCCCCAGGACCCACATAAACCAGATGCACAAGGTAGTGCATGCGTCTGGAGTTCATTTACAACTTCTGAAGGCCCTGGTGTGACCATTCTCTCTCTTTCCCTCTTTTTCTCTTTCTCAAATAAATAAAATTAAATTTAAAAATTTTTTAATGAGAAAACTGCCAGGCATAGTGACATACACTTTAATCCCAGCACTTGGAAGGCAGAGGTAGGAGGATCGCCATGAGTTCGAGGCCAGTCTGAAACTACATAGTGAATTCCAAGTCAGCCTGGGCTAGAGCGAGACCCTACCTAAAAAAAGAGAGAGAAAAAAAAAAAGAATAAAAAACTTGGGCCAGGGAGATGGTTCAACAGTTAGAAGCACTTGCTTGAAAAGCCTGCTGGCCCAGGTTCAATTCCCTAGCACCCCATAAGCCAGATACACAAGTGGTACATGCATCTGGAGTTTATTTGCAGTGGCTAGAGGCCCTGGCGTCCTGCCCTCCCCCTAAGTAAATTAAAAAAAAAAATTAAAAATGAGAAAAGGGAAGCACAGAGATACACAAAGCAAGTGGCCAGAAGACAAGTGAAGACCTGAGCCAGGCCTCTGTGTCCCCATGCCACTCTCTGTGCATTAGGGTCTCTGCTTAAGGCAGGAGGAACCTCTGGTCCTGAAAAGAGGGTGGTGCACAGGGACAGACAAAGGGGACAGTGGATCCGAAGTCTGCTCTAGCCTGGCCAACTGCGCATCCTTGGAAAGTCACTTCCTCCTGCCGGGTTGGCCTCCTTGCCTGTACCATGTGGGCCTCAGCAATGGCTGTCTCTCAGGGTCAGGGGAGGGAGACACTTTGTAAGACTCCCAGTAATGTCCAGGCACTGTAGAAGACCACGGATTTCAAGTGGACAGTCAGGGTGAAGCTGTTGGGCCAGTGTTCAAGTTCCCTCCAGCTATGCATCTTTTAAAAAATATTTTTATTTTATTTATTTGCATCTGGGGGGGGGGGAATGATGATGCCAGGACATACAACCACTGCAAATAAGCACCAGATGCAGGCTTTATGTGGGTACTGGGGAATCGAACCCAGGCTGTCAGGCTTTGCCGGCGAGTGCCTTAACCACTGAGCCGTCTGTCCTGCCCTCAGCCCCCAGCTATGCATGTTCTGACACTCTGCTCATGTCCTCATGGGTTGGAGAGATGGCTTAGAGGTTAAGGCATTTGCCTGTGAAGCCTAAGGACCCACATTCTATTTCCCAGGACCCACATAAGCCAGGTGCACAAGGTGGTACATGCGTCTGGAGTGCATTTGCAGTGGCTAGAGGCCCTGGCATGGCCATTCTCTCTTTCTCTCTCTTGCTGTCTCTCTCTCTCTCAAATAAATAAATAAAACTAATTTTTTTTTGTTTATTTTTTCAAGGTAGAGTCTCACTCTAGCCCAGGCCTTGAACTCACAGTGATCCTCCTACCTCTGCCTCCCGAGTGCTGGAATTAAAGGCATGCACCGCCACACCCAGCTCAAATAAAATATTTTTTAAAAAGCACCTTTCCTAGTTGGGCATACTGGCACATGCCTTTAATCCTAGCACTTTCAAGGCTGAAGTAGGAAGATTACAGTGACTTCAAGGCCAGCCTGGGTAGAGTAAGACTCTTCCCAAAAAAAATGGGGTGTTGGAGAGATAGCTCAAGGGTTAAGGCATTTGCTTGTAAAGCCTGATGGCCTACGTTCAATTCCCCAGTGTCCATGTAAAGCCAGATACATAAGGTGGTGCATGCATCTGGTGCTCCTTTGCAGCACCTACATGCCCTGGCATGACCATTCTCATTCTCTCTCTCTCCTCTTCCTCTCTGTTTGCAAATAAAAGAGTAAATTAAAAAAAAATAAAAATAAAAACAACCTCTCCCTTCCCAGGCATAGTGACGCACGCCTTTAATCCTAGCTCTCGGGAGGCAGAGATAGGAGGACTGCCATGAGTTGGAGGCCACCGTGAAACTGCATAGTGAATTCCTGGTCAGCCTGGGCTAGAGTGAGACCCTATCTAAAAAAAAAAAAAGAGAGAGAGAGAGAGAGAGCTGGAGAGATGGCTTAGCGGTTAAGATGTTTGTCTGAAAAGCCAAAGGACCCAGGTTCGATTCCCCAGGACCCATGTAAGCCGGATGCACAAGGTGGCACATGCCTGGAGTTTGCTTGCAGTGGGTAGAGACCCTGGCACGCCCACTCTCTCTCACTCTATCTGCGTCTTTCTCTCTCTCAAATAAATAAATAAAATATTTAAAAAAAAAAAAAAAAAAGCTCTTCCTTGAAGCCTCCAGAAGGTGACCATCTTTTCACCTGTGCCCAGCCACAGGCTCCCGTCCTGGGGGGGGGAGGGGGGGTTTCAGCAGGCTCAGGCTCCACCTTTGCCTTATCCACCTGGAACACGCGTTCAAATCCCCGCAGGGAGGTCTGTCAAAACCCAGCTCAGGCATCCTGTTTCCGCACCCACCCGCACCCACGCCAGGTTAGCCGGCCTTTGGAGAAGTCTGTTGTTGCCCTGGTGACAACCACCAATGTCACTGTTTACTTCAACTCTGCCTCAGGTACTTGACCAGTTTCTTTGGGGGGAAAAACACCATATAACCTTCACCTTTCTCTGCCCAGCGCCTAGTACGTGGGAATCACGCTAGTGACACTAGCTAACGCCTTTTCAGCGAGTTCCTTGGGGGAAGCCTTAGGCTGGGTACTTTCCATCCACTGCCTTATTCACTCTTCACGCTAAGCAACTCTGAGCAAAACTTACTGCTACTATCCCTATTTCTCAGGCGATAAAATTGAGGCCCAGAGAGGTTAAGTCACAAGGCCAATTGCACGACAGAAGAATATGGGCACCCAAGTCTGTGATTTTACAATCCATGTCATAGGTGGCACCCGGAGGCGCGGGTCCCAGCTCAACCCCAGCGGCTTGGGCTCCTACCCAGGGAGTGCGCAGCCAGGAGAGGAAGAGCTGGCAGTGGGGAGGGAAGACACTTGGGGGGGGGGGGGCCGGCTCCCTTCTCGAGGCTCTTTCCAGAAATCCCTTCACAGCCCCTGGTTCTGCAGGTTTGGAGCTAACCCATCTCCTGCTTTGATCTCTGCGGCTCAGCTCAGTTGCCATGGAGACCAGCCCACTGCGCCAAGCTGGGGGGAGAGATGGAGTGCGCAAGCCTAGTGGGCTTAAGGGGCGCATGCTGGGTGTTTGCGGGGCTGTTTACTTCCTGTCATTTTAATTAGCACCCAAATCACCCGCTCACTTCACAGCTTGAATTAACCCGGTCTCGCCCAGCCTCCCTATCTGCTGCGCGCAGGGGCAAGGCAAGGAACCCGCGATGGAGAGTCCCCTTTTCCCCGGGCCCTGGGCAGGTCTCTACCTGTCTCTGGGCAGCAGGACAGTGAAGACACTGACCTTCAGTCCCGCCCCCTCCCCCAACCACAGCATGAAGTCAGGGCTCTGGGTTCGTGCCTGGCCTTGCCACTAAGGGCCAGTCAACTTCGTTGTCTAGGAAACGGGATGCCCTCACTACGTTCTGCAAAGCAAGATGCCCAGATGGAGGGAACCCTCGGGTACCTGTGATGTCTGTGCAAGAGATACAAACCCCCACAGCTAAACCTGTGCTCTCTGGCACACACGAGAGTGTAGGGTAGGGCCGGGGGTAGTCACAAGGGGCCTCAAATAAAGACATTTGCCATTGTCCCCCAGTAAAGAGACAGCCAGGGGCTAGAGAGATGGCTCAGTGGTTAAGGCACTTGCCTGAAAAGCCTAATGACCAGGTTCGATTCCCTAGTACCCACGGAAAGCCAGAGGCAAAAAGTGGCACAAGCATCTGGACTTAGTTCGCAGCGGCTAGAGGTCCTGGTGTGCCCATTTTCTCTCTTTATTTCTGTCTCTCTCTCTCCTCTCTGTCTCCCTCTGCTTGCAAATAAATAAATAAAAATATTCTTGGCAGAGAGAGAGAGAGAGAGAGAGAAAGCCAGAGCACATTCACAGGACAAAGAGAAAATCCATCGCAAGACTTTAATAAAACACAGGTTTTCTAACCCTGCCATAGCATTTCCGCATTTTTCTTAATAGATCAAGAATCTCCAGAAGTGGAAGTGGACCAGGCCTCACTCCCGCTCCAAGAAGCCCCGGAACCTAACATCATTTTCACCTCATCTGGAGTCCAGGAAACTACTGCTGGAGGCATGCACCCCAGAGAGAGCCCAGGGTGTGCGTGTGTGTGTGGGGGGGTCTTATATGGGGCCTTCTCCTGCCCTTCCCAGGAAAGCATCCACAGACACATGGGGAGGAAGGACCCAGAAAGGGGTGAGGAGGGGTAAGGTCAGGAGGCTGCCTGGGGCTCCCTACTGAGTCCAGGCACTGCCTCACACCCAAACAAAAGGCACCTGAGAGGTAGCACCTGTTCCCCCCACTCCCACCGTGGGGAGGGCCACTCAAGGCAGGCTGGGAAGGGGTGTCCTCTCTCAGGGAGGCAGTGAGGCCTGGACAAACAAACAGAGTTAGGCATCTGGGGGTTGGCGCCTCCCACCTCTTCTCCCCTGGCAGGAATTTCCTTGGAGGGTAAAAAAAAAATGTGTTTATCATTACTCCCTGCATACCGGCCTGGGCTCAGGTATGCCTGTACCAACAACACCCGTGCCAATGCCCAACAAGGCTCAGGGCCTGACCTCCCATGACTCCAGCGGCATCTGGGCGGCTACCCTAGGACCAAGAGTCCTTGCTTCCTGCTCCTAGCAGTGGCTCCTGCTGTCTCCACATCTGTAAAGGGCAGCAAACAGGCCGAGAGGCGAAGCGTCTGGGGTTCTATTCAAAGTTGTCTCAGGGCTTCAGTTTCCCTGCTGGACCATGGGGGTGGCCAGGACTGCAATGCCAAGATCTCTGAGGAAGACCTCGGACATGAACTGAGGGAGTATGGGCCCTGGGGGGGGGGGGAGGGTGGAAGAACATTGAAGCACAAGAGCAGCCAAGGTCTCGGGCACTGGCCTTCAGGACCTCTCTTCATAGGTAAGAGGTGGGTACTGACAGCTGGTGGTGCCCCAGGGGTTCTGCTCCCATGGGTCATGCAGATGGAGAAATGAGAGAAGAGTGGAAAAGGAGCCTGTACAATTCCAGACCCTCCACCGTGTCCCCAGGGGCGAGGGAAGGTGGGTGGCTGGCTTTGAACAGACGTGACACACAGACACGGGGGCCTGGAGGACGGAAAGGCTTGAGATCATCTGCCTTCCTGCCCTCATTCCCTCCCTTTCTCTTACAAAGGGATCGTCAATTGGTGTCCATTCCAAGTTTGTGGTGGGGGGGGGGGTCAGAAATAGGAAGAGAGGGCTGGAGAGATTGCTTAGTGGTTAAGGCACTTGCCTGTGAAGCATAAGGACCTAGGTTTGATTCCCCGGTACCCATGTAAGCCAGATGCCCAAGGTGGTGCATGCATCTGGAGTTCGTTCACAGTGGCTAGAGGCCCTGGCATGCCCATTCTCTCTCTTTCTCTCTCTCTCTCTCCCTCTCTCTCATGAATAACTAAGATAAAATAAATAGGAAGAGAGGCTGGACATGGTGGTGCATGCCTCTAATCCCAGCACTTAGGAGGCAGAGGTAGTAGGATTGCTATAAAAAGCAATAAGAAGACATTTTCCCCAATAACAACTCCATGCAGAGCCCCAGTCTCCTTTAACCTGGTGTCCTAAACATACCATGCTGGTGGTTAGCAAGGCCCGGCAGAGGCTCAGGAGACAGTGCGAAGGGATGGGACCCCTCCTGGCTGCCGCTCTCCACGGCACGAGTATTTCTGGGAAGCACCCACAGGCCGTCAGACAGCCCGTAGACAGGGTGGAAAAGCACACCAGACAAGTTTATGCCCAGATCCTGCCCTGAGGGGGCTTCACGATCTTGTCAGAGGAGTGACAAACACATTACATGTGCCAGCAGGAGGGCCCTCGAGATGGGAGCCTGCAGTGTCAGTGATGCCCCGGGGCAGCACCCATGTGTGCCAAATGAGCCTGTGACCAATGAACCCCAGGCAAGCCGCGGAGCCAGAAACATAAAGCTGGCGACACCGACCCAAGGGCCGCAGCTGGGCCCAGGCCTGTTCACTGAGCCGGGCACGGTGACGTCTGCTACTGTTCTGTATCCAGCGGCTGCAAAGATGGCTCGGCGATTAAAGGCGCCTGCTTGTAAAGCCTGCCAGCCTGAGGTTCAACTCCCAAGCCACTCACGTAAACTGGATGCAAAAAGTGGTACAAGACGGGCGTGGTGGCGCACGCCTATAATCCCAGCACTCGGGAGGCAGAGGTAGGAGGATCACTGTGAGTTCGAGGCCACCATGAGACTACATAGTGAATTCCAGGTCAGCCTGATGCAGAGCCAGACCCTACCTTGAAAAACCAACCAACCAAACAAAACAAAAAGTGGTACAAGCATCCAGTGCTTGTTTGTAGCAGCCAAGAGGACTTGGCATGTCCAAACACACATACGTAAATAAATAAAATAAAATTTAAAAGACAGGTGTGATGGTACATGCCTTGAATCCCAGCACTCGGGAGGCAGGAGGTAGGAGGATCGCTGTGAGTTCGAGGCCACCCTGAGACTACATAGTGAATTCCAGGTCAGCCTGGGCTAGAGTGAGACCCTACCCCCCCAAAAAAAAATAATAAATAAATAAAATTTGGGGGCTGGAGAGATGGTTCAGAAGTTAAAGGTGCTTTCTTGCAAAGCCTAACAGCCTGAGATTAATTGCCTAGTACCCATGTGAAGTCAGACACTCGAAGTGGCACATGTGTCTGGAGTTTGTTCACAGAGACAAGAGGCCTGGTGTGCCCATACTCACTCTTTCTTTCTCTGCCTGCCTCTTTTCCTCTCTCTCTCAAATAAATAAATAAATAAATATTTTTTAAAAAATAAACAAATAAAATTTAAATTTTGTATCTGGCCTAGGCTCCAGACCCATATGTTGCCTGTCCACAGCTCTACCAAGACCCATGTGGGTCCCGGAAGAAACATACAGAGAATATGTTATAGGCGGCATGTCTGGGTCTCCTTCAAACATATCGTTGAGACCCTAATCTCCATTGGGACGGTATTAAGAGGTGAGGCCCTTGGAGGGAGGCTAAGTTTAGATGAAGTCATTGGGGCACAGTCCCCACACCAGGCTCAGATTCTACAGGAGACGATGAAGAGGACATAGCCGGAAGACTGCCTGAACCAGACAGCGTGTTGGCCAGGGCCTTGATCGTGGATCTCCCAGCTTCTAGAACCGTGAGAAACACAGCTCTGC
Source organism: Dipus sagitta (assembly GCA_036346955.1). NCBI lineage: Eukaryota > Metazoa > Chordata > Mammalia > Rodentia > Dipodidae > Dipus > Dipus sagitta. The sequence continues at coordinate 24,652,630 of CM070790.1, read as the reverse complement.
TGTGTAAGCCAGCCCGTCTATGGCACCTTCTTGCAGCTACAAAGCAATGAAGCGGCCGGTGAGTACACCCCAGCCTCACATTTGCCCCAAGGTGCTAGAAAGCCCTATTGCTCAAGTTCTTCTGGCCTTAGCCAATATAAGTCTACCCTGCCCTGGTCACAGATCCTTCCTCAAGTGGAAAAGAGAAGCTCTTCCTTTAACTTAAAGATTTACCACCTAGGGCTAGAAAGATAGCTTAGCGGATAAGGCACTTGCCTGGGAAGCCTAAGGACCCAGGTTCAATTCGCTAGTACTCACATAAGCCAGATGCTCATGGTGGCGCATGCATCTGGAGTTTGTTTGCAGTGGTTGAGGGCCCTGGCATTCCATCCTCTCTCTCCCACTCTCTCTAATAAATAAATAATAACATTTAAAAATAAAATAAATAAAAGCATGAGCCACCATACCTGCCCTCCCCCCCCAAAAAAAGATTTAGTGTAAGGCGGGCAGGGGATGGGAGGAGGGAGATATGCCAGTGGAGGGGTTCTTACTGCCCAGGGCTCTGCGGATGCATTAAACCAACGAGAAGGTCAAGGCTGAGAGAAGCAGAGTAGCCGTCCCAGGGTCACACAGCTAGTCCGCCCTCCCAGTGGGAACAGGAGCAGGGTCGGAGGCAGGCCAGCTCTCCCACGCCTCAGACAACCGTGACCTTCCAGAGAATGGGGTGGTGTTGGTTTTCAGTCCCCTAAGGACTTCTGGAAGATAAGCACACCACAGCCTCTCTAGGCAGCATGCCTCTCCTGCCCCTCTTTTCCCAGGCTCTCTGTCCTTCGCCATGCCAACACAGGTCCTGAAGATGTCCGCCTCCAGTGGGGGAGGAGGCCAGCGAAGGACCCGCCGTCCCCTAACCCTTGATTACAGAATTCCTTCTGACCCACTTTTGGGTTCTCACACGCCTACACCTACCTCCCCACAACACCTGTGCAGATCACCCCCACACTCACACTGCTTTTAGGTATGGGGGATAATTGGAGTAGAGGCTCATCAGGGAACCCCCTTTTCAGCCCTTCCTTGCTCCCAGTCTATTGGTGTGCACAATAGACACAAGAACGGCACGCAGACAGCAGACAGCAGATCCCGGAGGCAGCCGCGGGCTCACCACGAAGCCCCGGCATACTCACAGAAGATGCTCGGATCTGAACTAGCAACTTCCTGAGTGTGGGCACTGGAAGTGGCCTAGTGGCCAGCTCCAGGAGCGATGCCTCATAGGGTGGCTTTCCACACCCTCTGGCCTCAGACAAGAGGCTTCCATGGGCACGTTCACATCGCTCTCCCAGCCTGAAGATGAATCTCAGAGGGCTGACGTGGCATCCCAGCATCCCATGGGCAGAACCTGACTGAATCCAGGCCAAGCTGTCCTAGCACTCTGTACCCCATGTCTCTCCCAGGGGAGAGCTGCCTGGAAGTGTCGCTAGGCCTGGGTGAGGAGCACGCTGTTGAAGACACAGGGGGGCTTTGGCCCCCTTCCAAGGAGTTTCTGCTCTTGCCTAGATGGCTTAGCGGTTAAGCACTTGCCTGCGAAGCCTAAGGACCATGGTTCGAGGCTCGATTGCCCAGGACCCACGGAAGCCAGATGCACAAGGGGGCACATGCATCTGGAGTTTGTTTGCAGTGGCTGGAGGCCCTGATGTGCCCATTCTCTCTCTCTCTTCTCTTCTGCCTCTTTCTCTTTGTCGCTCTCAAATAAATAAGTAAAAATAAACAAATTTTTTTTTTAAAAAGAATACAGACAGGGCTCTTCACAATACGCCCTTCCTCTCCCATTCATGACGGGTGAGGCCTAGCGTATCCTGTAAACAAGGCTGAATAGCATGCCCCGGGTTCAAATCCCGGCCCCAGCTGGGGTCATAGCTCAGTTGGTAGAGTGCTTTCCTGACATGCACAAAGCCCCGGGTTCAATCTCCAGCACCCCATAAACTGGGTGTGGTGGCTCCAACTCTTGGGAAGTGGTGTCAGGAGGATCAGAAGTTCAGGGTCATCTTCAGCTGCACAGCAAGTTAGATGCCAGCCTGGGCTACATGAGACCCTGTTTCAAAAAAGAAAAAAGTTCCCAACCCTGCCACTTTTTAACTATCAACTCCTGGGTAATCCCTTCTCCGTGTTTCTGTTTCTTTGACCATACAATGGGTAGACCGTCAAGGAACGGCTCTCTCATGGGTCACAGAGAGGTGCAGGAGTGAATGTATACTGGGACGGCTCACTGCCATCCCTAACTCAGTGTGCATTAACCATGTGCCTCTGGGTGCCAAGCACTATGTTAGACACAAACATAACTTTAAAAAAAAAATTTTTTTTTTTTTTTTTTTTTGGTTTGGTGAAGTAGGGTCTCACTCTAGCCCAGGCTGACCTGGACTTCACTATGTAGTCTCAGGGTGGCCTCGAACTCACAGTGCTTCCCCTATCTTTGCCTCTGGAGTGGATTAAAGGCGTGCGCCACCACGCCCGGATGGTAATTAAAATTGAATGGAAGCAGAGTACAAACCGGAGAAGAGTCAAGCCAGGAAGAAAGAGAACAATAAGTTCTTCCTAGCCAAGCTCTTTGGAACCTGCCCTGAAGATGTAACGGAATGGCCATCTTGTCTCAAGTGCCCATCTCCATGAGACGCTGTGTTCCAAGACCCACAGCCAAGTCTCACCCAGCTCCACCAGGAGTGAATTAGGAGATGGGAGCACTTTCACCTGGGGAGCAAGGCTCAGACAAGCCTGAGACCACCCTGCGTAGCGCACAGCCCACCAGCTCCTCCAACACAAATCCCACCCTCCCTGGCAACACAGCACTGAGCATTAGAAGAGATCTACAAGCCCAGGATGCGAGAGCCCTGTGCCCACCAGGGGAGGATTACTCCGCTGGCAAATCCTGCCTCCCTGATAATCCTAGTGCTCAGAGCAAGAATGCTAAGCTAATGCCCTCCTCAACAGGCCAATTCCACATGCCTTCGTCTTCCTTGTTCCCCTGACCCCTGCGACATAGCTCCTCTATGTTTCCCACTCCTCTGTCTCCCATTCAATGAGACGGTTCCCTCGACCACCCTACTGACACCCCGATCCCACTTGCAGAGAATAGCCCACCTCTCGTGCTCATCTCCCTCCCACCCAGGCAGCTGGAGACCTGCACCATCTGTGCAGAGTCAAGTTCAACCCGGCAACCCCTTTAGGGGGTTCGCAAGAAATCCTTTTCTCTTCTGTGAGCAACTGATCTTTGCGTATTTTCAGAAGAGCTGGCCTGTTGGGAATGTACGTAAAGATCTACGCTACGGTGTCCCATTGGAGGCCCTCCAGTCCACAGGGTGAGAAACAGAGCTCTACTGGCGGAGGAGGAGGAGAAGGAGGAGACGTGTCCGTAGTACTGGCAGAGTCCCAGCAAACAGGGCCGAACAACTCCAGGGGGCGCCACCCACACTTTGGCAAGGCTAGAGTTACACAACCCCCGGGGGGGGGACTCTGAGCTAGCAGCCTCCTTCTTGCCTTTCTGCAGAAGCTGCCAACAGAGTCCCCATGGTCCAGCCCTCCTGCCCAGCTGTCTTTGTCCTACTTCTCCCTGACCCTGCCCTCCTACACAGCGTGGCTCCCAGGGATGAGGTTTTAGAGAAAAATCTGCTGGTCCAAAAAGTGGGAGGCTCCGTCTCAGTGGACACATGCCCTAAAGCTTCCCATGAATCCTGCAGAGATGGCTCCTGCATTTTCAAGTCTTTCTTCTGATGGGGTGGGGAAGTGGGGGTCCTGTTGGCACTAAGACAGGGAGACAGATGGGCAGCTCCGAGCTGGGTGTGTGTGTGTGTGTAGGGTCAAGTCAGTCAGTCATCTCTCCACACCTACTGGGTTGGGCTACCAGAAGCAGGTGGAGGAAGACAGGTGGAAGGAATCGTATTTTTTTTTTTAAACCCTCGCTGTTTCTAATGAAGTATTTCTTTTTCCCTCTGACCTTCAGCAGTCCCTGTTTGAGCGGATCAAACAGCTAGCGAGTCGGAGGGAGGCCCGACCAGTGACACACGGATTCCTTCCCGGAAGGGCCAGCCTGCTGCCGCCCCCTCACCGCTGGCCCGCAGGCAGCAGTGGTAGGAGACTGCGCTAATCTGGGCTGGGCCTGCAGGTGCCTCCGTGGGCCTTGCTGGCCTGCGAAGATGGAGATCACGGGGTCCACTCTGGAGTCCCAGCCCCTCAGCCTCTGGGGACCTGGGGCGAGGGGTGGGGGCGGTGGGTTCCCCCTTTCTTTCTACCCATGACATCCTGCCCAGTTTGACTTTGGAGAGTCTCTCTGCCTCTTCCCACCGGGTGTGGCTGAGTGCCTCGCAGAGCATGTGTGTTTTAAATTACATGTCTTAAGGTACTTGTGGATGCTCGCAGGGTAAGAGAGAAAGTGAAGGCAGCCGCGGTGTGGCTTGGGTAGTAGTGGCAGGTGGACCCAATGAGGAGATGCGGAGAATGAGGGGTAGGAGGAACCTGATGGTGCCAGAAGAGGCTTTCCGAGGTCAGGGTGGCAGCTAGCACCAGGTCTTGGGTGAACTAGGTCTCTGGGCCCAGCCCCCACCCACCCTCCTTCCCAAGGTGCTCGGGGGCCCAGCCCCGCCCTCCCTTCCTCACCCCTGCCCACGCCACCCCCAACCCCCCACTCCTGGCCGGCCCCAAGGCGGGCAGGGGAGACCCTTCAGGGACGCGCCTCCGATGTCCCCCTCTCATCTACAGGTGCCGGTAGACAGGGCTGCGGTGACCCCAGTCCGCAGCCGCCTCCCCGCCCCCACCCGCAAAGTTCTGTCCAAGGTTAAGCCTGAGGTTGGGGGTGCGTCCTCCAGAGACCCTCCCCTTCCTCCAGCCCAGCTTCAGGGTCCTCACTTCTGCTTCTCACGCCCCTGGGCTGGGGACGCGTCCCCTCGGGTTACCAGCCCTTCCCCACCCCCCAGCCTCGCCCCAAGGTTGGTCCAGGAAAATCAGCCCCAGGTTTCATGCGCTTGGGGATCCCAGACTAGCCTCTGGCAGTCACCGGGAGCGGGATGGGGGGCACCTCGGGCATCTTCAGCGATGCCGCCTGCCCTCCCTCCCCACCCCATGATGGACACACCTTCCACCATCTCTTCCCCATTTGAAGACTGGAGAATTCGCCAACACCACCCCCCCAACCCCCTCCGCTACTCAAAGCCCCCCCCCCGGGCCAAGGTCCCCTTGTCCCTTCTGTCCCCTTCTTCCAATGCCCAAGGTGGGTGGAGAGGGCACCCACGCGAGACCGCGCTACCTGCCCCGCCGGCCCGCCCCACCCAAGCCCGCGCCCACTGCAGTGCCCTGAATGTGGAGCCTGCAGCATCTACCCGGTTGGGGCCTGGCCCGGGGTGGGGGGTGGGTGGAGGGGGGGGTGACAGGCTGGGCCCACGATCCGAGGCTCTGGTCTTTGCAACCGGGCACCTCATGTCCGTGCCAGGCCGCCGGGCAGATCCTGCCGGAGCGTGCGTCCCCCCCGGAGTGTCTCCTCGCTTGGGACTCTTCAGGAGGTGCAGGACCCAGGGAGGAGGAGGGGGATGGGGAGGTCCCCAGGCCGGTGGCCGCGGGGACACCCGGAGGGTTGCAGGACTGGGTCTGTAGTATTTCACCCTGGGCGCAATGGGCCAGCTCGGGTGGTGGTGGTGGAGGGTCTCGGGCTCCCAACCTTCCTCCCCACCCCGGGGCCCGGGCCCTCCGCGCCCCTCCGCGCTCACGTCTCGGAAGCGGTTCCAATGCTTGATCTTGCCGCTGTACTGCGAGATGGACGACAGCCATTGCTCGTCTTCCATGAAATTACCCGGGGTCTCGCCCTCCTTGAGCCCCTTGGCGTCGCCTTCGGCCAGGGCGGCCACCGCGGCGACGACCAGGAGCAGCAGCGGCAGCGCCACTCGCCCGCAGCCCGGGGCGCGCATCGTGGTCTCGGGCTTGGACCTGGAGGGTCTGGACTTGTGCGGGGATCTTCGGTGCTTGCCTCCGCCCGGGGCTGCCGTCCTCCTCGGCCCTCCCCCGGCTGCTCCTGCTCCTGCGGTCTGACTCTGGTGACTGACCGAGGGGTGGGTCGAGGCTGAAATGTGACCTGGTTAGGAGATGCACTTGTCTGAAAAAGCCCAGCGCTGGACGCGGAGAGGGAGGGAGGGGGAGAGAGGGAATCAGAGAGGCTGCGCCAGCAGGGGTTGTGTCTGTAACTGTAGCATCACGTTTGACATCATCATACCTGGTTAAAAAAAAAAAAAAAAAAAAAAAACCAGAAGTGGGGGTGTGGAGGTTTCAAAGCGAAGCACTGGATCCGAGCACCCAAGCCAGCCAGCCCAGCACTCAGGGAGTTTCAGACCAAACAAGCAAAATCTCGAGATTGCTGCTATCTATCCAAGGGTGGAGACCAGAGGGTTATTTTTTTTTGGGGGGGAGGGGGCTATGAGGGGGTGGTCTCCCCAGGGGAGATAGGCTAGGAAAGAAGACCCAGAAGTCTCCAGTTACAAAGCCAGCTTCGGGCTCAGGTGTCTAAAAGGGAATTTGGCCACGGACAGTTTTTTTTTTTTTTTTTATTCCCTCTCCCATTGCCTCCCACCCCCACCCCCAAGGGGCCTGCGCCACAGCCCTGACAGCTGGCTTCCTGCGAGTTACGGCTCTAACGGTAATGGGTGGCTTCCTTAAGACAAAAGCCATACAACAACTGGCTGACTCCAAACTATTGCTTCCCCAGACCCGCGCTCACTTTTCCAGGAGAGGCTGGGCACACTGAAAGACTGGTAAAACAGGGCCAGATGTCCTCCGCCCCAAGCAGCTGTTTAGGGGCTGTCACCCCTTTTGTTAGCTCTTTCTAGAGCATCCCTAAAAGGCTAATGTCTGGTCATTTCATCTGCCTGAGGCTGCAAACCTAGAAAAGGCCCATGTTGAGCTGATCATCGACCATGGGCAGGGGTGGGAGTGGGGGAGGGGTGTTAAGACAAGGTGGGAGGAGGCTAGTTTTTTTGGAGGTGTTTAGGCTTCTGTTAAAACTGTGACCTTCGTCATGGCGTATAGAAATGTGTTGACTTACCAGATGCGAAGACCGGAGGCTGGGCACAGGCCCAGGATCGGAGTAGAAATGGGTTTACATTACAAATAAATTGAAGAAGAGGAAACAGATAATCAGGCCGGATAAAACGTGGAACTTTTGGGACCCAAGCCCTAGATTGTGTTTTTATAAAAGACTTGGCTGCTATGATCTTTAAAAAAAAAAAAATCAAAGGCAATAAAAACATGATTTTAATCAGTAGGAAAAAAAAAAAAAAACACAGGTTGAGGTTCAGTCACCCTGAGTCTGGTGTGCCTGGGAACACTGAATGCCTTAGTGGCTTGTGCTGGGGCCCCTTGGGAAAACAGAAAACAATAGCTCCCTTCCTTATTTTCTTGGATTTAACGTGGTGTGGTAGCAGGCCCTGGCCACTGATGTCTTCATCTCACAATAGATGCAGAGCCCGCCTGGGTGGTACAGTGGTACTTCATAGTGGACAGCTCAGCTTGTCCTCATAGAAACTCAGGGTGTGTGTGTGTGTGGAGAGAGAGAGAGACAATGAATCCCATTTCCTATCTATAAGTGACACCCTATCATACAGTGGCTATGGAACTCAAGCAAAATGACATAGCAAGTACCTGGGGATAGTGGACATTAAAATAAGTAAGCGAGTTCTTCCCTTGGATTGAAAACAAAACAAAAAAAAAGCTATGATGTTACCAAAACTTGCCAACTTTCCCCACCACCTCAATCCTAGGCTTTGGGTTATTTTTTGAGACAGGGTCTCACATATTCCAGGGTGGCCTTGAACTCCCTACGTAACTAAGAACCTTGAACCTCTGATCCTTCTGCCTCCACCATCTGAGTGCTGGGATTACTGGCGTACACCACCACATCCCTTTTATTCGGTGCTAGGGATTGAATTCAGGGCTTTATGCATGCTAGGTAAGCATGCTACCAATTGAGCTACATCCCCAATTCAAATAGTGTTTGTTTTTTTTTTTTTTTAATTATTTGAGAGACACAGAGAAAAAGGCAGACAGAGAAGAGTGTGAGCACAACAGGTCCTCCTGCCAGATGTGAGTGCCACTTCATGCATCTGGCTTCACGAAGGTACTGGGGAATCAAACCCAGGCAGTCTGGTTTTGCAAGCAAGTTTAAGGGCCATCTCTCCAATCCCAAAAGTTTTTTGTTGTTTGTTTGATTTGTCTTATTTGAGAGAGAGAGAGAGAAGTAAGGGAATTGGTGCACCAGGGCTTCAGCCACTGAAATTGAACTCCAGATGCTTGTGCCACCTAATGGGCATGTGCGACCTTGTGCTTGCCTCACCTTTGTGTATCTGGCTAATGCGGGATCCAGAGAGTAGAACATGGGTCCTTGGGCTTCGCAGGCAAGCTCCTTAGCCACTAAGCCATCTCTCCAGTCCAGTTTGTTTGATCTTGGCATAGGGTCTCTTGCTCTAGCCCAGGCTGACTTGAAATTTACTATGTAATCTCAGGGTGGCCTCAAACTCATGGTGATCCTCCTACCTCTGCCTCCCAAGTGCTGGGATTAAAGACGTGTGTCACCACACCTGGCTGGTTTTAGCTTTTTGAGTCAGTGTCTCGTGTAGCCTAGGCTGGCCTCAAACTCACTATGTATGAAACTGAACTCCTGATCCTCCTGCCTCCACCTTGCAAGTGCTGGCATAACATGTATGTGCCACCACATCCAGCTCAACTTTAGTCTTTTTTAAAAAAAATTGTTTATTTTTATTTATTTGAGAGTGACAGACAGGCAGAGAGAGAAAGAGGCAGATAGAGAGAGAATGGGTGCGCCAGGGTCTCCAGCCACTGCAAACGAACTCCAGATGCATATGTCCCTTTGTGCACCTGGCTTACGTGGGTCCTGGGGAACAGAGCCTCAAACCCAGGTCCTTAGGCTTCACAGGCAAGCACCTAACCGCTAATCCATCTCTCAGCTCTCAAGCTTAGTCTTTTAGTAAAGCTGACTACATAGCTCCAAAGCCATGGGGTGACAGATAGTAGAGACAGTTCTCTGGTTCATAGAGACCCATCTCTCTGGTTTGGGTTTCATCTTAAGATGGCCTTGGTCTTCTAGTTGCCAGAACTGACCAGTAAAGTATAGGAAGGCACTGACGCAGCATCCCAAGACCGCTGTCTTTAGCCCTCCGATGGTCAGGATGTTTTCCACACGTGGGCAGCTCTTCCAAGGGGACCTGGCTTCTGCAGTACCTTCAAGCTGGGTCAGTGTCAGCCCTGTGGAGAAAGCAAAAGACTGCAGACTTAGATACCAGCCCAAGGTGAAGCGATTTAGGATGCAGAGTCCAAATTTCCAGATGATGGGTATCAGAATGATAGAAAATAACCAATAGTTGTTTTTTGGCTTTTCGATAATTTTAATTTAACCTATAAAGAAGAAGAAAAAGTTCTTCTGATTTTTTTTTTTTTTTTTTGAGAGAATTACTGGCCCATCAGCCTGTTCAAACCACTGGCCCCTAAAGTGTAAGAAGCTTCTGGCTTCTAGGTGCATTTGTTAAATGGTATATGCACTTTATGATTTTTTTATTTACATTTATTATTCTTTTTTAAATTTTTTTTCTGAGGTAGGGTCTTGCTCTAGCCCAAGCTCACCTGGAATTCACTGTGTAGTTTCAGGGTGGCCTCGAACTCTTGCCAATCCCCCGTACCTCTGCCTCCCGAGTTCTGGGATTAAAGGCGTGCGCCACCACGCCCGGCTCAACACTTATTGTTCTTAACATTTATATATTTATTTATTTAGGAGGGGAGAGAGTGAGTATGAGTGTACTAGGGCCTCCTGCCACTGCAAATGAACTCCAGACACATGCGCCACTTTGTGCATCTGGCTTTATGTGGGTACTGAGGTTGAACCCAGGCTGGTAGGCTTTGTAAGCAAGTGCCTTTAACCACAGAGTCATCTACCTAACCCTCTGTTTACATTTAATTCTTAGCAATACAAAATGGAGAAGAGGACCCTTCATTTCCTAATTAGAAAACTCAAATGTGGAGCTGGACAGATGGCTTAGCAGTAAAAGTGCTTGCTTACAAAGCCAAAGGACCCAGGTTCGAGTCCCCAGAACCCACACATAAAGCCAGACGCACAAAATGGAACATGTGTCTAGAGTTCATTTGCAGCAGCTAGAGGCCCTAGTGTGCCTATTATCTCTCTTTCTCTCCCTCCCTCCCTCTTTCTCTCAAATAAATAAAAATTTAAAAAGTAAAACAATGCTTGCAAAATAACATTTTATGAGAAACATAAATCCTTCCCAACTAGGTAAAAAAAAAAAAAAAAAAGGTGACGTTGTTTTCCTTTTGGTTTTTTGAGGTAGGGTTTCACTCTAGTCCAGGCTATCCTGGAATTCACTATGTAGTCTCAGGGTAGCCTTGAACTCACAGGGATCCTCCTACTTCTGCCTCCCAAGTGCTGGGATTAAAGGTGTGCGCCACCATGTCTGGCTTGTTTTCCATTTTTTTTAAAAGTATTTTTATTTATTTGCAAGCAGAGAGAGACAGAAGAGAGGCAGAGGGGAGAGAGAGAGAGAGAGAATGGATGCACTGGGGCTTCCAGCCACTGCAAATGAACTCCAGATGCACATGCCACTTTGTGCATCTAGCTTTACATGGGTCCTGGGGAATTGAACTTGGGTCATTAGGCTGTGCAGGCAAGTACTTTAACTGCTTGGCCATCTCTCCAGCCCTCAAGTTCCATTTTTACACATCCTATTACTGTCTGGCTTGAGAGAAGACAGGCAGGTTCTCTTTTGGGTTTCTGTATCAGAGCAAGTGAATTTGTTTGTGAGGCTGTGGTAGGTAACAAAGTACCTCAGACTAAATGGCCTCAATAGCAGAAATTTATTTCCTCGTAGTTTCAGAGGCTGGAAGTTTAAGATCAAAGCACTGCTGGGTTTTCTCTCTTCTGAGACCACTCCTTGGCGTGTAGAACGCCACTTCTTACAGGGGCCTCACGGGGCGCTTCCTCTACACACACTGCTGCTAGGCCTCTTCATGTGCCCTGATCTCTTTCTGCTAAGGACTCCAGTCTGACTGGATATGAGTCTACTCAAAGGCCTCATTTTTAACTTAATCACTTTTGTTTTGTTTGGTTGTTTGTTTTTTATGAGGTAGGGTTTCGCTCTAGCCCAGGCTGACCTGGAATTCACGATGTAGTCTCAGGCTGGCCTTGAACTCACAGCGATTCTCCTACCTCTGCCTCCCGAGTGCTGGGGTCACATGTCCGGCTCCTTAATCACTTTTTTAAAGGCTCTATCTTCAAATACAGTGGCATGGAGGTACTGGGGTTAGGGTTTTGATGTGAATTTTGGAGGGACACAGTACAGCCCATAAGAGCAAGGAGAAATGGATATAGCTAGCAAGAGCACGGCAGAAGTACTGAGGGCAAAATGGAGTTGCTAAAATATTTGTACATCAAAGCTACCAACTTAGAAAATTCTAGAAAGCACAAAACCACACAAGTACACGTTGCACTATCAGAGTGACATCACCCTCACGTCACAAAGGCTCTGGACAGTACAAAGGGCCACATGTTAGTATTTTGATGGCTCTTCTGGACCTCACAGATGTGCTCCCTAAAGGTTCTCAGGGATTCCCAGGAGTCCAAAACACTATATTTTGAGACCAAAGGTACAAGCTGTATGACCTTAAGCAAAGTTCCTAAACTTATTAAGCCTCAATTTGTAAAATGAAAATGATAATAATACTGAGTTAAGTGGACTGTTATAAAGACTGAGGTAAGGTACAAATATATGCCAAGTGGGTGCTTTCCACTCATATTAGCTATTACTATGTGAAAAGTTAATTGTCATATTTGATCTGGGCTTACATGCAAAAAAGTAGTTGCCTCCAGATGATGAAATTTCTGTTTTTAAAATATTTTTATTTACTGATTTACAGACAGAGCAGGAGAGAGAATGGGTACATCAGAAATTTTTGCCACTCTGCAAACGAACTCCAGACGCATGTGACACTTCGTGCATCTGGCTGGCTGGGGAACTGACCTTGGGCCAGTAGACTTTGCAAACAAGTACCTTTAATTGCTGAGCCATCTCCCCTGGCCAACTTTTTTGTTGCTGATTTTTGAGGCAGAGGTAGGAGCATTGCTGTGAGCTCAAGGCCAGCCCAAGACTACCTTGAAGAACCAAAAAAATAAACAAATAAATAAAAATAAACAAATCAAAATTATTCTCCATAACAAAGTCCCTTGTATAATAACATGGTCCCTTGTATTGTTTTGTGAAATAACTATAGGGAGCAATTTGAATTTTTCCACTCCTTTCCCCAGAGAGACTGAAGACGAAGTCAGCGCCACAAACACTGGCTGACGCAGTGATGGCCACAGGGAAGCTCTTCAGTGTAGAATTAACTGTGCAGCGGAAACACGAAGGGAGCTCTAAGCACAGAAGCAAATCCTCCCATTTCCTCCATTACAGCTTGGTAAGAGGCAACCTTGAATTCTGTGTGGGTGTGTGCTGGAGATCAAACCCATGACCCTTCGTGTGCTATACACACAACCTACCACTGAGCTATACATTAAGCCCCAGCCAAGTACCCTTGATTTTGGAAAAAAAAAAAGGTATTTCTTGGTCATCAGAAGGTACTTGCTTGGGCTGGGGGTGTATCTCCGTGGTAGAGCCCTTGCCTAGCTTGAGTGAGATCCTGGGATGCCCAGCATGACTAAAAACAGAAAGATACTTTCTCCTGTTGCTGTGTTTTCATTAAAGTTCTGCATCAAAAGTACTCCGTTTTCTCTCCCTCTGCAACAGTGGTTAAAACTGTGTTTCCCTCAGCACTACACTGTTCTCAAAATTTATCTACAGGCTTCAAAAACAAATTTTTAAAGATGGATTTAGGGATGGTAGAGTGCCTGCCTAGCATGCACAAAACCCTGGGTTTGATCCCCACAACCACATAAAACTGGTCATGGTGACACATGACTATAATCCCAGCATGCAGGAGGTGAAGGCAAGAGGATTAGGAGTTCAAGATCATCTTCTACTGTGGACCAAGTTGGGGGCCAGCCTAGACTACATGAGAAACTGCGGCGGGGTGGGGGGGAGGTGAATTGTTTTTAGTTCCCAATTTTTCTACTTATATACAAAAAATTCTAAATACACACACGCACACACATAGTCTCTCTCCCCCCCCCCCCACTAGCTACCATGTAGCCTCTGGAAACCTCCACTGTATGTTCATGACAGTGACAGTGAAAAAGGTAAATAACTTTTAAAAAAGCTACCTAGTTATACATTATATGCCTACATGCATAGGAAATAGTAACGTGTACATTTTAAACAATTCCAAGTTCTATTAAAAATTTAGCCGGGCGTGGTGGCGCATGCCTTTAATCCCAGCACTCGGGAGGCAGAGGTAGGAGGATCGCCGTGAGTTCGAGGCCACCCTGAGACTCCATAGTGAATTCCAGGTCAGCCTGGGCCAGAGTGAAACCCTACCTCGTAAAACCAAAAAAATAAATAAATAAATAAAATAAAATAAAATAAAAAATAAAAAAAATAAAAATTTAGTATTTGAGCTGGGCGTGGTAGCACACCTTTAATCCTAGCACTCGGGAGGCAGAGGTAGGACCACAGTGAGTTTGAGGCCACCCTGAGACTACATAATGAATTTCAGGTCAGCCTGGGCTAGAGTGAAACCATACCTCAAAAACCAAAACCAAAACCAAAACCAAAAAAAAAAAAAAAAAAATAGTATTTGGGGGCTGGAGAAATGGCTCAGTGGTTAAGGCACTTGCCCAGTACCCACGTTAAGACAAATCCACAAAGTGGCACACGCATCAGGAGTTTGCTTGCAGTGGCTTGAGGCCCTGCCATGCCCATTCATTCTCTTTCTATGTCTCTTGTAAATAAATAAAAGTATTTTTAGAGCTGGAGAGATGGCTCAGTGGTTAAGTGCTTGCCTGTGAAGCCTATGGACCCTGGTTCGAGGCTCAATTCCCTAGGATCCACATTAGCCAGATGCACAAGGGGGTGTACGTGTCTGGAGTTCATTTGCAGTGGCTGGAGGTCCTGGCGCACCCACTCTCTCTCTCTCTATCTGCCTCTTTCACTCTCTGTCACTCTCAAGTAAATAAATAAGAATAAAACCAAAAAATATTTTTAAAAATTTAGTATTTGCTGGGTGTGGTGGTGCACGCCTTTAATCCCAGCACTTGGGAGGCAGAGGTAGGAGGATTGCTGTGAGTTCAAGGCTACCCTGAGACTCCACAGTGAATTCCAGGTCAGCCTGGGCTAGAGTGAGACACTACCTCAAAAAAAAAAAAAAAAAAATCTTAGGAAGGGATTCAATGGAGTAGGGATTCAGGAGGGAAATGGGAGAAGGTAGTAGGAGGGGATTATGATCATGGTATATTATCTGCATATATAGAGGTTGTCAATAAAAAAGTTTAAAATAAAAAATAAAGGGCTGGAGAGATGGTTTAACAGTTAAGGTGTTTGCCTGTGAAGCCAAAGGACCCAGGTTCAATTCCCCAGGACCCACATAAGCCAGATGCACAAGGTAGCGCATGCATCTGCAGTTCATTTGCAATGGCTAAAGGCCCTGACACACCCATATTCTCTCTCTGTATGTATCTCTCAAATAAATTAAGAAAAAAATTTTAATACAGTTTGCCAGGTGTGGTAGCACACATCTTTAATCCTAGCACTGGGGAGATAGGAGGACCACTGTGGGTTAAAGACCAGCCTGAAACTACGTAGTGAATTTCAGGTCAGCCTGGGCTAGAGTGAGACCCTACCTCAACCCCCCCCCAAAAAAAAACAGTGTATTAACTTTAAAGACTCCTGCAAATATAAGTCATAAATTCCTGAACAGATAAGATGTGTTAATGCAAGCCGGGCATGGTGGTGCACGCCTTTAATCCCAGCACTCAGGAGGCAGAGGTAGGAGGATCACTGTGAGTTCAAGGCCAACCTGAGACTACTTAGTGAATTCCAGGTCAGCCTGGGTTAGAATGAGACCCTACCTTGAAAACCCCTACCCGCTCTGAAAAATGAATCACACCAGGAGCGGTGGTACACCCGTTTAGTCCTGCCCTTGAGGGGCTGAGGTAGAATGACTGACATGAGTTGGAGGCCAGCCTGGGACTATGGAGTGAGTTCCAGGCTAGCCTGGGCTACAATGAGAGCCTGCCTTGAAAGAAACAAATAAACAAACAAACTAAAAAAAAAAAAAAAAACAGTGAATATTACCAGTAGAAAGCAGAACCTTCTGGGGAAAACAGATCCTGCGACAGCAACAGGAACATCCTGGGTGAATGACACAGCTATGCAGTGAATAGGTGTGGCAGCTCTGTACCCCCTCACACAAGAGCTTAAACTAGAACTGTGTGACAATACTAATAGAAAACACAATGACTGGGGCTCAGCAGGTAAAGTGGCTTGCTTGCAAAGCCGGCCAGTCCAGGTTCCAATTCCAACCACCATGTAAAGCCAAGACAGACATTGGTTTGCAGCAGGGAAGACCTTGGTGCATGTGCACATGCACGCATGCACAGGTGCGCACAAATAAAAACTTAACATAGAACAGTGACTTGGAGATTCATTTATTTGTGAATGGTGAGGCCTGTTCCACTGATAAACAAGTCCCTGAGTATTAGACACCTCCTCACAACGAGGCAGCCTTTACCCACAGGAGCAGACTTAACACAGTAAGAGTCAAGGTCAGGAAAAAGGAGGAGAGGGCAGAGGGTGGAGAAACACCAGTAGAGAGAGAGAGGGAGATGACTGGTGTGCCTCCTCTGTTGGGGGTCATGTCTTCTGCTGCTGCCAGGGAACAACGCGGTCTCCTGATGCCGTCCGTTGTCTGCAGTGGTCCTGAGGACAAACAAGAGAACTTTCACAGCTCGACCAAGGCTGGGGAGGAGAGGGTGGGCAGGTTGAGAAGTGGAACACAAATATTTTTCAGGACCAACTACAGAAGGAAAGTGGACCTCTAGAGCCAGCACGTAACCAGCAGCCATTTTGCTGAAGATAAAATTCTGGGTAGTAAGGAACTGACAACAAATGTGAAAGAGGCACCTATGTGCACAGCCATGTTTGTGCCAGCCCTAGTCACGACAGCCAGGACCGGAAGCAAACCAAGTGGCTGTTGTGGATGGACGGGTAGAGAAAATGTAGTATATGAAAAAGAAAGGAAATCCCATCCCATGATATGGCAGGGGTGCCCTTTGAGGACATTATGATAAAAAGTTACTGCCACAAAAGACCAACACTGTGTGCTTCCATTTGTATGAGATAATCACAGCCATCAAAATTGTAGCCAGACAAGAAGGGTGGTGCCGGGGGCTGAAGGGAGCAGCGGATGGGGAGTTTACTGCTTAAGGGCAGTTTCAGGTTTTACAAAATGAAAAGCTGGATATGGAGACGGATGATGGTAATGGCTGCACAAATGGTTAAGATGATAAGTTTTACATTATGTGTATCTTAACACACACACACAAATAAGCCAAGGGTGACAGGAATACATCCCACCCCCAGGAAAATCCACATGGAGATCCCCACAGCCCTCCTTGGTGAACAAAATGAAGCCTCTGTTCCACAGCACCTTGTGAGGAGGTTCAACTCCAGAGCTTTCCAAGACCCACCTCAGGAGAAGTCAATATGGCCACAGGAGGCGTAGTTTCCAAAGCTATCCACCGTGAACCTCTGTGAGATGTGAATGGAATTGAGCTTCAAGGACCCAAAATAGAAGTTCTCAAACAACTGAAAAGGAAAGATTAAAAACCCAGTGAATTACAGATGAAAATGTTAAGCATTAAAATCTCTTTTCCAAACACCAGTCCAAGGGCCAGGGAGATGGCTCCCTTGGTAAAGCACTGGCCGTGTGAGCCTGAAGACTTGAGTTGGGACTCCCAGCACCCACAGGACCGGTGTGGCAGGCGGCCTGTGCTCCTGGGGAGGGGAGCTGGCTAGCTAGACTGGCTGAGTTGGTAGCTCTGACTCAGTGGGAAACTGCCTCCATAAGCAGGTGGAGGTCGAGGAAGACACCCCACATCAACTTCGGGCTTCCACACACACATAAATACCACATCACCCACACACAATAAAGCATGAAAATTTAAAAACAAAAGCATGAGGGACTGGACAGATGACTCAGCAGTTAAGGAGCTTGCTTACAAAGCCTGCTGGCCTGTGTTCAAGTTCCCTAGTACCCATGTAAAGCCAGATGCACAAAGTGGCACATGCATCTGGAGTTCACTTGTAGTGGCTAGAGTCCCTGGTGTGTCTATTCTCTCTCTCTCTCTCAAATAAATAAATAAATGGCTTAAAAAACTACATTTGCTTTTTGGGGTAAATTAAACTAGATCATGAATATTTAAGATGGCTCAGTGGTTAAAGGCACTTGCTTGTAAAGCCTGATGGCCTAGATTCAATTCCTCAGTACCCACGTAAAACAGATGCTCAAAGTGGTGCACACAACTGGAGTTCATTTGCAGTCGCAAGAGGCCCATTCCTCACTCTGCTTGCAAATAATAAATAAAAATGTTTCTCAAAAAACATAAAACCACAACACTCCCAACAAACCTCCCATGTTCTTTTCAGTGTTTATTCTGAATAGTGATCAGAGAGGAGGGCTGGGGGTGGAGTGAGAAAAGAACAGCCAGCTCTTCCTTCTATTACTCCCTGTCTCCGTGGAGGAAAGACGTCCAGAAAGCGAAAGTACTGAGGAGATAGGACCACGAACCTGTAACCAGCCTCCTGGACCACCATCAGCCTCACAGGGCATGACAAAGCTGCTTCTGACATAGCAGTGACACCGCTAGGAACCGATTCTGTTCCGACCAGCGAGAAACTCCACGTAACCCCTTTCTCCCACCTTCCCAGCAGCACACACACGTGACGGTGAGGGGCATGACACAAACATGCACAGCTACCAGAGGAACGCTTCTACCGGGTGACAGGTGCACAGGACAACGCTTACGCAAACCTTTAATTACGCTGGCTGTGGTGGTGGTGCATGCCTTTAGTTCTAGCACCCGAGAGGCTAACCTGGGCTACAGAGTGAGTTCCAGGTCAGCTTGGGCTGCAGTGTGACCCTGCTTCCAAAAACAAAGCATACAGACAACCAAGACTTTTAAATGGATGGGACTGGCACTGACCTCTTCCACCGTAGGGAAGCTTTCAGGAGGGAGGGACCTCCCCTGTCATGAGCCCATTTAAAAGACAGAATGTGAGGTGATGGGGACTTATCCTAGAAAAGTGAAGGAGCACTATTTGGATCAGGAGTGTCAAAGAGGAGAGGACTTCCCTTCTGTGAGGACACCAAGAATGCTGATTATAAAAAAAAAAAAAAATGTGGGCTGGAGAGCTGGCTTAGGATTTAAAGCACTTGCCAGTGAGGCCTAAGGACCCAGGTTCAATTCTCCAGATCCCACGTAAGCCAAATGTACATGGTGGCACATGCATCTGGAGTTCGTTTGCAGTGGCTAGAGGCCCTGGCATGCCCATTCTCTCTATATATCCTTCCCTTTTTCTCTATTAAAAAAAAAAAAAAGACACTAAGTGGCAGGCAAACACCTGTGAAGCCTAAGGCCCCAGGTTCAATTCCCCAGTACCCACATAAGCCAGACGCACAAGGTGGTTCAGTCTGGAGTCCACTTGCAGTGGCTAGAGGCCCTGGCATGCCCATTTCTCTCTCTCCCTCTCTCTGCCTTTCTCTCAAATAAATATTTAAAAATAAATAATTAAATAAATAAATAAGTCAGTAGGACCCAAGAAAGCCTTCCTTCCTTTTTCTCTTTTTCTCTTTTTGGTGCCAGTTTACAGCCCAGGGCCTCCTCCTGTGTTCTACCTCCAAGCCTCACCTCAGCCCCAAGCAGCCTTTCCATATGAGCACCCAACGACGCTTGAGTGCGATCTAACAGTGCAAGGAAGAAGCTTCACACACTGGCAACTAACTGATGGACTCTCTTTTCACTTACCTTTTTAAACAATTACTTAGTTTATTTGAGAGAGAGAGAAAGAGAATGGACACGCCAGGGTCTTCAGCCACTGCAAAGGAATTCCAGATGCATGCGCCCGCCTTAGGCATCTGGCTTATGATTCCTGGAGAATCAAACCTGGGTCCTTTGGCTTTGCAGGCAAGCACCTTACCCACTAAGCCAGCTCTCCAGCCCTTTTCACTTACTTTTATGCCAGCTCCCATACCATGAACTTCAGGCACGGCCACCTTCCCTCTTCCTGCAATTAACGGCCCAGAAAAATGCCAGAGGCTCATTAAAAGCTAACTTTACAAAGTCCTGTGAATATTGATTCTCCCACATGACATCAACTTGACCCGAAGATCTACTTGGAGCCGGCGTGCCCTGCCGCCCTGTCTTGTCGTCTGCAAGGTGAGCAGCACTGCTGACTTACACAATCCCCTTTGCCTCCTGGCTCAGGCAGCCTGTGCAAACCACACTCCCCTGTCTTGTAAAGAAAGCCAGCTGAAATGGTCATTTGCTGATCCCTTTGCTAAAAATTTATCTGAAGTGACAGACTTAGAGATCTGCAAACCAAGGCCTTCTGAGTGGAGGACAGACAGAGCCAGGGGGTCGTACAAGGTGGGATAAAGTAAAGCAACAAGGCAGCTCCAGTCATTTTCTGCAGGGGACTTTGTTAGGAGTGCGGCCTGCAGGCTGGAGATGGCTCGGCGTTAAAGGACTGCAGTCATTGGGTCCCCGACTTTCTCTGTGTCCATGATTCCAAGGAATGGAGGCCCCATGGCAAGGAGCCCAAGGTGACCCACCTAAGACATCACTCTGCCTGCTACAGATCTCCCCACAGCATGACCTGCCATGGAGTCCCTTGTTACATTTGTGCTGCAAGGAGACAATAAGCAGGGTGACAAGGAAGTTGGCTAGAGGTGATTTCAAGGCAGCATTCACAAATACTGAGAAGCTGGGCTGGAGAGATGGCTTAGTGGTTAAGCGCTTGCCTGTGAAGCCTAAGGACCCCGGTTCGAGGCTTGATTCTCCAGGACCCACGTTAGCCAGATGCACAAGGGGGCGCACGCATCTGGAGTTCATTTGCAGAGGCTGGAAGCCCTGGCGCGCCCATTCTCTCTCTTTCTCTCTATCTGCCTCTTCCTCTCTCTGTCACTCTCAAATAAATAAATAAAAATGAACAAAACAAATACTGAGAAGCTGGAAGAAGGACATAGACTCTCACACTTCACGAAGGCCAGGGCAGGCTGTGGAAGCACTACTGAAACTGGATTTACATGGCAGCTACGTGACAATGGGCAGATGCCACCACTCAATGCACCAACCCCATAAGGGGTGAAAGATCAGAATGGGTGGAAATACAATATGACAAACAAGTAAAAAAAACCTTTTGAACTGCAAAATGCTACTGAGAATTAGGAATGTGTGGTGTTTTCAAAATCTCTCTGCTCTCCTTAAGCCTGCATTTATTTTATCTTCATAAGTTTCTGTCTTCTTTCATACCTTTTGATAACATCACATTAAAGACATTTCTTATCCTCAAGTCCCAGCACACTGCTAATCTTCATTTCAGCCTCTATCTCTATGCTCCTGTTCTCTCTGAATGCTTCTAATGACTTTGTGACAGATGATTTAGAAACAATTTCTCAGTTATTCAATTGTTTAGTCATTGTTTTATTTTTAGTGCTTAGCCTTGCAGTTAGTTCTGTCAATTATGTTAGTGACTCATCAGAATATAACCCTCACGGAGGGAGGGGCTGGAGCTCACTCTAACAGTATTTATTTAGTAATCCACGTGTGACTAATACGTATTGGTTTGGCAAAGTGACAACTAGAACTAATGCTACAGATGTGTGCATATGTCTACAAGTCCGAAAAGAGGAAACAATGAGGGCTGAGGGCATAAGTTAGTAGAGTGCCTGTCTAGCCCACATGCGGCCTTTGGTTCAACCCTCAGGTCTGTATAAACTGGGTGCGGCGGTGCACACCAGTGATCCTGGCATCAGGAGGTAAAGGCAAGAGGATGAGGAGTTCAAGGTTATCCTTGGTTAACACCGACTTCAAGGACAGCTTGGGCTACATGAAACCCTGTCCCCTCCTAAAAACAAATAAAATAAAATAAATAAGGGAGAAGGAATGAGGATATGTACTTGTTTGGACAGGATTTGAAGGTCCAATTTGTAAGCTACCATCATGGAATCCCTGAATAGGACTCACCAAAATTATATTTCCTCTAACTAGGCTGGGGGGAGCATAGCTCAATTCCAAATGATTATCAAGAAAGAATTTAGTCAGTAATGGAAACTTACCTAGCCTGTCAAATTGCTAGCTGTTCCTTATCTGTCAGATCCTGGCTACCTTTCTGGGCTTTCTCCCGCTGTGGAGTTATCTGCACACCAGGGATAGGCATTCTCCTGCAGGGATACGTGGCATGGCTCTGTCTCAGGTGCTTTTTTAATGTTTTTAAGAATATTTTATTTATTTGAGAGAGAGAGAGAGAGAATGGCATGTCTAGCCTCTGCAAATGAATTCCAGACACATGTGCCACCTTGCACACCTTCCAGGTGTTTTTGTTTTTAATTTTATTTATTTGTGAGAGAGAAAACAGAATGGGCATGCCATGGTATCCAGACACTGCAAATGAACTCAAGATGCATGTGCCACCTTGTGTATCTGGCTTACATGGGTCCTAGGGAACTGAACTTGATTCCTTTGGCTTTATGGGCAAGTGCCTTAACTGCTAAGCCTTCTCTCCAGCCCTATTTGTTTTTGAGGCAGGGTCTCACTTTAGTCCATACGGGCCTGGAATTTACTCTGCAGCCTCAGGCTACCCTCAAACTCATGGAGATTCTCCTACCTCAGCTTCCTAAGTGTTGGGGACAGGCCTTTGAAGGTTACAGCCTACCTCCTGGTTCTGATTTCTTGGTCTGTGGTATGAGGAATCTCTCCTCAAGCTCCTGCCACCAGGTGACCTTCCCCACTATGGTGAATACAGGCCTTTGAAACCATGAACCAAAAATAAACCTAAGGTGTTTCTGTCAGGTAGTGTGGTCACAGCAACATGGAAGTAACTACTACAGGCATGCAATGAATGCAGTGGGAGGTAAGGAAGCGATGGATGCTGACGGCTGAATGCCTAGGAAAGCCATGTGGAGGATAACAGAACTAAGCTGGGCTTGGGGGCAAGTGCAAGGTGGGGAACGGGGCACAGAGGCGACAGGGGCATGGCGGGCAGGAGCAGGCAGCTTACATGTTTGAAGTCCTGTAAAGACACAGTGAGCAGGACATAAAGAAGGACAAACAGATTAGGAACTCTGAAGTCAGCTTCATAGGTTAGACTTTATCCTAGCAGCCAAGAAAATACTGAAGGCCTCAGGGTGATGACCTGGATGTGGTATATTGTGCTGATTGGAAAAGAAAACAAGAGAAAGGCTGAAGATATGGTTCAGTGGTTAGAGGTGCTTGCTTGTGAAGCCTGATGGTCTGGGTTTATACCTCAGTACCTACATAAAGCCAGATGCACAAAGTTGCAAATTCATCTGGAGTTAAAGTGGCAGGAGGCCCTGCCATGCTCATACTCATTCCTTCTCTCTCAAATAAGTGTGTGTGTGTGTATATATATATGTGTGTGTGTGTGTGTGTGTGTGTGTGTGTGTGTGTATAACATATATATATATACATACATATATATGTATATATATATAAATATATAAATATATACATATATATATATATGTATTGGTTTTTGAGGTAGGGTCTCACTCTAGCCCAGACTGACCTGGAATTCACTATGTAGTCTCAGGGTAGCCCCAAACTCTTGGTGAACCCCCTACCTCTGCCTCACAAGTGCTGGGATAAAGGCATGCAACACCACATGCAGCCAAAAATATTTTTTTTAATGAGCACAAGAGAAAGACAGGCTGGATTGATGGCTTAGTGGTTAAGGTGCTTGTCACCAAAGCCAAAGGTCCTAGATTCAATTCCTCAGTGCCCACTTAAAACCAGATGCACAAGGTGGCACATGCATCTGGAATTGGTTTGCAGTGGCAAGAGGCCCTGGCATGCCCATTCTCTCTTTCTCTACCTGCCTCCTTCTCAAAATTAAACAAACAAACAAGAAAGGCAAGGAGACCATGGGAATGTCCCTTACATAGCAGCTAAAATGCAGCAGTGTAAAGGCAGAAGTGGACACAAAGTGCTAGGAATGAGACACAGAGAAGACCTGGAGATTTCCTGGGAAGAAGGAAGTGTGGAACTGCGGGGTAAGGGAGTATAACAGAGGCTCACAGAGCGTTTCTAAGTGGGAGCTACTTTCTGGGGAAGTAAAGTGCAGGCCTGTTTCTACACTCTGGCCATATATCCAGCTGTGTATGCCCCAAGCTCTTCTCCAATCTACAGTTTTCCTGATGTGCTAACAATACGCATTAGACGTGAAACTGCAGCGCTATTGAACAGGTGGAGATACACCTTAGCTGTTCTTTCTTTTACTGTGTTGTTGTTCTTTACATATTAGGGAAATGAACCCTTTGTCTAGGTTACATATTGCAAATATCCCTGTCCCCGCCCCCCATATGTCATTGACTTGTTTATGACAGTGTTCACCATGCTAATTTAAATTTTTATGAACTCACAGAACTCAGTGCCCCAACATCAATACTGTTACATATTAAAAGATCAAGGTGAGCCACAAAATATATTAGTACTGACGATGACACTAACAAAGCTTGCAAGAACCACATTTACTGGGCATGCCTGTATGCCAGACACCACGCCGAGGGTCTCCATGCTGGCAACCTGCATCCTCACCACCCAACAAACAGACGACTCCCCATTGAATAGCTGAAACCCTCTCATACTGGAGGAAAAGAATATCCCTAGCCAGGTGTGGTGTTTCAGGCCAGGCTAGGCTACAGAGTGAGTTTGAGTCAGCCTGGGCTACAGTGAGACCCTGACTCAAAATCAATCGATCAAACAAAGAAAACTCAACAATACCATTCTTATCTGTAAAGACATGGGGTACACGCTTGTGAATGGCGGGCTCCCAGCAGGGTGCTGTGAAAGACCGAGCACTCTGAGCTGAAGAAGACTGAGTTCTTAGAAGTTGTTATATAGCCAAAAGGCCTTCAAAGCCATGCTGTATTTCTCCTCACTGGGGCAGGGATGGGTTTGCTGGAGGGTTTGTCCAAAAGAAACGCAACCATCTTAAACCTCTTCCCTAGGAGTCTCACTGTCACCAGGGAGAAGAGACTAAAAGTCTTCACTGTGCCAAGACATAAGTTTTGTGGGGGGGTTTGTTTGTTTGGTTTTGTTTTTTTCGAGGCAGAGTCTCACTCTAGCCCAGGCTGACCTGAAATTCACTATGTAGTTCCAGGCTAGCCTTGAACTCACAGCAATGTTCCTACCTCTGCCTCCCGAGTGCTGAGATTAAAGGTGTGAGCTATCATGCCCAGCTCCCAAAACAGACTTTTAATCTGCCCTTCTGAGGAACTAGAGGATCACCTGAGAGGCTTCATCTGCACATGAGATCCTCTCACCAGATCCCTGAGGACTTTGTCCCAGCCACTGCCATTATTCAACCCTCTGGATACTTAACCTTCAACCATCTGGCCCTTCTTTGAGTTTCATGTTATCCATGGCTCTCATGAGAGCAAATTTATGTATTTTTCTCCTATAAATCCATCTATTATTGCAGGAATCTAAACTTCAAAGGGAGAGAGAAGCCCCCAGTTTATTGTCATTAGAGCATATCAAATTTTATTTTTCCACAACTATTCACTCTTCATAAAATCTAAGAATAAAATTATATAACTTTACTTGTTTCTTTGGGTCCGTCCGTTCGTTTGTTCTCTTTCTTTTCTTTTCTTTTCTTTTCTTTTCTTTTCCTTTCTTTCCTTCTTTCTTTCTTTCTTTCTTTCTTTCTTTCTTTCTTTCTTTCTTTCTTTCTTTTGTTTGTTTTCAAAGTGGAGTCTTACTCTAGCCCAGGCTGACTTGGAATTCACTATGTAGTCTCAACTCATGGTGATCCTCCTACCTCTGCCTCCCAAGTGTTGGGATTAAAGGTGTGAGCCACCACGCCCAGCTTTGGGTCTTCTTTTCTGAAGGCTCCTGTTTTACCTTAAATAAGTACATATGTTTTTCCTCATATTAATTTGTCTTTTCTTGGAGGGACCCTAACCTTGAACTACTGCTCCACTTATTTGACTATTTGACGTAGCTGACTGTTCTGCCTTCATTTTCTCCCCCCGAGGTAGGGTATCAGTCTAGCCCAGTTTGACCTGGAATTCACTATGTAGTTTCAGGATGGCCTCGAACTCACAGCGAGCCCCCTACCTCTGCCTCCCAAGTGCTGAGATTAAAGGCATGCACCACCACACCCAGCCTGCCTTTTTTTAAAATTTTATTTATTTATTTGAGAGAGGGGCAGAGAGAGAAGATGGGGGTGCCAGTGTAACAGGGAAATTGGGGTTCTGGAGTGCTTCCTGGAACCCCAAGCCCTGAGTTCATATCTGCAAACCAACCAAAGAATTGGCAATTCCAGATTCAAGGGAATGATTTTTAAAAAACCACATTTTATTCAGATTTTACAAAGGAGTGCAGAAAGAGGAAGGCTGAGAGGTAAGGGGAGATAAAGTGGGGAGAAGTGCACCACGTGGAGCCCAAAAGCCCATGTGGGCCACGTGTAGCTCAGGAGTCCCTGTGACCAGGCGGATAAAAAAAAAGCATGTAAAGAAAAGAGAAAAGAGTTCAAGGAGCTCCTGCCATGTGGGGAGCTGGAGGGGATAAAGAGCCCACAGGGAGAGTAAGGGCTGGGGGGCTCTTCCAGCTGGGCCTACTAAGGCGTAGGCCAAGGGAAAAAGTCACCCACAGCTGGAAGGTCCCAAGTGATCAGAGAGCGAGAGCCTGCCCTCCCCTTGCAAAGGTATTTATAACCTTAGGGTGCTGGGCTGTCTTTGGGCCCAGGTGAACCAGAGGGCCAGCTGCTTGGTTAGGGCTGGGGCTGTCTCAGGAAGAGATCAGCTTAACTTGACCAACCACAGTGTTTAAATCCTATGAAAGACCTCCCTCCCAGGAAGGGTCCTGAATGGAGAAATATAGTTCTTTGGAACTAAGCAAGACATAAGAAAAACTTTCCTGCCCTTTTTACCTTCAGGGGTCCAGTCACCCTAACTCTACCCCCTTCACCAGGGCATCCAACTACTGCAAATGAATTTCAGACGCATAAGCCCCCTTGTGCATCTGGCTTACGTGGGTCGCGGGGAACTGAACCTGGGTCCTCTGGCTTTTCAGGCAAGCACCTTAACCACTAAGCCATCCCTCCAGCCCTGCCTTCATCTTGCTGATCTCTGAGAACAAGATGCCTCTTTTAGGTATGTTGGCCAACAGACAACTTTTAACTTCATCATAACCCCACCTGCACGCTAAATGCCTCTCCACAGCACACTGGCGACTGCAGGTCAAAGCAGCAGCAGGAAAGAGCCATAAAGAGCGAAAAGAAGTGAAGCTCCAGTTCCTGCCAGTCCTGACCCATCCCAGAAGAGACCTGAGTATCTCTCCTCCTCAGTGGCATATCCCCCCTGCGTTTCTCTTACCCATATCCCTAAGCTCCTGATTCCCCATGCCTGGAGAGGCTCATTCATGAGGCTATTTCTCAATCCTCCTATTCCTGGCCAAGAAGAAATGTCCTGCATTGTTCAACGAGACGTGGTTGTGAGGGGAAGTGTCTGGTAACAGAACCTAGCGACTGGAAAGAGAGCTTTCTTCTCTTATAGAGCGAGGCAGGAAGTTGAGACTTACTTCTGGGAGTCTGACTGTGGAGTCTGGGCCCTTTAAGCCCAGCTTTGGCTGCTCGTTAGCACCCCTTAAGAAAGCCCCCATGAAGCACTTCGGACAGCTTTCAAAGAGACAGACAGACAGACAGACAGACAGACAGACAGACACACACACACACACACACACACACACACACACACGAGCTTCCATGTTCACGGTCATCTCTTTCCCTGGACGTGGTTTACGAGTCAGATGGCTCTAGCTCGGCAGAAAGAATTTCAATTGAGTTCAGGAAAAAATGAGCACAAATCAACGAAACTGCTCCATTCAATTAGGTACCTAACTGGCAGATGAGAAGAAGCTTAAACTTCAACTTTAAAAAAAGAAACACGAAACTCCATTGCTCTTTTGAACCTAAGGTAGTTCATGAAGAGTAAAGTGTTCTATTGTTTAGAAAATAATAGATCTAAGGGGAATGTTAAATGATAAAAGAATCCAGTCAAGGTATTTCAGTCATGTTGAGTTCTCTCTTTCTCTCTCTCCCTCTCTGCTGTTGTTTTGTAACAATCCCCTTGGGGATTTTGAAACCTAAACCATTTTCTTCCTGAAAACATTTTTCTGACATATGCGCAGAGCTCTGCAGTTAGAGAAGCCAGCATTTAAAAAAAAATCTACTGTAAAAGAGCATACTAATGAATCGACACACAAACCTACTGATACTCGTAAGGAAGAAAAACAGAGTAAGACTGCCAGGACTCGCTTCATCGCTGGCCAGTGATAAGCACTGGCTCGGACAATTTAGAAGAAAATTGAATATGTGAGTCGGTGTGACACCTGAAAACCGCAATGCACATGCTGCTATCCTATGCTGGGTATTCATACTGTCATTAGAAAATTACACTTTTTCTATCACCAAGTCAAGACAGAATTGTCCTGATAAAAGGTTTCAGGTCAAACCCAAGGCTTCCCTGACAAAGAATTCAAGATTAGAATTCAATAGCACTGGGGAGGTAGAGGTAGAAGGTAGGAGGAGAACAAGTTTGAGGCCAGCTTGGGCTACATAGCATCACTCTGTTTCAATACATAAAACAGGGCTGGAGAGATGCTTAGCAGTTAAGATGCTTAGCAGTTAAGATGCTTGCCTGTAAAGCTTAAGAGCCCATGTTCAAGTCTCCAGGTCCCACATAAGCCAGATGCACAAGGTAACGCAAGACACAAGGTTGCACGTGCACATAAGGTGGTGCACACATCTGGAGTTTGACTGCATTAGCTGGAGGCCCTGGCATGCCAATTCTCTGTGTCTCTCTCACTCTCTATCTCACTCTCTCTCATTTAAAAAAGGGGGGGGGGCTGGAGAGATGGCTTAGCAGTTAAGCACTTGCCTGTGAAGCCTGAGGACCCTGATTCAAGGCTCGATTCCCCAGGACCCATGTTAGCCAGATGCACAAGGGGGCGCATGCGTCTGGAGTTCGTTTGCAGTGGCTGGAGGCCCTGGCATGCCCATTCTCTCTCTCTCTCTATCTGCCTCTTTTTCTCTCTGTCACTCCCAAGTAAATAAATAAATTTTTTTAAAAAAAAATTAAAAATATATAAAAAAATAAAATACCCAGAGCAGGGCATGGTGGCACATGCCTTTAATCCCAGCACTTGGGAGGCAGAGGTAGGAGGATCACTGAGAGTTCGGGGCCACCCTGAACTACAGAGTGAATTCCAGGTCAGCCTTAGCTAGACTGAGACCCTACCTCAAAAAACCAACCAAACAAACAAACAAAAAATACCTGGGCTGGAGGGATTGCTTAGTGGTTAAGGCATCTGCCTGCAAAGCCAAAGGACCCAGGTTCAATTCCCCAGTATCCACATAAGCCAGATGCACAAGGGGCACATGCATCTAGAGTTCGTTTGCAGTGGCTGGAGACCCTGGCGCACCCATTCTCTCTCTCTCTCTCTCTCTCTCTCAAGTAAATAAATAAATAATAAAAATGTTTATTTAAAAAATACCCAAACAAAGCTGGGCGTCGTGGCGCATGCCTTTAATCCCAGCACTTGGGAGGCAGAGGTAGGAGGATCGCTGTGAGTTCGAGGCCACCCTGAGACTACATAGTGAGTTCCAGGTCAGCCTGGGCTAGAGTGAAACCCTACCTCAAAAAAACAAAACAAAACAAAACAACAACAAAAACAAAACAAAACAAAAAAACCCAAACACCACCACCCTGCTAACCCACATTCTCATGGTGCATGGAGCTACATCATTTTTAATATGTACATGCTTGTTTCCCAGGGAGAACACAGAGGAAATCATTGATTTCTGGTAATGTCATAGTATACACTGAAAGAAAACAAATGGCGAGATTTAAGGGCTAGCTGTGGTAATTTTTCCTTGCATTCATTTCAGACCTTCAACTCCTTTCTTCCACACCTGGTGACACAACCATCAAACACCAGAAAGAACTCCAAACACGAAGAGCCTGCACAATGAGGCTGGAAATCTGAGAGATGGGGAGGAAGGGGAGGGGAGCCTTCTCATATCTGCAACCTCCAGCAGTAAAATCACGTGGAAGGCCAATCCCAACAATTTAATGGCCAACTTGTTGGGGGACCCTGACCACCTGACTCGCAAATGAAGCTCACACTCCTTCCTGTCAACCGTTGACAAAGCAGTGGCCACACTCCTCACAGACAGATCCCTCTTTTAAGGAATCTACTTCTCTTGCTGGGTAGACCAAGTGAACTTGACTTCAGTAAGAGAAAATGCAGTTTAAAAGTTCAAAATGATTGAAATAGATGATGGGTTAGGGCTGTAGCTCAATGGTGGAATGCTGACTTGGCATGTGTAAGGCTCTGGGTTCGGTCCCCAGTACAAAGGGAGGGTGGGGGCTGGGGAGATGGCCCAGTGCATGAAGCACTGAGCTGTGCACGGGTGAGAACTGGACTCTGGATCCCAGCACCCATGTAAGTGCCAGGTGGACGTGGTGACCCACCTGCAGCCCCAGCACTCGAGAGGCAGAGACAGGGAAACCACGGGGAAAGCTGGCTAGCTAGACTAGCCGAATGGGTGAGCTCTGGGCCCAAGGGAGAGACCGCTCCTCAGTAAACAGAGAGTAACTGAAGATAGCTGGCATCAACCTCCAGCCTTTTAAACACACACACACACACACACACACGCACACGTATACCTGCACACACGTGCAACCACATGAACACATATACATACTCATACATTCTACACACACATATACACAAGCAATAAAATTAAAGATAAATAAAAATATAGTCCTATGCCCTTTATTAATCATTATTTTAATTTTTTTTTAATTTATTTGTGGGGGGATGCAGATAGAGAAAGAGAGAATGGGCACACCAGGGCCTCTAGCCACTGCAAACAAATTCCAGATGCATGTGCTACCTTGTGCATCTAGCTTATGTGGATACTGGGGGAATCAAACCCGGGTCCTTAGGCTTTGCAGGCAAGTGCCTTAACCACTAAGCCATCTCTCCAGCCCACTTTATTAGTCATTCTTGGTATCCATGAACTAAACTAACCTTTATAAATATTTATAAATGATTTGGCACAACTAAAAGCAATGTAAGTTGTTAGAAAGATGGAGTAGACCCCATTCCAAGGAAACTTTCTGCCGTATTCATGGATGCCATTAGACTTTTGAATCCCAAAGGTGGGTGACAAAGAACAGTGAATGTATGCCACTTTAAAGTTTCCCCAGTGCTTGGCATTCATAATCTGTTTTACCAACTTCTACCTCACACAGTTACGCTGTTTACAGATAAAAGTAACGGTAATAACACTATGTTATACTTAATCATAATGCTTAACTACCTACCTCCCCACCAGGGAAGTAACTGGATGAATGAAGACAGCCTGACAAGCACATTGAGCTCTTTGGGAAGGCTCTCCCAGTACAAAGCCTGCTGCAGTTAAATAACACCTTTCATCTACGGATCTTAAGTGTCTTACAAAGCCCAGCTCATTAACCCTTCAGAACTGTGCTGAAGAGAACCACAGCTGAGCATTATTATTCCCTCTTAAAAGATAAGAAACAGAGACAGGCTAAGACCACTGCAAGATCTACTGGAGAGCTCCTAGGGCCAGGCTAGTTCATTAGCCGTAGATGGCAAGACCATGATGCAGTGAGCACGCATGCACCTCTTGGCTGCAATAACAAACCGAACCAAAGAATGCCAAGTGGGGAAGGACTATGCGTATGTAGTCAGAGCAGAGTGTCCACTTGGTTCGGAGGCTGTTAAGAAGATTGTAATATGGAATGTCCTCATGGGTTAAATGCTTCATCCTGAGATAGTGGTGCCATTTTGGGAGGTTCTGGAAACATTAGGAGGCAGGACCTAAGTGAAAGAAGTTACATCACCAGTCCCAAGCTCTACTCTGCATCCTGTCATGAGGGGAACAGCCTCTGCCACACACTTCTGCTGCTGTGATGTTCTGCCTTGCAATGGATCCACAATCAACAAAGGGCGTGGGGACTGAAATCTTGGAAACTGTAAGATAAAGTAATAATTCCTTAAGTTGTTTCTGTCAGATATTTAGTCACAGTGATTTAAAAACTGACATAAAACTGGATTCAGAGAAGTGGTTATTAAATAACAATGTGGCTCAGAAGCCTTGAGAACTGGATTGTGAGGGAATTTGGAAGAATTGGAGCAACAAGCTAGAAAGGCTTAGCATGCTGTAAGCTCAGCTTGGTGGGTGATTCTGAGGGAAGCCTGGAAGACCAGTGACCAGTAGGGAAGCAGGTGGTGAAGGCCAGGTTCCTGACGCTTCAGCCAGGAACAAGAACCCTAGCAGGAGTCAGACTAGAGGCCATTTGTGTTACACTCTGGCACAGAACTTGCTGACTAATCTAGCAGAGATTTCAAAGCAGTTCAGCATTCAGTTATGTCAGGAAACAAAACACAGAACAGAAAGACTGAAAAATTTTCAGTTTGGTCACAAAATCCAGTGTAAAGCTGGAGCTAAGAATCTGGGCATATGGAATACTCCTATAATCCTAACACTTGGGAGACTGAGGCAGGAGGATTGCCATGAGTTCAAGGCCGGCTTGAGCTATACAGTGAGACTATCTCAATCCAACCCACAGTGTGTGTGTGTGGGGGCGGATTTGGGAATAGTTTCTAGAAATTTGTGCCATTAAAAAGAAACCAAACTGGGCGTGGTAGCACATGCCTTTAATCCCAGTTCTTGGGAGGCAGAGGTAGAAGAGTTCAAGATCACCCTGAGACTACATAGTGAATTCCAGGTCAGCCTGGGCTATAGTGAGACCCTACCTCGATAAAACTAAAAAAAAGAAAAAGAAAAGAAACCAAGTACTTTGCTTTGGGACAATGGGAAAGATGCCTTGAGGACATCAAGAGTGCAGATATGTAAGCTCATTTAAAATACTCTCCCTTGAAAAGGAGGAGTGGTCAACGTACTCACTCCCTTGGCATGGGGCTACCTATGAAGTTGTTTCCCTAGGAATCAATTGACAATGTTTAGATACCCAGGCATGCTGGGTCACTGCAGCCATGATCCAACTGCTACTCAAACTGGAATCAGCCCCTGGAGCCATTCATGTGACAGCAGTGTTGGGGAATGAAAAGGCAAGGAGGGGCCTGGGGAGATGGCTTAGTGGTTAGGGCGCTTGTCTATGAAGCCAAAGGACCCAGGTTTGATTTCTCCAGGGCCCACGTAAGCCAGATGCACTAGGTAGCACATGCATCTGGAGTTTATTTGCAGTGGCTGAAGGGCCTGGAATGCCCATTCTCTCTCTCTCTGCCTCTTTTTTTTTTTTTTTTGAGGCAGGGTCTCACTCTAGCTCAGGCTGATCTGGAATTCACTATGTAGTCTCAGAGTGGCCTCAAACTCAAGGCGATCATCCTACCTCTGCCTCCCGAGTGCTGGGATTAAAGGTGTGTGCCACCATGCCCAGCTCTATCCACCTCTTTATTACCCTCCCTCAAATAAATAAATTTTTTTTTAAAAAGCAATAAAAGGCAAGGTGGCTGCAATCAAGCACATTTAGGAGCATCCACATAGGCTGTGCCCATAAGATTCTTTCTAAATATCATTGTCAAAAAAACGTAAGTAGGCCTATTTAACTCTCACCTGGAACAAGAAAAAACTAGAAATGTCTTAGGGCTTGAATGTAAGCTCCATGATACATCATCCATCTAACATGTAGGTAGCTCTGAGTCAGATTCCCAGTACCACAAAACAAAACAAAACAAAATCTGTAAAAAGAGGACCAGAAAGGTTGTTAGGGCAAAATAGACTTTAATGCTTTTTCAACTGTCAACCTGATTGGACCTAGAGTCACCTAGGAGACAAACCTCTGGGCATGTCTGTGAGGGAGTTTCTAAATTCAGTCAACTGAAGTGGGAAGACTCACCCTAACTGTGGGTGGTACCATCACATGGACTTGAGTCTTAGATTGAATAAAAAGGAGAAAGTGGGGGCTGGGGAGATGGCTCAGGCTGTCAAGGTGCATGCCTGCAAAGCCTAACGACCAGGGTTCGATTCCCGAGTACCCACATAAAGTTGGATGTACAAAGTGGCGTATGCATCTGGAGTTTGTATGCCTTGACGCTTCCACTCTGTGTGTATGTGTGTGTGTGTGTTTGCAAATAAATAAATAAATACATTTTTTTTTATTTTTTTGTTCAGTTTTTTATTTATTTATTTATTTATTTTTCTCCATTTTTATTAATATTTTCCATGATAACAAAAAAAATCCCATGGTATTACCCTCCCCCCTTTCCCAACATTTTTAATAATAAAAAAATAAAGAAGCTGGGTGTGGTAGTACACACCTTTAATCCCAGTACTCGGGAGGCAGAGGTAGGAGGATCACCATGAGTTCGGGGCCACCCTGAGACTACACAGTGAATTCCAGGTCAGCCTGAGCTAGAGACCCTACCTTGAAAAACCAAAAAAAAGGGGGGGGGGGATGGCAGTGAGCTGAGCACCAGCACTCACCACACTGTTTCCTGACTGCAAATGCAGGGTGACCAGCTGCCTCACGCTGCTACTGCCAATGGTTTCCTCACCATGATGGCCTGTGACCTCTAACTATAAGCCAAAATAAATCCTTCCCCCACTTAAGCTGCCTCTTGTCACTTCTGGTCAGGTATTTAGTCACAGCAAGGAGAAAAGTAACTAATATGCCCATCAATGACTAGAGCCACTGTCTTGCTCATCTTTTCATCTTCAAACAGGGATAAAACTATATAGGTACCCTATACTTACAGCTCTGTGCTAATCCGTTTTCAACTGCTTTGATAAAAATACCTGTACTGGGAGCCGAGGAGACGGCTCAGTGGGTAAGTGCTTGCCATGCAAACGTGAGTACTAGAGTTCAGATCCTCAGCACCCACGTAAGTGCCAAGTGAATGTGGCGGCCTGCCTGTAATCTCAGAGCTCAGGACAGACAGGGACAGGGGCTCCCCAGGGCAAGTTGGCTAGCTGGGCTCAGCGAAGCAGTAAGCTCCGGGTTCAAGTGACAGAGCCTCCCCCTGTAAATCAGGTGGAGAGCATGCATGAGCAATACGTGCACCCCACACATGCAGACACACACACGTGCAAAACAGTGTGAGTCGACTTGAAAGGGTTCAAGGCATATTTTGGCTCGTGGCTTCTGAGGTGTCCCTCGTGGTCATTCTGGACTCTTGCTTTGGGCCTGTGGAAGCATAAGGCACCACAGCAGGAGTGTGTGGCTAAGGAAGCTATTTCGTGTGAAGAGAGAGAGAAGAGGGGGTTGGGATCCCAGCATCTAAGGCATATCCCTAATGACCCCACTTCCTCTAACTAGGCTTCACCTCCTAAACCTTCCACTACATCCCAACAGCTCCCACAGGCTAGGAACCAGGCCTTCAACACACAGTTAAGGGGCCTTTAAGGGGCACTCTAGACTCAAACTAGAGCAAGCTCTGATTATTACTGTTACTCTTGGATCACAATCCCCAATGAGCCATTCCAGAAACAAAACAACAAAAAAAAGTTTCCTCAAAAGGGGGGAAAAAAAGAAGTTAGCTGGGCATAGTGGTGCACGTATTTAATCTCAGCACTCGGGAGGCAGAGGTAGGAGGACTGCCAAGAGTTCGAGGCCACCCTGAGACTCCATAGTGATTCCAAGTCAGCCTGGGCTAGAGTGAGATCCTACCTCAAAAATACAAAAAAAAAAAAAAAAAAAAAGTTTACTAGGAACCCTAATAATCTTTATAGTCATAATTGAGCCGCATTGAGCAATAATGTCTTAAAGACTAAAATGGCAGCATCTACTTCAGAATAAAAGACAATGTGGTTGGCAAGTACTTATTACGCTTGAGTCATCTCCAAATACAGCCCTAACTCCATCCAGCATGGCCACTTTTAATCTGAAACCTCAGCCTACAGTGATCAGTGGTGTGAAAGTCAATAATAATGCTAATAATAGCCAATAAAAAGAGGACATAATGTACTCATAGAAAGCCTGTGGCACCTCAGATCCAAGAAGCAAGGCCAAGGCCAGTCTGTGGGTGGAGTGGCTCTTATCACCGGCCGCCTCTACAAGGAGATGTGTGCATCCGTGGAACAGCTGTGATGTTTCAACCTGTCACACGCCACTCCTGTTCTGTGCCTATCCACTGAAACAGTACCAAAGCACTTGCACATAACGAGAGTCTGAGTCTCCACCTCCACTGACAGTGATGACAGTTCTTGTACAGAAGACGGAAACATCCCCCAGTCACCTGTCTGTCTCAGCTGCCGTGTGCTTGAGGGATGACTGCGGCCTGACCTAGGCACTGACAGACAGTGAGGGCATGAACACTTTGAAACTCCCTTCAGATAATTACTTAGGGTGAAGTTTGAGGTGTCTGGCCTGCATCTCACTGCTGACATAAGGATTATCAAGCTTAAGGCTCTGTTGGTAAAAGCAAATGACCCATTAGAGAGAGAATTAAAACCGCTACATGCAAACAGGATTCCAGGCAGTTCTGCTGAGCACCTCAGTGTTCAAAGTGCCAAGGGGCTTGCCCTCCTGAAGCACCTTTCCATTGTGAAAAGCAGCAGGAAAACATGGAGTTGGGGAGGAGCAGAGGAGGCAGGAGGCCGTGCTGACAGAGCTGGAAAGCCTGAGCCTGACCTCGGCACAGGCCGCCCGCCCGCACATGGCACCGTGAGGGCTGGCATCTGAGACAGGCCACCAGCTGCTCAATCTGTTGCAGTTTCTTCCCCAGACAGTGCTGCTTGCGGCACGGATGTCACTGTCTTACCAGAATAAAGCTCGTGCCTGCAGGCTAACAGAGAGGTACCTCCGTGCCTGTGCCAGGCAACCCTGCGGGCAGCCACCCTTTTCAGAGCTGACCTAAGCCATGCTTTTGCAGACAGCTTTCCTGAGAAGAGTCCTAATGCTCACTCCAGCTGGTTAGCACGCTCATTTTCTATTTCCTGTCTGGCCACCCCCCCTCAGGTATTACTCATCATGGTCCCTCAAACAAATGTACAGAGGGGAAAAAAGTGTTTCATCTCTGCCATTCACAGGAAGGAAGTGCAAGTCAGCAGAAGCGAAGCCCTAGACGGCCCACTGGAGACAATAGCAGAAGTGACTTCTTGGCCTGGGGCCTTCCTCAGGGAGGATGGGCATCCAAGCTCTGACTGTGAGAAAAAGAAGGTGAGAGAGAAGACACTGAGGTCCAGCCCATCTCCACTTCAACTTTCCAATGTGGGACGGCATCCAGAAAAGCAGATAGGTGTCCCCAGGCAGCAGAAAGTGTCTGCACACATATGAACAGTAGCTGTCCTAAGTAATTGCTGGGCCAGGAACAGCTCCCTGTTAGAGGGAGACAGGCTGCTGCATGCTATCAACTAAGTCGTTTTCACCTCATTAGACAAGACAAAGTAACTCCGTCCTCTGTCAGAGCCTTTGGCGACATCACCACAGCTTCATCCATTGTGACACACACTTATGCTTGACAATCCAGCTCAGACAGCCTCTTTCCCCTTCGTGAAGGTGTGGCTAGATGTCAGACAAACAAGCAAGCAAACACAAAAAGGATTTGGAAGAAAGAGGGAGGGCTGTCATGTCCAAGCACGCCTTGGGGAGTTTAAGGCCATTACAGTCTAAGAAACCCAAGGTAACCTCAGCATCAGAGTTCTGCTGAGCATGGCGGGGCATGCCTCGAATCCCAGTATCCAGGAAGCTGAGGCAGAGGGTTTGCTGTGAGTTCCAGGTCAGCCAGGCCTAGAATGAGACCCTGCCTCAAAAGAAAAAAATCAAAAAAAATTTTTAAGCTTTTTTTATTGATTATGGAAAAAAATTTTAATCAGAATATTACTTGATTTATACCAACTGTTTTCTTACTAGCTTTTAATCTTTGATAATAATACTCACATGTCAGCAATAATTCTGAAATTGTTTCACGGCTGGGATTTTTTTTGCATGTATGCATGTGGTATGCATGCTTATATGTTCATATGTATATGGGCAAACGTGTGTGCAGATACACATGTGGAGGCCAGAAGTGAACACTGGACATTTACTTCAATCTCTCCCTCTTACTTTTCTACTCATGAGGTCCCTATGTAGTCAAAACAGAGGCTGGGAGAAGGCAGGATGGACAGGAGAGGAGAGGGGAGGGGAGGGGACCACTTGTTACTGTGTCAACGAGACCCCACAGAACCCTGGCCTCGTCCCCGCGCCCCCACTGCTCGAGTCAAGACAACATGTGGACATATTCCAACCACACTGCAGAGAGGAATGCCCAATGAATGTGAATTTTAAAAAATATTTTATTTTTAATTATTTATTTGAGAGAGACAGAGTCAAACAGGGAGAGAGAGAGAGAATGGGTGTGCCAGGGCCTCCAGCCATTGCAAATGGACTCATGCAGTCTTGTGCATCTGACTTATGTAGGTCCTGGGGAATGGAACCTGAGTCCTTTGGCTTTGCAGGCAAGTGCCTTAACCGCTAAGCCATCTCTCCAGCCCCAGTGAGTGTGAATTTAAGAAAGCCAGAGAAGAGGCAGCGCGTGAGAACAGCAGGCCACAGAGCAGGGAGGCTGCATCTTCTCCAGAGTGGATGCTGGCTTCTATCAAAACTCAGCCAGTTGCTCGTTTTGAGTTTCGTTTTAATGATGGTTCACCTCACTGACAGCTGCATCTTTGGGTGCCTTCATTAGTGTCTTAAGACTTCACTTTCCAGGCAATGCAACACATAAAATAAATGCAGAGGCAAAGTTCTGCTGAAGCACTACTTGCATTTGAACTGTCCTCCCCTTGGAGCATCAGATAAGAAAGTAAGAAACCGGCTGGAGTGCCCCAACTGCTGTAAGGAGCCGCCCAGCCCTGGCAGAGGTCCTTCAGGCTCTTGAAACACAGGATGTATCCACTACTAGAAAAATGTGAGCGTCCCTAGTAAATTTCTGCTACTTCCTGTTTTTATGAGTATGTTGTTATTGTTTTTGTTTTGTTCAAGGTAGGGTCTCAGTCTACTCCAGGCTGACCTGAAACTTACTCTATAGTCCCAGGCTGGCCTCAAACTCACAATGATCCTTCTACCTCTGCCTCCCAAGTGCTGAGCTTAAAGGTATGTGCCACCACATCCTGGAAGAGTTTTGTTTTAGGGCTGGACAGAAGACTTAGCAGTTAAGAGGTTTGCCTGCGAAACCTAAGGACCCAGGTTCCATTCCCCCAGATTCACATGGTGGTGCACGTGTCTGGAATTCACTTTCAGTGGCTACAAGCCGTGGTACACCCATTCTCTCCCACTCTCCTTTCTTCCCTCTGAAATAAATAAAAATAAAGTAACTTTTTAGGGGCTGGAGAGATGGCTTAGCAGTTAAAGCATTTGTCAGCAAAGGCAAAGGACCCAGGTTCAATTCCCCAGGACCCACGTAAAGCTAAATGTACAAAGTGACACATGTGTCTGGAGTTTGTTTGGCTAGGAGGCCCTGGTATGCCCATTTTCTCCCTCCCTCCCCCTCTCTCTCTCTCTCTTTCTCTTTCCCCCCTCTCAAATAAGTAAAATATTTAAAAAATACTTTTTACAAAAAAGTTTTGTTTTAAATCACGGAAACTTGAGGTGGAGCCATGTTTTATCACTAACACAGCAAAGGAAAAATACTCAAGAGGGATGGAGAGATGGTTCAGTAGCTAAGGCACTTGCCTGCAAAGCCTAACAATCTGGGTTTGATTCCCCAGTGCCCACGTAAAGCCAGTTGCACAAAGTGGTGCATGCAACTGGAGTTCATTTGCAGTGGCTCAAGGCCCTGGTGCACCTACTCTCATTTTTCTCTCTCTCCTTGCAAATAAATAAATATTTTTTAAAAAGAAAAAGCACATATTTGATAAGCATTTTCTTATCATGCTCTCCTTCCTAAACTTCACATCTTACTGATATTTATGCTAATTATAAATCCGGCAGTCACCTGCAATCCTAGCACTCAGGAGGTTGATGCAGAAGATGGACAAGGGTGGGAGGAAGGGAGAGAAGAAAGGAGGGAGGGAGGGAGAAAAAGGAATTTGATCCCCAACCCTTCTAGCACCTCCAAAAAGAGCAAGGCAAAAAACTGCTAGAAAAGAATCAAATAAACATAATTTCAATAGTATTGATTCAATGACTATTATCAACTATTAATAAACTATTAGTATTTTTAAGGGTCTGTTAAGTATTTGTACCAACAGCGGTCATGAGGCAAAGGCAGGAGGATCACAAGTTTAAGGTCAGCATGGGCTACACAGCAAAACCCTGTCACAAACAGAAGTGCATCATGCCTGATCATAAAGCAGAATTGTGTTCAGGGAGATAAAAGATAATTAAGCTGGGTGTGGTGGCACACACCTTTAATCCCAGCACTTGGGAAACAGAGGCAGTAGGATCGCCAAGAGTTCCAGGCCACCCTGAGACTGCATAGTAAATTCCAGTCAGCCTGAGCTAGAGCAAGACTCTACCTCAGAAAACCAAAAAAAAAAAAAAAAAAAAAAAAAAAAGATAATTAAACTCCAAGCTCTAAAACAGGGTCCACACTTCAAAGGGCCAGATGGCTACATTCTCTACCATAACTGTACCAAATGGACCATAAACAAGTGAGGATGGCTGTGTTCCAATACAATACAATGAAATTCAAAATGAAGTTGGTTCTTGCAATGCTGGGGATTGAAACCACGGCCTCGTGCTCTACACTAGCAAGTGCTCTGCCACTGAGCTAAACCTTTGCCTTCAAATAACAATTATTTGAATTGTATATAATTATCTTATGCCCTATGGTTTTTATTCTTCTCATTGGAACAGGACCTTATGTAGTTCAGGCTCGCCTCAAACTCACTATGTAGCTAAGAATGACCTTGAATTCCTGACCCTCCTGTACCCAGGCCCTCAGTGCTGGGCTTACAGGCATGAACCCCCACACCTGCCTTATGATGTGCTGGGCACTGAACCCAGGGTTTCATGCATGCTGGGCAAGCACTCTGCCAACTGAGCTCCAATAAGTCTTCATTTGTTTGTTTGCTTCCTTTTTTTTTGAGGCAGTCTCACTATAGCCCAGGCTGACCTAGAACTCACAGTGGTTCTCCTACCTCGTCCTGCTGAGTGCTGGGATTAAAGGCCTTGCTTGTAGGTCTTTGTCAGACATGACCTCAACCACTGAACCGTCTAAAGAGTGTTTCTGGTCTGAGTGTACAACAACAGGCGGTACACTATGTTAGGATGCAATCTCAACCACTGAACCGTCTAAAGAGGGTCTCTGGTCTGAGTGTACAACAACAGACAGTACACTATGTTAGGATGCAATCTCAACCATTGAACCGTCTAAAGAGGGTCTGGTCTGAGTGTACAACAACAGGTGGTACACTATGTTAGGATGCGATCTCAACCACTGAACCGTCTAAAGAGCGTCTCTGGTCTGAGTGTACAACAACAGGCAGTACACTATGTTAGGATGCGATCTCAACCACTGAACCGTCTAAAGAGCGTCTCTGGTCTGAGTGTACAACAACAGACAGTACACTATGTTAGGATGCGATCTCAACCACTGAACCGTCTAAAGAGCGTCTCTGATCTGAGTGTACAACAACAGGCGGTACACTATGTTAGGATGCAATCTCAACCACTGAACCATCTAAAGAGTGTCTCTGGTCTGAGTGTACAACAACAGGCGGTACACTATGTTAGGATGCGATCTCAACCACTGAACCGTCTAAAGAGGGTCTCTGATCTGAGTGTACAACAACAGGCGGTACACTATGTTAGGATGCGATCTCAACCACTGAACCGTCTAAAGAGGGTCTCTGATCTGAGTGTACAACAACAGGCGGTACACTATGTTAGGATGCGATCTCAACCACTGAACCGTCTAAAGAGGGTCTCTGGTCTGAGTGTACAACAACAGACGGTACACTATGTTAGGATGCGATCTCAACCACTGAACCGTCTAAAGAGCGTCTCTGGTCTGAGTGTACAACAACAGGCGGTACACTATGTTAGGATGCGATCTCAACCACTGAACCGTCTAAAGAGCGTCTCTGGTCTGAGTGTACAACAACAGGCGGTACACCATGTTAGGATGTGATCTCAAACCACTGAACCGTCTAAAGAGCGTCTCTGGTCTGAGTGTACAACAACAGGCGGTACACTATGTTAGGATGCGATCTCAACCACTGAACCGTCTAAAGAGTGTCTCTGGTCTGAGTGTACAACAACAGGCGGTACACCATGTTAGGATGCGATCTCAAACCACTGAACCGTCTAAAGAGGGTCTCTTGTCCGAGTGTACAACAACAGGCGGTACACTATGTTAGGATACGATCTCAACCACTGAACCGTCTAAAGAGGGTCTCTTGTCTGAGTGTACAACAACAGGTGGTACACTATGTTAGGATGTGATCTCAACCACTGAACCGTCTCTGATTGAGACTGGGCCTTAATTATGTAGCCCAGGTTACCCTTAAACTCTTGATCCTCCTGCCTCAGCCTCCCAAGTGTTGAGATGACATGTGTATGTCACCACATCCCCATACTGCAGAGATACAGAGAGACATAGAGTCACACTTTACCACAG
Source organism: Dipus sagitta (assembly GCA_036346955.1). Lineage (NCBI taxonomy): Eukaryota > Metazoa > Chordata > Mammalia > Rodentia > Dipodidae > Dipus > Dipus sagitta. The sequence goes on along the minus strand of CM070790.1, from coordinate 24,610,836 downwards.
TAGAAAGGAGAGAAACAAACAGGAGGAAACGCTGAGGTATAAGGTACAATGAGGTACAAATGCTGGCAACTGTGTGGACAGGTTAGAGAACAGCTGCCTAAAGCTGCTGGAGATGGCAACCGGGAGACTCGCAACTCATCCAAGTGCTGAGACAAAGTGACTATGGATGGCTCTGAGCTAAAGCAGACTCTCTCTCTCTCATGACTGTGGACGGCTCTGAGCTAAAGGAGACTCCTCTCATGCTCCTCAAGTCTCAGAGAACTCTGTAGAAGAGGGGGCGGAAAGAATGTAAGAGGCACGGGATCAAGAGCAGTGCTCTGGAATGCTGTCTTCTATACACTAAGCGCAATTGTCCTCATGAGCTCCCAGCAGCTGTTGTAACCTGTTCAAGACCTGAAAAATATTGGGTCCATCAACATCCCATCACAGCTGATGGAGGAGGGGGAAAACAAAGGAAGACATTAAAATAGAAGAGGGGCTAGTTGGAAAGAAGGAGGGTCCAGTGGAAGGGGGGAGAGAAAGGGAGACTAGAGCAAGACCTTACCTTGAAAAATCAAAAAATAAAAAATAGAAACAAACAGTCAGGCATGGTGGCACACGTCTTTAATCCCAGCACTCAGGAGGCAGAGGTAGGAGGATCACCATGAGTTTAAGGACACCCTGAGACTACATAGTGAATTCCAGGTCATCCTGGACTAGAGTGAGACCCTACCTCGAAAAACAAAACAAAAACAAACAAACAACAAAAAAGAAACAAACAAAAAAGGTGCTGGGCACAGGATGCTGCAAACCTGTAATACCAGTACTTGGGAGGTGAAGACTGAGGCATGAGTTTAAGGCCAGCCTAAAAACAAAACAGCAGCAACAACACCTACAGCTAAGATCATAGTAATGATGAGAATCTTGACACTTTCTTGCTAAGATCAGAAACTAGGCAAAGATGGCCCCCTCACCATTGGAAGGCCCTAGCTAAGCAGATAAGAAAAGGTATACATATTGGGAAGGAAATAATAAAAGTGTCTTTATTCACAGACAACATGACTATCTATGTACAAAATTGAAAAGAAGTGGCAAAAAAAAAAAAAACCTTCCTAGATTAGCTAGAAGGTATAGCAATACTTTTTAATTGCATTTAGTTACTTTGGTGTTTGGTGGCAGGGTCTCACTCTAGCCCACTCTAGAACTCACTTCATAGCTCATGCTGGCTCAAATCCAGAGCAATTGTCCTACCTCAGCCTTCTGACTGCTGGGACTAGAGGCATGAACTAATGCCCAGCTTAGTATAGCATCTTACAAGATACAAAAGTATGGGAGCTGGGCTGGAGAAATGGCTTAGCGGTTAAGGTGCTTGCCTGCAAAGCCAAAGGACCCACATAAACCAGAGGCACAAGGAGTACATTCATCTGGAGTTCATTTGCAGTGGCTAGAGGCCCTGGCATGCCCATTCTCTCTCTGACTGCCTCTCTTCTCTTGCTCTCTCTCTGCTTGCAAATAAATAAATAAATTTTTTTTTAAAAAGTATGGAGGCTGGGGAAATGGCTCAATGGTGAAAGGCACCTGCTGGCCTTGGTCTGATTCCCCAGCACCCTTGTAAATCCAGATGTACAAAGTGGCACATGTGTCTGGAGTTCATTTTCAATGGCCCTGGCATGCCAATCCTCACTCTTCATGTTTTCTCTCTATTGCAAATAAATATAATAAAATATTTTAAAAGATATGAAACTAATAAACAAAATTAGGTTCTTATATATTATCAATGAAAAAGCAGAATTTAAAGTTAAATACAGGGTTAGAAAGATGGCTCAGAGATTAAGGTACTTGCCTGCAAAGACTGAGGACCTGGGATGGATTGCCCAGGACCCAAGTAAAGCCAGATGTACAAGGTGGCACATGTGTCTGGAGTTCGTATGCAGTGGCTAGAGGCACTGGCATACCTATTCTCCCTATCTTCCTCTTTCTCTCTCAAATAAATAAATAATTTTTAAAATTAAGAACACATTATTCAGGGCTGAAGAGATGGCTTAGCAGTTAATTGCTTGTTTGTGAAGTCTAAGGACCCTGGTTCGAGGCTCAATTCCCCAGTACCCATGTAAACCAGATGCACAAGGTGGGGCATGCATCTGGAGTTCATCTGCAGTGGCCAGGGGCCCTGGTGCGTCCATTCTCTCTCTCTCTCTCTCTCTCTCCCCCTCCCTCCCTCCCTCTTTCTCTCTCTGTTGCTCTCAAATAAATAAATAAATATTATAATTTTAAAAATGCTTTAAAAAAACACATCATTCATATTGATACCCCCAAGGCATAAATCTAACAAGATATATGTAATACCTGTGAAAACTCTATTGAAACATATCAAAGAACTAAATAAATAAATAAAGAAAGAACTAAATAATATGAATAATGTCATATTCATGGACAGAAAGATTCATTAATGTCAAGATATCTGTTCTTCTAAATTTGGTCTATAGATTCAAAACAATCTCAATCAAAATCCCAGAGAAGCTATCTTATGGATATGAACAAACTGATTATAAAGTTTCTGTGGAGAAGCAGAAGACCAAAATAGCCAAATCAATATTGAAAGAGAACAGTCGGAGGACTGACGCTGGCCCACTTCAAGACCTACTATGAAGGTTTAGAATTACAACTATGTGGTCTTGACAACAGAATAGACAGGTAAGTAGGACACAATAGAGAGCTCAGAAATAAACCCCCATAAACATAGCTAAGCAATATTTTAATTTTATTATTTATTTATTTTGTTTTTTCAATGTAGGGTCTCACTCTAGCCCAGGCTGAGCTGGAATTCAGTATGTAGTTTCAGGCTGTCCTTGAACTCATGTCAATACTCTTACCCTGTGCCTCTCACTAAGGTGCACACCACCACACTCAGCTCTTTTGGATTTTATTTGGAAGCCAACTGCCACTGCGCCTGGCTCTGCAGAAGCTGCAGTTAATGACCGATCTACTTCCAGCAAGAGGGTGAGCAGTTCCTTCCCTGAGCGACCGCCCCCCCCACCCGCGCTACGTCCTCGGGCAGCTTGATTTCTCCAAGCACACACTGACCACAGCCTGTGGCAGCATAAACAGCATTTTTCTGGCTATCTCTTAGAAATGGAAACTCTTGGAGGAGGTGGAGGGGCGTCATCCTATCCAATTGGCCTCGGTCATCTTCACTTATACATCCCCTTTTGGAGCTGTTAGTCTGCCACAGAGAACACCATAATTGAGTATGTTTGTTCCTTTATCTGCTTTGAAAAAGCACATGAGAACGAGTCTTCTTTCAAACATCTTTTCTAAGGAAATTCATATTTGAACTAAGAATAACCAGACACTGGTCTATTACAGCTGCAAGAACTCTCAAAAGAGCTGTACAAAAGAAAAATGGGGCCTTCTACCTCAAAAATCATTAGAGATTTTTATTTCTTATTAAGGCACCTAGAACACATCATATTCCACTGAGCCAAAAGGACCAATTTTCTTCACGGAGTAGAATAGCAATTGGTGGCTACTCATTAAATTCTTACAGCAATGAGCAATGACTTTCTTTCTCGCTTTGTTTCTCTTTGAATAGTTGATTAAGCTGACTTTTTTCCAAGGCTCCCTCCCATCACTGGCATTCCTGCTCCATGGCCTGTGGTGCTGTTAGTATGCAGCACACATGCTTGGCTCCTTAACAACCAGTATAGTTAACCTTTCTGGTTACTCCAAGTCAGGTCCTATCTTGTTAGTGAAATTGATTTTTCTTTCTTTATTTTAAAATTTTTTTTCATTTTCTTTCTTTTTTTTTTTTTAGAGAGAGAGAGAGAGAGAGAGAGAGAGAGAGAATTGGCATGCTAGGGCCTCAGCCACCACAATTTAACTCCAGATGCTTCCACCACCTAGTGAGCATGTGCAACCTGCACTTTCCTCACCGTTGTGTTTCTGGCTTATGCGGGATCTGCAGAGTCAAACATGAGTCCTTAGGCTTTGCAGACAAGTGCCTTAACCACTAAGCCATCTCTCCACCCTGATTTTTCTTTCTAAACATAATTGCATCTGGTATAAAACCATATATATAAAATACACTGATTTTCTGCATCTTTTAAAAAATATTTTACTTGAGTGAGGAGAGAATATGAACACACTAGGGCATCTTGCTGCTGCAAATGAACTCCAGACACATGAGCGTTACATGGGTACTGGGGAACTGAACCTAAGCTGGCAGGCTTTGCAAGTACCTTTAACCTCTGAGCAATCTTCCCCAGTTCACCCCCCCCACACACACACTTTTTTTTAAAGGTTTCAGAAGCCAGCAATCTTTGTATTCTAGTTGACTGAGACATGGTCATTTTTGGAAATTCCAAAAGGTGATCTATCACAGTTACCTAGCCAGGCGTGGTGGTGCACGCCTTTAATCCCAGCACTTGAGAGGCAGAGGTAGGAGGATCACCATGAGTTCAAGGCCACCCTGAGGCTACATAGTGAATTCCAGGTCAGTCTGGGCTAGAGTGAGACCCTACCTCGAAAAACCAAAAATAAAAATAAAATTATATATTTATATATATATATATGTATATGTATATGTGTATATATATATATGTATGTATATATATATATATATTGCTATTACCTTATATGTTAGGGTGGACATAATTATTGCAGCCCTGTAGCCCACAACTACCTTTCTTTTCTTTTCTTTTTTTTCTGAGGCAATCCCAACAGACTGCCTTTTTAATATAAGAGTGAGAGAGAGAGAAAGAGGGTGAGAGAGGGAGAGAGGCAGAATTGGCATACCAGAGCCTCCAGCCATCAAACTGGAGACGAGTGCACCCCCTTGTGCACATGTGTGACCTTGAGTGCTTGCATCACCGTGCATCTGGTTTATGTGGGACCTGGAGAGCTGAACATGAGTCCTCAGGCTTCGCAGGCAAGCACTGTAACTGCTAAGCCATCTCTCCAGCCCTATTTTCAAAGAAAATTTATTTCCCTTGGTTGAACATAGATGAAAGATTATTTTTTCTGGAACTAATAGTGAAGGATAAAATATGAGAAACTAGAAACTAAAGAACACTTTGTGGGCTGGAGGGATGGCTTAGCGGCTAATGTATTTGCCTACAAAGCCAAAGGACCCAGGTTCAATGCCCCAGGACCCACATAAGCCAGATGCACAAGGGGGCACACGTGTCTGGAGTTCGTTTGCAGTGGCTGGAGGCCCTGGCGTGCCCATTCTCTCCCTCTCTTTCCCTCTTTCTCTGTCCCATAAATAAAAATAAAATAGGGCTGGAGAGGTGGTTTAGCGGTTAAGCTGCTTGCCTGTGAAGCCTAAGGACCCTGGTTCAAGGCTCGATTCTCCAGGACCCACATTATCCAGATGCACAAGGGGGCGCACGCAGTCTGGAGTTCGTTTGCAGTGGCTGGAGGCCCTGATGCGCCCATTCTCTCTCTCTCTATCTGCCTTTCTCTCTGTGTCTGTTGCTCTCAAATAAAAAAATAAAAATAAAATATATTTATTTATTTAATAAAAGAACACTTTGTAATGACTGTGGTCAAAGCTGTTTCTTTTCCATACATCTCGCCACCATGTTATATTGTAATTGCCCATCAACCATCTGTACCCCCTCAAAGACAGAAGCTCAACAGTATCAACTATATCACTATTGTGTTTCACCTTCAAAATCAGTAAGTATTTAGTTTAGTGTTAGTCTTATATCCAATACAAAAGTCTGACTGTTATTTTGGTGCTGGGGGCTAAACCCATGTGAAATATGTCCTCTACAACTGAGCTACACTCTCAGCCCCAAATTCTTAATTAGTTGCAGTTTTAAACTAGCTGATACATCCACTGCACTGTTTACAAAACACGTTTTAATCAGCTGTTACCCCAGTTGAGATAGCTATTCCTCAAATGCTACACTGTCTCAACCTAAACACTGCTTATCCTTAGGAGAGGGGAGAGGCGGAAGCCATGGTAAATGTGCACGGTTCCGCCTTTCTGTTCTGCTTCCAGACTCTGTCAGTCACTACAAGAGCCTCTGGCAAGTCACTTTAACCACAGGTGAAGGAGACTGACTGGTCTCCGATCCCTCCCTGGGCCAGCTCTAACACTAAGGAGGTATGAAGAAGGGTACTTCTGGCACAGCTGAGCTTGTCGACACTAGAGGGAGCTACATTCATGTCCTCACTGGGTAGTTCAGGATCTTTCAAGGAAAAGCATCCCCTTCCCTTTGGTGGTTTTAGGAAGCCTGGAGCCTGAAGTATGATAGACATCATTTCTGCCACTGAGCTACAGCCCCAGGCCAACAAAAAGCGTTGAGAGAAACTCGGTTTCAAGTGAGAATCCCCAGGTTCTCGAGCACAGCTCCTCACGCCCAACTCGCATCGACCCGTTGACTGGGCTTTCATTTTAATTCCGTGAGAACCGGGTTGGCTTTAAGGCATTCCTAAAACTTTCTCTCTCGTTCCCTTCCCTTCCCCTTCATTCCTTCCCTCTCTTCCCTTCCTTCCCCTCTCTCCCTCCTTCCTTTTTCAAATTAACAACAAAACAGAGAAAGCTTTTTTTTCTTGTTTTTTGTTTTTGTTTCGTTTAGAGGCAGGTCTTACTCTACCCAGGCTGGCCTCAAACTAATGATTCTACCTCAGCCCCCTGAAACTAAAGGCATGTGCCACCAGCTTTATCTTTAAAAAAAAAAAAAAAAAAACCAGGGCTGGAGTGATGGCTTCGTGGTTAAGGCGCCTGCCTGAGAAGTCTAAGGACCCATGTTCAACTCTCCAGGTCCCATGTAAGCCAGACACACAAAATGTGATACAAACACACAAGGTCGCATATGCACACAAGGTGGCACATGCGTCTGGAGTTGATAACAGTGACTGAGGCCCTGATGTGCCAATTCTCTCTCTCTCTTGCTCTCACTCTCTTACATAAAACAAAAAGGCCAGTCTGTTGGGCTTGCCTCAAAAATAAATAAACAAACAAAGCCACACGCCTTTAATCCCAGCCCTTGGAGGCAGAGGTAGGAGGATCACTGTGAGTTTGTGGCCACCCTGAGACTACATAGTGAATTCCAGGTCAGCCTGAGCTACAGTGAGACCCTACCTCAAAAAACAAAAACAAAACAAACAACAACAAAAAGAAACCTAACTCTCAAGCCTACAATTCTAGCCCTAAGGAGGTGAAAACAGCAGGATTCAAGGTTATCCTTAACTACAAAAGACCTCGTCAACACACACACAATTAGTGCAAATTTCCCAAATAAGGGAGATACAGAAAGAGAAATATTTGTATCACATAGACGTTGTGGCCTAGGAGAAATAATGAAATCAGTCCAACTGAATTCATCAGCAAGCTGCTACTCCCACCAACCCTACTTCACAAACAAGAAAACTACTAGTCAGATTGTGGTGGTGCACACCTGTGATCCCTGCTACTAGGGAGGCTGAGGCAGGAGGATTCAAGGCCCAAGTTCAAAGCCAGCTTGAGCAACTCAGTGAGAACCTGTCTCAAAATAATAGATACCAGGCTGGACAGATGGCTTAGCGGTAAAGGTGTTTGCCTGTAAAGACAAAGGATCCCAGTTCGACTCTCCAGGACCCATGTAAGCCAGTGCACAAGGGTACGCATGCGTCTGGAGTTCGGTTACAGTGGCTGGAGGCCCTGGCATGCCCATCCTCTCTTTCAAATAAATTAAATACATTTAAAAAAATAATAGATACCAATTTTAAAAGTTAGACACACACATACAAATCCCCTAAAATAATAATTGACAGACACAAGAAAACCACTCAAAAGGAGGGAGACAGGAAGGAACCACATAGCTCTGCAGGGTGGAGCCACAAGGCTGGCCACAGTGAATGGCCCACTGGGCTGCGTGAGGAGCTCACAGCTGTTCCAGGGTAACATCACCATTAGACGCAATGAGGCTCTAATCCCAGGTGCTGGGGTTAAAGGCACGTGCCACCACACACGGCAACTCCTTGCTCTTAAGTGTCATAGATTTTTAATGTAACTCAGAAAAGCAAGGCCTCAACAGTCAGACATGCATTACCCACTTTTTAGGACACAGACTACTGCTGAGTAAAATTAGTGACCCTGAAGAAGGGTTTTGTAAGTGAAGAGAACAAGCTACTAGATCCAAATCTTTTTTTTTTTTCCCATTAAAAAATACAAACTCCCTTGAAAAACCTAGAGAGTCTCCCTCTCTCTTTCTCTTTCACTGCCCCTCCATCTCTTTCTCCCTCCCTCTCTATCTCACTTTTTCTCTCTCTTGCATTAAAAACATTTTACCTTCTGGGTGTGGTGGCGCACGCCTTTAATCCCAGCACTGGGAGGCAGAGGTAGGAGGATTGCTGTGAGTTCAAGGCCACCCTTGAGACTCCATAGTGAATTCCAGGTTAGCCTGGGCTAGAGTGAGACCCTACCTCAAAAAGCCAAAAACAAACAAACAAACATTTTATTAGTCCTTCATGAAAAGCATGAGGTGCTAAGAGGTGAGTCACCTGATTTATTTCCTCCCTTATTTAGGACTTCCAATTCATTCTGCTTCATACTGACCTTTAAAATGTTTCGGCCATCAAATGATTCTCTTTCCTTGAAAATATACTTGCCGTCCGCTGTGTAGAGGTTGTACCTGCCTTCAGCTATAAATATTCCAAAAACAACGTTAGGGAGGCTTGGGTAATTATGTTGGCATTCTTGTGAATTTCTACAGGAACCGCTAGCAAACTTTTCATTTTGTAAAGTGGCTATAAAGTGGCTCACCATGGAGGAAGGACAGCAGCCACGAGGTAAGAGGCCAGGCCTCAGGGCCTGCAGTCACCACCTCATCTGTGCATGTTCACTCACGCAACGGTCGCGAAGTGCTAACTGTATATACACCTTAGTAACCACTCCACTAGCTACATCTTAGGCAAATAATGTCTCCTCCGCGGACCTCAGTTCTCCACTTATGAAGTTGGAAGTTGGACTGACTTCCTAGGCTCCTTGCCATCTACAATCCCAAAATAAGCTGCATGTGACGTCAAATATGTAAAGACACACAAGTTCACATGTTAGCTGGTCAAAATTGTTGGTGCCCAGGCTTTGGGTTGACTTCAGAACTCCCCATAAATGAAATGGAGTTCTTTTTTTTTTTTTGGTTTTTCGAGGTAGGGTCTCACTCTAGCCCAGGCTGACCTGGAATTCACTATGGAGTCTCAGGGTGGCCTCGAACTCACGGCGATCCTCCTACCTCTGCCTCCCGAGTGCTGGGATTAAAGGCGTGCGCCACCACGCCCGGCTTGAAATGGAGTTCTTTATTGCCACCCAATTAGCTTCACAGACATTCTATACAGGGATGCAGCAAATCCATGACCTTGGCCTAAACAAAGCTGTGCTCTAGCTGACGGAGTTAATTTAGGTTGCATGTCCCAAAGATGTCCTTCAGGGACAGCAAGAGGAGGAATATCAAAGGAAGGAATAAAAAGTCTACACAGAGAAGAGTACAGGGAATAGAAAGTGCAATGCGCCGTCAAGAATTATTTAATTTCCAGAATATTTTCTGATATATCAACTCTTTCCTGCCCAACGATTGAACTTCAAAAGTATTCATATTCCTCCCTTTGAGTATGTTCTTTTATCACACAACACAGGTCTGCAGAGTATCAGTCAGAAGTTATGTTTTATCCAGAGTTCTGGGGACGCCGGGAACATAATAGATTTCCAGCTGCGCATACGGCTCACCCCAGCCCTGTCCCCTAATGAGAGTGTTCTCCTAATCAAGACAGCTAGAAGCAGTGTGTGGTGGTACATGACTGCAATCCCAACACTGGGGAGGGGAAGGCAGGAAGACCAGGAGCTCAAGGTCATGCTCAGGTACATACTAAGTTCAAGGCCAGCCTGGGCTATATGAAATCCTGTCTTAAAAAAAAAAAAAAACCTGCTTCCTTATTAAGAAAAAAGAAATATAGTTTTGAAAGAACTAAATTATACCAAATAATATAGATTAAAATGTAGAAATTGGATTGAGAGCCGGGCGTAGTGGTGCACGCCTTTAATCCCAACACTCGGGAAGCAGAGGTAGGAGGATCGCCATGAGTTCCAGGCCACCCTGAGACTACATAGTGAATTCCAGGTTAGCCTGAGCTAGAGTGAGACCCTACCTCGAAAAACCAAAAAAAAAAAAAAAAAAGAAAGAAAGAAATTGGATTGGGGATATAGCTCAGTTGATAGAGTGCTTGCCTAGCATACATAAAGCAAACCCTAGACTCCATGCCCAGCACTGCATAAAAATTGAGTATGGTGGTGCATGCCCATAATGCCATCACCCAAAAGGCTGAGCAGGATTAGAATTTCAAGGTCATCCTCAGCTACAATTCAAGTTCAACAACAGCCTGGGCTTACATGAGACCCTGTCCCAAAAACATAAAAAGAAAACATTAGCAGATCCAAACAGTAAAAGATGTACCAGTTTCTCAGACAGCCATTCACTGAAACCTCTACCTAACCTCATAAGGCCTTGCTGACCACAACTGTGCCGCCTGCCACTCCACAAGGACTTACCATCGGGGTCTTTCCTGAGCAGTGTGTTCATGACTGTAGCATGCAGCTTCACACTGTTCCACTCTTTCACTATCAGCCCCAGTGCCTGAAAGCGTTCCAAAACTCGATCCACTAGTTCCTGTAGCCTGAAGAAGATGAGTAAATGCAGACATGTTAGTAAACTCTGTACCCCGGCTGCTAATCCAGCATGTGTGTGGAGTGTGAGTCACTGTGCGGGTCACTGTGCAAAGCCGGGCAATAGCAGAGGAAGAGACGCCACCACCGTGGGGCACAATGTCTTGTCAAGAAGACAGAAACAAATCACCACTGGGTGTGGTGGCTCACCTGTAACCCTAGCACCCAGGGACCTGAGGCAGGGAGACCGTAAATTTGAGGCCAGCCTCGCTTACAAACAAGACTATTTCCAGAGAGGGGAGGATGACAATAGTCGCACTATAATCTGGTGTTGAAAGAGTGATCCACTCTGCATGGAGAGGGCCACATTGTCCCTGGGGACTTAAAATGGTCTTGAAGGATTACTACAAGATTCACAGACAAAACCAGAGAAAGATGAGCACTTCAACAGGGCGTGGTGGCGCACGCCTGTAATCCCAGTACTCGGGAGATAGAGGTAGGAGGATCACTGTGAGTCTGAGGCCAGCCTGAGACTACATAGTGAATTCCAGGCCAGCCTGGGCTAGAGCGAGACCCTACCTCGAAAAACCAAAAAATAAAAACTAAAAAATAAATGAGAAATTACCTTAGGGGCTGGAGGTACAATTCAGTGGTAAAATATGTGCTTAGCATGCACAAGGCCCTGAGTTCAATGCCAGCACTGAAACCATTCTTTTTTATTAATTTTTTTAGTTGGCATACAAAATCATGGGTTTCTTTATGACATTTTCACATGTTTGTCATTACCTTCCTTCCTACTACTACTACCCTGCCTTCCTACTACTTTCCTTTGACACTGTTCCCTCATCCTTTGTTAGTTAATTTAAAAATTAAGGGTCTGGAGATATGGTTCAACAGTTAAAGGCACTTACCTTCAAAGCCTGACAGCCCCAGGTTCGATTCCCCAGTACCCACATAAAGCCAGATGCACAAAGGGGTACATGTGTCTAGTTTGTCTATAGTGGCAAGAGCCCTGGTAAGCCCATTCATTCTCATTCACTTATCTCTCTCTTCGTACTAATAAATAAATAAAAATATTAACGAACTTTTAAAAATAAGGATCAATTTTTAAAATTAGAATGCATGCAGTCTGGCTTGGAGTACATGTTCTTAATGATCACACTGTAAATGAGGAAATGACCAAGACCTAAACTGTGGCAGGGCGGGGGGGGGGGGGGTGAGCACTGACTGAGACAAGGAGGGGACTCACTGGGCGCTGCTCCGCCCCACACTCAGGGCAGCCTTAAGGACGGGATCAAGGTGAGTGGCTCCCAAGCCATGCATCCCGGCTACCTGGCTCACTACCCGAGATGGGGAGAAAGAACAGCTCGGGGTTTTGTGCGCCTAGCAGGGGTTCACATTGAGTCGTTCTGCCACGTGCCACAGAATATCCAGTCAGACATCTGTCTGCAGGAGGAGACAGAAATGCAAGCACAGAGCTCTTGACAAAAACCTGGGCAAATGAGAGAGCTCTGGGAGTGATCAGTGTAAAAGAGCAGTTAGAAGCTTGGCAGCCTGGAGGCATGGCTCACTGGGTGGAGGGCTTACTAGCCTGCACAAGACCTGGGTTCCCTTGGGCAGTCAAAGCACTCCTTCCTGAGCAACACAAATGACATATAGGCATCACCACACCTAATTTTAGAGAGGCTGAAAGGAGGATGCCACAGGGAGTGCTCAGGACAGGGCAACACTAGGAGAAAGCTCAGTGAAAAACAAAACAAAACAAAAAAAAAAACCTTCTCTCCTCACTGGAGATCTTGTCAAAGCAGTTTCGCTGGCACACTGGAGAGAGAGGTCTGTGAAAGAGGGTCAGGGGAGAAAGCAGATAGGGGAGTCAACAAGTGCACATTGCACATTACTCTTAAGAAATTTGAGGGGCTGGAGAGATGCCTTAGCGTTAAGGTGTTTGCCTGTGAAGCCAAAGGGACCCAGGTTTGATTCCCCAGGACCCACGTAAGCCAGATGCACAGGGGCACATGTATCTGAAGTTCGTGCAGTGGTTAGAGGCCCTAACATGCCCATTCTCTCTCTGTCTCTCTTCTGTCTCTCTCGCTCCCTCTGCTTGCAAATAAATAAATAAAATTTTTAAAAAAGGAGAAAAAAAAAAGCCGGGCGTGGTGGGGCATGCCTTTAATCCCAGCACTTGGGAGGCAGAGGTAGGAGGATCACTGTGAGTTCAAGGCCACCCTGAGACTCCATAGTGAATTCCAGGTCAGCCTGGAAAAAGGAAAAAAAAAGAAAGTTGAAATGATAAGGTGCAGAATTAACAAGGAGCTGCGACGGCCGCCAGTGAGGAAAGTTGAAAGTGTTGACAAGAAAGTGTCAGGCAGAGACAAAGGCTTCAGGCTACAGAAGCTGCAGCGGGAGTGGGCAGGACAAGCTCTAGAAGGTGTCAGAGGTGATGGGAGCACGCAGGAGAATAAACAAGTGTCCGCTCTCAGGCAACCTACATCCTAGTGGAAGGAGGCAGCAACCACCACCACCAAGACACACATGCACGCGCGCGCGCACACCCAGGAAGAAAGTGGCAAAGGAGGAGTGGAGCACGACTGGGGAGAGTGCACCTGACCCTGCGGGCTTGTGTCACCTTGTGCATCTGGCTCATGTGGGACCTGGAGAGTTGTCCTGTGGTGGAAGGAAAGTGGAGACAGGAGGATTTCCCAGGAGTTTGCAAATAGAGCAGCGAGGAAAGTGACCCTGCCTCAAAATAAAGCGGAAGACAGCCTGAGAGTTGTCCTCTGACCTCCCAACAGATGCCATGGCACACGTGCACACGCATACCCACATACACATACACACCCACACATACACACACACACACACCAAATAAATATTTTTTAAGTTTCTCACCAATTAACACTATCATAAAAATCAAGAAATTGGACTGCAGACGTAGCTCAGTTGGTAGAGTGCTTGCCTAGCAAGCACAATGCCTGGTTCTACTCTAAGCACTATGTAAAGCCAGCTGCAGTGGTACACACCTGCAATCCCAGCACCTGGGAGGTGCAAACAGGAGGGGCCAATGTTCAAGGTCTGGATGGGGAGATGGCTCAGTGGTTAAAGGTGCCTGCTCGCAAATCCTGTCTGCCTGGGTTTCATTCCCCAGTACCCATGTAAAGCCAGATGCACCAAGTGGCCACATGTGTCTGAAGTTCATTTGCAAATAGCAAGAGGCCCTGGAGCGTCCATTCTCTCTTCTTAAATAAATAAAAAGTTAAAAAGTCATCCTTGGCTACATAGTGAGTTCAAAGCCAGCCTACGCTACATAAGATCCTATATCAGGGAGAGAAAGAAAACATAAACTTTTCAAATATTTCTAAAGCAATGAAACATAAATTGAGTCTGAACAGACTGTCGCACATGCATGCACAAGAGAATGATGCCTCGCTCTCTCCCCTTACAGAGAACAAGTGGGTTGGGCTTTACAGAAGCAGCACGCGGGAAACAGAACAAGGGAGGGAAACAGACTAACTGAGAGGCACCAGTTTCCAGCCTTGTCTTTGACAGAACTAGGATTTCTGCCAATTTATTGACTCAGATTTTTGAAGGGACGGAAGTCCTTCATAAAGGCCTAGTCTAGCTTGCTATTTTTACACAGGAGGAAATGGGGCACAGACGGCTGCACTGCTCAAAGTCGGGGCAGAGGAAGCAGAATTTGGGGCCTGCGGGCACGGCTCCCCTGTCCTGCTGAAGATGTTCTCACTGCGCCCACAGAAATGCCTGACTGACATGTCATCAGTGCACACATGCATGTATGAATTCTCAGATGATGGTACTTGGAATGCTACTGAGAGAACTTGAGGGTACTTGGGCATAGTCACTGAATCTTAGGCCTATTGTCAGAATGCATTTGGCACTATGTCATTACATTTTTTTATTTCTTTTTCTTAAAACATTTTATTGACAGCTTCCATAAACTATAAACAATAAGCCCAGCATGGTGGCGCATGCCTTTAATCCCAGCACTTAGGAGGCAGAGGCAGGAGGATCGCCGTGAGTTCAAGGCCACCCTGAGACTATAAAGTGAATTCCGGGTCAGCCTGAGCCAGAGTGAAACCCTCCCTTGGAAAAAAAAAAAGTATAGACAATAAGGCATGATAATCCCTACCCCCACTCCCATTCTCCCTCTTAAGCCCCCATCCATTGAATCCTTCTTTCCAATTAGTCTCCCTTCTAGCTTACATTTATTTCTAACAGCATGTTCTTTCAGTCCTAGCTTCATGGATCCTTCCCTGTTTGGCTACGGCTTCCTATGCCTTTTTCTTTTCATAAGCAAGTTAAGAACAATACAGAAAGCTGGAGAGATGCCTCAGTGTTTAAGGACCCAGGCTTGACTCCCCAGTACCCACATAAACCAGATGCATGAGATGGTGCATATGTCTGGACTTTGTTTGCAGTGGCTGGAGGCCCTGCCATGTCCATTCTCTATCTGCCTCTTCCTCCCTCTCTCTCTCCCTCTTTCTCTTCCAAATAATAAATTAAGTATTTAAAAAAAAAAGAACAACACAGAGTTGATATGAAACAAACCATTCTTAAACAAATTATCCTTTATCATGTGCTTTGGGTTTGAAACCGGAAAGCAGGAATTACTGCATTAAATCTGGGCTTTGTTAAACTGAAGTCCTGCAGGAGATAAGTATCCACAGCTCTCTTCATAGACAGGGGTCCTGCTACACAATTGTCACCGACTATCTGAGCCTCCCCTTAAATTCCTGATCCTCCTGCCTCCACCTTATAGGCATGTACCACCACTCCTGGACTAAACTATGAGTTGAATTTTATCAAATGCCTTTTGGGCATGTATTTCAATCCTGTTTTTAAATTTGACCTGTTGAGTAAGATTATTATTAGCTGTCTGAGTCCAATGTCATCCTTGTCTTCCTAAGGTGAACCAGCCCAGGCATCGTGGGTTACTCCATTACCCTGCACTTTAGAAACTGGCCAAATCAAGCAGATTTTGCTGTTTTTTTTTTTTTTTTTTATCCTATTATTGATTCTCACTGATACTACTCTAATTTGAGCCTTTCTGTTTCTCCCTAGACTACTGTAATGGCTTTTAAATACCCACCTCTGACTCCTGACTACCTCCTTCAGTTATGTGTAGCATAGACTGGTTTTATTTTGTTTTTGTTTTTCAAGGTAGGGTCTCACTCTAGCTCAGGCTGATCTGGAATTCACTATGTAGTCTCGGGGTAGCCTTGAAAGAGTGAGACCCTATTTCAGGAGAAAAAAAAATGAAGAAGTTGGGGCTGGAGAGATGGGTCAACTGTTACGGGCACTTGCCTGGGAGCCTTCCAGTCCATGTTCCCTAGTATCTATGTAAAGCCTTCTCTCTGGCCCTTAAATTTCTTTTTTTTTTTTTTTTTAATTTGTTTTAAAGAGAGAATATGAATGAACACAACAGGGCCTCTAGCCACCGCAAACAAACTCCAGATGCATGTGCCACTTTGTGCATCTGGCTTTACATGGGTCCTGGAGAATCAGACCCAGGTCATTAGGCTTCACAAGCAGTCACTTTAACCACTGAACTGTCTTGCCAGCCCCCAAACTATTTTTAAAATGTTAGCTAGAGCTGAGTGTGGTGGCTCCAACCTTTAATCTTAGCTTTAAAAAGGTTGAGGTAGGAGGATTGCCATGAGTTCAAGACCAGCCTTCTACAGAGTAAGCTCCAGGTCAGATAGGGCCAAAGTGAGATCTTGCCTCAAAAAAAAAAAAAAAAAAAAAAAAGGAGGGCCTGGAGAGATGGCTTAGTGGTTAAGGCACTTGCCTGCAAAGCCTGAGGACCCATGTTTGACTCCCCAGGTCCCACATAAGCCAGATGCACAAGGTGTCACAAGTGTGCAAGGCTGTACATGCACACAAGATGGCGTACATACACATCTGGATTTTGACTGCAGTGGCTGGAGGCCCTGGCTTACCAATTGTCTCTCTCTCAATCTCTCCCTCATTAAAAAAAAAAAAGAAAAGAAAAACACTCGCTGGGGTGTAGCTGATGGTAGAGCACATGCTTAAATGTAGCACAGCACATTATTTGATTATTTGCCTTTTTCATTGGGGTGACATTTGCAAAGCAATGGTGGAGCCCAGCATGGTGGCATGTGCCTAAAATTCCAACTTGCCAGGAAAATGGCAAGTTTAAGGCCAGTCGTCTACACTGTGAGACCTTGTCTCAAACCAGCCAATCAAAGAGCAGCGGTGTGTAAAACTCCTGGTACCTCACCACGAAGTACCACAGTGCAGCAAATTATTTTATTAGCAATATATTCTTTGTGAAACACTACCAGCTTGAAAAGACTCAGTTTCATTTATCCTTGATAGAGCAGCAAAAATGTTAAGCCTTTGTTAAATTTCATCCCGAGCACACATCCTGCTGACATTCGCAGTGCGGCGGACATTCGGCATGAGCACTTGGCGCGCACGCTGAGGAGACAGCGCTGTTTTCACTTGGAAGAACAACGACAGGCGAGTTATGATTGTGCAGACTTGGCACACTACTTGGCAGACATCTTCTCAAAAAGAAGGACTGCAAGGAAAACAACTATGAATACTTTCTGCCAATTATGAAATTTGAGCTTTCAAATGAAAACTAGAAATTTAGAAAATATGTATCAGCCATCATGAGCTTCACAGCTATCCAGCACTTGAATACTCTGATGACCTGTGGTAGAGATGGCAGCGCTTATTTTAAGACTGCACAGCAAAATGTGGCAACGTTTAGAAGCAACATTTAGAAGATTTGTATAACTCAGCAAGCCAGTATTATCTCTTCAATCTCCTCCTCCTTTTCTGAGACAGGGTCTCATGTAACCCAGGCTTGCCTCAAATTCACCATGTAGCAAAGGATGATCTTGAACTCCAGATCCTCCTGCCTGAATCTCCAAGTGTTGGTATTACAGATGTACACCACTATGCCAGGTCAAACCACTACTTTTTTCTTTTTCTTTTTATTGTGCTAAGCAAGCATAACACTGAACTATACTTCCAGCCCCAAACTACGAGTTTCTGAAAGACCAATGTTACAAAGATGTACCTGGCTTAAAAACCCAGTAAAGGTGGGGCGTGGTGGTACACACCTTTAATCCCAGCACTAGGGAAGCAGAGGTAGGGAGATCGCTGAGAGTTCAAGGCCACCCTGAGCTAGCATGAGACCCTACCTCAGAAAAACCAAAAAAAAAAAAAAAACAGTCAAAATACAAAACAAATGGATTTTAATGTAAGAGTATGAAATGATTTTGTTTTTTTTTTGTTTTTGTTTTTGTTTTTGTTTTTGTTTTTTGAGGTAGGGTTTCACTCTAGCTCAGGCTGACCTAGAATTCACTATGCAGTCTCAGGGTAGCCTTGAACTCACGGTGATCTTCCTACCACTGCCTCCCAAGTGCTGGGATTAAAGGCATGTGCCACCATGCCCGGTTAAAATGATTTTTGATAAGTTTTCAGATCCTACATTGCCTCTTTGCTTTTTCTTTCTTTCTTTCTTTCTTTCTTTCTTTCTTTCTTTCTTTCTTTCTTTTGGTGGTGTTAGGGATTAAAACTAGAGCCTTTCACATGCTAGGCAAACACTTTAAAACTGAGCTAAATCCATCTCTCTCTCTTTTTAAAAATTATTTATTTATAAATATTTTTAATTTATTTATTTTCAAGTGAAGAGAGATAGAAGAGAGACAAAAGGAGAGAATGGGTGCACCGGAGCCTCTAGCCACTGCAAACAAACTCCAGACCCATGCACCACTTTGTGCATCTCGTTTTATATGAGTACTGGGGAATCAAACCTAGGTCGTTAGGCTTTTCAGAGAAGCACATTAACCACCAAGCCATTTCTCCAGCCCCATAGCTCTCTTTTTTGAGATAAGGTCTCGCCTTATAAATTGTTACCTTACCTTGTAAATTGCCACCTTATAAAAGGTTGGCTTTGAACTCTCTCTGTAGCCCAAGGAGTCTGAACTTATCCTCCTGCCTCTGCCTCCGCAGCTAGTTGGGACTATAGGCCTGGGCCATCAGACCCAGATGTAACTAGTTTTTGTCTGTTCGCTTGAATATTTTTTACATCTTCTTCTAAGTGTTTCATGTACTGTGCTCATGTTCACCCCCACTAACTCTCGTGTCCTCCTCCCACTCCCACTGAGCCCTTCTTCTTCTCCTCTCTTCCACTTCCAGGCCTTCTTTGCGTGTGATCACATGGGTCTTGCTTACATAAGCACAGGTGGGGGGGGGGGCTCCAGCCACTGCAGATGAACTCCAGATGCATGCACCACTGTGCACCTGGCTTTACATGGGTACTGGGGAATAGAACTCGGTTTGTTAGGCTTTGCAGACAAGCGCCTTAACTGCTGAGCCATCTCTCTAGTGCTGTGCCTAATTTTTGTTTTCAAGGTAGGGTCCCACTCTAGCCCAGGGTTTTTTTTTGTTGTTGTTGCTGTTTTTGCTTGTCTATTTTGAGACAGGGTCTCATGCTGCCCACAATGGCCTTAAACTACATGTGTAGGTCAAAATATGCTTCCAGCTGAATTTAGTTCATTGAGATTATCAATTCAAATGTAGATTAGAAAGAGCTCTTAAGAAGCCCTGTAGGAAGGCTAGATGTGGTGGCACCTGTCTATGATACTAGCACACAGGAGATGGAGGCAGGAGGATCACCTTAAGTCTGAGGCCAGCCTGGTCTACACAGTAAGTCAGCCCAGCCAGGGCTACATAGTCATAGTGAGATCCTGTCTCAGAAAACAAAGGAGCTGGAGAGATGGCTCAGCAGTTAAGGGGCTTGCCTGCTAAACCTAACGACCTGAGTTCAATTCCCCAGTTACTCACGTAAAGCAAGTTACACAAAGTGGTGCATACCTGGAGTTCATCTGCAGTGGCAGGAGATCCTAACATGACCATATAGACATTCATTCTCATTCTCTCTCTCTTTCTCTCTCTCTCCATGCACCAAAGGTCTTGATCCAACTAATAAGCAGTGTCAACAGTAGAAGCAGCTCTGGATGCACAGGCTCAGAAACAGCTTGAATAGTAGACAGAATTTCTAAGAGGAATAGAGATGTGCTAATAATGAAAATTATAAGTAGTAATCTTTTTTTTTTTTTTTTTTTTTTTTGAGGTAGGGTCTCACTCTAGCCCAGGCTGACCTAGAATTCACTATGTAGTCTCAGGGTGGCCTGGAACTCATGGTCATCCTCCTACCTCTGCCTCCTGAGTGCTGGGATTAAAGGCGTGCGCCACCATGCCCGGCTTAAAAGTAGTAATCTTGCTGAGATGTTCTGATGATGTTAACATGTGCCACAGACTGTTCCAAACATTTTACATAGACTAATTTGATATTAATAATTCTATGATAGTACAATTTCTATCCTTAATTTTGTCCTGGTAGTCACCATATCTCTATAACACCCTATTTGAAGCCTCACCCTACAAGGCCATCTTTCCTGCATGAGGAAGCACTGAGTCACACAAAAAAATTGATTGTTGCTATTATTACTCATTCTCCCAAGTAATCTAACAGCTGTCAGGCTAAATTTTTTTATTTTTAATTTTTTAATCTATTTATTTGAGTGAGAGAGAAAGGCAGAGAGAGAGGGAGAGAGAGAAAGAATGGGCATGCCAGGGCCTCCAGCCACTACAAATGAACTCCAGATGTGTGTGTGCCACCTTGTGCAGCTTATGCAGGTCTTGGGGAATCAAACCTGGGTCCTCAGGCTTCACAGGCAAGCACTTTAACTGCTATTCCCAACTCAAGGCTAAAATTTTGATACATTTTTCCTACAACAAATTCTTCTTTGAGTATATTAGCATAATTTTTTCTTTTTTTGTTTATCTTTCTTTTTGTGTGTGTGTGCATGTGTGTTCATGCATGGGAGTATAAGCACAAGCATGTCACGGTGCATGAACGGAGGTCAGAGGACAATCCCGAGTGCTGGTCCTTGCCTTCCACCTTGTGTGAGGCAAGGTCTCTCACCCACTGCTACAAACACCGGGCTGACTAGTCTGTGAGCTTCCAGGATTCTCCTGTCTCCACCTCCATCTTGCCATAGAAAGGCTGGGGTTACAGGTGCTTGCTGCTATGTCCTGCTTTATGTGGGTGCTAGCCATCCACACTCTGGTCGTCAGACTTGCACATTAAGTGCTTTACCCATGAAGCCATCTACCTAGCCCCACACTCTTTTGAAAAACAAAACAAAGGCCAGGTATGTTTGTGCAAACCTGTAATCACAGCACTTGGGAGGCTGAAGCAGGAAGACTGAGTTCTAGGCCAGCCAGCCAAGACCCTGAAATTCAATGGATGCCTTGTATGTGTCAACCAAAAGAAGTAAATATTCCAGAAGTGTACCTGTTGGAGCCATCTTTCATATGGACTTTGGCATACAGAACATCCACCATGCCAGGATCATCGTTCATGTATTCTATCCCTGCCATCTCTACTTCCAGGGGTCTGCCTCCAGAAATGTCACTGCACAAGAAAAAAGTTAGATTTTACATTAAACCTTATATGCAAAGAAGGCTGTGATATTATGAAACATGGTTAGTATACATAGTCAAATTGTATAAGGACAAAGATGTGGTTTTTCTGACAATACAATGTACTTGTCCTTTCCTTTTCAATTAACAGGTGTCCAGTGCACACAGTAGCAAAATTCAGGAAAGTACCCCAGCGTCACACTATGTCCCCAGATTCACTTATGAGCTCTCTCCGGGAGGAAAGGCCTGGGAAACAGTCCCCATGGCAAAGACCTTCTTTCTGTATGTGGCCTTTCTCTCAAAAACCCTTTTCTCTTTGTTACTTTTACAAGTTACACGCAGCATTGCGCTTGCATAGCATTGTGCATAGGGTTTTTACTGTGGCTCAGAATTTTGCTCAGAAGAGAAAAAAATTAGCAACATCATCATGTACAATTTCAATAACAAGGGATCATTTGGATAAACTAAAATAATGTGAGTAATAAATAATGTGCCTAGAGAA